>OW386289.2:44916078-46116078 GCA_936432065.2 Rutpela maculata
ACCTAAAAACAATAAAAATTTATCAATAAATAAAAAGTGTAATCGTAAATTTAACAATAAACAATTAAAAAGGTGATAATTTGTAAGCTTAAACAAGCACAAACTTATAATAAAAGGACTACATAAGCAGGGTAGAAAATAACAAAAAGTTTAAACGGGAGGTTACGCTTGAAACCAAACTTCACAAGTATTTCATAAAAATACCTATCGTAATAGGATAAAATGTGTCAAAACAGAAACAATATGGTTTATACTTACTCTACGACGTAAGTTCCCTTAAATTAAACTTCAAATGGGGCCCACAGTGAGAAAATCACATAGCTGTCAGATGAGCTTTTCTTAAAATTGTGTAAAATAGTTTGTAAAAAGGTTTTTTCTTAGAGTATTTCACTTTGTTGTTAGAGAGTTTGGCTAGGTCCATAGATTTAGTGTAGTTTTGTCCAACACATCATGTAGTATTTTGTAGGGGGTGACAAGTTTCTCCTCAAACGACATGCTAAAATGCATAGTTCAGTATTAGTAAGAATAATAGAGTAAGGTGTTGAAATTGTGTTAATAAATGTTAAATGTATCTTAAACTATAAGCAGGAATATGGTTTGGTAGCTAAAATTAGGTATTAAGGCTAGAAAGTGTTAAAATATGTCCGAGTTCACATAACCATGAAAAATTGCAATTGAGGCACAAATCAATATGTATTGCATATCAAAATACTCAGAAAAGCATGAGAAATAAAACTCAAGTAGTAAAATAAACATTTAATAAAACACAAAGCTAAAAAAAGTAAATTCATAAATTAAATTTTTCTTTCAAAAATATCAAGACGTAAAATCCTGTCAAATACTTCATTTTGGCCCAATAGAAAGCCAGAATTTACAATTCAGTCATTACTCAACAACGAAACTAACCGCACGTAAAATTTTAGCGGAAGACATAACCTAAAAATATTTAAAAGAAGAAAATTGAAATTTTGAAGTAAAGTAAATGTATTTAGTATTCAAATCAAAGTAAGAGTATTGTAATGACTCAAAAATAGTTTCTTTGGTTATATGAAAACGAGAATTGAGAAAATAAATCTCAAATTTAGTAAAATTGTAATTTGTAAACAAGGGCAGTTTCCCTATATGTAAAAGTCGTCTTCGAAAATATAAATTGGTACTCACCTCGGCACAAATTTAAGTGCAACGAAATAGTGCATCGTTTTAACAAAAATCCAGTATCCAGAGAAGTTTTATTTGCAACAAAACAAGAACGAAACAGAAGGATCGTCCATATCACATCAGCTGTACTGTCGCTTGTCAACACTGCAGCCAAGTTAGCAACGACAACTAGAAGCGGATTTCTCTCCACGTCTTGGTGTTTGCGGTCGCGCGGTAGCTACCGATCGGATGTAAGGTAAACAGTCTCACTAGTACGTAAGAATAAAACCACATCAGAGTTTTCTTTTTGTAAACTAATTTCATGTCAGATTTTTAAATAATCATATGTTTTAAACGGCGCCCAACATTCATTTTTGTATAATTTAACACTGTAAAAATTCTTGCAAAACAACCATATTCCAGTAAAATTTAATAAAATCAAATCTATTCTCAACTACAGTGTTTTATTGATCGTAAAATTCCTGATTTGTTTTTTTGAACCTACTTTAACCCTGAGAGGAGTGAGTCTGCAAGAACAGACACTCATGCTAAACAAATAAAAATAAAAATTTATTATCGTTTTCCACACAAAATAGTGGGAAACATAATAATATATATATATATATATATATATATATATATATATATATATATATATATATATATATATATATATATATGAAATAGGATTTGAAGGAAATAACTACTCAGCGGGCAAATATCCCGACCTGCATTGAATTACACCTTCAAATCGTGATCAGTAACCAACTATCATTTGTCTGTTCCTAACCAGACGTAGACCGGTTTCGAACTTATTATGTTCTCCTCAGTATGCCATAGGTCACATAGGTCATGGAACAGACAAATGATATTGGTCAACTTGCTAGTCTTATACAAACTGAATCATATGAAGTGACGTTGAGAGGTAAACTCTCATATGGTCAGGTGCTACTATACATCGGACAAATGTCACTGGCGTATAGCGACTTGCTTGTTTGCAAGTACCAAGAGCGGCGTCCTCTAGCCTTAGTGGGCTATACTCACTGTTTATGAAATAGGATTTGAAGGAAACAACTATTCAGCGGGCAAATACCCCGACCTGCATTGAATTACACCTTCAAATCGTGATCAGTAACCAACTATCATTTGTTTGTTCCTAACCAGACATAGACCGATTTCGAACTTATTATGTTCTCCTCAGTATTCCATATATAGATGGGATGTACTAATTCTTTCTGTACATCTATAATAATATTAAAAATCCATGATAAATGAATATATATTCAGTCTTGGTTATAAAAATAAACATTTTTAGCATTGTAAAAATAAAATATTGGTACTTCAAAATATAATCTGTTGTTATTATATATTTTTGTTTCTTCTTCTTTTACTTGGTTACGCTGCTAAACCTCCAGTGTGGGCGAGTCGCACATATCTTTTACTAGAGTAAACGAGTCGCTACACATACCCCTTCCGTTAAAAGAACAATCAATCAATCAAAGTATCAATGGCGAAACGTACTTTCTTAACAGGTGTTACAGTGACATCGCATTTGTCTGTCAGTAAATGTGCTGGTTTAATTCTATCAATATTTACTGTGACGGTTTTAGTTTCTTTAACAAAAGTAATTAATTTGTCTGTACGGGACAACACTTTAAACGGCCCATCATACAGTGGAGTAAAAGATTTCTAAAAACGTTTTTTCCGAACAAAAACACAATTACAAGTCAAGATGTCTGAATTGACGAATGATTTGTAATTAACATGGTGAAAAGGTGGAATGAACGCTAAATTATCGAAAGAAGTACGTAATTTAGTAATAAAACAAGGAATGTCCATACAAGTATATGATTTAATAAAAAATTAACTTGGTAGTCTTAAAGTTTGACCAAAAACGAGTTCTGCGAAGGAACATTGCAAATCGTCTTTGGGGATTGTCTTGAGAGCTAATAGTATGATAGGAAGTTCATATACCCAATGTGGTGTAGAAGCTTTAGCTCTCAGAGCAGTTTTAAGACTTCTGTTAAATCTTTCTATCATTCCGTTGCTACTGGGATGATATGATGTGGTTCGTATTCTATGAAATCCCAAAAATTTTGAAAATTCATTAAAGAGTTTAAGATTCAAATTGAACTCCCTGATCCGTTGTCACTGTGACAGGGACACCGAATCGGCAAACATAATTCTGAAATAACGTACTCGCTACAGTTTCTGCAGTAATATCTTGAAGTGGATAAGCTTCGGGCCATCTAGTGAAACGTTCGATCACAGTAAGAATATAAGAACAACCTTTAGAAGGAGGCAATGGTCCTATTAAAT
This sequence comes from Rutpela maculata, assembly GCA_936432065.2. Taxonomy (NCBI): domain Eukaryota; kingdom Metazoa; phylum Arthropoda; class Insecta; order Coleoptera; family Cerambycidae; genus Rutpela; species Rutpela maculata. Next base: position 44,919,535 of record OW386289.2, read on the forward strand.
CTATATGTATGTGGTCGAAGCGTCCTTTAGGAATATCAAAGTTAGCTATCGGACTCTTGGTATGTCTTGTCACTTTATTAGTTTGACAGCTAATACAAGTTTTTGCTAAAAATAATTTTTAGAAACTAACGTTCTAGTCGCTTTGATACCAGGGTGAGATAAACCATGAAAAATATCAAAAATTGTCCATCTATAAACGATTGGAACGTAAGGACGAAGTTTAGGGCGGGAAACGTCACACCAAATAAACTTGTCAGAACATGAAATTTTAATTTTCTTTAAAAGAAAGGTACTCTTTGTGTTTGATGAAGTATCTGATAATAAAAATTTAAGGTCAGAATCATCTTCTTGGGCTCTGCTCAATAAATTTAAGTTAAAGTTAATATCAACTAGGTTAGACTTTTGGGTTACAATTGGAGAAATGCATTTTTGTAAAGAAGACGTATCATGCTCACGTGATAAGGTGTCTGCAACAATGTTATTTTTCCCTTTGATATGTCTGATTTCGCATGCAAATTGAGCAATGAATTCTAAATGTCTAATTTGCCTGGGAGATCTTTCAGTTTTAGTGAATAATGCTTTGACCAAAGGTTTATGGTCAGTAAAGCAAATAAATGTGCGGCCTTCAAGTAAAAACCTGAAATGTTTAATCGCTGTGAACAAAGAAAGAAGTTCCTTGTCAAAGGCCTGTTCTTTGTCTGTACTAAAGTAAGTTTTCGTGAGAAAAAGGCTAATGGAGCAAGTACACCATCGTCATCGCGCTGTTCAAGAACTGCCCCCATAGAGACATTTGAACAATCAACTGTCAGCGATAAAAACGAGCTATCATCACAACGAGGATGCGCTAAATAGGTTGCACCAGCTATAGCAGCTTTGGCTTTGGAAAAACTGTCAAGACAGTCGGTACGCCAGTCATTTATTATTTTAACTTTATCATGCAGTAATTTAGTACGTAGTAAGCATGTAAACGAATTAAGATTTCAGCGAAAGAAGGTATGAAACGATGATAAAAGTTAACCATACCTATGAAACGCTGAAGTTGTTTAACTGTAGTAGGTAAGGGAAAATTATTTATGACATCAGCACGTTCAGAAGAAGGTAAAATACCGGCTGAAGAAATATTGTGTCCTAAAAATGCTAAATGACTGACACCTAATATGCATTTTGACGGTTTAATATTTATGCCGTACAATTCTAACCTCTGAAAAACAAGTTTCAAGTGCTCTAAATGTTCCGAACTAGATTTACTTGCAATCAGAATGTCGTCTAAATAGACGAAAATGAAGGGCAAACCTACTAGAACTTCGTTCATGAAACGTTGGAAAGTTTGACCGGCGTTACGTAAGCCGAAAGGCATACGCTCAAATTCAAACAAACCGAACGGCGTAGTAATCGCTGTTTTAAAAACGTCACTTTTTGCGACAGGTATTTGGTGATAAGCACCACGTACCAAATCTATTTTTGAGAAAATATCTGTCAGGAACAGTAATTGAATTTAGACGACGATAGTCTCCACAAGGCCTCCAATCGTTACTTTCTTTTTCGCCACCATATGCAATGGTGAGGATACGGAAGAAGAAGAAGGTACACAAATACCTAATTCTACCATAGTATTGAATTCATTCTGAGCTATCTTAAATTTAATGTTATCCAACCTACGTGGTCGTGAGAAAGGTAAATGACCTGTTATAATATGATGCTCTACGGAATGTTTAACGGGTAAATTGTAATTTGGCGAACTAATTAAACTAGGAAATTCTAAAAGTAATGCAGTGAATTCATTTGATATGCTAAATAACTTAGGAGAATGCCAAGGACCATCGTTAGAAAATAAATATGTTGATAAACTAGTTACATTGTCGATTAAACATTTATGTTTCAAATCAACAATTAAACCAAAATGAGTTAGAAAGTCAGCTCCGATAATGGGGACATTAATATCGTCTATATTAAAAACAAATGGAAATAACCTACGTAAGTTTAAATCAATTTTCAAAAATTTCTTTTCGAAGGTATTTATAATAGAACCATTAGCAGCTGTCAGTACAATACTGGGGTTCTTCTTAGTATCTGTTAACAGATTCCGAGTTACTATCGATAAATCAGCGCCTGTGTCAATGATAAATTCTAAGTTATTAGCATTATCAAATATAAAAAGACGACTTTTACTATCTGAAATATTAAAGTCAATTGTCAAAATATTATTGACTTTTAGTCATCTTTGATCGTCGGCTTTGACATCTTTGGCGAAAGTGCACCAATCTCCGAGACATTTAAATGCTTTACAACCATAAAGTTGATGGTAATAGCAAACTTTGGTATTATAGAAGGATTATATCTAACGCGGGTACCACTTTGACTATTAGAACGGGGCCTTGAGCTACTGCGATTTCCGCAGTCGAGGCGACTTCTGCAACTATCGCAATAAGTGCTAGAAACTGTAGGAGTAGCGGAAGTTATTGAAGAAACTTTAGACTCTATAGCATGCAACTGAGATGTAAAAATTTCTTGTTTGTGTAATACCTGATTCAACGTGTCTTGAAAAGTTGCAATCAAATTTGAAGTAGAAACTGTGGGATTAACGTTACAAATTGAATTAGAGATAAGGGAATTCATAGAATTTTTACACGACTTCCATATTCGATCAGCAATGTCGATTAATTCCTTTATCTCAGTCTTTCCGGATGCGGTGATTGCAATGAAGATGGTTTTAGGTAATCACCGTTTCCATAACTTGACTAGGAGCTCCTGGCTCACCACATGGGATCCTCCGACAACTGACAGCATCGACCGGTAAAAGTCGGACGTTTTGAGGTCCCCCATCTGAGAACCAGAGAGCAAGTCCTCTAATCGCTTTTCTTCGCTTGAGGTCAAACGAGATATTAGAATAGTTTTTAAATTATCATACAAATCTCTCTCGGGTTGATTAGTGACAACGTTATGACGTTGTAATAATTTCCGGGGGTAAACTGGCAATGACTTAATCGTACTTTTTCCGATTATTAACGATCCTGTGAATAGAAAATTGAGACCCTATTTGAGTGAACCATATTTCCGGTTTATTAACCCAACAAGGAGGAAGTTTAATAGTATAGGAATTCGCAGCATAATTACTGTTCGGTATCACTGTATCTGACGTGACTGGTTGATCATCTAACAAAATATTCTCCGTAGGAGGTGCCATTTAAAAAATCAGTGATAATAATGAATGATAAAAATGATTGATTTGATTGATCAATTGTTCTCTGAACGAAAGAAATATGGAAACACAACTCACTTACTTAATAAAAAATCGGTGATGTGATAAAATTCAATCAATCCAAATCAAGATGCACCATAAATTCAAAAAAGGTTTCGGAATAGGTTTTGTTCGGATAATCAATTTACAAGCTCTGCTTTGGGATTACTGATTTATAAATACTGCATCGGGATCATCAATTAAAAATTCTGTGTCGGGAAAACCAATCCATAACTTCACGTCGAAAACGTATATTTTGGAAGAATTGCAACTCACGTCCAAGACGTATATATATTATTAAGAATAGTGTCTTCTGCTGGGGTCACCAATTTATAATATAACGTTATAAACTTCTGTCCAGGTCACCAATTTATAGTCCCAGGAGGTATACGTGAAAATTGAATAACTAATTTATAGATGAGATGTACTAATTCTTTCTGTACATCCATAATAATATTAAAAATCCATGATAAATGAATATATATTCAGTCTTGGTTATAAAAATAAACATTTTTAACATAGTAAAAATAAAATATTGGTACTTCAAAATATTATGTATTTTTGTTTCTTCTTCTTTTACTTGGTTACGCTGCTAGACCTCCAGTGTGGGCGAGTCGCACATTCTTATACTAGAGTAAACCATTTACCATTTACCATTTAAAGCTCTTTATTTTACTTATAATTTTTTACATAGGTATTGTATTTATTTCATTTTATCTCATTTCAGTGTACAATCAATAAATTAAAACGTAACAAACGCATAAGCGTGATGCGCTTTAATTTGGCCGCTGCCAGGCCAGGAGATTATGATTTATTTCCTACATTTATGTTTGTGAGGCATTTTTTCCAAAGATTAAATGCATTTATTTAATTTATGCTAAAGCTTAAAAAAGACCATAAAGAATGATCGTAAAACAGATTTACTGGTATGGATGTTTCACTATCATGCAGGAAAAAATTTTAGGAAAAACCTGCTTAAAATAATTAATAGTCAATTTATAAAACTGGATTTTGTATGTACTCAAATAAATTTAATTATGTTCTTAATTTTTTGTTTATGTACTTAAAATATTTAAGAATGTTCTCACCGTGGGAATACCTCTTGGTATTTTCTGTGTTCCTAATACAGGATTCCTCAAGGGAGGGTTGAGATTTTGTGTGCGGGAGGTTTTGTGGGCGGGATGTTGTCTGTTGGGAGATTTGTTATTGTCTTCTAGTGTCATATATGTCTAGTTTCTGGTGTAGGAGTTTATGGGTGAGAGGGATATTATCATGTCTACGTTGGAAAGCAATGTCGCGTGTCAGTTCCGAACTATCTACTTTAGAAATAAAGAATTTTTGGGCGATCTCTCTGACAAGATCTTGCGTTCTGGGCATGCCTGTGATTCTATGGAGCTCTTCAATCGTTATGTAACGTGGTGAATTGGTCAATAAACGGAGTATTTTATTTTGCGTGACTTGCACCCTACCGTACTGCGTGTCGGAAGCTCCATTCCAGACCACGCAGCCGTAAAGCAGGATGGGTCTAAAGATAACCTTATATAAGGTTAATTTATTATTTAATGTTAGTTTACTTTGCCTATTGACCAATGGGTACAACTTTCTCAGAGCCCCATAGGTTTTATTTATTGCTGCCGTGATGTGGGGCACAAAACGCAGTCTCCTATCCAGAGAGACCCCCAAATATTTGACTGTATTTAGTTCTCGTACGTCAAGTCCGTCAATGTTTAGTTTCGTAATCGTTCTAGTATTTGTGAATTTGCGATTAAAAGTTATAGATTCACTTTTTTCGGGGTTTATTTTGATCTTCCATTTATTATAAAATTCAATAAGTTTATTTAGGTGATACCTTATTTTCTGCGTAGCAGTTTGTGCATAAAAACTATTAGCATAAATTGTTACATCGTCTGCGTATAGGAGGAGAGAGGTGTTTGGATAGGAAGGGATGTCAGCGGTAAATAGGTTGTACAGGATAGGTGAAATTTGGGACCCCTGAGGAACTCCTGCGGAGAGCCTAGTTTTGAGTGACAGTGAATTGTTCACCCGTGCCAAAATATATCTATCCGATAAAAATGACGCTATCAGTGAAGTTAGATATTTAGGGAATTTATTAATTTGGTCTAATTTATAAATTAAACCGTTCCTCCAAGTATTGTCGAAAGCTTTTTCGATATCGATTAGCAGGACAACGTTGCACTGTTTTTTATTGAAACTGTGCAACGTGTCCTGAACTAATTTACACAACGCATGTGTGGTAGTGTGGCCCGGCCTGAAACCAAACTGTTGCGTAGGCAAGAGCGATTTTTTCCCCACGAACCTATTTATGTGACCCAAAATCACCCTCTCGGCCAATTTTAAAAGGGTGTTTAATAGGGAGATTGGCCGATAACTCCCCGGTTCGTGTGGACGTTTGCCTGGTTTCAGGATCGGGATCACAATTGCTATTTTCCATTGTTTGGGAAAATATTGCAGCTTTATCACACTGTTTATTATGTACGTGATTTGGGCTATTGCCTTTTATGGTAGATATTTAAGTACAATGTTCGCAATAGTGTCATTACCCGGCGCTTTGTTATTAGGGGCGTATTTGATAATTTTTTGCACTTCAGAAGGAGTTGTAAGCAATTTAGGTAGCTTATTTGGTGGGATGGGATATTTCTGGAGCAGGTCGCGAACGTGAGCCGTGACCTCCTCCTGGAAGGGTGTAGAGTTTGGGGGGGTAGTGTTGGTGGTTTGTAGATATGTTGCAATGGCATCAGCCTTTTCCGTGTCTGAATAGTAATATTTGTTGTTTGCAACAAGGGTAGGAATTTGGGGGTAATTTTTTCGGAGGAGTTTGCTCATTCTCCAGAGCGTATTATCGCGTTTGGAGAGTTTTTCAATTTTTGCATTCCAAGTTTCTTCTCTTTCTTTTATAAGTTTATTTTGTATGTTTTCTTGGATTTGTTTAAGTCTTTCCCTATCAATGTCTCTCCTTGTGCGTTGCCATTTTCTTTTTAATCTGTTTTTAAAAGTAATTAAATTTGCTATTTCGGGGGATATTAATTCTTCCCTTGGTTTAATGGGTATTTGTTTGACAGACTTATCCCTGGCGTTTTTTATTATTTCAGTAAGTCGATCGACCTCGATGTCTAATTGTTCAGTTGATTCGATTTCATTGTTTATAACTAACGTATTGTTTATTATTTCTTTGAATTTTTTCCACTTAGCGTGGCGATAGTCGAAGATTTTTCTGGTTATATCATTTACGTATGTGTTTCTCAATTCTACATGTACCGGATTATGGTCTGATGACAATAGGGGTAAGGAGAGGGGATGAATCGGGTAAGGGTAATTTTTATTTAAGATAATGTCAATATATGAGGGTGTCATACGATTTGTGGGGTAATGAGTAGGGCTCTCAGGTGATAAAACCGCAATATCCTCCCTAAGCGAGTATTCGTGGAGGGTGGTTCCATTTCGATTGTTTCGTCTGTTATTCCAGGATGTATGTCTAGAATTTAAATCCCCAAATATTAATACTTTGGCACGAGTGAACAATTGGTCTAATTCTGCATCAACAACACGATTGCTAGGGGGGTTGTATACCCCCGTAACGACTGTGCCGTCGGCTAGTTGTATTGAGCAGTTTTCCATAGTTATATTTAATTTGGGGAGGGGAAGGTGTGGTATGCCTTTTTTTACAAGGACAGCCACCCCTCCCCCTCGTCTCCCAATTCTGTCGCTTCTGTAAGTTGTGAAATTTCTAATGTAGAATTTTTTATCGTTTTTGAGAAAAGTTTCTGTAATGATGATTATATCTATTTTTTCTAAGTTTAGGTAATGTACTAGTTCTAATTTCTTATTTAAAATGCCATTGGCATTCCACAATGAGACTTTATACATTTCTTAAGTTGTATTTTGGTAATATATTTGCGGCAAATTCCTGCATAACAGCAAGGACATCCATATCAGTACTTACCATTTCGAGTAAGTCATTTAGGTGATTGATAGCTTTAATCGTTTCTCTAATATTAATCAGGGAATTTAATTTATTTGTTGCATTCATCAACTGGGTAAAATCTCCTGGCGCGCCAAGCGACGTCTCAGTTTTGTTTTGCGTAGGTTGTTCTAGAGTAAACGAGTCGCTACACCATAGGTCATGGAACAGACAAATGATAATGTTCAACTTGCTAGTCTTATACAAACTGAATCAAATGAAATGACGGTGAGAGGTAAACTCTCATATGGTGATGCTACTACACGTCGAACAAATGTCACTGGCGTATAGCGACTTGCTTTTTTGCAAGTACCAAGAGCGGCGACCTCTAGCCTTAGTGGGCTATATATATGTATATATATATATATATATATATATATATATATATATATATATATATATATATTATAAATTTGTCAATTAGACAGTTAAAATGAATTGTCAAACTAAATTATTTTTGACTAATGAAGTATGTTTTAAATCAGAGCTAGATCCAAATCCAATTTATATAAATGAAAACTGTACTGCTTACCCAAATATTGGTTATGAAAATTTGTAAATTGTCTAGAATAATTAACTTTATCTCAGGGAGCCGGTTCTAAATTAATATCACTGTCTAATTTATAGAAGAAAAGAAAATTAAATCAATTTTAACAAATCAAACTATATTCCTTTGCTTGAAATAATGTTATACACAAATGAACAATAACTTAAAACTAAACCTTAAATAAAGTCACTTGCTCGAGTTCGATTTTGATTGTCTTATTTTGCAAAATAAAATAAATACCTTTCTAGTCCTTAATCTGCAGATTAAATATTGTTTTCACTTTACCGCCCTGCTTTGTATAAATAAGAAATTTGGTGTCAGAAAACTTCCGTCCAATATTTCTCTTATTATTATTCTTATTATTATACTCTTCGCAAAAACGAAGAGTATATTGTATTTGATCGGTACATTTCTAAAATCGTAAATATCGCTCGTAGAGAAAAAATTTTCATATCATTGTGTTAGTGAACGAATTCTGAACAACTTTCAAAATGTCCGTCTGTCCGTCCGTCCGTCCGTCCGTCCGTCCGTCCGTCCGTCCGTCTGTCCGTCCGCCCGTCACGCTTCTTGTAAGCACGATAACTTAAGAAAGAAAAGTCCGATTGTATTGAAATTTAGAAAGTAAGTTAGTGTTAGCTAGAGGAAGAACCCTATTGTTTTTGAAGAAAATCGATCAGTAAATAAAAAAATTATTAATTATTTAATTAAAAAAAAAAAAAATTCTCTTAATTTTTGTCGCTTGTACTAAAATGGAAATCTTGCGAGATCTTATTTCCATAATAATTTTTTTTTGTTTATGAAGTTTACTAATATATATTTCATAGAAGTGAAATATATGTATGAATGTCGAAAGATATATATCATAGACAATCAATTTTTATAGCAATATGTGGTGGCGCAACGGCTAAAGCTTTGCGTTGCAATCGTCTCGCAATCTGGTAATTAGTCGATTAATTGACGTCCACACCAAGCAGAAGTTTTTTCGTATATTCAAGTGTTTTTAAATCGCTTAGAGAGCGCAAAGTTCCTTTGAGTGGGTTACGAACCCGTGTTAACGGAATCATTCCAAAGCATAGCTTCGGTAAGACTTTTTCAAATATTTATAAAAATTCTGACTGGCATTTATTAAAATATTAAATTAGACATTAGACAGAAGTCATTCAAAAATTATTCTTAAACTTAACCTAAAATTCACAGTGCGATAGTTTTGTCATTCTAAAAGTTTTTCTTGTCAAAGGCCTTCCCCGACCGGTTTTGGTATAAACCGGTCGAAGCCCCAAATTTCGAGCGTGTTTTCACACCATGAACTCTGAATTGTCAAACAGGGATAAAATGCAAAAAAACTTTATCGGGGGGCAAAGAGAGACTGGCCATTCCTTCTATCGAAACCTACCTCCGGCACGGAAACCGTCTGTCGTTAGCTTGTACCGGAGATCGGTAATGAAAAAAATGCCGACAAGAACAAGGGCCAAACAAGCAGCAGCAGTATTAGTACCAGCACCTGCAGATAGCGGCAGCGAAGGATCTCTAGACAGTATAAAGGCAGCGCCAGCACGTACGACGCCAATACCATCTACTTCCGACAACTCCCGAGACCCAATGAACCCCGAAAAAACGGAGATGGCAGCACTGTTTCAAATTCGGTCACCAATGAAAAGAAAACTGACTGTACCTAAGGTGGGTAACCCGAAATTTACCCACCCAGGGTCATCGAAAAAAGCTATGCCACCACCGCCGCCGCCGCCTATAACAACCAAAAATCGACACGAGGGAAATGTATCAATGGACGAGGACATGGATGTGGTGCCGCCACAGCCAGTCATCGAGCTGGAACCGAAAGTGACCACGCCTCAACCTGCTATTAAGAAGCCACCTCCCATTGTGATCCATGGGCGGTTGAATGACCATAAAAAAGTAAATACTTTCCTCAAAAGCAGGTTAAGGGGAGACTTTACGTGGAAACACTCAACAAACTCAACGATGCTCCAGCTCGCGAACAAGAGCGACTGGACACAGATGAACGAGTACTTCAACGAGGTACAGGTGGAATACCATACCTATACCCCGAGGGATGAGAAACCTCATGCCTTTGTCCTTCGGGGTATATACCATGAAGTCGACATCAAGGACATAAAAGAAGAACTACAACAAGTCCATAAAATCGCCGTTCGCGATATATATACCATGAGGGGTACACGCAATCCTCTGTATATGATCATCATGTCACAAGAGGTCACACTGAAGGAACTGCAAAACCGGATCCGTTGCCTCGATCATACCTCCGTCACGTGGGAACGTCAGGTAAACTCTAAGAAAATAATTCAATGTCACAGGTGGCAGCAGTGGGGACAAGCGACTTCAAATTGCCACGTGGCCCCCCACTGCGTCAAATGCACTGGTTCCCACTTGACGAAGGTATGCGTCAAGTCCAAGGACGAACCGGCACAATGTTGTAATTGCGGCGAGGCACACACCGCCAACAGCGTGACCTGCATCATATACAGGAGGCGCATACAGCAGATGGACCAGCGAACGGCGAGGGTTCCACCCACCCCGCAAATGAAGTACGTGGCGGCACCACCGCCGAGAACTAATGCATGGACACAACGCGCCCATAATCAGGCGCAACAACTGCCCCAACAACAAAGACTGACAGCGAGGCCACCTCCAACAACAACAAGCCAACGGAGCCAACCACCGAACTCACTGGAATCGGGAATGGCCCAACTTCATAACGTACGCGAACAAACAGAGAGGCTGGCCTCTCTGGTAAATTTAGACATGCTACTGGTACGGATGACAGAGCTCTGCGACGAGCTCGAGAAGTGTACTTCCTCCCTGGGTAGATTCCAGGTCGTGGTATCCTTCTTCCAAGGTCTTCCTGACGATGCCTTTTAGACTTCGACTCTCCTCCTGGAACGCCAATGGTATAGGTAATAAAATTCCCTTTCTGATAAATTATTTAATGAGGCATAAAATAGACATTATGCTTCTGAATGAGACGAAACTCGACCGACGAGACAAACTACGCGTCCGAGGGTATACGACAATCAGAAAAGATAGGGCAGACATTAACAGAGGCGGCGGTGTGGCCGTGCTCATTAAGTCTGACATTGCACACACGCATCGTACTCTGCGGAACACATCTGTAGAGACCGTGTGTGTGACGCTAGATGGCGGTATGAGCATTGTCGCCGCGTACAACCGGCCCTTGAACGGGTTCACGGCGGGTTGTCTTGAGAATTTGCTGAGCGCAAGCCCACGCTGCTTGCTCATAGGCGACCTTAACGCACGACATCACGCATGGAACTGCCATATCAACAACGCCAACGGCAACACTCTGTTCGATTACATCAACAATCATAATGTCGTGTTGCAGTATCCGGACGATCACACGCATTTTCCGGATAACGGTACAACACCTACCACCCTCGACATAGTGGTCAACAAGGGTGTGAGGAACTCCACGCCGCCGGTGGCGCTGGAGGAACTCACATCCGACCACAATCCCATCTTTTTAGAGTTGGCAAATATGTCGAGGGAAGACATGACACGAAAAGTTACTTCCTATAGGGACGCCAACTGGCGTCTCTACAAGACACATATAAACACACACTTAACACTTGGAAACAACATCACCACAGCCGCCGAACTGGAAAATGTAGTGAACGAGTTCACAAGGGTACTGCAGGATGCCAAACAGAGTGTTGCTACAACGATAACGATAAATCCATACAAAGATCGACTCGACGCAGCGGTCATACAAGACATTCGAGAGAAAAACAGACTGAGACGACTTTGGCAGCGAAATCGCGATATCGACGCCAAGGCCGAGATGGGCAGGCTACAACGGCAGATCAGGATCGCCATCAACACCGCAAAAACCGGAAATGGCGCGATAAGCTGGAAGCGTTGAATCCTCAGGACAACTCGCTGTGGAAGCTAGCGAGGGCTATGAAAAGTACGCGGGAGGCCATACCCGCTCTGACAAACGCCAACGGACAGACAGCTTTGACGGACTCGCAGAAAGCGAACGACTTAGCAAACCATTTTGCGAACATACATAACGTACAAACACCAAACAATGTTGAACGCGACCGCATTGAAACTGACATTAACGAACTAATTGGCCATGACGTCCAATTGACACAACGAGCATTTTTAAAGGTTATGGCCAAGCCCTCGGAAGTGGCCAGCATTGTTCAGACCTTACCGAACGACAAAGCCCCGGGTTCGGACGCCATTGATTATAAGCCGCTCAAATATCTCCCGAGGAAAGGTATTGTGCAATTGACGTACATTGTCAACGCGATCCTGCGACTGCAACACTGGCCTAGCCAGTGGAAATGCGCCGTGGTCGTGCCGATCTTGAAGCCGAAAAAGAACGCGAAGCTCGCCGGCAGTTATCGACCGATTTCGTTACTGTCGACGATCTCCAAGTTGATAGAGAAGGTCATCCTGATCAGATTAGACTCTGCTCAGGATGAACTTCACATCAACGACGAGTGCCAGTTCGGCTTCAGGAGAGGCAGAAGCACTGTGCAGCAGGTCGTCAGGATCGTGAATGACGTCAAGGTGCAATGCAACCTTGGGAAGAACACCGTCATGGTGCTCCTCGATGTTGAGAAGGCCTTCGATACCGTATGGATCCTGGGGCTTCTTCACAAACTGAACGTACTGAACTTCCCCATGCACATAACCAAACTTATTCACTCTTTCCTAACAGGTAGATCGCTACAGGTCAGGGTGAATAATAAACTATCAACTCGACAGGACATTCGCGCGGGCGTCCCACAGGGATCGTGCCTGTCACCGAAACTGTACAACTTATACGTCTCCGACTTCCCGGAGTTCCCGAATACGAACCTTGCCAAGTACGCCGACGACACGGCCATGTATGCGCATTCACACAACGCACAAGCGGCAAATATGCTACTGAAAGCGCACATGACCCGTGCCACGGCGTATTACGACAAGTGGAAGATTCGGATCAACGCTGAGAAGTCTGAGTCGATTCTCGTCACGCGCCGGTTCACAGAGAACCGCATCTTAACGCCAATTTCGATCGGGGGACAAGAAATTCCAATCAAACGGTGCGTGAAGTATCTGGGGGTGAACTTAGACAAACGACTGACGTTTGACGCCCACGTGAACGAGACGGTACGCAAGGTCTACTTCATGTCCAGGAGTCTGTACCCGCTCCTGGCCAGGGGTAGCGGACTTAACAGGACAAATAAAAAACTGTTGTACACGATTGTGATCAGGCCGGCCATCACATACGCGGCGCCGGTGTGGTGCAGCATACCGGCTACGACAATGAGAAAACTTCGAGTTCTCGAACATAAATTTATGCGCCTCATCTCTGGTTCGGACAGATACACCTCCCTCAGAGATTTATATGATCGTTGCCACGACATAACCCCACTAGCGGGCTACGTCCAAGAAATTTCTCAAAAATTCTACGAATTCAAACTGGGCAATAGTCCGCTAACCCGCAACATAACCCGAATCAGACAGCATAATGCAATCCTTTTCGATATTCGACACCCCTTACCATACCAGGCGTTGCCTATCTTCCGGCAACCTCTCTAGCCACACTTTCCTATACGACAACTTCTTATTTCCCACTTTTAACCTTTACTAAAAACTATAATCAACTTTCTCCATTCCCTTTATATGTTCTATTTGTTTTTATCCTTTTTGTTATTTTGTCCTTTTTGTTTCTAAATTCTATCTTGACCAATAAATTTTCAAAACCAAAATATTTCTTACCATATCTTTTAAATTTCCACGACATATTCCTGACGGTAGGAAGACCACCAGGGTGGAATTGCTTCGAACGGGTTTTTTCGTTGTGTTCTGTTTTCCCGTGCCAGCAACCAAAATTAAATAAGTGCTTAGTCTAGTAAGTGATAGTTTTATAGTGTTTTTCTTTTAATTAGTTTTAGGTCCTTGTGGTGTAATGACCTCTAGCGGCCATTACAGCCATAATTAACTTATTAGCATCAATAGTATGAAGCAAGTCGCAGGGACCTCTAATATTAAGAACGTTGATCAAGTTAACTTCTTTTCAACCGCGCAGATATTAGTGCGTTTCCCGTCTAGTGAGGCATTACCGTCGTATTCGAGCGACCGTCGCAGGTATGGATTTAAAATCCAGCCTCTTTTGTTTCAAGTGCGTCTAACGAGCACATGTTTTGGCAAACGCTCTGCCTAATTAAAGTTGCAATCGCTTAAATGGATTAACTAAGTAAGTTAATTGTTGTTTAATTATGATATTAGTTAAATCCTAACCAGGGTATTTTATTTTAGATACTGATTGAATTCTATTTTCGATTTCCGATTCCTAATGCATAATTCAAAATTTTAATTTAACGTCAATGTAATGCACATGGTACCACCATTTTAAAAAACTACGTATTAAATCGTAAATCACAACGGACATAATCCCTGCGGAATAGATGGTTATGGAAGGCTTTATATAGGAATTAAACTAAACTGGGACGGTTCCGACGTCATAGCAGGAACACATTTACATATCTTGGAAGAAATAAATTTTCATAATTTTTTTGTCTGGAAGCCATGCTTGGTGACGCAGTGACGCTGAGGTAGGGCAAGTAACGAGATCAAGTTAGCTGGGGAATTTAGTTTCATGCCGGAATTGGTAACCCATGTGATGTGCTATCTTCGTCTTCCTTAACCTACGAAGAAGTGTCAATTTTTTTTGCTGACGTCCAGGGGACATCACGTTCTTATTAGGAGGATCCCTCGATATAAGACAACACTAACGTCTTATTTCTAAGATAAGTCTAGTTTTTTTATTTTTGCCATTTACAACCCTTCTAACAAAGTTTACTGTTGTTTTATCACAACGGCTGCTATAAGCAGGATATAAATTTAAATTAAGTAAACAAAGTGTAAGTAGATCGCTATTGAAACAATAGAGCCATTCTACGATTAAGTCGTATATTTTCTTAATGTTTAAACCTTTGGTTCGTGAAATTACAAATTGTTTTATCAAAAGTGTTGACCGTGTGGTCGTATTTTAAAGTGCAGCTGTGCTTTAACCTTTATCGATTTTTGTTGTTTACCTTTTATCATGAGTATTTGTTGCGTACTGTAGTACAAACTTTTATAGTTTTAAATTATCTATATTGCCTATTATAGATACTTCTATAATTATAGTCGCTTAATTTTAGGTTAGTTTTTCTACGTTATATTTAGTGATAGAAATTTACCTTGGGTCACGGGGTTATTTATTGATTTATGGTGTTTTAGTGATAAACAAGTTTAATTAACATTCTACTAAGTTGTCATTTTTCAGTAGTGTTTTTACCTAAGTACGATAGATTTCGTAACATAACTTCTGTTGCTCCCGTAAAGTTGGACCGCGAGGTGAGGTTACGTTCTATTATAATTTTGCGTGTTAGTTTCACAAGAATTGCAATAATCAAGTTCTAGTAAGCAAGTTCAACATTCATAGTGACATAGTGTTAGGAAATGTGTTTCCAGTGGTTAATTTAATGGGAGAATTGTTTTAGTTTCCCTTAACTGAGTGAGTAAATTGCTATAAATGTTTTGATTTTGTTTTTGCTGAACAAGTCATAGTTCTCCCAGGTCAAAATGAAATAGATGTTTAATAGTCTAAGTTGATGGGATAAATTCAGTATTTATAGTAGTAGGAAGTTAATTTCCGTTTGTTTATTGGTTGGGATTTGTCCCTATTTCCCTTTTTCTTTGTGAGCGGCTCACTATAAATATTTGACTTGTCTTGCATAAACTTTACTCAAAATTTAGTTATTTGTTGGCCTTCTGCCTAACTAAATTTACTGACTACCATTTTCTTGGGGAGACTGTATCGTGAACTTGTAATAAAATGTAAATTTTGGCCATCATTTGTGAATCAAGGCATTGAAAATTATCATTTGAACCTCAAACTTTGTAACGTAACCTTGGCACCGGTGTCTTTATTCAGAGCTAATTGGCCTAACTTTTGCTGGGGTTTTTTTGATTATTGACCAACTAAGCTAGGTCGTCTTTTTTGGATAAGGGAATTGTTTATCACTAAATGTCGCCGGGATGCTAAAATAGTGTTAAGGATACTAACCTAACAATAATTTTGTAACTAATATTTTCTATAATTCAAAGCCACGAAGTTGGCATCTGTTGTTATTAATTGCTAACCCTCGAATTTTAGATCGTTTCGTACGATTGGTTGTGATTAAATTGTTAAATTTTAAATTTTTTGTGTTTCTCTGGTGTCTGCTGTATCGTACCTTTCCTTTTCCGTCTCTTCTTTAGAGACTGGCGCCCAAAATAACTCTTGTAATTTTGCCTTCCAAAAAAAAACTGAAAATTGTTACACAAAAAAAATATAAAAAAATTTTTTTGACAAAATTTTTTTTCAAACTTTTACAAATTTTCTAAATTTTCTTTACATCATTAAACACTCTTGGCCTTATTGGGACCGTTGCTTACGCTTACCCATGGCCCTAGGCCTCCTACAAAACTGGCTAGCCGAGCCTAATTTGTTTTGGTAACAGGTTATTACCTTGGTGAGTTTATGCAATTTTAGTGTCCAAGCAAATTAGTTTTGTGTCACCCAGGGAATATAAATTTGACTAATAAATACTACAAATTAAATTGTAAGTGATGATGTCAGTTTGGGCTTATCCCATTTAATTTTATAGTAAAACTTCATAGTTAAGAACTCAACCATCTTAGAGTTTTGTGGATTTTTCCCGGGCAAAAAGACAAAAATATCAATGTAGCCTTCGATGAGGGAGAACACGTTACAGTGGACACGTTTTTAATGTCTAATTTAGTTTTTAAGTCTGCCTGCGGCAGACAGGAGCACTAACCTACATATCATCTGTCGTTAAGCCAAACCGGACCGGCTCCGCCCAGCCCTACAATCACCACGACGCTGTGCGACGTAGTTGTCTGGCTGGCTCCGGACCAAGTTCCGGCGAGACGCATACATGTATAAAAATTATTAATAAATTGTTATTGATTGATTGATTGATTGATTGCGTTGCGTTGCAATCCAAAGGTCCCGTGTTCGAATCTCACAGGTTGGATATTTTTTTTTTCATACAATTTTTTTCACAATAAAGATGGTATCACAAAATTTAGAATGTCCAAAAATTGACATTATTTACACGAGAACTGCGAAGAGTATCCTATAGAATGTGTAACAATTATATATAAAAAGCTCAGTAAACTGGCGAAGAGTACGTTTTTAGCTTGTTTATTATACTCTTCGCAAAAACGAGGAGTATATTGTATTTGATCGGTACATTTCTAAAATCGTAAATATCGCTCGTAGAGAAAAAAATTTCATATCATTGTGTTAGTGAACGAATTCTGAACAACTTTCAAAATGTTCGTCTGTCCGTCCGTCTGTCCGTCCGTCTGTCCGTCCGTCCGTCACGTTTCTTGTAAGCACGATAACTTAAGAAAGAAAAGTCAGATTGTATTCAAATTTAGAAAGTAAGTTAGTGTTAGCTAGAGGAAGAACCCTATTGTTTTTGAAGAAAATCGATCAGTAAATAAAAAAGTTATTAATTATTTAATTACAAAAAAAAATTCTCTTAATTTTTGTCGCTTGTACTAAACTGGAAATCTTGCGAGATATTATTTCCATAATAAACTTTTTTTTGTTTATGAAGTTTACTAATATATATTTCATAGAAGTGAAATATGTATAATGTCGGAAGATAAATACCACAGACAATCAATTTTTGTAGCAATAGGTGGTGGCACAGCGGCTAAAGGTTGCAATCCAAAGGTCCCGTGTTCGAATCCCACAGGTTGAATTTTTCATTTTTTTTTTCATACAATTTTTTTCAAATAATAATGGTATCACAAAATTTAGGATATCCAAAAACATTATTTACAAGAAAACTGCGAAGAGTATCCTATAGAATGTATAACAATTATATATAAAAAGCTCAGTAAATTGGCGAAGAGTACGTTTTTAGCTTGTTTTCTCATCTATTAAATTTCTGGACCTTTATCCACTAATAATATTTCTTTAAAATATTCAAATCTCCATTGATACCATACATATTTTTCTTTCTTTTCTTGATCAATTCCCTCTAATTTATATTTTCCTTGAATGTGGCTTTTAAAAGTTTAATACCTCTTTTCCTTCCTTTCAATATTTTATTAGATTTCTCAAAAAACTTCCTTCTGGTTATTTATCTCTCAAAAAATTTCATCCCTCATAATATCGCTTTTTCTTGGTTACAATCCAATAATTATTTATAAACACTACTTATCCAATATATTAACTTATTTAAACATCTATTTACAATTACTTACTAAATCTTATAATCTAATTTGTCAAAATCATTCAAATTCCCAACAATAAGTCCTACAAGAAATTTTACCTAAGATAAAGAAACACTACAAGCAGTAATAGTTAAAATCAATTTTGTGGATTTCAATTAGTTTTAACTATATAATTTTGGTCAATGTTTAAAACAAAATATTATAAGGATGTGTATTTCCATGATATTTCTCCCCCCATTTGAAAAAGTTCTTTGAAATTTTAAGAACTTCTACAAATTCAAAAGCATAAAATTCACAGACTTTACTGTTCGTCAAAATTTGGGGTATATGGATAAAGTAAACTAATATGAAACTTTCCCCTTATAAAATTTCCTATTGTGTGGCATAGTTCATATGTGTTGTCGTTAATAACCTTGCTGATTTCAAATGGTCCTTCATATGGATACATAAGTTTGGCACATTTCCCCAGTTTTCTACTTGTATATCTCAAACTTTTGACTATAACCAAATCTCCCAATTTAAATTTGACATTTTTCATTATTTTCTCCTTTTCCTTCTTTATATAATGTTCTGCATTGTTCTTAATTCTTTTTTTAACAGTTTGGTTAATGTGTTCTAAATTAATATTTGATTCTTGTATCCAAGGTCTATCAGGATGTTGTCCCAACATGATTGTTACAGGCGATATTTGTGTTGCGATACTTGGTACATTATTTAGATAATTTTCAATTGTCGGTACATGTTTAATCCAATCTATATGATTTTCTTTCGTTGCAATACGCAAGAATCTAATTAATTCTTGTATATATCGTTCGGCTAAATTGGCTTGTGCGTGTCTAATTGTTGTATATACTACTGTTACCTGTTTATTTTCCCAATATTTTACAAATCTTTGATTGTTGAAATATGTTACATTGTCTGCAAGAATTTTTTTAGGTAAACCTACATTCTCTATGTATTTATTTAATATTGCAATAGTTGTTTTCGTGTTACATTTTTTGTAGGATATGTCTTAACAAATTTAGAAAATAAATCTACAATTACTAAAATATTTTTAAAACCGTCTTTCGTTTTAATTAAATTACTTACATAATCAATAGCTACAAGTTCAAGTTTTCCTTTTGTGATAGTGCTTTGAGGTGTATTGTGATTTGGGTGGTTTTTATGTTTTCCAAGTGTATATTCGTGACAGTGTGATATTATTTGTTTTGCCAGGTTGATGTCTTTGTGGGTATAGAAGTTTTCTCTGTAAATAAGCCAAGTTTTGCGTGTGCCTATGTGTCCATAGCTGATGTGTAAATCATTTATGATTATCCTTGCAAGTGTTTCATGTAATACATATTTTTCTTCATTCAATATTGTTTTAATAATGTATCCATCCTTTATTGTATAACCTTTGTATGTGTCTTTTGTTTGTCGTATAGGTCTATAAGATTGTTTTAACTGTGTAAAATTTGTTTTTCTGAGTAAAGTATTTCTGAAGGTGAAAATAAATTTAATGCAACTATATCTGTCCTTGGTTTTACATCGTCTATTTGTCTGTTTCTTGTTAACACATCTGCTGTTATATTTTCTTTTCCTGGCTTGTGTTTAACTGTGAAGGAATATTCTTGTATGAATAGTGACCATCTGTATATGCGATTGTTTGTGAATCTATTAGTATTTAGGAAACATAGTGCTGAGTGATCCGTTTTAAGTGTAAAATGTGCTGATGTTAGGAAAAATCTACATTTACTCAAACTGTAGACTATAGCAAGCATTTCAATTTCCCCAGTTGAGTACCTTCTTTCATACGGTTTTAAAATCCTTGAAACAAAACATATAGTAACTTCTGTACCTGACTGAATCTGACATAATTCCCCTGATATTATTTGTTCCGAGGCATCAGTTCTCGAAATAAAAGGAAGAGTAAAATCAGGACTATGTAATAACAAATTTTTATGAAAATTATTCTTTAGATCGTCAAAGGCTTTTTGTCGTCTGTCTGTCCATTCCCATTTGTTATTTTTCCTTAGAAGATCTATCAAAGGTACTTCTAACTCAGATAATTGAGGTACAAATTTTTTATAATAATTTAATATTCCCAGAAAACCTCTTAACATTTTAAAATTCATTGGTCTTGAATAATTTTTTATTTCATCAACTCGTTCCTGGCCTATGCTGATTCCTTGTTGTCCCACTTTATACCCTAAATACTTAACATTTGTTTTATAAAACTCACTTCTCTATATTTAATTTCAATCCTGCTTTATCTAATGCATGTAATATTGTATTTAAATGTTCATAATGTTTTCTTATGTTTTCAGAAAATATAAGAATATCATCTATATAATGAAAACAAAAACTTTCATACTTATCTAATGTCATTTGTATTGCCCTAACTAATGCTGCACTTGAACTTTGCAATTCTAAAGGTATTACCTTAAGACCATCAATACTAAAACCTGTATGTTTTCGAGAATTCGGATCAAGTGGAATGAGCCAAAACGAATTCTTCAGATCTAATTTTGAAAAAATAGTATTTTTCCCAATTCTATTTAACATGGAATCTATAGTCTGCGGTGCGTCAAACTGCGATTTAGTGATTTGATTTAAAATACGTGCATCTAAACATAATCTAATCGTGTTATTTTTCTTTTTAACTACGACTAACGGATTAATGTAATTAGTTTTAGCTGACTCGATAATATTTGCCTTTAACATGTTTTCTATTTCATTGTTTACCTGCGTTCTATGATTATATGGAATAGGATATGATTTGCATCGAAATGGTTTGCTTTCATCTACAATTAACTTGTGCATATAACCTTTTGCTATTCGTGATTCATAATTAATGAGAGAATTATATTTAATAATCAAATTTTTGACTTTATTTTCATATTTTGGAGGGCAATTTATATTACAACTTTCAGGTTTTTTATTTTATTGCCATTTAATTGCATGGAGCGCTACCCCATATCAATTTTTGCCCTTAACTTAGTCAATAAATCTTCTCCTAAAATCATATCAAATCTCATATTTGCAATGACTACAAATTCCCCATAAAATTCTTCACCAAGAACCATTATTTTAGTATTTAAAACTTTATTGCATTCAGATATTTGTTTTCC
Source organism: Rutpela maculata (assembly GCA_936432065.2). NCBI lineage: Eukaryota > Metazoa > Arthropoda > Insecta > Coleoptera > Cerambycidae > Rutpela > Rutpela maculata. Next base: position 44,940,705 of record OW386289.2, read on the forward strand.
AATGGCATTTAAAAGTGTTATCTTTGAAATAGAAATTAAATTATTAAGTTTATCTTTATTTTCTTCAATCAATTTGCTATTTATAAGACTTAGTTCTGCACCTGTATCAATCAAAGCTTTAATTTTAATATCTTGTATTTCCAAATTTATAATTGGTAAATTACTAATGTGTAAATTCTTTCATATGAGAATAAGTTGTACTTAAAATATTTTTAGTTAAAATTATTGATTCAACTATTAATTGTGTATTTATGACATAGTTTGTATTTCGTTTATTTCCGAGGCTCTCGTTAAGTTTTTTGAATCATTATCCCTCTCTACATTTGAATTAGTGATCTGAGCATACGTTTTTCTCTGCCCATCATAATTACCCTGAATTTGTCTATCTTCAATCAATTTAACCAATACAACGACTACTCTCCCGACGATTACCAAATTCAAAATGAATCATCCGAAAACTACAATTTAGAAAACAACCAAAACTACACAGAGAATTATACTGATAATTCTCAAAACGAGCAATACGAGGATTATACTGCTAATCCTCAGGATTTTTGCCAAGGTTTAGACCAACCAACGGATCCTCCCAACGAGGAGTTCGAACCAATTACGGAACTAGAATCTCAAATACAAACTATGAACCTCAACGACAGTTTCGACCCAATGCTGAATTTCCCAGAACAGACGTTCATGTAAATACGCCTCCCCATACCCTATTAACTGTAAATTCAAAGAACCTTTACTATATGAAGGATGCAACTGGTAAATTTAAAATTCTAATTGATACAGGCGCAGGTATATCAATTTTTAAACCAAAACAGCTGAAAATTACAGACGTAGATCTCCTGAAAATGTAATTATACAGGGTATTACCGATCAAAAAATTTGTATCAACGAATCTGTTCTCATCCCCTTTTCAGATGAGTCACACAAAGTTTATATCTATAATCTAGATATAGATTTTGATGGATTATTAGGCGCAGACTTTTTAGAACATTACGAATGCCAAGTAGACTTTAAAAATAAACAACTAGTCACAAATTTTAAAACCGTACCACTATTTAAAGTCACGGAAGAAACTACAGTAAATTTACCTGTACAACCAACTAGTAACTCTAACATCAAAAACCGCTGCCCAAGGAATCACTACTTCCACATCCAGATTCTCTATCCAAGTCACTCACTCGAAAAAACTTTATATGTGAAAATAATTGTTTATGGAACTTTAATAATATAATATTTGAAATCCTCTACCCCAAAAACCCATAAAACGATACCCCACATCGGTAATGGGGTGGGGGGTGGTGATGGGGGGTGATAGTGGGGGGTGGATGAAGTAAAAAAATATTTTGAGGTTTCTGGTTCCTGTACATACACTAAATCACAATTTTTTTTCATCCCCTTTAATAAGGGGGTGGGGGTGGTAATGGGGGTTTCTTGCATATACTAAATACCAATTTTATGGACTGTTACCTGCTTGATTGACCTATTTACCCCAAATTTACCCCAATTTACCCCTCAACCCTTCGACGGAACAAGATGAAAATATAATCTAGTTCTAGATCTCGTTAAAGTACATATGTGTGCTAAATTTCAAGTCAATATCTTAAACGGTTCCAGAGTAAACGTGCGCACAAAAAAAAGTTACAGACAGACCGACAGACCGACAGACCGACAGACAGACAGACCGACAGACCGACAGACCGACAGACCGACCGACAGACAGACAGAAATTTTTTTTTCGCTCAAACTTAAAATCTCGACGTTTCATGACATTTTAAGCCTATTTGGACAATAAAAATTTTTAAAAATTTTTTTGTCGTTACTATACTTCCACTGGACGTGGAAGTAAAACCAAAATCCAAATTTAGGCAACATCAAAAATTTAATTTCTATCGAACCTCGCATGGAAAAAATCTGTTAACTAAAATGTAACCTGAGAAATACCGAGGCTATACTGTTAACCCAGGAAAACGAGAAAGTACGCTTACCAAAAGCCATTGTCAAAATCGATCACAATGGAGAATTTTTAACTTCAATAATAAACGCAAACGCTATTCCAAAAACCATAAACTTTTCAAATCTTAACCTGGAACCAGTACAAAAATTCAAATCAATTTTTAATTTAAATACTCAAAATTCTGACCAATGCCTACAGACAGACAGATCCTTCGAGATCAGTAACGAATTGCGTTTGGATCATCTAAACGAAGAAGAGGCCGAAATAGTAACGCAGCTTTGTTTAGATTTCCAAGACATATTCTACTTGGAAGGAGACAATTTAACCTTTACTAACGAAATTAAGCATTCCATTGACACGAACGATTCAAAACCGGTTTTCACAAAGTCATATCGTTACCCTCATATTCATAAAGAGGAAGTCAAAACACAAGTCTCTAATATGCTTGATCAAGGCATCATTAGACTTTCGATTTCTCCCTGGTCCTCTTCGGTTTGGGTTATACCTAAGAAACTCGACGCCTCCGGTAAACAAAAATAGCGAGCTGTAGTGGACTACAGAAAACTCAACGAACTGACTATTGACGATAAATACCCGCTACCCAATATTTCCGACCTCCTCGATCAATTAGGCAAATGTCAATATTTTACAACTTTGGACTTAGCCTCCGGATTTCACCAATCGAGATTGATGCGAAAGATATTCAAGAAACTGCTTTCACAGTTAAAAATGCTCATTTTGAATTCGTAAGAATGCCTTTTGGACTTAAGAATGCTCCATCAACATTTCAAAGAGTGATGGATAACATTTTATTAGGTATCCAAAATGAACGATGTCTCGTCTATATGAACGATATTATTGTTTACTCCCCTACTATTCACGAGCATATTTCTCGATTAACAGAAGTTTTCAAACGACTACAGAAAGCCAATCTAAAAATTCAACCCGACAAATGCGAGTTTCTCCGCAAGGAAGTCGCTTATTTAGGATATCTCATTACAAAAGACGGCGTAAAACCGAACCCTTCGAAAGTTGACGCTATTCTAAATTTCCCTCAACCGAAAAATCCAAAAGAAATTAAATCATTTCTAGGCTTAGCCGGATATTTATAGGCGCTTTATTCCTAATTTCTCCAAGATAACCAAGCCCTTAACAAAACTACTACAAAAAGACATACCATTTCTCTTCGACAATGATTGTATAAATTCTTTTCAAAATTTGAAACAAACATTAACGACAACTCCGATATTAATCTACCCCAACTTTGATGAACCTTTTTTTTTTATTAGCCTTATTTATATTAATGTCCTGGCGGAGTTCAGCCGAAGGCTGATCTTCCACTCTACCAGGACAGACACTCACACATAGACAACATCACAACACCCATTCCCTGCGACATTGCCATCTGCCGCAGCTGAGACTCGAACTCAGGAGATGAGAGCGACTAGACCGTGTTGTCTCTCACACTGCTACCATCTCGGTAATACGTGAAAAACGCCACTACACATCCATCCCTAGCCAGGATTCGAACCCGGGACTCTGTGGTAGGAAACCTAGCATCCTAAGCACTGCACCACCGAGCCGGTTTCGTTCTAACCACTGATGCGAGCGCATTTGCCGTCCGCTCGGTGCTGAGCCAGGGGCCTATTGGCAAATATTTACTCATTGCCTATGCTTCTAGAACCTTGTGCAGTGCAGAAACTAAGTATTCAACGATTGAACGCGAGCTTTTATCGATAGTATGGAGTGTAAAGTACTTTAGATCCTATCTCTACGGTAGAAAGTTCAATCTTGTAACCGACCACAGACCACTCACCTGGCTATTCTCTATAAAGATCCAGGAAGTAGACTTGCCCGTTGGCGACTCAAATTAGAAGAGTACGACTACGAAATAATTTATAAACCCGGCAAAATCAATAAGAACGCGGACGCACTTTCCAGAATCAAAATTAATCATTTTTCCGAATGTTCCAAATTCTATTCAAAGGTTCTAGCCGCGAATGACGAAGAGTCAGACGACGACGAAAACCCAGACGATAACAACGAAATCACTAACGAACAAATTTCCCGAGAATTTGAAACTTTCACCAACCTATATAAAACAACATCTTTAATAGACTATTCAAAAATCAAAGCCTCAAACAAACAACTCTTATACCGAGAACATAAAGATATTATAACCTTCTTCCAACAAAATAACTTACAAGATCTACATCACAAAATTATCGAGGACATATTCGAAGAAAACCCCGAATTTCATAACGATAAAATCAATATTGTATCAAGCAAAACGGTCAGACATAGGAGATATTTTATCATCCCTCTACCCTTCGATATTGAATCTGTAATCGAACATTTATTTTTGGTACTATTTAAAAATTAAGATGTCCTAGATCTCTCTAAGACATATTTTGTCGAAAATAATTTAGACCTCCCCATACTTGAAATCCTATCATTCATTTTTGCGGAAAAAGACTTAAAAGTAGTAATTTGTCAAGATATCGTCAGAACTGCCGACGAAGATGAAATTTCAATTATATTGGAGCAAAATCATTTTGGTAAAAATAATTTACACCGCGGAATAAATGAAACGATTCGAAGAATTAGAGAAAAATACACTTGGCAAGGTCTAACTAAAGACGTTGAAAATTTTATAAAAAATTGCGAAACTTGTCAAAAGACTAAAGTATGCCGGAAAAACCTTAATAACCCTCTAGTAGTCACAGAAACCCCAAGAACACCATTCGAAAGAATTAATATCGATTTGTTTGAATTCCCAACTTGAAATTACGCGTTAACTATTCGCGATGAGTTAACTAAATTCACACAAGCTTATGCAGTCCCGGATAAATCCGCAAAATCTGTCGTAAACACCTTGTTGTTATATTTTCAACATTATGGTACCCCATTAACAATCCATTGCGATTACGGTGGAGAATTTGACAACCGCTTGCTCAAAGATCTCTGCACCCTCTACGACATAAAATTAACTTATTCAACCGTAGGATATCCCCAATCGAACGGATCCATAGAAAGATTTCATGCTACTTTAGCCGAAATGATAAGAATTCATAAAACCGAGAATCCGAACGAACATCCTTTCACAATTTTACCATATGCGGTAATATGCTATAACAATTCGGTAAATAAAACACACGGTTTCACCCCATACAAACTTGTATTTCGACATACGTCTAACAGACCACCTGAAACTTTATATAACCAAAAAGAGTTAATAACCAAATACGTTAGAGATTTAAACAACAGAATATCCCATTACTATAAAATAGCCCGTAGTCGAACGCAAGCTCAAAAGGAGAAAGCGAAAGTTCGCTTTGATAGAAATGTTCCCCAAAAACGACCTGAATATAAAATAGGTGACTTAGTTCACGTAAAAGAATCGCAAATCAAAAATAAATTGCAAAACAGATTTAACGAACCTTTTAAAATAAAAGAAATTTTCCAAAATTCTACTACCCTATTAAATCTCGAAACAAAACAAGAAACTAAAGTAAATTTTGATAGAATGAAATCATATACTGAAAATTAAATTTATTTACAGGTTTCTCCTGCTGTTCGGATCAGCACTCTGTCAATACAAAATTACCCCGATCAATAACACTGTTGGTGTATACTACCACCAAGACACGGACATCGCGGTGACAAATGACAAATGGACTCTGCTAGTGCATAAAAACATTTCATCCCTCAAACTAGCTTTTGACAAAAATCAAAATATCTTAGACAAAATCTTGTACACTCTCAATAATGGTGATCATAAGTCAATCATTTTTACGAGTGAAATTAAAACAGACTTTAACCTTTTAACACAAATATCCAACTCTATAAAAATGAAATTTGACGAAATCTTTTCAGATACAAAAAGATATAACGAGGAATACTTAACAGTATCGGTACAATATTTAAATCCATAACTGGAAACCTAGATGTTGAAGATGGCCAGTACTATACTAATTGTATAAATAAACTAAATAACGACGAACATCAATTGGAAAACTTAATCAAAAATCAAATATTAGTTACAACTTCTGTTATTAAAAACTTCAACTCGACTATACAAAAATTACAAATTGACGAGGAAACGTTTAACAAAGATCTCGAAGAAATCGAACGCACAATTCAAACCATGACTCAAGCTATTGAGGCTGCTCACATAAAACTAAAATTCTTATACATTTCCGAACAACTAATGGCAAGCTATTTGTATATCGAAGATAATTTAAACGACATTCTAAATTCAATAACATTTACCAGACTAGGAATCATTCACATGTCAATCATAACCCCTAATCACTTACTGACAGCACTACAAGAAGTTTCACAGAGCTTACGAAGGAACAATTTGCCTCTCCCCATTAAATTATCGGCAGTTGCTAAATATTTGGATATCATTGAATTGCAAGCGTTTCAAATGGATTCTAACTTAGTATTTGTTTTAACAATACCACTTGTTGATACTTGATGACAGAACTGGTCTACATCACATTTTATCTATCTCACAAAAGTTTATCGCGAGAGACGATGATACTTTAATGTATATACCTATACAAAATTTGAAAGAATGCAAACCTCTTTATTTTGGAACCAAACTATGTTCGAACCTGTTTGCATATCCTATCGACCAAAATGCCATATGTGAAGCCAGAATACTAAAACCATTGCCAAAACTTCCAGAGAACTGTAAAATTTCCTTCATTATTAGTCAGGGATACAACGTCTAAGAACTTGAAGACAACACATGGCTAGTAATTAATTCCGAACCACTTCACATTACCATCAACTGTCCAAAGAGAGAATCCACAACAGAGTTAATCAACAAAAATTCCATTATCAAACTACAACCAGGATGTTACGCCTATGCAGGCATTACTAGAATACAAGCCAGTGCCAAAGACTTTTCCGAAATTAAGGACAATTCACATCCTATCCAAATTCCTTTTGAATGCTGTAATCACACGCCCGACAAAATCGAAATTCCAAAATTAAAACCTCTCAAATTAAACAGTCTCGACGTAGAAGACCTAGATATTGCTAAAAACAAATTGGACCAATATTTCAAAGACCTGGATGACCTCATAAACGAACCTTTTGTGACCAAACTCATATCTTGGTTCACATATTTCTTAATCACTCTCATCATTCTATTAGTTCTACTTTACATAACCTGTAAATGTAGAAGAAGAAGATGTGGAGCATTGCGAATCCAACCCTCAACGGACAACCTTGCTTCACCTCCTTCAGAGCGAAGCAGAGTTTTTACCAAATTTCCTAGACTGATCCCTCCAAGAAAGCGACCCGGTATTAAACCTCAAGAAGAAGAGGACATCGAGTTAACATAGACTTTCATATGTGGAGTTTTACCCTTGTCTATTAATTTAGACCATTGTATTTTATTCTTATCACATTTATGTAATGTACTACTCGCTTATTATTATTATCATTTACCAATTTTAACTTTTATGTATTTTATTATTTTGCTTTGTATTTTCAACACTGTTTCAATTTATTTTGCATTATATTCATTTAACGTTTCTAACAATTTTCAAAAGTTGCTGCATAACATCAACTTTTTTATTAAGGGGGAAGTTGTTATATAAAATTATACGCTTATTACCAAGACTTAGCCATAAGAAACGAATATTACATACAAAGTATCTATTTTTAATCTTTAGTTTCTTAAATGTTTCCTTTATATCTATATTATCTCGTACTTATCTTTTACGTTTTTGTTCGCTCGGATTCAAGCTACTAGAATTAAAGACATGTAGTATATTTTTTACTCTATTAATTATTCTATTGAAGTGGTTCTTTCACATTAAAAAAACAATCTATCTATACAAAACACAGTCAATGGAAAATATGTATGTAATCTGTCATATACCTTGAAATAAGAATGCATAAAACAAGTTTATGCATTACTATCATTAGAAATATATATGCATATTTTTTTGCCCATTTTTTTTTACTTTGTTTACTACTTGATACATTTTCTTGTCTAATATTTACTGATACGGAACATTAAATGTAAGGTCACTGTTTACAGGATTTAACAATATGAAAGATATTTTTAAAAAACATTTTGATATCATTATAATTACAGAAACATAGTTATCGAATATAATATCAAGCGATTTAGTATCAATTGATGGTTATCAACTAATAAGAGAGGACCGGCAAGGCAGAGGCGGAGGAGTGGCTATATATTATAAAAATAACATTGTCATGGAAAAATTAAAAATTCAAAAAAATATACATTCCTCCCTCCAACAGTTCAATAGGTAGGTTTTATTATGACAAAGGAGATGAAAATATGTGAGTAACAATGTAAATAATTAGCTGGTTAACAACCTCGTTGGCAATGGATCATGTTAGACAACTTACTTCGAATAAATTAAAAATCTCCCTAGTAATCAAGAAACTCTTTACTTTCCAGATATAAACAATATATTTCTTAAACTTCTATATAAAGTTGACGTTCCTTTTTACGAAATTAATACTAAACTGTCAGCAATCCTTAAAAAATTCATAATCAGGACATCATGTGTATATTATGTTGCCTAATTTTAAGGGGCAAGGATAATTCTATTTCCAACATACTCCCCCCCTTGAGTCACTAACAGCAGTTAACAAAATAGTGACTCAGTGCTCAAAATATTACAAAATAATATAAACAATAAATACATCACAATACAAGCTACATATTGTATCTCATTGGGATTTTAATTTCTCTACCTCGCCTAAAGAACTGTGCTCTAGGCATTTGATCCTCAACTTGTTTCAATGCAGTATCGCGACCACTAACATTTTTTGTCTTCTTTTCTAACCTATTATTTACACCAGGACGATCTTGAAGAAAGTTCTGTGTATCCCAGGGGGTAGTTTCCAGTAAACATACTTTTTGCACTGGTCGTAGAATAGTTCCTGTCAATGTGTTTAACTGTATAAGTCTGACTTGACCATCTGTACCTGGTATCAATTCTTGAACAACAGCAATTGGCCAATCAAGTCTTTTAGTGTTGTCACTTACTATCAACACTACGTCTCCTTTCTTTACAGTTTCAGTTTTGATTCGATTTTTTGAAGTCTGCATGAGTTGACCCAAATATTCGTTTCTAAAGCGCTTTCTCAAATCACTACTAACTTTCTGTCGATGTCTAATATGCTTTTCTAGAGCACTAGAATCAACTGCATCACAGTTGTAGGTAAGTTGCAAAATTAATAATACCAATATGGGGATCGGAGGGATTTTTAGACCACCTAACTCTGTGGTAGCAGAATATATAAATGAATTAGAAAACTCGCATTTCGCAAGTTTTTCCGGTAGTAGATGAAATAATTTTAGCGGGTGACATCAACATAAATTTGTTAAATCTAGTCAATTCAAATAATACCCAGTTTTTCTCCTTCTTGGAAACATACGGTTTCAATGTTGTTAACAATGAATCGACACGGATAAATAATGTAAGTGGTAGTCTCATAAATATTATTGCAATCAATAATTCGGATCTTGTTGTCAACACCAATACAATAGATGCTTATGAAGTGTCAGATCATTCTCCCATTTTTGTGAAACGATTTATGAGTTTATTAAACAAAAACAATTTTATCGCACATTCCGTGACTTTAAATACTTCAACTATCATAATTTTTCTAATGACCTCATGTTTTTTCCTTGGCATAATTTATACTTTCTTGATGACGTCGATGATATCGTTAAAACATTTAATGAATTTATTTTATCTCTATTTGATATACATGCACCACTCAAATCAGCCAGAATAAGCAAATCTAAAGCCCCCTGGTTGACTGACCCACTAAAAATTGTGATCAAAACCAAGAAATCAGACTTATCAAAATTCAAAAGAACCAGCAGTGATGCAGATTGGAATCAGTATAAAAAAAACCGCTGCCCAAGGAATCACTACTTCCACATCCAGATTTTCTATCCAAGTCACTCACAACGGAAAAATTTTGTATGTGGAAATAATTATTTATGGAACTTTAATAATATAATATTTGAAATCCTCTACCCCAAAAACCCATAAAACGATACCCCACCTCGGTAGTGGGGCGAGGGTGGAGATAGGGGGTGGTAGTAAGTAAAAAAATATTTTGAGGTTTCTGGTTCTTGTACACACACTAAATCACATCCCCTTTAATAATGGTGGGGGTGGTAATGGGGGTGGCTAATGTCAAATTTTTTTTGATACCTTAGCTTCTTTTATATATACTAAATACCAATTTTATGGACTCTTACCTGCTTGATTTACCTATTTACCCCAAATTTACCCCAATTTACCCCCCAACCCTTGGACGGAACGAGATAAAAATATAATCTAGTTCTAGATCTCGTTAAAGTACATATGTGTACCAAATTTCAAGTCAATATCTCAAACGGTTCCTGAGTAAACGTGCGCACAAAAAAAAGTTACAGACAGACAGACCGACACAGACCGACAGACAGACAGAAATTTTTTTTTCGCTCAAACTTAAAATCTCGACGTTTCATGATATTCTAAGCCTATCTGAACAATAAAAATTTTTGTCGTTACTATACTTCCACTGGATATGGAAATAATTTAAGGAACATGGTCACAACCGCAGTCAGAAATGAAAAAAAAGGCTATTTAGATTTCATCCAGGAATAACACTGTTCTAAAAAATATGGGATTCGTTACATTCATTTTATATTGTGGTTAAAAAGAATAAAAATAACATTCCTGAACACCTCTGCGATCGAAATCTAATAAATAATTATTTCATTGAGTCAGTCAACCAGATGGTCACCCCGCCCTATAATGACAACATAAATACTTATAATACTACCTGTTTTAACCTTTATATTAATTTTGAACTTAACATTGTAAATGAGGAACAGGTCCAACTTATAATCGAGAGAATAAAATCAAACGCCACCGGCACAGACGGAATTTCTATCAAAATGGTAAAAATATGCACTCCTTATCTTATTCCTATTATTACCTTCATAGTCAATAAATGTATTAATTCCGGTAAATTCCCTCTTGCCTGGAAAAACTCATTGGTCGTTCCTATTAATAAAATTAAAAATCCTCAAACCATTGCAGACCTAAGGCCTATCAATATCATACCTGCACTTTCAAAAATTGTAGAAAGGGCGGTTTATGAACAAATTTATTCATATGTTACAGATAACAAGATCCTACCAGAACATCAATCTGGTTTTGGACAAAACCATAGCACAACTAGTGCACTACTCGAAATAGCAGATGTCGTTATCAGAGGTATTGATCGAGAAGAAACCACTATATTACTATCATTAGACTATAGTACTTAAAGCTTTAGATACGATGAATCACGAATTATTATGTGCTAAACTTAGTTAGGTATTACAATTTCAATCAAAGTAATGTGTCATTTATCAAATAATTTCTAAGCAATCGGAGTCAATGTGTAGTTGTAAATGGTAATATTTCAAATAGCGTAGATGTTATTCACGGTGCGCCGCAGGACTCAATACTTGCTCCATTACTATTTATAATATACACATCTGACTTCTCGCTTGTTTTAAATAAATTTTCTATGCATTCATATGCTGATGATAGTAATCTCTTATCTTACCGCCTATATTGATCAACTTTTAACAATAGAAACCTCACTTAATAACGACATAAAGGAGTTGGTCAAAGTGTCTAAAAACCATTGTCTCTCGATTAACCCTGGTAAGTCATCTGTTATTATTATGTTTGGTTGCGATAAAGACAGACAGAGGGCCATGGGCAGTATATCACTACGAGTGTATGGACATAACCTGCAATATGTAGACAAAGTTAAGTGTCTGGGTTTAACTATATATATTAATTTAAGATTTGTCAGTCGTACAAACTCAATTATTCAAAAAGCTTACGGCTTATTAAAAAAATTATATGTTAACAAACACTATCTTAATTAGAAAATCAAAATAATGCTTTGCGACACTATAACTCTGTCTCATTTTAATTATGTCGATATTGTCTTTGGCCCGTGCCTTGATTTAATCACTGCCAGCAGAATACAAAAAGTTCAAAACTCCTGCATAAGACTCATATTTGGATTGCGTCATTGGGATCATGTATCCAGCTATATTAAAAATATTAAATGGTTATAAATGTATCATCGACGAGAGACTCATATTGTCTGCTTTACCCATAAATTGTTAATAAAAGAAACCCCGAAATATTTAGTAGAAAAACTGACTCCTAATACTTCATTATATAGTATATTGTATTATTCACGTCTCACTTTGTTTTTATATATATTTTTTATATTCTATGTATTTACCATCCTTTGTATCATTATTTCATTGTATTATTTGTATTATTCTTCGTTGAGTGGAAGAATAGCTTTGCTAAACCTCGCCAAGTAAAATAAAGGCCATTTATTATTATTATATTAAAACATGCATTTTTTCACCCCTTTACATCCTTAAAAAACACCCTTTATAGCCCAGACGACAGAGATCATTTTATAATGAAACCCACAAAAAGTTGCAAACTGAATAATTGTTTTTTTAATGAGTTCGTGAAACTGTATAGAATAATATCCTGAAAAGTTTACAGTCCGCTCGGATCCAGAACATAAAAAAAAAGTGAAAAACATTTTGTTTCATCAATTTTTTTAAAATTTTTAAATAAAGTCAATCTAGAAAAAAACAAAAAATAGGTGGTTAAACCACGTGTTTCTGAACAAAAAATGTCCTAATAAAATTTATTGCTAAAGCCACAGTTTTCCCGGAAAAAATAGGGAAGTAACTTTGTCACTCTGCTAACAAGTAAAATAAAGCTTTTTTCACTTTCTGATTACACATTTTTATCATTTTTCTTAGTGACTAAGAGGATAAATAGTGAGTCTGGAGGGAAAATATATAAATATGAACGCATACACAGACACCACACATAGCCGTTGAATCGCTCGCATGAATTTTTACGGGCCTTTACTATAATGTATATAAATACCTCCGCTGAAATGCGGATAGGTGTATCTGTAACTTATCCGAATTTCAGCTATATCCATTGAATTCCTTATACATTTGTTAATGTATTGGAAAAGCTCCAGAATTTGATTGATTGATTGATTTACCAGCGTGCGGTAGGCATTGCTGCCACTCCTAGGTTATACAGCTGGACCTGCTACGTCCACGCTGGATTGGACTAAGGTCATGCTTGTTGCCAGTAGCGAGAGCCACATGGCATATGGTAAAGGAATGTGGGATGGGAGGTGTAGGTTTTTGTGAGATGCGTTACCGCATTGTGTCGTGAGGGAGCATTTAAGCTCCCTTTTCGTGTTTTTGGTTCTGGACTTCTGCCTCTTCTGAGTCTTCTTGTGAAATATGTATTGTTTCGTGATATTGAGTGTTTATGTTCCTCTTTTTGTATTTCTGCTTCTTCATCTTCTGATTCCTCTGTCTCTGATTTTGGTAGAGCATATATCGCGGTGATTTCTTTGTGGAATTCATTTTTCCCCACGCTTTTCTTTCCCAATTACCTCTGCCTCTCCCCGCGCTTTAACGCTCCTATCCCGCTTCCCTGCCTATTAGGATGTGATCTGAACTTACGTTCCTAGATTCAGTATTTGGTTTATTTTTCTTGTGTGTAGATATCATTTCCTTGGAAAAAACCATATAAACGTTTAAGCCTTGCTCTGGTGATGAGTTCTTTGTCCTTTTGGCCCCATAGTGCATCAATTCGTTGTTTATTTTGCCTGTTCCATATGCAGCATTTCTTCTAGCTCTACCGTGTTTTCTAGCAATTGTTCCTTGGAATTCCTTGGATAGTGGCTTATTAAAGGGCCTTGTATTAATTTGATTTGTTCATTTTTTGCTTTCTCTTCTTACTCCAGTTTATCTCCACTGTTACAAAGGTATGCCTCTTCTCGTGTATGTGTTATCATTTCATATCTCTCCCGCTTTAACGCCCCTGACTCGTTCCCCCAGTTATGTGCCTACCAGGATGTGTTCTTTCATTCCTACGTTCTGTATTTGATCGATAATTCTTGTGTAGAGATACCATTTCCTGGGAAAGTCTGTGCATTTCCATTTAACTGTAAGAGATTCAGCCCCCGGCGTATTATACCAATAGTACTCCACTGATCAGGTTGTTCATTTATTACCCAAGTTACCGCTTATTTATCTAAGAAGCCCTGTTTATCTTAAGGAATAACATGGCCGTACTTCAACAATCTATTTGCCTTGTTATAAATTTATGGTAAGAGCAGTCCACATTTTCAAGGTTTTGGATGTATAATCACTTCTCAGATTTTCTAAGAAAGTCGTTTGAATCAGCCTCTCAGCAGTTTATTACAGCACTTATTATGCAATGAATATGTAACACCACAAAACACACTCTTTTTCAATGCAAATACAGATTATGCAAGTATGAAATTAATCACTACAACAGAATCGCTTATCGTACGTCCTAAGATGTGTATTATTCCTCACTTGAAACCTTATCACTCACTTGAAACCTTAAAATTATATCTTTTACACTTTGTACCAAATTTTTATTATATTAATTGATTTAATTTGGCGTGGTGTACTGTTACCCTAATGGTACTCCCCTGGTTGAGTCATATGTATTTTTGCTGGAAGAGAATTGTTTATAGATTCGTTTGAATATTTTTAATAATTATGAAAAACCTCATTTGAAAATTTAACTAAGGAATTTATATTATGACCATTCTTTAAGTACGCATTCACTACTGATTATTACGGGTTCAATTTATATCATATTCGCTCGAATATTTCTAATAATCATGAGAAGAGAATTGATGGTTTACATAAGAAATTTATATGACCATAGTTTACGAAAATACGTTATTGATTATTTCGGGCACAACTTAAATTAAATTCGTTTGAATATTTTTATGTGAAGTTTTAGTTGAAGGTTTACACAGGAATGTTATCGCCAGATTTTAATAATAATTTATTGCCCTCCCATAAATTGTCGACAGCTGTTGACTTTTCAAGGGTCTGATGGACCTAAACACTTATCGGTGGTTTATTTATGTTTCCTGGAAAGCTATCTATCTGTACTAAAGTGTTTCAGTATAACATTAATAACGCAAACGAATGTGCGATACCACAGAATATTCTTTATACAAAAATACAAAATACAAATAATACGTTAAAAATTTTCAATAACACTTATCTGTAATACGTTTTTTTCCTTTCCCTTTTTGGTTTGGTTTATAACATTACACCAAAACACTGTAGAGTTCTGGATCACGGGCGCAATCAATCACTAAATATAACTTCACAACACCGTGAAATGCAGACACCGAGATATGTATTACTTTTCAAGCATCTGCCACTCACTACACTTGGCAATTTAAAATGTATCTTTTACATTTTGTATTTAGCTTAATAAGTAATGGCATATAATAGAAAGGCTGATAAAAGACATCTACCCTCAACCACGTCTGGCTTGAGACTCCCGTATTGGAAAAGCTCCAGAATTTATATTCAAAACAATCAAATATATTTTCATAGTTATAATTCTTATCATAATTTCTTATCATGATATGATTAATCATATTTTCGAAAAAATGCATAAAAGTAAACGAATTTGTGTTTGAATATTCGAAAAGTATACATTTTTTCCGCAATAGTGATATTTTATTTTTTTCAATGGGTCAAGTTTTCGGCAAGTTACAGTCTCCAATATATATATTTATCAATAAATTCATCAAGCATGGAAATTAAAATGATTTGAGATGTGTTTTTTTTTTAATTCACGTTACTACAACTTAATAAACCATAATAATCATGAAGTGTACATACTTTTTAACAGTTCTCAATGAAGTAAGAATTTTTTTGAACGGCTTTTACTTTTTTCTATATTTTTTATTGCGACGATTGAGTTCGGGCGTGATAATATATATAAGTATATTTTTCCGATCCATCCTTTGCTTATTTTGTTTAAAACAAAAAAGCATCAGAAAGCTACAATTTCCATCTTTTAAATGAATCAACACTCATCTAGATTGAACAAATTCGGATTTAGTGACATGTAATTCAGTGCGTCGGTGTCACGGTCAAGCGTATTCAAGCGCGCGCACACATGGATCTCGCTCCGAGTTATAACGTTACACTTGACTATTTTTTCCGGGAAAACCGTGGCTTTAACGATAAATTTTGTTGGGACATTTTTTGTTCATAAATACGTGATCTGTCCATCTGAATTTTTAATTTTTTTCTAGCTTGATTTAATTTCAAAATTTTGAAAAAACGGATGAAAAAAATTTTTATTTTCACTTTTTTTTATATTCTGCACCAGAGCGAAATGCAAACTTTTCAGGATATTATTTTACATACTTTCATGAACTCATTAAAAAAAAGTTTACAAAGTTTGCAACTATTTGTGGGTAAATAACTTCGTCGACTGGGCTATTAACTCCGATTGGAATTAGGAAATCATCGACTTCTTAATATTAAGGGTGAAACCTACGAACCCCCAAATTTTTATTGATTCGAGTTTTTCTTATTTTCAAATCTTTTTTTCCCATACCAATAAACACCATCTATAAAAGCAATTTCAATAGTCTCATTATTTCTGAATTAATATTTTTAGTTACCGAATTATCTAAGGATCCAATTTCAATTTTATATACCTGATCGACTAAGTATATGGGAACCGCAACGATAGGAATGTCGTTTTTATATATTATAATAAGCATATTGTACAATCTTTTTTTAATGACGGAAACATTCGTGAAACAATTGAAAAATTGAATAAAATTGCAAACGCGCATAATAAATTACAATTAAAATTAATTACAATTTGGACGTTTAAACGGAATCTGAACAATAGAATTAAAATAATCGTTTATAATTCCCAACTCTAATAAAAAAAATCAATGCCTTATGCGTATAATTGGCAAAGCTTTTGTAGGTAGCGCAGTGGAAACTTAAAACTAACTGGCTGGCGTAAGGGCTGATAGCTTGACAGAGTAGAATCTTTAGATTTAGTTGTACTGATGTTGCACCGATGTGCTCAGATGTGAGGAAAACTGAAAATCATGCAATAGTCATGCTTATTGTAGTATTATAAGAGAACATGAAAAGGGTGAGAAATATAACAAAGACAAAACTATGAATCCCATGTTAAAAATCGCTGCCTAAAGAATCGCTAGGAATCACTACTTCTACATCCAGATTTTCTATCCAGGTCTCTAACCTCGCAAAAAATTTTAATGCTCCACACATTTTGCACTCCACAGACAAATTTTTTATTTGCTCAAACTTAAAATCTCTACGTTCATGACATTCTAAGCCTACTTGAACAAAAATTTTCAATTTTTTTTGCGTTACTATACTTCCACTGGATGTGGAAGTAAAAAAAGTTACGAAATATTCTACACGTAGTATATTAATATGT
Organism: Rutpela maculata; assembly: GCA_936432065.2. Classification (NCBI taxonomy): domain Eukaryota; kingdom Metazoa; phylum Arthropoda; class Insecta; order Coleoptera; family Cerambycidae; genus Rutpela; species Rutpela maculata. The sequence goes on from OW386289.2 coordinate 44,958,078, forward strand.
TTTAAATAGGTTTAAACGTCTTCTAAACAATGGAAGCAGGGTTATATTTTTATTCATTTTCACAAGCCATTTATCAATAATGTTTAGATTTCATAAAATTTGGATTTAGTGTGTGTACAAAAACCAGACTTAATTTTTTCCACCCACAGCTCCACTACCACCCACAGCTCCACTACCGATGTAGCATCATATCGTTTTATGGGTAAATGATTTCAAATATTGTATTATTAAAGTTCTACTAGCTGAGCCCATCAAAATTCTACGGAATGGGGATATTTGTATTCTAGAAATTATTCCGTTTCAAGAAATTTGCGACCTTGTTTCAACGTCTGTCTCACTTTTTCCTAGAGTAGTTCATAAAACAGAAGAGTCTATAGCCTCTGTCAAATGTTGACGTGTTTAGTCCAGTTAATTAGTTGAATTCTTTTAGTGACCACCCCGTATATATTTTCCACTAAAACTGAAATAGGTTTCTTCCTAAACAATTTTTTCCTTAATTATTTTTTGGGGTGTTCACTAGGGCGGTCCTTATTTATACTTGAGGAAAAAAATATTTTCGAATTTAGTTTGGGCCACCCCCCACAACGGTTTCAATTGCTAAAAAAATAATGTGGGTGAAATTTGAGCGAAATTGGATACGGGGAAAACGTGCCACCCACCACCTCTAAATTTAATATTTCTTGAAATTCCCCACATTGTTATATTTGGTTTTTCTAAGTAAACAATAGGTATAATTGACATCCTGAAGATAATTTATACTAGTTTAGGAAGAGGAAAGCGAATTCTAAACGAATTCGCGAATTCTAAACACTACCCACTACATGAAAATATTTACATTAAAATTTCCTAATCCTTTTAGGATTAAGGAATTTTAATAGGTGGTCGCCCGCAAGGCCCTAGTTTTAAGATCTATTTCCTCGAATTTTGTCTCTGCAGTAGGGTTGAGTTTCTACCTGAACGGCATAAACCTTAATCCTCACTGTAATTTTAGCCGACCTGTATGGCAATAAGTGCGTCAAAGCATTTCAGTACCTCATTATCAGTGAAAAGAGCAGCACGCAGTACAATGTCCCGCCAAATTAATTTGCATGGTCGTGATAGCGTTTATTTGCTCGGTAATTTTTCAAACGAGATTACTGGAAGTAAACTGCCTTCTAATAAACAAGTTTTGAGTGTACTTTTTTTAACTTAAGAGACGTGAAGCTGAAGCCAGACTTGTAATACAAGAAGTTGTGATTTTCTGGGAAAAGGCAAGAATTTCCACTAGAAAACAAAACCACTGTATTGATAAGCTAGTATCTTTGTATGAAGAATGGAGGACGCTTCAATAAAGATGTAAAAAGCAGACGAACTTTCAAAGACAGAAAGAGGCAAATTTCGTAGCAAAGTTTGATGACTGACTTCTTCGACATAGCCCACGAAAACGCGCTTGAGACGATGACTATCTAGGAAGATAGGCAATTTTTAGTTCAACAACGGAAAAAAGGTCGACCAGGATTTATGTACGGTATAGATTATGAATTAGAAGGCAGAGAAAGAAGAGCTGAAAAACGAGCACGCGAAGCTTCAGAAAGAAGAGAACGCAAGATACGAGAACTTGAAGAAGCAAGTAAGTACCAAAATTAATAGTATACAGTGTGAATAGGAAATCAAGTGGAAATACCTTCGTAACTCAATTATTGGTCATCCAGTTTCAACCAAATTTGGATCGGTATCAAAGATCTTTAATATTTCTTTTTTTGAGTAAAACAAAACTTATTTCAGTCAGTCAGTCAAATTTTTAAGGACGAGAATTTTCTTTAAACGCTTTCAACAGTATTGGGCTAAGATTAACAAACATTATTTTAAGTTCGGATTTGCAGACGGATATGTTCTTCCATTTTTATATGATACAAAAGAGGTAGTCACATTTGTGATATCTGCTCTGGAAAATCCGCAAAAGCAGCCTCGAGAAGATTATAGAGAATTTTTGGAGTTGTCCAGTAGCAGTTGCCTTCGCATTCTTCGATTCAAAATTGTCAGAGGAATCCAAAGTGAAAATGGTTGAAGCCTTAGGTGAGAAAGAGGATCTGGAAGAAGAAATATTGGATGTGGAAGAAGAATCATCGGATGTGGAAGAAAAGCCATTAGATATAGAAGAAGAATCATCATATAGTAAAAGTATCAAGCGAATAGAGATAGACGAAAATGAAATACCAAAGTTTGTGGAGAACACATTTATTGAAAATTTTGTTACTATCGAAACCCGAAAGTTTTTCAAACGATTTCACATAAATGATGACTTTCTTGAAACGCACCCTTCAACTTGGTCTAAAAACGATATTGTTAAAAAATCAAAGTTGTTAATGATACAGCAGAGCGGGGTGTTAAGTTAATGACAGATTACAATAATGTAATAACAAAAGATGAGGAACAAAAACAATTCGCCTTGCAAGTTGTAAAAGATTATAGAACACGATTTCCCGATTTTGAAAAGGAGACCTTATCCCAAAAATTATAATCAAATTAACGACTTTTCATAAATAAAGTGATTTTAAGTATGTATATTACTTATTTTCAGTCACTACTAACTCGATTGTCAGTAGCAAGCTTTGAAAAAATAAATAACGAAATTTATTAGAATTTATTTGAATCTCCTAGAATCAAGGGTTGGGTGGCACGTTTTCTCGTTATCCGATTGAGTTCAGATTTTGCACAGAACATTTTTTTAAGTATTGAAATCTAGGGGGTGGCCCGTACAAAAACATAAAGTCGAAAAATAAGGACCGCCCTAGTGTTCACTGTTCAGCCTCTATATTTTTCGATCAAAATATACCAGATTTTTTTCATGACAGTAAGCCTTATTTACCTGCTGAATATTATTTTTCTCAGGCAAATATATTTTTTTAGATATAGAACCAAGAGACCGACTGACAGACGGACTAAATTGAATTACCTACATTTCCATAATCTAAATCTGAAATGTGAAAATTCTGATAAGTAACCTGGAATAGTGATTTTTTCACGATTACAATACTTCTCTTCGGTAAGCGCGGAATATAAGGAATTTGTAAAATTACATGCTAAAATCTCCTCTCTCTCTATTGGCCCTTCTATTCATTACCTAATTATCTTTAAAATTCCTTTCAGTGCTTACTTTGTATATTTTTTTAAATCAAAATTGTATTAGATTTTCATCTTTGTCAACCATATTCCAGATATTATTTTCCTGTCGTTTTAAAGTATCCAACCTGTATATTTTTCATTAAGAATTGCCAGGTCCCTTTCTTGGCAATACTCAAATATTATTTTTACCTATCAAATAGGTTTTTAAATATGACGCCAACGCTAACAAACAGACACACGACAGACATACAAACAGACTAAGGACTAATGGAATGGAGAATCTTAATTTTCGTATCTGCGTTATCTGAAACATGACGATACGAAGACTTTTCGGAAAGTGATTTTTTTACAATTATAATTAGCTAGATACAAATAATATTTTTCGAACCCTAGTCAAAATTTTCTTCGTTTTTATCGTCTCCATATAACCTAAACAAGCTAAAAACGTACTCTTCGCCAATTTACTAAGTTTTTATATATAATTGTTACACATTCTATAGGGTACTAGTGGAAGACCAGACCCTCTGAATTCGACACCCTCTATACAACTCGCGAACACCCACCTAAAAAATAGGTAATCTGATGTAAAATAACCTGCTAAACTTGATTTTTGAATTCGCCCATTGATTTGAGATTGCCAAAATGACCAAATTGGCAATTTTCTAAAAAAAATAAAAATTATGTGTTATTTTTTGTTTTTCATATAACACGTCATATATTTTTTATTTTACTTCAGAATTTTTTAATTTTTTTACATAATATTCTCTAACTATTCTTTGATATGTTGAAAGTAAAAAACTTTACCTAAAAAATAATTAGTTGGCAAAAAAAAATAACTTTTCTTTGACGCAAAATCTTTAAAATTTGCAGAGTAAAATGTCCGATCGAGGTATCTTTTTTATTTTTAAAGTTAGGTGCCTACTATAATCGAAGAAAATGTTCCGAATGAACTAAATAAAATCTTTTATAAGAAGTTTTTTTTGAAATTTTGCTCCCTTATCGAAATATTCATTAATTGTTTCAGCGTCCGAACGAATGCGCGCTACTATGAATCGGCCGCAATCGCATCTAGAGCTAAACGCAGACACGTGCCGGGTGCCGGGTGATTATTATTTTCCAGTATCCATTTATGTTAAGTTGAAAGTGCTTTTTGTCTCAGTCCTTATATTTAGTGCGTTATAAACACATAGTTTGGCATAATAAATTATAATTACTCGGATAGGAAATCAAAGGAAACAAGCTAAAAACGTACTCTTCGCCTGTTAACTGGATTTTTATATAATTGTTATACATTCAATAGGATACTTTTCGCAGTTTTTTGTAAATAATGTTACTTTTAGACATTTTTAATTTTATAGTACGATCTTAGTTGGTAAAAGACTTGGTAAAAAAACTATACCAAACCCCATTTGGGTTTCGATTCCGAGTCAAAAGAACTACACCACCACCTTACACGTAGAAGAATGTAAATTTTTACATTATAAGACACGAGCTATAAAATCATATTTTCACGGTTGTATATTACATTATGAAATGTATATTTGTAAAATATATAAATAATTAGAAATATTAAAATGAAATATTTCACTAGATTTCTATTCAATTACAAAAACATAAAAATTAAAAAAAAATTTTTTCAACAGTAAAATCACAAGAGCTTTTTTTTATCGGATAAATTTCTCTTTGTAACGAAATAATTTTGCCAATCAGTGCTTTTATGAGAAAAACTGACATGAAAAAATCGCGAGACCGGAGATCGAGCGATTTTGTCAAATGTCAGTTTTTCGAGCAAAATTACTGATTGACAAAATATTGAGTTAAAAAGAAATTTATCCATAAAAGAAAAGCTCGAGTGATTTTTGGCAAGATAATTTAACGACAGAATATGTGAACGAACAACAATTAAAAATAATTATAATTTTCTCAAAACGACTCATATCGTACAGTATAATTTCCACAAGACTTAAAAGTTATAGCCGACAGTACAGATTTTAAAATGACGTGCGACTACTAGATATACTCTGCTTTTGAGGAACAGGTATTTTTATCGTGATAAGAAACGATGCACCTTTTTTATCGCTGTCAAAGTGACAAAATGTGACTGTCAAATAGACTTTTTTATATAGGAGTTAATTTATCAAATTTAAATCATTAAGTAATAACATTTTTATTTATCGATCGATTTTGTTCAATGTTCTAGCTAACACTAATTTACTGTCCAAATTTCAGTACAATCGGAATTTTCTTTCTTCAGTTATCGTGCTTACAAGAAACGTGACGGACGGGCAGACAGACGGACATTTTGAAAGTTGTTCAGAATTTGTTCACTAACAAATGAAAATTTTTTGTCTGCGAGCGATATTTACCGCTTTAGAAATGTACCGATCAAATGCAAAATCCGATGACATTTCTGTGGCTCTAAAACAATATTTAGAACAGAAAAATTTATTTTTATCACTAAATCCAGTTTACCATGCACAATGTAGAAGATCGTATACCCGAACTGCTTATAAAAGAAAATCAGAAATTGTAAATCCTAGTACAGAGAATACAAGTAAAAAGGGCATTTCTACAATGTGCTATTTACAAGACAGCCTACCAAATTAAGCCCAGAATTCCAAATATTTTAGATTTTGGATGGTACTTAAAGGAGGAAATCTTATTTCCAAAGATGATTTCAAAAAGCCCAAAACCCAATTTTATTGAGTTAACTCCATTTTGTAAATGTAAATTATATAACTGTACTACAAGCTGCAAGTGTAGCAAAGCAAACGCGCAATGTAACATAAGTTGTTTATGCGAAGGAAAATGTAATCTTTAGTACCCACTTGCTGTTATAATTAATGAAAATATATTTTTTAATGTGTATGTTTCGAGATTATCTACATAATTTTATAACATTTAATTGCAAATAGAAACTAAATAATCCGTAGACTCACTTGATCGCTTAAACGACACCACAGATGGGCGACGTTAACAGAAGTTATGCTTTAAATTAATGCGGATGAGTTGCGCGGCCGCTTCCAACAGCGTCATCTCGTTACATGAGCCGAATTTCCAAAAAATATCTTTATAAAAAAGTTTGTTTAAAGTATATGGAACATTTTTCTCGTTTATACTATAACTCTCTCTTTAAAAATAAAAAAGTTACCTCGATCGGGTATTTTTCAACGCAAATTTTAAAAAACCGCGACAATAGAGGGTAATTATATTTTTTTTAGGCACTATATTATTAGTTACACTATATTCTTTGCCGTCAGCCTGTCCAAGAATATTGCAGGGATAATGTGTAAAATATTGCTCAAAATCTGAATTAAAATAAAAAAGATATGATGTGTTATGTGCAAAACAAAAATTAACACATAATTTTAAAATTTTTCAAAAAATTTGCGAATTGACCGATTTGGCAATCTCAAATTAATGGGCGAACTCAAAAATCAAATCCAGAAGGTCATTTTACATAATATCATCTGTTTTTTAGGTGGGTGTTCGCGAGTTGTATAGACTACTTTTAAAATGCTTCCTACAGATTGGCTGCTCTCTGACTATACTCTTCGCAGTTTTCTTGAAAATAATGTTAGTTCTTGGACATACTAAATTTTGTGATACCATCTTTATTGTGAAAAAATTGTGTGAAAAAAAAAAATGAAAAAAAAATATCCAACCTGTCGGATTTGAACACGGGACCTTCGGATTGCAGCGCAAAGCTTTAGCCGCTGCGCCGCCACCTATTGCTAGAAAAATTGTTTGTCTGTGATATATATCTTTCGACATTCATACATATTTCACTTTTATGAAATATATATTGGTAAACTTCATAAACAAAAAAAAATTATTATGGAAATAATATCTCGCAAGATTTCCATTTTAGTACAAGCGACAAAAATTAAGAGAATTTTTTTTTTTTTAATTAAATATTTAATAACTTTTTTATTTTCTGATCGATTTTCTTCAAAAACAATAGAGTTCTTCCTCTAGCTAACACTAACTTATTTTCTAAATTTCAATACAATCGGACTTTTCTTTCTTAAGTTATCGTACTTATAAGAAACGTGACGGACGGACGGACGGACGGACAGACGGACATTTTGAAAGTTGTTCAGAATTCGTTCACTAACACAATAATATGAAATTTTTTTCACTACGAGCGATATTTACGATTTTAGAAATGTGCCGATCAAATACAATATACTCTTCGTTTTTACGAAGAGTATAATAAAAATTAGCAAATAATTGACTAATGCAGTGCAATGCAATTCAACATGACTCATATAACGATAACAAATTATCATATTCACTTAAATTGTCCACGCAAATTAGACTTTTTATGAGAAACAATTCATATACAAATTATATTTGGGCTATGTATAGTTCATAGGAGTAGAATTAAGGATTCGAAGAGTTCCCACCTTATCCGTTGATGGAAACACCTTTTTGGGGCGAAAAACCACCCCCAGACGGGACTTAGTTACGGTTATTCTCATTCTTCTTCGGATCCGTCATTCCCACGAAAAACAGGTATAGGAACAAAAATATTCTTCATTAAATTCTACACAAAAAAAGTTCTATGCGATTTGCGCACTCCCCACCGTTTTCTCGCTATCGACGTTCATAGCAGGGGGTAGTTTGGAGCGCTCGGCGAAAAATCGGTGGTACGCGATTTTTCACAGCGAATATCTCCGAAACGGCTACTTTGACGTCAAAAATGGTTATAATGAAACTTGTAGAGCGTATTCTCCTTTACAAGATTTATTTTGTACTTTTCTTTTCTCTTATTATTTTTGTTGAATTTTCTCGCTTTTTTCGAGGATACGCACTTTGTAATATGACCTCGTTTCCACACCACCCATGAGGTAGAGGTCTCGGTGCGTTTTTTTTGTAACTGGTTTCCCCTGTAGGCCTATTCCACTGTCGTCATTGTTGGTTTCAGTTGTCGATAGGGTTTTCTTCAATCAATTCATCTTCGGTAGGTGAATTTAAGCAGCCTTGTCCGTGACAGTTGGAGCACATGGTTGAGCAGTGCAATCCTATTTTTACACACCCGCAGCCTATCTTGCAGTTGCAAGATGTAAGTTGTAGGACGGAAGACGGAGCTGGTGCCTCAACTGTAAAAATGGGTGAAAGAACGGTGTCAGTTTTCTACCAACCCCATTGTGTCGGATCAAGGTTTATTCCTCTCCATAACTGAATTTGATGAAAAACCCTATAAGCATGCTGATGAAAAGCGGCAGACGTTGGCGGTAGTCTCGAAAATAGTACAGCGTTACTTGATTTCCCAATCAATTTATTGAATGTGAGAAATCTATGCCTATTTAAAGATTTCTCTTTCTTTGGAGCTTTATATAACGCCATCGTGAAACGCTCTCCAGCAGTTGCGACTTCTCCTTTTGTTGATTGAGGGTTGTTAAATATAGGCACAATGTCTTCCAAATCTCTTCTGTTATTAAGTATAGTTACAGTTTGTGCTTTGCCTTTACCGAACAAAGCAGAGATAAAGTAAAAAAATATTTTGAGGATTCTGGTTCTTGTACACACACTAAATCACGTTTTTTTTTTTCATCCCCTTTAATAATGGGGTGGGGGTGGTAATGGGGGTGGCTAACGCCAACATTTTTTTTTAGACCAAGCTTCTCTTGTCTATTCTAAATATTAATTTTATGAACTCTTACCTGCTTGATTTACCTATTTACTCCAAATTTACCCCAATTTACCCCCCAACCCTTCAACGGAACAAGATGAAAATATAATCTAGTTCTAGAACTCGTTAAAGTACATATGTGTACCAAATTTCAAGTCAATATCTCAGACGGTTCCAGAGTAAACGTGCGCACAAAAAAAGTTACAGACCGGCAGACCAACAGACCGACAGATAGAAATCTTTTTTTCGCAAAAAACTTGAAATCTCGTCGTTTCATGACATTCTAAGCCTATTTGAACAATAAAAATTTTAAAAAATTTTTTTGTCGTTACTATACTTCCACTAGATGTCGAAATAAAATAAACAAATTAACCGAATAAACAATTGCCGTCACCTAAAATGGGAATACTTGTCGTTCTGTGAGGAAAAGAGGTATTCTACAAAAATATTTCATCTTAGAAATGAATAACACAAAAGTGAGTAAGTGAATATCTGATCCACACGCGCTGGCCGCTTGCTTCGAACTGTTAAAACTTTGCCTTGAACGGCCTGAATATGCGCAGTTTGATCTAGGAGGGTCATATATACTCTATAGTTCGAGCCCTGTGATTCATTTATTTATTTGAATTTGGATTTCGTTTTTACGTATGAAAATAAAAATTTAAGAAAATAAAAATTAGTAATGACACATCTTAGATAAAGAGCTTCATTTTAAAAAAGTGTCATCAAAATGAGCCGCTGGCCAAGCCGGAAAAGAAAACGGCTTGTGCTTTAAATGTATGTAGAGTAAACATGATGCTCTTCCCGGTTTGTTGAATGTTGTTGAATTTTTTATATAATTGTTGCACATTCTTTAGATTACTCTTCGCAGTTTTTTTGTAAATGGTAATTTCTGGATATGTCACTATTTGAAAATCATGTTTCTACGTTTTGATATTATATTTTTATGAAATATATATAAATAAAATATATAAATAAATGATAGATTTCGCTAATTTTTTTATCAGTTAAAAAACTGAAAAACAGATTTTTAAATTTAAAAATAATAGATACGTTTTCGTATTTGCGAAGAGTATATATAATAATAAATTGATCAATAAACTATAATATACGCATAGCCCTTATTGGATAAAACAACCTACGGGGTGTACACTTTTGGTGATTTCATATAATAGTCGGAGAGCAGCCAATCTGTAGGAAGCATTTTAAAAGTAGTCTATACAACTCGCGAACACCCACCTAAAAAACAGATGATATTCTATAAAATGACCTTCTAGATTTGATTTTTGAGTTCGCCCGTTAATTTGAGATTGCCAAATCGGTCAATTCGCAAATTTTTTGAAAAATTTTAAAATTATGTGTTAATTTTTGTTTTGCACATAACACATCATATCTTTTTTATTTTAATTCCGATTTAGATAAATATTTTACACATTATCCCTCCAATATTCTTGGACAGGATGACGGCAAAGAATATAGTGCAACTAATAATATAGTGCATAAAAAAATATAATTATCCTCTATTGTTGCGGTTTTTTAAAATTTGCATTGAAAATACCCGATCGAGGTAACTTTTTTATTTTTAAAGAAAGAGTTATAGTATAAACGAGAAAAATGTTCCATATACTTTAAACAAACTTTTTTATAAAGAGATTTTTTTGAAATTCGGCTCATGTAACGAGATGACGCTGTTGAATGCGGCCGCGCAAATCGTCCGCATTAATTAAAAGCATAACTTCTGTTAACATCGCCCGCCTGTGGTGTCATTTAAGCGATCAAGTGAGTCTACGGATTATTTAGTTTCTATTTGCAATTAAATGTTATAAAATTATGTAGATAATCTCGAAACATACACATTAAAAAATATGTTTTCATTAATTATAACAGCAAGTGGGTACTAAAGATTACATTTTCCTTCGCATAAACAACTTATGTTACATGCACGTTTGCTTTGCTACACTTGCAACTTGTAGTACATTTATATAATTTACATTTACAAAATGGAGTTAACTCAATAAAATTGAAATCATCTTTGGAAATAAGATTTCCTCCTTTAGGTACCATCCAAAATCTAAAACATTTGGAATTCTGGGCTTAATTTGATAGGCTGTCTTGTAAATAGCACATTGCAGAAATATCCTTTTCACTTGTATTCTCTGTAGTAGGATTTACAATTTCTAATTTTCTTTTATAAGCAGTTCGGGTATACGATCTTCTATATTGTGCATGGTAAACTGGATTTAGTGATGAAAATAAATCTTTCTGTTCTAAATATTGTTTTAGAGCCACAGAAATGTCATCGGATTTTTCGGACGCTGCTTGCAATAAATAGTGGAATGCATCTGCTGTGACAACTTGAACTGTTTCACAACTCCTTCTCTGGCACAAAATACGTTGTTCAAAACTTAATTGTCGATACATATTCTCTATATTATATCACTCCATTGCTTGTATGAAAAAAAGTAACTACTTATTATACTCTTCGCAAGTACGAAAACGAAGAGTATATTGCATTTGATCGGTACATTTCTAAAACCGTAAATATCGCTCACAGACAAAAAATTTTCATACCATTGTGTTAGTGAACGAATCCTGAACAACTTTCAAAATGTCTGTCCGTCTGTCTGTCCGTCCGTTACGTTCTTGTAAGCACGATAACTGAAGAAAGAAAATTTCGATTGTACTGAAATTTGGACAGTAAATTAGTGTTAGCTAGAGGAAGAACCCTATTGTTTTTGAACAAAATCGATCGGTAAATAAAAATGTTATTAATGATTTAAATTTGAAAAAAAATTTTTTTGATTTTTATGTCTTTATAATTGAATAGAAATCTGGTGAAATGATATTTCATTTTAATATCCAAATATTTTTATATTTTACAAATATACATTTCATCGAGTATTTCATAATGTAATATACAACCCTGAAAATATGATTTTAGCTCGTGTCTTATAATGTAAAAATTTACATTTTTTACGTGTAAGGTGGTGGTGTAGTTCTTACGCTTTTGACTCGGAATCCAAGGAATATTTGGGTTCGAAACCCAAATGGGGTTTGGTATACTTTTTTATTATTTTTACTTAATTTCACACTGAGTTTTTTACCAACTAAGTTCTTACTATAAAATTAAAAATGTCTAAAAGTTACATTATTTACAAAAAACTGCGAAGAGTATCCTATAGAATGTATAAAAATTATATAAAGATCCAGTGAACAGGCGAAGAATACGTTTTTAGCTTGATTTCCTATCCGAGTAATTATAATTTATTATGCCAAACTATGTGTTTATAATGCACTAAATATAAGGACTGAGACAAAAAGCACTTTCAACGTAACACTGGAAAATAATAATCACCCGGCACGTGCCTACGTTTAGCTCTAGGTGCGATTGCGGCTGATTTATTGTAGCGCGCATTCGTTCGGACGCTGAAACAAACAATGAATATTTCGATCAGGGAGCAAAATTTCAAAAAAAACTTCTTATAAAAGATTTTATTTAGTTCATTCGAAACATTTTCTTCGGTTATAGTAGGCACCCAACTTTAAAAATAAAAAAGATACCTCTATCGGACATTTTCCTCTGCAAATTTTAAAGATTTTGCGTCAAAGAAAAGTTGTTATTTTTTTTTGCCAACTAATTATTTTTTAGGTAAAGTTTTTTACTTGCAACATATCAAAGAATAGTTAGAGAATATTATGTAAAAAATTTAAATTATTCTGAAGTAAAATAAAAAACATATAACGTGTTATATGAAAAACAAAAAATAACACACAATTTTAATTTTTTTCAGAAAATTGCCAATTTGGTCATTTTGGCAATCTCAAATCAGTGGGCGAATTCAAAAATCAAGTTTAGCAGGTTATTTTACATCAGATTACTTATTTTTTAGGTGGGTGTTCGCGAGTTGTATAGAGGGTGTCGAATTCAGAGGGTCTGATCTTCCACTATAAGGCATATTTCAGATTTTCGTAGCGCAACGTACAGGTCACTTACCTTAGTAAATCAGATGCACCTATTCCACTGCGTACGACACGCGACTGTGTGGATAATATTTTGGAAGGAGCACTTGATTAAAAAATATAATAAGCACCAAGCGTTGTTACCAGATTTATGAGGATATCAGTAAAGTTACTAAATTTGTGTTGATTTATTTTAATATAAATATGTTCGAGACTGGCGAAATTAGGGCTTATAAAATTACAGGTAAAAAAAATGTATATTCAAACAAGAAATATTATACTTATTAATAAAGACGGCTAATCTTTTTTCCGCAATGTGTTTGTGTGAAAAATATGAATCTCAGTAGTAGAAAAGACTCCCTTAAACAAGTTGTTAAGTAATTTTGCCAAACATGGTAACAATTTGTAATTTTTCCTATCAACTGTCAATAATGGCAGATGATTTAGAAGACAATGTAAATGGTAGTTAGTGTTTAAAGTCTGCTCGTTCATAGAGTCCCGGTGTGACGTTACGAACGTCTGAACTAAGATGCCGTAGGCTCGTTGGTGTTTTCGAATGCATAGAGGCTTCGCTTTGTTTTAAATTTTATTTGATGTATTTAATTAGATTCATTTAAAGGAGATTGAATTATAAGCATATATAATACATCTATTGTAAATCTATAGTAATTTAAGTTAAATAAGTAAATTATAATATTGAATTGTTTTGGTTTCAAGTAAAAAATATGATAGAACAAATATACAAAATAAATACACTTAAATAGTTCCAGCTAAATATTTTTTATTCATTAATAAAATTTTGTCAAATCTTAAAATAAAAATATATGCTTAATACTAATTATGTCGAACCCTATATAAAACAAATATAGCAATAAAAGATAAATCTCTAGTATAAGATAAATAAATAAATTTAGTTTTCTTCGTCAATTTATTTGTGTGATTTACACACTTGTACCAAATTGAGCTCGACAGTTGAGATAAAGCCTCGTTCCACATAGCAAGAACGGCTTCGTCACTAAAACCATCTTTTCCGATATGTTTGTCGTAATACTCCTTACAAATTCCCCAAACAAGTTCTATTGGGTTGAACTGACAGTGATATAGTGGAAGCCGCGGTACTTCATGTCCATGCTCTCTAATTTAATCGTCGACAACATAGTGTTGCTCTGTTCTGTTAGCTCCAGCTATTTGGAGCAATTCGGCATCACTGAAATCTATGTTTTTGGTCTTTAACCAGGTTTGTATTATTTTTTCTTTCGTCCAAGATCAGGTTGGTTGTTTTTCTTCAATCCGAGAGTGGTACTTAGCATTATCTCAAACAATAATGCTTGGATTTTGTAACCCCGGCAAAACTCTCCCTGTCAGCCACTTTTCAAAATTTTCAGAGTTCATGTTGCCATGGTAATCTGCTAACTTATTATTGGTGGAGAAAACTAAACTCGCATCTTCAGCAAAGCCATGAATAGTTCCTGCATGTACAACTATCAATCTTTTACCTTCTGTAGCTATACGACGCCTTTTGGATTTACTGGAATCATCTTGATAAGAACGTTTTAACCCTCCTCTGCTAAAGATCCAAGTTTCGTCTAAGAACACTACATCTTTAAGGCCATTCATTTTAGGTGGCGAATTAACTAACATTGACTTGGTTAGAACACTTACCTTTAGTTTTAATTGTGTTATTTTTATGTAATAATGGGGAACTTGCCCATTTTTTCTTAATTTCATTTAAGTGTGTATTTATGTATAAAAACACGCCACACCGAATATCAGCTCTTAAATCGCAGTACTTACTTTGCAATAAATAATTAAAGTTGAAATCCTCACCACTCCTCACGAAAAGCACTGTGACGTCACTGGGTAAAAACTGGTCTCGCGTGGTGTCCAACAGATGGCGTACTTTAGCCATTCACCCCAATTAATAGACTGGGCGGCGGTTAGCTTTGAGACGTCCGCATATTCAGTCATAAGTCTTTTGTTTTTATGTTAGAGAAAAAATAAAAAAAGAGTCGGAAAGCTCAATTAATTCTCTTTACATAAGCTGTCTACAAATTTTTCTAAAAAAACAATACTGATCGAGATATTCTAGGAAATGTAGGAAATTACACGTTTTCCTATAGAGTGTATGTAAATCTTAAAAAAATAATTTTTCCCAAAAACCTTTGTTTCGAAGTGCCGAGATTAACGGAGCATCAAAATGGTACATGATATTAAGTGAACATCGTAAATGAGATCGATTTCAGTTAATTACCGATTAATTACGGTGACAAAATGAAGAAATTTTACCGAAAAAAAAAAAAATCCCAAATCCTGCCCCCTCTAATTCCTTAATTTTTGTCGGAATTCAAAAAATTGAAAAAAGAGTTTTAGCAAATTTAATTATATTTAAATTAGCTAGAGTAGTGTTTTGACGTAGGAACAAAGATTAAAAAGTTGCCAGCTGTAGAAGCTCAAAATTTGCGATTTTTTGCCGTACGTGGCCGACATTTCTGTAGTTATCTCCGAAACGAAAAAAAAAAAAATCAAAAGTCTGGTTATAGCAGATGGAGATACCTGCGAAAAATAGCAAAAAACAGCTTACATTTCGGAGCCGAAAAAATTGCAAAAACATGCAATCTTGGCACGTTCATATTTTTCAAAAAACACCATTGGGACGGCCGTACGATGTCGCGACCTAAAGAGGAAGTCTTCCAGATAAACCTGATCGGAAATTACACGGCGAAATTCGAAAATTCGACTCGGCACGAACGAATCAAAAGTAGCATTTTGTGACATTTCAGAATATTAGGCAATCCAAACCACGTGACTTCCAACATGGCGCTGAGGGCAAACATCCGGCAATCCTTTATTTTCATTCGTTAAATGAGTTTTTTTTCGGTTGCCTTGGCTACGTTTCCGCGAGTTAATTAAAATAAACCCCATGTTTGCCCTCAGCGCCATATTAAAAAATAATTTTGACAGGTCGTTGGATTGCCTAATTGAAGATGTTTTTCCAACGAATTTTAGGTTAGGTTGTGTCCACTGCTAGTTGTTTCTGACAAATGAACATTCGAAAGCAGAATCGGTGTCGCTTGACGCCGTCAACCGACTTTCACCCTCTGACGTCACGTTTCAGGAGTGGGTAAAATCTGGCAGATTTTAATCGCTTATATTTCTGGAGGATTTATTTTTTTTTTAATTTTTTGTTGTCTATGGGGTTTTTAATGATGTTAGTTTACGATTTTGAATATTTTAATTCAATTTTATTTTTTGGGCAAGTTCCCTATTCTGACGCTGTGGTCAGAAAAACCAATCTTTTTCCTGCTTCCAATTAATTTTAGTGCAAGTTTTTGTATTAGATGTTACATGCTGGCCGGGAAGTTAGAGACTTTCCATTTCCGTGTTAGTATTATGTTTAAGTGGACGTTTATGTACAGAGGCGTACTCGCCTCAGTGATGGGAATAACTCAGATATTTCAATATTCGATTATTTTTAGAGATTATTTAATAATCGTCTAATGTTAGTAGTAGTAATCTTAGTAATAGCCTTCTAACCCAACATATACTGATTTGGTCACTTATTCGTATCTTGGATAAATTCCTAATTACCTATTTATTGTACTATTAAAATAAGTGTATGGGTACTATAAAAACTTGGTTTTCCATTTGAATATCATTATTATTATTATTATTGAAAATTATAGATTTGTTACTTCGTTGGTTGCTTTTATTTATAAGTAAATAGTACTAAATACTAATTATATTTCGCAGTTTCGTCTCTGATTATAACACCATGTAGTTGTAGGTTGCTGCACAGATCGTACGCGGTTTAAAAAATAAACTTTTTTAATTCAGTTCTGCGTACCCAGTCCACCTCTGTATTCACTCCACTTTATTCGTCATTGTTGTTTGTTGTACGGATTGAGAGCGACGTATTTCAAATTAAGCAAGAGAAAATGGGAAAAGATAGTAAAAAACGAAAAATAAAAGACAATACATTATCGAAGCATAGGCGCTATACGGTTGCCAAGTCCATTGAGCTATCCTTAAAAAATGTCATCGACGACAGCCCAATTGACGATTGGATTTTTGACGAAAATTTGGCGGGCAGAATTAAAAGTAATCAAAAAGTAAAAAAGGCCGAATCTAAATTAAGGGCAAAAAAAACAGTTATAGACGGTCACTTAATGAAAAAGTCAATGGAGTTCAAATTATTCAAACTCCAAGCGCCCTCTGACAAAGGCGAGGAAGAAAAATGAGGAGGGCAGCAGATGGAGAAGGAACGAGAGTTGATAATTGCGGAAAAGTTATATAAATATTTTAATAATTGGGCCAAAATTACAAGCAATCCCGTAATTTTATCGTGGATAAAAGGATATAAGATTCTCTTTAATACGGTTCCAAGGCAGAGAAAAATTCCTCCAAATATTATTAAGTCCGAAGAACAAGGAAAAGTTAGGCGTAAAAATGGTGTGGTATCACGCTGTACACATAAAAGAAGGAGAATTCCTTTCCAATTATTTTGTAATAAAAAAGCCAAGCGGGAAGGATAAGATATACAGGGGTTCCATAATGACGTGCTAGTATTTTAGGGTGTGATTTTATGAAAGGAAGTTCTTATGAACATATGTCCGGAACGGCTTAAATTTCTTGCTACAGGGTGTTGAATTATTATTATTTTTTAATCGTTATTTTTTAATATCTCAGAAAGTATTTTAGATATTATTTTCAATTTGGGTATGTGTTGATAGGATATAAAACCACATGTTTTAATTAGAAAAGTTATTTTATCACTCCACCAGTGGCGTCCTGCAAACATGTCCTCTGATTTTATTGTCAAAAAAGTGATACGTCACTGACATTTTTCCTAGCCTAGTCAATTGTACATGAAAACGGTCTCTTGCGTTTTTCATAGCGGAAACAATAGAGAGACAAGTTTTAATTAACAAGATGCCCTGACTCTGTTGCCTGAAATCATAGTTTTACAAGTGCGAGGAAGATAGAGTAGCCTCATCATATATGTTTCTCTCTCTATTGTTTTGTGAAAGAAAACAATCGTTTTCAGTGAACTATACTACGGATTGGAATGATAACTGCGTGACCGTTAGAAAGAGATGGAAACCATAAGACCCTTAGTTTGTCTGTGGCATTGTATTGCAATAGGATAAAAGACCCGTTTCCCTCTCTTTCTTCGGCGGGTAGGTGTATCCAGGGAGAGTTCCATTATGTAGGATAGTTCAATGATCGTTTCCCATAAAGCATGTGCACGTACGTCACAAGGTCGTTGCCTGGATGATAAACAAATAAATAACCTCACTTTATTTCCTTATGACTTTCAGTATCCAACGTACAATACATAATTAGGGCCGAATTTTCTTATAACACACGCAGAAAATCACCCAGCTAAATATATTATTGTTCAAAGTATACAAACTTCAAATATCACAAGCACAACTCTCACCAAACCACAAACGTTAGAAATAAAGTGAGGTTATTTATTTGTTTATAGTCCAGGCAACGACCTTGTGACGTCACGTGCAGATGCTGTATTGTTGGGGCTGACTCTAGTATGTAATACAGCTCACTGGTTGTGACGTTTGTAGTTTTTAGGTTAGAACAGACAATTTCAACTTGTTGGGTTGCAGAGACTATTTATCGTGTTAATGTTCTAACTGTTTATACATATAAAGCTATGAAGCTAACAAGCTTTTATTAAAATGCACTAAAAATTTAATTACATCTTTTTTGATCAATGTTGCCATGTTGTAACTGACTTAAAATCTTGTCGCGAGTTTAAAGGTATCTAATTCCAAAGAAATACCATAATTTTAATGTATATCCACGACAAGCTTTGGTAAACTGATGTGAATTACGTAATATCTATTTTATGCTTTTTAGTGCATTTTAATAAACCCCTTTTGGCAACAATTAATTAGTACATATCGTAAAGCTCTTTCAATAAGCCGCTTTTGGTCTTTTTTGGTGACAAAATTGTGTTAACTTTTAAAATAACTAATTTTTCTCCTTGCAAACTGTCCCACAAATTATGAAAAAATCTTATCCTGGAGGCAGGGAGTTTGTTCGGAAAGCTTTTCTGCACAAGTCTTTCCCAGCATCAGGACTAAATGCAATATGGTCATCAGTTAAAAAAAAATCAAGTCCAGTTTTTAAAAAATGGTGGGCTTATTGTGCTCTAAATAAAAGCGACCCATATAATTACGATTTAGAAGCGGTAATAAACTTAAATAGTATATTTGAGGAAAGCAGGTTTTACTCTGTTATCAATACTACAAATCACGCGGTTTTTAAAAGGATTTTTTAAAAAGTCTTCCCGGTCAAGGTATTCCACAATATGGGATCCACATACTGTATTGATTTACTTATCTAAATTACATCCTATAGAAAGTCTCTCGATGGAAAACCTAACATTAAAACTAGTAACCTTATTTCTGTATATAGGATACAAAGTTTAAGCAAAATAAAAGTAAATAATAATATTAAGGTATGAAGATCGTATTGAAATATTAATAGAAGTTACAATAAAAACCTTCGGCAAAAATAAATCGCAACCAGTGCTTGTTCTACTTTATTTTAAAAATATTCCGGAACGTTGTTTAGCATCAACCTTTTAAAGCTGTTTGCAAAAACCGACAAATTCAGGCCTCAAGGCAATAGTCTAATATTAACAATAAAAAAGGCGATACACCCTGCATCTACGCAAATATTTAGTAGATGGATAAAAAAAGTTTTAAAGGTATCTGAAGTTGACACAAATCTTTACACAGGGTATAGTACAAAGCATGCAGCTACCTCGGCAGCCGAAAGAGCTGGTGTTAACACAAAGATTATTAGACAAACAGCTGGTGGGTCTGAGAAATCTATATGTTTTATAACAAACCACTATCAAATTCTTCAGATACATTGCCAGATAGGTTCTTAAACAAGGGCGTAGATAAGTGGGGTAGGGGTGTTTAATTAGACTCCAGGGCTAGAACAACAAAATAATTTTTTGCCATTTGCATCCTCTTCGCCTATCAATTTTGAGACGAGGAGCAAAAACATTTTCTTGTGATTTTGCCCTTAGCCCCACGCTCATCAATTACACAGACACACACACAATACATGGTATCTGATATTTGTGGCATGTAAAACTATGTCCTCAATTACGGCATTTTAGGGTTTGCTAGCATGAAGAGGCAGCTCCATCCATTAGGAACATGTAGTACTACCCAGAATTTCGATACACAAGCTCGTAAGGAAACTGTAAATGATTTTCGTTTATGGCATGCATGCCACAATATACCGATATCATACAGTGTGTGTTGAAGTGCCATAAATATTTACTTTTTAACTTTTTTTCACACTAAAATGCCACAATTTTTTCTACACGTTGCAAGATTGTTTACATAAACGGTTTGGATAAAATCTTAAACATGCATTACTGTATTTCTATGCTTTTCAGCGGACGCGAAACTGACACGACGCATCGCACAGACTGCGGAGCGCTGTTTTAAATGGGAATGGCAAACGAAAGCTGATTAATTCGAATTCAAAGTTATATAAATTGTTGAAAAAATAATATAGTTTATAAAATTACGAATTAGGTACAGATTTATCGTAACTTTACTGATGAGACACTGCCTAACCTACCTCATGGGGGAAGCCACCATTGGCATGTATTCCCAGAGTTAAACTGACGCAGTTCTACTGAAATTAGCATAGCAGTTTTAGATTACCTATAATGAAAGACAACACATTTGAAACCTAACTTGCCTACCTAGTCCAATCAACAGGTAAAAAAAGTTCGTTCGTAATGAAAAATAACGTAAGTCAGTTTTGCTTTTTTATAGTATTCGGGGGTTCATTCTGAGTATTTTGTCAATTAGGCAGGGTCGGTGGTGGTTGGGGTTAACCTACATTCTTGCGAAAAGTCAAAGACAAATGCTCGCAAACCATTGATGCGTTCGGAAACTCCTAAAGAAGTCTGTAAAGTCAGTCACACGTGCAGCACGCAAATTGACTGTATGTGAACACGACATGGATAAGGAAGTCGAAAACAACGAAACCGATTCCTCTGACAACAGTGACACGTCACATGAGTCAGATAGCGATTAAGGTATACGTATAATTATGAATTTCTAAATGCAAATGAATTTTGAAAGGAATAAAGTGTTAATTTCTTCAAATGATTAACTCCTTTCATTGTATACCCCCATATTGAAGCCGCCATTTTGTTTTTGAAATAATTATTATCAAATTCATAATCAGCTGCCTAGTAAACCTCCGAGTACCAATTATTAATTAAAACGATTAATTTATTCAACTTTTTGTCGCCATTTTGGAGCCGCAATTCTGTTTTTGAAAAAACTATTGTCAAATTCGTAATTACCGACCTCGAAAACCCCCCGAGTAGCAATTTTCAATTGAAATGATTAGCTTTTTCAAATTTTTATCGCCATATTGGAAACGCTTTGATTTTGAAAAAACTATTGTGAAATTCGTAATTGGCGATCCTGAAAACTCCAGAGTTTCAATTTTCAATTGAAATGATTGACTCTTTCCAAATGTTTGTCGCCATATTGGAGCTGCCATTTCGTTTTTTAAAAAAATATTATTAAATTTGTATTCAGCGACCTCGAAAACTTCCGAGAACCAATTTTCAATTAAAATGATTAACCTTTTTCAAATTTTTGTCGTCATGTTGGAGCCGCCATTTTGTTCTTAAAAAAATTATTATCAAATTTGTAATCAGCGACCATGAAAACTCCCCAGTACCAATTTTCAATTGAAATAATTAACTTTTTTCAAATTTTTGTCGCCATATTGAAGCCGCCATTTTGTTCTTGAAAAAACTACTACCAAAATTCGTAATCAGCGACCTCGAAAATCCCCGAATACCAATTTTCAATTGAAATGATTAACTCTTTTCAAATTTTTGTCGCCATATTGGAGCCGCCATTTTGTTTCTAAAAAAATTATTATCGAATTTGTAATCAGCGACCTCGAGAACTTCCAAGTACCAATTTTCAATTGAAATAATTAACTTCTTTCAAATTTTTGTCGCCATATTGGAGCCGCCATTTTGTTCTTGAAAAAACAATAATTAATTTCGTAATCAGCGACCTCGAAAACCCCCGAATACCAATTTTCAATTGAATTGATTAACTTTTTTAAAATTCTTGCCGCCATATTGGAGCAACCATTTTGTTTTTGAAAACACTATTTTCAAATTCGTAATCAGCGACCTCGAAAACCCCCGAACACCAATTTTCAATTGAAATGATTAATTTTTTTCAAGGTTTTGTGGCCATATTGGAGCCGCCATTTTGTTTTTTAAAAAACTATTTCGAAATTCGTAATCAGCGACCTCGAAAACTCCAAAGTGAAAATTTTCAAAGCCATTACTTCATTTTTTTTATTATGGCCAGCTTTTTCGGATTCTGGCCCATTGAGCCCCATTAAAATCGGAATAGTAAAAGATCCACTCAATCCAGCTGATAACTTCTTATTTAAGTCGGTTATAAATTAGTCTAAATACGCTTTATAAATGCACAGACGATCGCTGGATACGTAACCGCCAAATGTGACAACAGCGCTTAGCCTAGGATTCCATTGCCCAGGGGGCGCTCTAATCAGTCTAGAATTCCCATGCCATAAATATTTCAGAGTATACTCACACAGGTTACCTTAATTATAGCACTTTACACACTTTTTTGTTCAAAATGTCACCAGAACAAAATATGTTGTCCTAACGCCAAAACGAAGAGAGAATAATATTTTGTAATGGAAACAAAATAAGATACATGAGGCAAATAATTCAGTCCTTCAACATAGTGAAGTTAAAGCAGTTTTAATTTGTGGCATGATGTGTATCATGCCACAATTTAAGCATGTGCCAGAGTACAGGATGAGGCACACACAAAGTGCCATAAGTATAGCACCACACACACACACAAATGTCGAGTGCTAGAAGGCAGGCCTATGTATTCCCATGCATTTCGACCAGCTGAATACGAATCCGATGTCCGTTTTGCCGGATTGGCTCTTGCATTTTTCCTAACGTCAAAGAACACCCTGAGACTGCCCGAAAAATCTCAAACAAGTAAATGAAAAGCTTAAAAATGCAAAAATATAAGAGAGCCAATCCGGCAAAACGTAAATAGGATTCGTGTTCAGCGGGAATACATAGGTCTGCCTTCTAGCACTCGATATATTTTTTGTGTGCCTGTGTTATTAAACTCGGGACAAAAAAAATCTACAAAAAAAAAAACTATTTGCCGCCCTAGTTCTCAAAGGTTCCAGGTTCTAATTTTTAGTTAATAGGGTTGTTATTATATTATGGTTGACAAAAGGCAATTATAAATGGCCTGTGATATGATTTTTTAGATTTATATTATAAAAATATAAGCTTATTTTGTGAATTAGAAGAAGGTCAATGATTAGTGAATAAAAATTATATATTGATAAGAATTGAAGTTACTTAATTCAAGTGGTCTTAATTAGGTATTGTTTAAATGAAATAATTACAAGAAAACAATGCCAAAGTTTAGCATAACACTTTAAACGTCTACATGGTGTTAAAATCAGAGACGAGACTGTGAAATATAATTAATAGATCAGTCGACTTACTTGAAAGCAAGGATGATCTTAATTATATGAGCAGGCTCGTCGAACGATTATTATAACAAAAAAGAAAAATCCCACCTCCTTTTGTAAAAAAGGGGCTATCTAAACTACAGGATAGATACTTTAAACCAGTGACGCATAAAGTGGGAGTGAATACAGTGGTGGACCGCGTAGGTATGTACCCAGAACTGGATTAAAAGAGTTTATTCTACATACAGTTTATTCTCAAGCTACAACTACATGGTGTTATAATCCCACGACAAGACTTGCTCATATAATTAAGATCATCCTTCCTTACAAGTAAGTCGACTGATCTATTAATTCTCAATGTTTTATTTAGTTTATCGATTGTTAACAGCAATTACTTACTAAAATAAATTTAAAATACCACTGCAAACCGTGGCATAAGGTCACTCATCTATTCTATATGGATGACCTATAACTGTTTGCCTCCGGAGAGCGTGAACTTCAAAATGCTCTAAGGGTGGTCGAGAGTACACGTGGGCCATTGGTATAGAGTTCGGGTTGGACAAGTGCACGGTTGTCCACCTCAAGAGAGGAAAGGCGATGCGGGGAATTTTCTGAGGATGCGCAGCTCGCAGACTGAAGCATCCTAAGACATCTGGATGCCGGAGAGACCTACACATACCTGGGTGTGCAACAACACCACATCCAGGATATTCAACAAATCAAGGAATCTCTCCACGGCAAGTACAGATGCTACTCTGAAAGATTTGGTCGTCCGAACTTTCGAGGAAGAACAAGGCGTCTGCTACTAACATTTCTGTTCTGCTCTACTCCTTTGGGGTAGTAAAATGGACGGTAGATGAGCTGCGCCAATTAGACAGAGATACCCGCAAGATGATGAACATCTATAGGAGTATTCGTTCTAGATCGTCCATTCTTCGTGTTTATTTTCCACGTCATGAGGGGGGGGGGGCGAGGACTCTTGGGTTTGGAATGTATGCATGGCAGAGTAGTACTGAGTATGGCAAGTAATACCCTCAGGAGCTCGGATCCGCTCCTGCTATTAGTGAGAAATCATGAAATAACTGGGATGGGCGCAGAATTGTACAAGGCAGCAAACAGAGCCATAGATGAACTTGGTCTCGTATTTGAGGTCAGACGAGGTGGCCGGCGCTGTGCTGACTCAGAGTCAGTCACTGAGCTTCAACCAACTAGTCTGAAAGCCCAAATAAAAGCTGCCGAACAGTAGAATCTGCTTAGTCAACTTGTCGATAAGCTCATGCAGGGTGAATACTATAAAAAAACATAGAAACACTGGGTTTACCGGCTAGGCTGACATTCGCCTCTTTAAGGTCAGCTGGGCTTAAGTCGGAGACCGAGGGATTCATTGTGGCCTGTCAGGATGGTGTAATAAACACCTTGGTCTAGCGAAGCCGCGTAATGGGGTCCCTGATATCAACTGCAGGACCTGCCGTCAGGCGACGGAATTGCTGATGCATTTGCTTTCAGCATGCCCGATATACACGTTTTCGGTCTACATCTACCGCCATAACGCGACTTTACGACCATTTACGGCACTTGTACGGTGTAGATCAAACACCAGTACTGCCTCACATCCCCGGAGATATTGAGTCCGTTGTCGAAAACGATAGGTGCCAAATTTATTGGAACTACTCGCTCCCGACTGTTAGGCTAATTCAAACCAACAAGCCTGACATAGTCCTCCTCGACCATCAGAACAAAGTGATGTTAGTAATCGAATTCTCAGTACCTGCTGAGACAAACATAGTTTTGAAGGAGGGGGAAAACGGACGAAATATCGTGATCTCCGGTACGAGCTCCAAGTGCTGTACCCAGACTACTCGGCCAAGATGATCGTCCTAATAATCAGCATACTTGTAGGGATGAAGCCTTCGCTGCTCAGAATTGAAGGTCATACCGGTCTGTCAGAATTTGACAGGATGGGTGGCAGGCCAGATGCAGAAGGCGGTTATCTTAGGGTCCCTTCATCTGCTTAGGGCACACGATTCAGGTGTCTACAGTCACTGACTCCACAGGTCGTGCACAGTGGCTGTAATGAATCAGTTGGCGCGGCTATCATATGGTGACGGAGGCCATGGAGGCCCTGTCCGGCAGCGGGAAACCGAAAAAAATAATAATAATATATGAAGAGCAGCAAATCCCTTCCTGGATTGTCGAAGGGCGAACTGGGCTACTAAGAACGGAGATTTGGCAAACCCAAGGAACTACAGACCGATAATCTATTTAAATGCATGTTACAAGATGTTCCCATGCATCTTGTATATGCGGGTACTCCAAGCAAGCGGCCCGGTTTACGAACGGATATACGAGCAACGTGCAACGTGGGTCTAAGAAGGGTGTCGCTGGCTGCAAGGAGAACCTGCTTACTGACAGATGTGTCACTTAGGACTCCGTGCATTATAAGCGAAGCCTCTCTATGGCCGGGATCGATTACCGCAAGACATTTGACATAACATCTCATGAGCTAATTGTTCACTTGCTCCAAGGTCTTGCGGTGCCCGGTCCCGTAGTGAGGTGCATAGAATAGCTCAAGCCGCTCCAAAGGACTCGCTTTACTATAACATCTGATAAAGTTAGAGTTTAACCAGAGCCGGTTATGTTTAAAAGGTATGTTTCAGGGAGACTCTCTCAGTCCTCTTCTATTTTACATTACTCTGCTGCCGTTATCTGTTGAACTTCACAGAACCTGTGGTTACAACTGCGGTACTCCCTGAGATAGGAGGCATAAGGTCACCCATCTATTTTACATTGATGACCTCAAACTTTATGCATCTAGCTAGAGGGATTTACGCCAACCTCTCAGAGTGGTACATGAGTACACTCAGACTGTCGTTATGGAGTTTGGCTTGAACAAATATGCACTATACAGGACGATGCGGTGACTATGAAGAGGATGCGCAGCTTGTAGATGGAAGCATCTTGCACCACCTAGATACCGGAAAGTCATACACATACTTTGGTGTTGAGCAAAGCTCCACCCAAGAAATGTCAACAATGAAAAACGCTCTACGCGGCAAGTATCAGCACCTCCTCCGACAGATCTGGTCTTCTGAGCTGTTGGGGAAGAATAAAATGTCTGCAATTAACATACTTGCCATTCCACTTCCTTTGGGGGTAGTGAAATGAAACAGCTCGATGATGAACACAACCCGAAAGATGATGCATCTCAATAGAAGCTTGCATTCAAAATCGCCTGTTCCGCGGTTATATCTCTCACGACAGGAGGGAGGCCGTGGACTTTTGTGCCTGGACTATCTACATAGCAAGTCTGCTCTGGATGGAGCTTGCAAAATCATCAAGAGTTCGGATCCCCTTCTCTGCATGGTTCGCGACCATGAAAATGCAGGGATAGGAGCGTTTTTATTTAAGGCACACAGAGTAGCTGATGAGCTTGGTCTCGACTTCGACAGTGGGTGGGTAAATCCAAACTCTCTTATCGAGTTGGTACCGTTCAGCTAAAAGTATATAAAAAACAGCTGAGCAAAGCAAATATTTGCAGCTGCACAAACCCTTGCACGGAGTCTTCTACAAAAACATTGGGGCTTATCTGAAAAGCTGACCTTTGCTTTCTAAGATCAGCTGGCTAGATGTCTGAGACTGAGGTATGGCTTGCCAGGATGGTTTATTTAAAATGCTCGTCGATCGAAGTCATGTTTTGCATTTGGAGGTCCCTGTTGTAAACTGTAGGGTCTGCCGAAGGGAGCCGGAGACACTCATGCACCTATTGTCGACTTGTTCGGCATACGCTATTTGTTTATTTATTTATGTAGATACAACCACCCAACAGATAACCAATTAAAGGGTGGGAATGTTGAACTAGTAAGCACTAACATTATAAATATTATATGTACTAAATGCATAGTACGTTACAGAAGAAACAACATACAAATATTATACTAAGAGAAGTTGACTTAAAATATATATACACAACATATACATATCACATTATGCTATCTCGGACTATATCCACAGACATGATGGAACATTACGAGTGCTGTATTATCATTTTCGGCTCACGTATGGGATAGATAAGACACCAGTGCTGCTTTATGGTCTGGGGGATATCGAGTCCGTGGTGGGGAACGAGCAATGCCTAATTTATTGGAACTACTCTTTTCTCACCCTCAGGCAAATACAGGCCAATAAACCTAATATAGTCTTCCTCGATCACCAAATCAGGACAATGTTATTGAGTCCTCCGGGAACAAACACATTTAAAGAGGAGGAAAAGAAGACGAAAAATGGACACAAGACTCTGTGCAATCTATCGATGGCCTGGATTGATATCGTAAGGCATTTGACACACATGAACTATTGTTACATTTGCTCAAATGTCTTGCAGTAGCAGGGCCACTAGTGAGATGCATAGAACAACTGCTGCCACTCTAGAGGACCCGCTTCAGGTGCACAGCGGGTTACGACAGAGCAGGTGGCATTCAGAAGAGGAGTATTTCAGGGATATTCTCTTTTGCATCTCACTGCTGCCGTTACCTATTGAACTCCGCCAAACTCGCAGGTACCACTGTGGGCCACCCAGCAACCGGTGGTATAAGGTCACTCTATGTGGATGACCTTAAACTGTATACCTTCGGTGAGCGTGAACTTCAAAATGCTCTAAGGGTGATCGAGGAGTACACGCGGGCCATTGGTATGGAGTTCGGGTTTGCGGTCGTTGTTTGCGCGGTCGTTGACCTCAAGAGAGGGCGATGCGGGAATTTATTGAGGACGCGCAAGTCGCAGATGGAAGCATCCTAAGATATCTGGATGCCGGAGAGACCTACACATACCTGGGTGTGCAACAACATCACATCCAGGATATGCATAAAATAAAGGAGTCTCTCCGGGGCAAGTACAAAAGCCTACTCCGAAAGATTTGATCGTCCGAACTTTCGTGTCTGCTACAAATATGCTTGCCATTCCTGTTCTGTTCCTTTGAAGTGGACTGTAGATGAGCTGCATCAACTTGATAGAGATACCCGCAAGATGATGAACATCCACAGGAACGTTCATCCTAGATCGTCCCTTCCTCGTGTTTATCTCCCACGTCATCGAGGGGCGAGGGCTCTTGAGTCCGGAGTGTATGCATGGCAGAGTAGCACTAAGTATGGCATGTAACATCCTCAGAAGCCTCTGAATCGCTCTTGCTATTAGTGAGAAATCATGAAATCGCAGGATTATTTAAGGCAGCAAAAAGAGTCGCAAATGAACTTGGTCTCGTATTCGACGTCAGACGAGATGGTCAGCGCGCTGCTGACCCAGACTCTGTCTCTGAGCTTCAGTCAAATCTCCTGAAAGCCTAAATAAGGGCTGCGGAACAGGGGCAACATGGCGATAAACCCATGCACGGTGTATACTATAAGAACTTAGAAACACTGAGTTTATCGACCAGGCTGACATTCGCCTTTTAAGGCCAACTTGGCTTAAGTCGGAGACCTGGTCTACCGAAGCCGAGTAATTGGCGTATAGGTCCCAGACATCAACTGCAGGACCTGCCGTCAGGCGCCGGAATCGCTAATACTTTGCCCTTGGAACCGTTAAGAAGGGCCATGACCGGAGTATACAACTGCCTGGTCAACTGAGCGCCCAAGAAGTACAGAAAATCGCACTGTTGGGAACCGCGCATATTTTAAGAAAAGATTTGGACTCTGCAGTCTCTTGTTGAGATCTGTACTCTGGACTATTGGAGCAGACAAAATCAACATCACCTAACGGGGATATAAACCTGGAACGGGCTCCAACAAAGCAGATCTCAAACACGCACGAGAGATCGGTGAATAGTTTCCAGCTACGGCTGAGAAAGTGTGTCGCCGCTAAGTCTATAATAATAATAATTATAATAATAAGAACTTTTATTTCTCAATTGTAAAAAATTATACACAATTAAAAGTATATAAAAAAATCGGCAGCTACTGGAAGCGGCTGGAACCTCCCCACCCGGTGAATCTTTGAAGCCGAAAAGAGCACTAAACAATATGAAAGATGTCATTTAATTATATTTATTAAGTTGAAATATTTTTTTCGTATTAAATCAGAAAAAAGTCTTTCGTTCGGTGGGATTTGGACCTAAGAACTTGAGTGTTAAATTTATAGTCTGCACAACATTAACATTTTATTCAATGTTTTTAATACAAATATATGCTTCATCGGATCCTAGCCCGGGGCCAGCCAGACAACCACGGTGAACACCGCCATGGCGAGTGTGAGGCTGGACGGGGTAGGTCCGGTTTGGCTTGGAGAAAAATAGAAAAGTAGCTTCTGTCTTCTGTAGGCAGGCTTAAATCTAGGTTAAAATTATATATTATATAATATTATATTATATTATGTGTCCACATGGACCTAAAATGAATATAAAAATAAACACAATTCTATAAAAACGTTCGTAGGCAAGAGCACTTAATAATTTTGATTATTGATACGGGAAACAACTAAACGAAAAAACCTGTTCGTTGGTAATGGGATGGATGGCAGGGATGGCCATCTTTGGAAAAAACCATATAACTCTTGGTGGACAGCTTCCCTGCCAGATGTAGCCAGGATAGTGTTCATGGTGGATCGTTTAAGTTTGAGTTGGTATATTTTGTTTTATCTTTTGGCCTCGACCAATTTTTCACTAAATCGGTCGGGGAAGTGATAGCAGTCAAATTTTTGGTTCCAATGTTTCTCTGGGGACTTTGGTTTTTGAAAAATGTTTAGGTTGGTACCAATGTCTTAAATTGTTTTTAGGTTATGTAGTACTATTTTTAGGTTATGTTGCCGGAAGAATTTCCGGCGTGATGCCGGAAGTAGCGGAAATAGTTTTTAAAATATAATGTCACTGTCACTTTTAAAGTTTTATTGGAAAAAACTCACCGAAAGCGTTCCGGTGGGGTTGCTTACACTTGTAGGGCTTGTAAGCGGTTCAGGATGGCCTCTCACACCATCCGTCGGCTTTATAAACGTCGAGAAAACTTGTAACCTGTCGATGCACTTGACTCGTCAAAAATACTCAGCATACAGTTTGCACGCTTTAACACACTAGCAGAGAACTTATACCACAAATGGACCCGTAGTATTTTTTGGGAATTTTCCTTTGAGTCCATTTAATAAAATTTGACATTTTTCTGAAAATTTGACATTTTTCTGAAAAGTAATATTTTTCCGAAAATTTGACATTTTTCTGAAGTGACATTTCTCCGAAACTTTGACATTTTTTCGAAAATTTTACATTTCTCTGAAGTGACATTACTCCGAAAATTTGACAATTTTCAAACATTTGACATTTATCTGAAAGGTGACATTTTTCTGAAAGGTGACATTTTCCTGAATTTTTGACATTTTTCTAAAAAGTGAAATTTCTCTGAAAATTTGACATTTTTTCGAAAATTTGACATTTTTCTGAAGTGACATTACTCCGAAAATTTGACAATTTTCAAACATTTGGCATTTTTTTGAAAGGTGACGTTTCTTCGAAAATTTGACGTTTTTTCGAAAATTTGACATTTTTATGAAAAGTGACATTTTTCTGAAAATTTGACATATTTCTGAAAAGTGACATTTCCCTGAAAATTTAACATTTTTTCGAAAATTTGACATTTTTCTG
This sequence comes from Rutpela maculata, assembly GCA_936432065.2. Lineage (NCBI taxonomy): Eukaryota > Metazoa > Arthropoda > Insecta > Coleoptera > Cerambycidae > Rutpela > Rutpela maculata. The sequence goes on from OW386289.2 coordinate 44,988,974, forward strand.
AAGTGACATTTTTTCGAAAATTTGACATTTTCCTGAATTTTTGACATTTTCCTGAATTTTTGACATTTTTCTGAAAAGTGACATTTCTCTGAAAATTTGACATTTTTTCGAAAATTTGACATTTTTCTGAATTGACATTACTCCGAAAATTTGACAATTTTCAAACATTTGGCATTTTTCTGAAAGGTGACATTTCTTCGAAAATTTGACGTTTTTTCGAAAATTTAACATTTTTCTGAAAAGTGAAATTTTTCTGAAAATTTGACATATTTCTGAAAAGTGACATCCTTGAAAATTTAACATTTTTCGAAAATTTGACATTTTTCTGAAAAATGACATTTTTTCGAAAATTTGACATTTTCCTGAATTTTTGACATTGTTCTGAAAAGTCACATTTCTCTGACAATTTGACATTTTTTCGAAAATTTGACATTTTCTGAAGTGACATTCAAACATTTGGCATTTTTCTGAAAGGCGACGTTTTTTCGAAAATTTGACATTTTTCTGAAAAGTGACATTTTTCTGAAAATTTGACATATTTCTGAAAAGTGACATTTCCCTGAAAATTTAACATTTTTTCGAAAATTTGACATTTTTCTGAAAAGTGACATTTCTCCGAAAATTTGACATTTTTTAAAAATCTGACATTTTTCTGAAAAGTGACATTTCTCCGAAAAGTTGATATTTCTTGGAAATTAAAAAAAAAATTTCGTGACGTCTTATAGAAATATTTTTTTGATATCATCAGTTCGCCTGTTATAAGAATTTTATGCTTTTACGACGTCATCAGAACGTAGGTGTATTTTTAATTCACTCGTATTCCATCCATCTACAATATTTCCACCTACGTTTCAAACTTTAATTGGATGTTTCCAATAGTTAAGTCGATATCTGCACCAGTTTCTAAGAATTTTTCTTATTTGTAACGTCATGTGACGTAGGTGTATTATTAATTCACTCGCAATCCGTCCGTCTACAATATTTATACCTACGTTTCAAATTTCAGTTCGATATCTTCAACCGTTCCCGAGTTATCAGCCGAAATCACTGAACACCTCTGTCATTATTAGAATATCACCCTGTACATTGCACTGCTTTGAAGGCAAAACAAGTGAAATTTTTGTTTTTTAATTTTTTTCACGGAAACCAAATCGAAAAAGTGCAAGTGTGATATATCGTTGAAATCGGAATTTTTACTGCTTTTCAATGGTTCAATTACAAATTGTAATTTATCATAAAATAAAGAACTTGTTGTGCCAAAACGGCACTAAACGTAATCCGATCTCAACCAAAACCTTTTCAGATCTTCTGGAGCACTAAAGAAACCCTCATGCAAAGTTTCATCCAAATCCATTTAGTAGCTTCGCCGCTATCGTGCTAACATACATACACACACACACACACATACATACACACACACACAGACATTTTTCAAAAACAACTTTTTTGGGTTCCTGGGACCTCAAAACGTAAAGATTTGATGTCATCTCAATTTTCGATTTTGGACTAATTGTAGTAACCTCCCACATTTTTATTGTGGGGAGGTTAAAATCAGTGTAGAAAACGTCACAAGAAAATTAACAAACACTTAACAGAAATAAACAATAAAATAAAATATATGAAACAGATGAACATACAAGACATTTTGCAGTTGGTCATATAAAACAAATATATAAAATTACAAAAATTCATTTACCGTGTAACAATTTTTATCTAGTAATATTTTTTAATTTGCCTATGCCTACGCCTATGCCTATGTCTATGTCTATGTCTATGTTTATCAGTCAATCAATCAACTCCTTAGAGATTAAAGATTAAAATTGCAAGATTAAAAATTTGTTTAACAATATTGTTATTTGCTGTTGAAAGGATTGATATTGACTGTAATAATATTTATGAAAATTTTGGCTTGCTTATGGCTAGCTTTCAAAGTCCTTATGAGCGATTTTATCATTTGTTAAGGCAGGGTCCTTGGAAATGCTTTCTAGGGCAAGTACATAAGTTATAAGAGGCTTTTCTGCTTTTTCAAATGTACTAGCGGCCTATAAAAATAACAGGATTCCGCTTCACTCACGAACAACTACTGTGGAGATGCCCGTATCCTAACTTTGATATTATTTCATTTTGCAATGAGTTTGATTAAAATTAAAAATTAGCCATTTGGCATAAGTAAAACCTGTTTAACTCTTCATCCGGTGACTTTTCCCAAAGTTCTTGTCATCAGATGAACTAATCTTGGCAAGGTTAAAAACCGTCCCAATTCATAATTTGATTTTGCCTAGCAAAATCAGATATGAAGGTATTTCCAAAAAGGAATATAGATTTTTTTTTGTCACATTTTAGTTCAATTTTCCAACATTCGGATTTCGATGTCAAAATTCGTCGTGTCGAGCGACATGTCTACTGGACCTCTATTCTGTAAAAGCGTGAAAGCACATTCCCGTGAGAAGTGGGCGGAGTTCACTTGAAAATGAATAAAACGCTATTCTGTAACTACGGGAGTGATCACCTCGTACGAAAAATGCGCTAACTTACTTCTACTGAACCTCTATTCTGTAAAAGCGTGAAAGCACATTCCCGTGAGAAGTGGGCGGAGTTTACTTGAAAATTAATAAAAGTCTATTCTGTAACTAAGGGAGTGATCACCTCGTGCGAAAAATGCGTGAACTTACTTCTACTGGTAAATTGTGAGGGAATCCGTCAGCTCCCCGGGAGAACGGCGATCCTAACCGTACTTTTATGACAGTTTGCGTCGGCCAAAAATTATTGTTGTTAAATCTGTGACTCGAATAGACATTGCGGAGTTGTTCATCGTCAATGAGTTAACAATAATATAATTCTTAGCAATTATTACAATTTCTCTTTTATTTTATTATAGTCATATTTTTTTAAATATATGTTACCAATAACGAGGGTATATCTTTACGGAATTTTTTATCAATAAATAAATTCTAGGTATTACGAGGTCTTCCCGATGCCGAGGAGGATTTGCAAGGGGAACGGCAAGTTGTACTTCATAAGATTAACCCTATTGACCATTAACCGACCGAGCATTTATAAGGAGGGTCAGTAAAGAACTTGCCCGTGATATAATCCTTTCATGCAAGCCCCCATACGACGTTGAGGAATCACCATCGAGCATAAAGTAAATACTATCACTAAGTTTCTCCAAAGGTGGACCCAATAAAATAACAACGGAACACTGAACAGCTGATGCTTTTGCGCCAATCTAATTGGTTGTAAATTCGGCTATTCTCGCTGAATCACTTCACGTTCACCACCTACTCACTGCACTTACAGAATACAATCTAGGACGGTCGGGTGAGATGCGTGTGATGGGAGCTCTCGCTTCGCATGATGAATGTTCACTCTCCCCATAATTACGGAATAGAGGTCGCTGGTATATCGTGAGAGAATCAGTCAGTTCCGCGGGAGAACGGCAATTCTAACATATGACAGTTTGCGTCAACCAAAAATTATTGTTGATAAATCTGTGAACCAGAATGGACATTGCGGATTTGCTCATCGCCAATGTGGTAGTAATAATATAATTCTTAGCAAATATTACAATTACTCTTTTAGTTTATTATACTCATATTTTTTTTAAATATACATTACCAATAACGAGGTTATATCCTTACGGAATTTTTGGTCAATAAATAAATTCTAGGTTTTACGACATCTTCGTGATGCCGAGGAGGATTTGGAAGGGGAACGGCAAGTTCTTCATAAGATTAACCCTTTGCATCATTAATCGACCACTGAACAGCTGATGCTTTTGTGTCAACCTAATTGGTTGTAAATTCGGCTATTCTCGATGAATCGCTTCACGTTTATCACCTATTCACTGCACTCACGGAATGCAATCTAGGACGGTCCGGTGAGATGCGTGTGATGGGAGCTCTCGCTTCGCACGATGAATGCTCACTTTCCCCATAATTACAGAATAGAGGTCCTGGCTGCTTCACAGAAATACACACTTAACTGGCATTATTGCATTAATATTCTGCTGAATTATCAACTAACTAATTTATAGTGGTAGAAAAATGCTGGTTTAGGTCTTGTTAAAGTACTATTGTGAAGTAATTGGCTCTCTACGACAATTTGGTGATATAGAAATGCCCTAAAAATGTTCTTACAACATAATCATAAAGCAATTTTATAAAGACTCTATTAACTCCGTATATTAACTTCCGATATAACTTTCATAGAACTTTAAGTAACTACGCCAATATTTTTAATTTATAGCAATTACATAAATATAGGTTATATTATAAAACTTTGTTACACTCGCACCTGGCTTTGGAAAAATTATAAATATTTATACTTGGATTTGGCATAAATAAAAACAATTCAGAAAAACATAAATGCGGCGGCAAACAATTAGCTGATTTTATGCGGGGCTGGGTCGTGGATTCTGTGTTTTATATATATATATTTGACCACGCGGTCTAAAAGATCATAATAAATAATATTTATTTAAAAAAATATGATCATTAATGATATATTTCGTAAACACACCATAAATATCATTAAATGATTGAAAGAAAAAGCAATAAATATTAAAGATCTACAATAAATTACAAAATGGAAAAAAATATATACTTTGCAGTAAATAAATAGCTATTGTAGAAAATAAAATCGCTGATATCTTGCTGATGTAATAATTTCGTAGCACAATAAAATTTAAGAACAAAATTCACATTTCTCACCAATCCGGAGATGGAACCTATTTAGGATGGTGAGACTCTCAGCTACTACTGGATTGCTCCACATAACACCGGAAACAGGATAAAATAGTGACGTGATGTAAATCTGCTACTCTGAAAAGTAGTATGCTAATGAAAGAACAACCGGAGCGGAGAGGCGCTCACCAGTGAGCAGCCAATCAAAAGCTATGAAAAAGCTGGTGAACACGTGTCAAGCATCTGGCGAACAGCTGACTGTCTGGCACACAATCTAAAAATAGATTATGATGAAAGCATCTGGTGAAAGGTGAATGACCTATGTCAATGACCTGTCTGGGGGAACCAATTAAAAAACTACTGTTCGCACAACAACATCTGGTGAACACGTGTTCAATATATGGTGAAAGGTGAATGACCTGTTTATCTAAAAATAGATTATGATGAAAGGTGAATGGGAACCGATTAAAACTATTGTCTTCACGACGCCGTCGTTATTTCGGTAATTAATTCAATATAATAATACGTGTACCGGAAAAATTGTCACACACGGTATATACTTTCATAAATAAAATGTGGTTTTCATTTGCCTCAAACAACGCTTAATGCAAAGTGTTTACGCCATAAAATTCATCGAACACATGTAGACTATATTTAGCCAGTATATTTCTCACGGCTTAATTGCAGCTGCTTGATGACTGCATCAGTTAATATAATAAGTTGTATTCTTTTTTTAAAGATGCAAAATGGCACTCAGAGGCGTGGGGTCTCGGTGAGTAATTATTATCGTATAATTTATACAAGTAAAAATAGCGTCTAAACCAAAAAAATAGCAACATGTTAATTGTAGTTTCTCATAACAGGATATTGTTAATTTTTCACAAGATGTGCATTTAATCACAAAAATTATTTACGTTATCAACAATATGTATACAAAGTGCATAGTTTTTGACTTCTCGCTTTGCTAAAGAAAAATGTGTCGAAATCGGGGATTGAACCTAGGACTTCTAGAACTTCAGACTGAGCTATTTCAACTTACACAAATATTAATGAAAAAAAAATCTTATAGACTAGGAATAAAACAATATATTTTGACTTAAAATTTACAATTTCATCTCAGATTCTACTAACATATATAACTTGAAATACCATCTATTAAACAGGTTTAAACTTGTCTAGACAAGTCTGGACTCGTCTAAGGTGTATAGGAATGACAGATGGATATGTGGTAATTAATTCAATATGCAAGCGCATGCGCAAAATTAACTTTCATTATCTCAATGCGCAGAAGCAAATTTATACTGATGCTATAAAGAGAAGAGTCAACTGCTGTTCATTTATTTGTGCTAGTTTCCTAGAGCAACGAATCAAAATGTTTATGTGTGGTTATTGTAGTACAAGTTTTATACGCAACGAAGACCTGCGACGTCATCAAAGAGAGTCATGTAAGAAGTTACCCGATATTGGACTTGAGATTTCATCAACGTCTAAGCATATATGTTGTTATTGTAGTACAAGTTTTATACGCAACGAAGACCTACGACGTCATTAAAGAAACTCATGTAAGACGTTGCCTGGAGTTGAAACGAACCAGCCTGATTCGGATGTAACGTGTAATTATTGCAATGTAACTACCACGATCATTGTGAAGAAAGAAGTCATTCATATACCTCATGAAGTACAGAAGATCTGGGATGAGAAAGTGTTTAAAAATAAACAAAGGTTCTCTAGTAAATTATAATGAATGGTAAAATATATAATGTCAGGTGTGGGATTCGAACCCACGCTCCGGTGCGGAACCATACGCTAAACGTGAGGCACCTTAGACCGTTCGGCCAACCTGACCTACATATATCTTTATATATTCATTGGGTGTTTTATTCTACTTAGAATTTTTAATAAATTAAATTTATAAGAAAAGTACTTTCATTCTTCCCCCTCTCCTATATGTAATAGAATATAAATTCATGTTAATTTTAATAGAACATTAGTGTGTTTATAGATATTACGATGATAACCTCGCAATTTATAGTTTTACAAGCCATTTGGCATGGAATTCTCTACATACAACAATCTCACAATATTAGCAACGGCACAAGAAATGATAGTTGGCCTTCAAAATGGAAACGAATGGTACCTTCCACAACAATTAATGATTCAGTCCTTACATCTTCAATACCTAAAAATAGTACTGTGTACAAACTACGACTAAGGCAGAATTATAACTCTACTAAAGAAACAAAGTGGAACCAACTATACGGTAAATGCCCCCCACCACTAAGTGTTGATAGTACAAAAACAGATTGTAAACTAGAATTAGGCTCAGTTTCTTACCTGATCTACTACATCGTGCTGTGTTCCTCGTTGTTAGTTACTGAATTGATTGTCAGACTTATACAATATGGATCCAGAACTGAGCTGTTTACACTGTCTAGCAAACGCATTAATAACAGAACACAGGCATGGTAAAAATTTATATGACTTTACTGAGGAAGAATTTCGGAATTTTCCATTAAATTGTCTGATCGACAAAGCCGGTCCCATGGAACTTCTTTGCGCATGGGTCAAGTTATCAAATGAATATAGAGAAAATTTCAGGCTAACGATTCAACTACCTTGTTTCGTACACCACAATCGTCCTGAATGGAATAGTCACGTGGATGGTCCACCAGAGCCACAATCCAGATGTCAAGTGTGTAAATGGGGCCTTCAAAGATGCGGATTACATTAAATAATTTTACCATATCTTTATTTATTATAAACCATGGGAGAAAAAATAAAAAACAATTAATAATGTATATGTGTTTTATTTATAAGTAAACAGCATGTTTTTTTAACAAACCTAATAAATTACAAATCTAATAAATCGAAATCAAAATTATCTAAATCTAAATTTTCCCATTCTGATTCAGACTCATCCAAATCAACACTATCCCATCCTGCTTCAGGTTCTTCCATGTCCAGGCGTCTAGCATACTTTAGCAAAACGTCTAAATTTTTATCACTGCTATCAGGAATTATATGGTGCCCCAAGCCAAGGTTCTTACATCACCAGGTATAACATACCTTTTATCATCAGCAGACGATAGAGCTACTTTATTTTTAAGTTCAGTGTGAATGGTATGTAAAGTGGATTTAAATATAGACATTTTACGGAATATTAAACCGCCGTTTTCGACAACCTGGACATAGTCAGAAAAATCTATTTGATGTTTAATAACACTTTTAGAAACACCTTTTGCCTTTTTCATTACATCATCGGCTTTAACACAGTATGCTTTCGCACCAGTACCATAAAAGCTCTCCATTGGTCTTCCAGCGTATTCGTCCTTCATTTTCCCTACCACAGACTTTATTTTGGGCATGTTATGGATGTTAGTCGCATTATAATTTGAAGTATCAAAAAAATGAATGTTTCTCTTGATGTCATCATAAACATCATCTGTATATATTTCTAAAATTAGACTGTCGGTGTCTGTGTATAAAACGGTTGCGTCATCTTCATACATTGATTTAATGTAACCGTATAGAAATTCGTAGATGATGGTCTTAGAAATATCCAAAATGGAAAAGCCTACATAGAGTGGTTTGTCATACACAACTTTTAATTTTTCCAATTGAACAGCCACTAAATTTTCATCGAATACAGAACAGGATTTAAAATGTGGCATGGCTATTAATGCTCTGGCACCCAATACACCTTTTTTATTTTCCCAGCACGAGCATAGTTTAATGTTTTGTCTTTTATCAACGTTTTCCATAGTTTTGCCGAAAATTGAATTCACCATCAACTCGAATAGATCTTTCTCAAACTCGTTTTTAGCAGAATTTCGGAGATTTGTGTTTAAATCAATACATGACTTCAACCAGGGTGATTGGAAAAATTCTATTATCCTATGCACCTTCTTTAATTTCATGCCGTATTTCAAACATTCTTTCAAATTTTTGTAGTGAATGGTATATTTATATTTATTTCGTAAGTTTGGAATTAATTTGGCAGTTTTACTTTTGGGAGGAATCATTCTCTCAGGACAGAATGGTAAGTCGTTATGATCATCGTGCAAGTCTGATGGATATTCCAAGTCCACTTCTAGAACATAACCTTTTGGTGAATTTTCTCCAATTAGGGAACAATCAAATTTTTCGATTTCTTCTTCCTCCAACCACCTGAAATCACCTGTGGGCAGGTATCTTTCCATTGCGGATCCATATAAATTTGTGGCGTCTAGGTACATGATATATGACGTTGGTTTAGTGGAATCATAGTTCGGTGAAAATTTATTATTTGCCACAGCCTTTCTTTTACTACATTGAGCCACGCCTCCTCGAATACCTTTTCTAAAGAAATGCACAGTGTCCACATCGGTTAAAAGTTCAAGTTCAATACCTGTGTGACGTAACATTGCATCCCAGCTCAAAGAAGGGGCTGTCAAATTGTGAGCTGGATCTAATTTGTACTGTTCCAAACACACTTTCCGAAAATTTTCAAACACATCGGTTAATAGTAAAATGCCTGATTTCAGATACAAATCTGCATATTCTCCCAACGTTTTACATTTGAAGGTATTCCATACTTTGTTGGCTCGCTCATAATCATCGACGGAAATGGCCTCATTTGTTAATTCATTGTAAAACATATCTTTTGAAGGTAATTGTGTTTCTTCCAATTTTCCAAACGAGTCTTCATAATTGTAAGGAAAAACACCTTTCTGTCTGATTAAACTGAATTTCTCATCATCTTGAAAATATTTTCTAATCTCGGTACACTGATTCGATCCTAAACTCTGGCTCAATTTATCGAGAAATTTGGATAAAAATCGAAAAGAGTCCACAAATTTCAATCTCAGGTATGTATCTGGTTCTTGAGGATTTGGGGATTTTTCCACAAGGATTGATTTAGAGAATGATATATACTTCTCTTTGGTTTGTGCAATCACTGAAATACGCTCCTTCTTGCATGCCAACTTCTTAATAAATAAATGACTATCATAATTCGTTAGATTGTGGATGAAAACTGGTATGAATTTTGACACTTTATAGTTCAAATTACAGACAGAATGAGCCGCAGCTCTGAATTTGCCACTCACATGGCAATGGTCGCGAACTCTGGTTTCACAAGTCTTGAATGGCTTCTTGCAAATGTGGCAACATGTGGTGTTTTCAAATTCAGCTTTCTCTTGGTCCGTCAGAGGTAACATCTTTTTAACATGTTTTAAGTGGGTATTATATAAGTCTAGAGCTGTTTTATCCAACTTCTCAGCGAATACTGCAGCAGCATCAAGTCCTCGATATGTCACAAATTTTGAGTATTTATCGTCGAAATTGCATTTCACATAAAAAGCAAAAGAATAAGGCTGGTGTTCAGATACTTTAACTGTGAATGATTTATTTTTACAAGGTTCATTATGGTCTATCGGTTTCAGCAAACTCTCGAAATCGGCATAAATTACGAATGGAACCGGTAATTGTTTCTCAAAGTTTATGAATTTAAGAATATTTTCAGGCACAGATTCACCATATTTATTTATTCTCAATTCTGTAGATGGCAGTTTCATGTATGTATGGTTACAGTCATTTTCTTGATGCATCTTAGCTGGTTTATTTTTCTGAATGATTGTAGATATCCATCACAAATATGTAATCGACCATCATGGTTTGATTTTTGTTTTGAAACTAGCCTTGACAAATTTTGTATAAGGCAATAATGATTGTCATCTGACAAAAGTAGTAAATTAACGTATGTGGCTTGCCGACATGATGTAAAATGTAATGGTCCAACCACTTTAGTAATAGTTTTCCCATCTTTGAATTCAGATTCAAGATCAAACACATTAACGGAGATGTTGTTCATTTTTTCGAACTTGGCCATATCTTTTAGTTTCATAGGAAATTTTAAGCCTCTAAAGTTCAGTAAAGTGTCATAATGTGGATATGAACTTATTTTCGTTGGATCGCCTTCTGCTGGAAATATGGCTGCATTGATCGACCACGCAAAGCATGCATTATCCTTGTTTTGTATATTTAAAACGGCTTTCTTTGCTTCTATAAATTTTGACAACTTAATATATGATGAAGCCGACATTGGTGTAAACTTATTTATGTTTACGTCAAGAAACATTATACGCCTCAGTGTCCATCCTGAGTCCTTCTCTTGGAATTCTGAAGCTTGGTGTGTCATTTCCTCTCTAAATTCTTCGAAGATCTGATGCAAGTCCGTTGATATAGTGATTATTTTATTCTTAGTATTAAATGACTTAATATCAGATAATTCTTTTTCTGGTACTTCATAAAGTCCAAATATTTCAAAATTAATCTTAAGGGCCTGGTACTTCTCTAAGTATTCACTAATTTTATCCAAAACTTTCTGTTTAACTTCTTTCAGAAAATCAGAATAATCGATATGACTTCTATGACTGCTAAAACGGTAACTAGCAATCCTGCTTTTAAATGCACAATCAAGTTTGTCAACACCATCCTCCAAATTACATACAATAGGTCGATTAATTTTTTTCTATCGATCATAAACAAATCATTCAGGACAGGACATCTATTATTATTAATATGGCGTTGTAAGTTAAAAGGCGATGAAAAGTTACTTCCACAATATTCACAAGTCTTTGGGCCGCTCGAAGAACTTTGTTTTCTGCTAGGAATATTCTGCTTTCTATTAACACCACTTGTAGAAGGCATACTAGCATGCTTTTGTTTTTTATTCGACGGCTCACAAGTTACACTTTCACCTTTTCCATCATTCAGAACTAGACAATATTGGCGAATATGCCGAACTAAATTTCTTTTGTTTGAAAGAATTTTCTTGCAGTGTTCACACTTCATTGTTGTATAAGAAACTATACGATACTGAAGAATGTGTTTAATCCCAGCATTATATATGTGAGGCGGAAAGCAAAAAGGGACCTCTTGTCGGCGATGTTAATTTTTCAGTACAGTTGAAATTAGTGTTTTGGGTCAATATGATCGATTTTCGGATTTTGTCCTTTACAAGTTGTAATCGATTACAAAACCGATATAATTGAATGAAACACTTAAAATAATCGATAAAGCAGTCAATGTTCAGTATTGTTCAGCCCTGGAAAAGGTACCTCCTGTCACTTATGGAGAAATAACATGGGACCGACAAGAGGTCCCTCTTCATAAACGCACTAGTAACTTAAACAAAAAAAATCATAGAGACATGATTTTTGCACCAAATCGTTCAGAATTAGAGCTTAATTCATTTAATATCAATAACTAAAAATCGGAAATTGCCGACAAGAGGTCCCTTTTTGCTTTCCTCATCACATATCGTAAAATCAATCGTAGGGGAGGGGGGACCGTTGCCATGGCAACAACTGCTTACCACATGGCATCCTAGATCACATCTGGCAAACAGATGTTACGCATCTGGCATAAACCGTTATTTGATGAATCATAATGAGCATCTGGTGACACAATCTAAAAATAGATCGATGACGTCATACAACAGATGGTATGCAGGTGTTTGATGACTCATAGTAAATATCTACAGACATGTCTGGACTTGTTTAAACTTGTTTGTAAAATAAAACACATGGAATATGTTTAATTTGTTTTATTTTTATGACATTACAAAATTTTCATAAAGATAAAATACATTTGATAGAGAACACATACATTTAGATTTTAAATGGTAGAAACATCGAGGTTCTGAAAAATTGAGTGGTGGATGTTCTTCTAACTTGTATACTGGTGCGTTTGAATACTTTTCTATGTACGCAGCTTTTTCTTTTCCTTTCACATAAATTTCTTCATCACATTCGGTTAACTCTCTGATAATTTTCCCAAAATTGAAGTATGGAGTGTTTTCTTCATTCCAATGTATACCATGGTAATTATTTGTTAACCAGTTAACTTGCTTTTCTAAATCAGGCGGCAGGCATTTTATAGAATATGGTGGCTTGAAAATATAATGAGCTGTTTTATAACCATCATATGCGGCTAGTTCCTTAACAATAAACTTATTTTTTTCTGCTTTGAACCCTTGTATATCAAAAATTAATGGCATATTTTTATATTTGCCAACTTTCTTGTCACAAGAACTTTTAAACTATATAGTTCCACTGCTTTCTTTAAATCTCTAATTTTTTTCTGATGCTCTCTCAATGCGTTTCTGTACTTAGAGTTCATTGTAAACTAACTCGGCTGCATACATCAACGCTCCTTAAGTAGGCTAGACCTGTCTGACAATTTTTGTTAGTGGATTATACCGGAATAGACGATCATGCAAAATTAAACAGTATGCTGTGGTATCACTGGGAATATTTTCGCTTGTTTCAAATTCAATGCGCATAACGACTGATCCCGATTGAATAGTTTCTTTTTGACGAGAACAGTCGATGTGGGTTATGGGTGAAATAGATTTGAATTCTTCAGGTGTGAATATAGGCTCATTTCCGGTTTCATAGTATGAATCTTGAAAATCCGAGAACATTTCATATAATGCCGCACATTTATCATCTTTAAAGTTTAAGTATAAATCATTGTAAGGATATCTTTCAGAATTTAAAAATACTCTTATATTTGTAAGATTGCAGTTATCAAACGTACTCATATTAGAAGTGACTTTATTCTTTTTATTGGTTTGGAAGGCCACTACAACATATCGAGGTGTTTCTAACTTCGTGGTAGTTTTCACAGGCCAAGTATGCCTTGTGGTCTAAGAAAGTGAGGGATATTCTACAAGTTCCCAACTTCGAAATGAAAGTAATAATTCACCATTTTTGTCTAAAATATTAGTTAAAGCCAGCTGCTGTGATATTCCCACGGAAACATGTGGTACTCTCCAATAAACCTTATCAATATTAATTTTAGGTTTCTCTGTATCATCGACACTAGTTACTGCAGCCAAATCATTACTACTTCGAATTATGACCAGTTCTTGTTTCTTGTTCTTGTTTCATATTTAATAATTTGTTTGTAATCTTCGAAAAAGCCCATTAACATTTTAAGTGGAATGCAAACATTAAATTTATTACTATTCGGTAATGTGGTATCTTTAGGAAACCAACCAGCATTTTGAAGTTTAATGCTTTCACCTGAATTAAAAGACAAAAAGCCCTTAAGAGTAGATGTTAGTCCCACATTCCGATTTGAATCAATGACAACGCCATTTAACTCGTATCGATTTTCTCTAAAGAGATAACTGAAGGCGATATTTATCAATTTTAACTTGGTAGCTGGTGATCCATCGTCCTTTGTTAGACTTCCTTCTAAGTATAGATGACTTTTACATGGTAAAGTATAAGCATCCAATTCTTGGATTGGAATTCTAATTTCATCATTATAATCACATTTTCCTGCTAGGAAAGGTTGATAGTTGTGGTAATCATAATTAGAAACGGAATTATCTATGAGAGGTTGTTGCGTAACATTTAAAATATCCATTATATAAGTAATTCAAAACCGAGAAATTTTAAGAAAAGTTTATTCTCAGGTGTTACTAGACTAACGTTCTTCCTATTACTGGCTAAATGTTTGTTTTTAGATCGCCTTTTATAAGTGCGCTTAGCCACTACACTTGGAATGTGATATTTATTATAGCGGACCACCATCTTTTAGGATAACTTTTTTAAATGCAGTCTAACCGTGATGGTTTCTTTACGGAAATTGACAAGATTGCCGTCTTGATCGAGTATTTTAATGGTAATTGAGTTGATTGTCCTAACGCTTACAGGGAAGTATAGAATGTTTAGAGGCGATTCCACTATTTTATAGCCTGAAGCAACGGTTGGGAAAAACTGGTGTATTATGTGAACAGGTAATCCATTAGAATAAGAACCAGTGGCAATATTACAATCAATACACAGAGCATTCACCTTAATGATTTGTACTGGAAAGTCAGATTCGTTTAGTTCATTAGCTTTAAGAATCCTTTTCTCAAACCCCAAGAGACGTCCTATAGAGTTTTCAGATGTAAAATCGATGTCAACATTTGTCTTTATTTTAACCGTCGAAGTAATACGATTTGGAACAATATTAATATAAGCAGGCTTGTAAATTATTTTTTGCAGATAATTATTAATATCGCTAATTTCGTAGGCTCCAACAGGAATGGTCGTGGTAATAGTTCCTTGAGTGAATTTGTTGTTTGTTTCATCAATGTTTGGTATGACATTAAAAGTCTCAAAGTTTGTTAAACCGATTACGTAATCGGAATTATCCTCTAAATATATAGGTGGATTGAAATCTGCTGTTAAGATAGAGGAATTTCCCGAGAGTGAAAAAGTTAGGGACATGTTGCACAATTCAATACTATACACATAATAAAGACATTTCCTTTATTTACATTCATTATATAAATATTTCAGACATAAAAGTCCACAATTAATTGAATTATACTTCTGAATTTGATCATAATTATAATTAACCTTATTCAAGCTACTATCGCTATAGAAATAACTTATTACATTTTTCGGTGGTCTTAAGTTTCCATAACTAACGAAATAAATTATTGAGTTCTTTTTCTTCACATACGCTGTCCAGTGAGTGCCAGGTCCAGATGAATCATCTAAATTAATTATACCACATTCATTTTTTCTTATCTTCATTGGCAACGCATCTTTCATAAATACACCACGAAAGTTTCGAATATGTAAATCTTTAACGTATTTCGTTAATTCTGTATTGGTTAATGCTCTGCGAGGTAGCTTTATTGGAAGTTTTTTTTAAAAGGTGCTAGGTATAATCCCATGCCTTTCTTGTAAGGTCGTAAGTACAATCCTTTTCCTATTGCAGCCTGCTCCATAGCTATGTTGTCTTTTATCTTCCTCGAGTTTTTCTTTTACGGCCTTGGCATCATTAACAGCTTTTGCAATTCCTGCAGCACCACCTCCTATACTTCCTAAAGCTCCTAATGGTGCAAATATAGGTAACAGGAACGGTAGAAAACCTCCTGTTTTTGGTATAGGAATAATCCGGGTCTTTGGTAAAGACAGTTTTGTTGTTCCTATTGATGATAAAGCTTGTTTGGCGATTTTAATAAGATTATTAGAATTACTGCTTTGAATGCCACGTCGCGCTCGTTGTACTGCATTATTAAAACTTAACGTATTCTTACACACTCCCCTACCATGTTTGCGATTGGGGCGTTTTTTTCTGCGTAAGCCCATTCCAAGTTTAGTTTTTGCTTTCATAGTGCCAGCCACACTTAATGCGGTAATTTTTTCACCAACTGAAGAATCACTTGCTTTAAATCGCTGATAAGCTTTTTCTGCCAACACTTTATCTGCTTGATGTCTGCTCGTTAAATCCTTAGAACGTGAATATGCGATATCATGCTCCTTACATGCCACTTCTAATAGGTTGACACCAGTATCACCTCTTGCAAGTCGTTTAGATAGTTTTGTTCCTGGGCCGCAATAGTTGTAACCTGGTATATGTAATTCGAAAGGTAGGTTATTAATAAGACTATTAACAAAGCCTGACCCTGTCTTTGCTCGTCTTCGTTTACGATTAACTGTTGGTGTGTTGTGTACAAGCATTATATAACCTCTCGAAGGTTCTATATGTAACTGGTTTTTTCGGCAAAGTGTAATCTTATAAATAGTGCGGATGAATGATTGGTGGTACAGTTCCTTATATGTAGTTTTACGATGAAGATTGAAAAGCAAAGAGTTACGTTACCAATCGTTAACCAGGATGTACCTTTATTGAAAAATAGTTATCAAAAACACGGTAAACTATTTGGAGGTGTATCCAAGCGAGCATTGGTTGTGGGGAGTAGTGGCAGTGGAAAAACAAATTTATTGGTTACATTACTTTCACATCCCAATGGATTCCGATTTGAGAATATTTACCTATATTCAAAGTCCTTGTACCAACCCAAATATGAATATTTGAGAAAATTATTGAAACCCATGAAAGAAATAGGTTATTTTGAGTTTAATGATGGAGGAGATGTTTTATCAGCTCAAGAGATCAAACCCAATTCGATTATTATCTTCGATGATGTAGCTTCATGTAATCAGAATATTATGCGTGATTACTTTTGTTTTGGACGCCATAAGAATACTGATTGTCTTTATCTATGTCAGACATATTCATCCATTGAAAAAAGATTAATAAGGGACAATGCTAATTTAATAGTTATGTTTCATCAGTACAAACCTCATCAATACAATCCTCAAGCATATTTATGATGATCACGTAAGTGTCGATATGTCATTTCAAAAATTCAAAGATCTTTGTTTTTTATGCTGGCGAGAACCATATGGATTTGTAGTGATAGATAAGGACTGTGCAATAAATAATGGGAGGTATAGAAAAGGATTTGATAACTACATTACACTATAAGATATATAATACATAAATGCGTTGAGTGAGACACAGTGTTTTTCAATATTTCACAGTGCAAAGATGGATAAAAAATTAGCTAAAGAGCTAATAAAAACTAGAAAATCAGTGAGACAAAAATATCTGTCTCTAAAATCTGATATCGCACAGTCACAAGCTCAGCTGGAAAAGGGTTATAAGCCTATTACCGAACCATTACAAAAATTTTTACAGAACATAAAATCTGAGGTAGTACTTAAAAAAGAGCCTGAAGAAACTGAACAAACCAAAACTCTTAAACAAAGGTACAGCTCTACACCTAAAAAATCACCAGTTAATATTTTAAATAAATATATGCCTGCATTACCTATGACAGGACTTATTTTTTTGGAGGATACTTATCAATTTGATCCAATCAATGCACAGAATTCTACTGTTGTTGATGAACGGAATAGTAGCGATTTAATTAATGAGGAGGTTGAAAGAAGTCGCATATACATGCAAGAATTGTCAAAAACCAAGGCGTACGAAGAATATCTTGATGCATATGATCCCTTACCTAGAACATATATTGATGAATCCGTACGAGGAGATGAAGCGGCAAATGATCGCATATATGGCGTAACGCATGATCATGTAACTGAAAAATTTTAAATAGGTGATTCCGAGTGAGAGATTGTTGGTAAAGACATAAAAGTGAAAAATATAGTATATCCTGACACCGTTGGACTATACGAATTACTGTTTAAGAAAAGTCCCAAGGCGTTTATTCAGACAGAATTAGATCACTATATGGATATATTAAAACGTACCAATACCTATCGCAGAAACTTTGATCCTAACGAACAGGTTCAGGCCAAGAGTACTCAAAAATATAGAACTATAATTCGGCCATATTTAGTAGATAAAGGTATACTGAAATCTATGACGAAGACTTTTCGGAGGACATCATCATTCTCCAAACCAGTACCTCCAAATACTAGATCTCAAAGTAATATTCGTCCTAGAGCTCAATCATTTAAGCAGCCTACAAGAGGTGGAATGTTGGACTTGTCTAACAAAAAAATCGATTACGTATATTATGACGATCCCAATGAGTTAATAGATAGATTAAGGCTTTTAGTGGCTTCCCAGATGGCTGGAAATGATGGACATAAAATGGAAATTTTTTCCATAGTCTCAGAATTGCGTGAATTACATATTATTAAATAATGGCCACGTATCATCTTCTGTTCAGTATAAATCTAGCCAGTAAAGGTAACACAATGCCTATAGATAAATTTGGTAGACATATGTTTGCGTACAATATTAAACCTTATCCCACGTCATCGTTTTTAACTGCACCTACAGATGCTAGTACTCTGTCTAGCCTATGTCTTATACAAATCAGAGGTGTGGCACAGAAAATACCAAACAAACTTCGAACTTATACATTTTACGTGTTAGATGATGGTACTGTAACATATACGTTACCTATTTCAGGTATAATTGAAAGTATAAATTTACCTAATACCGTTACAATGTTTTTAAACAATGACAATTATGATCCAGACAATAAAAGCTTTAGTAAAGGAGATAATCTTTCATTTTCGCTTCCACAAGTAGATCCAACGCCTGCGCTTTTTGTAGAAATTGTACTTCGCTGTCCATTAGTGAAGAATGAGTAACATAAAGTTAGAAATAGTTAATGAATTACATAAGCCGGCCAGAAAAAATTTTCGAAGAAGACATGTGATTATTAAAGGACTAAATGGCCTTATTCAAGCTGATCTAGTTGAAATGATTCCGTATGCTAAAAACAATAAAGGCAATCGATATATTCTTGTTGTTATAAATGTATTTAGTAAATTTGTATGGGCTCGGCCAGTTAAGAGAAAAAGCGGAAAAGATGTAACAGCGATGCAATCAATTTTATTAGAAATGAAAATCAAGCCGAAAAACCTTCAGACTGATATGGGTAGAGAGTTTTACAATAAACCATTTAGAGAATTAATGAATAAATTTAAAATTAACCACTACAGCACTTTCTCCAATTTAAAAGCTAGTATAGTAGAAAGAGCAAATCGTAGTTTAAAAAATTTAATGTGGCGGCAGTTTAGTTTTCAAGGAAACTACAAGTGGTTAAATCTTTTACCAGATATAGTTAAACAATATAATAATGCAATCCACCACACTACGCAGAGAAAGCCGATAAACGTTACTGAAAAAGATGAAAAATATTTATTACAACGTGCCTATGGATATTTAAAGACTGTAGATCCACGTAAAAAGAAATTCAGTAAAGGTGAACATGTAAGAATAAGTAAATATCGGGAAGCTTTCTCGAAAGGGTATACTCCCAATTGGTCAAATGAAGTTTTTAAGATATGGAAAGTACGCAATGCAAATCCCACCACTTACATTTTTTAAGATCAAGAAGGAGAACAAATTGAAGGAGGCTTTTATGAACACGAACTCCAGAGCGTTAAATATCCAGATATTTATTTAGTTGAAAAAGTTTTAAGAAGAAAAGGATATAAGCTATATATAAAATGGTTAGGCTTAGACAAGAAACACAACTCTTGGATAAATAAAAATGAATTAGTATAAACATGTAAACATTTGTATGTACAAAACTTAAATAAAACAATTTCCATTTATTATATGTTTTTTATTTCAAATCTTTCATCAAATATTTTACATCTATGATTTTTATCTAAAATAGGGTTAAGTATATATGAGGCTTCCTTGATTTTTCTGTGAAAGCGCAGTCTGTCCACCACCATAAATTCCCAATATATTTTTCTAGATGAATTGTATGCATGGCTCCATGTTATAAGATGATGAACTGGATTATTTTTTTCGTTAAATGTTACTTTTTTCATTGCACTCTTTTTCAAAGATCGTTGGATGCATATAAATTAATTCCAGAACCATGCAGACGTTTTGTCTGTTTGGATTGCCTTTAATTATATTTAAAGCATTTTCAAAAACATTACCACTCTGGTTTTGTAGTCCATCTTGTAGAATCTTGAAGTAATTTGCAAACTGTTGGTTTTTAATCATTTCCAGTCTATACTTCACTAGCGGCTGTATTTCAAATAAACAACACATCGATTCATACCAAGTATATGTAATTATTTTCCTTTGAAATTTTTATTACTAAAGCATCTGAGAACTATTCGAAATTTATGGAAAAGTTATCCTCATGTATTGCATCCGTTTTTCCATTGTAATACAGGTAATTCATTATTGTTCCTTGGGATAAAAACCTCTTCCAATCGGTTTCATCGAAAATCACTTGATAGGCCTTTATTTCCTGATTACACAGGCGGTGAAACAAGAGTTATATGTAAGTCCGACTGAAGCAAATTTGCATGCTGATTTATTTAACTTAAATGAGCTTTCACCAATCACTACATTTTTTGGAATATTATCTTTGGATTCACTTGATAACGTATATTGATCTACTACAGTTGGTACACTTGGTGTGAATTGCTGAGGTACATATCCGGAGAAACTGAAGGACGCAGACATTTTAGAGAACTAATGTGTCTTAATCATATCACTGGTTATATATCCCATTACCCCACCAGATTTCAATAGCAGGGAGGGGAGCTTAGCGACCGGAAGTAACATCTGCTTAGCAGATGTCTCACCTAACTTGTCTAGACAAGTCAATGAAACCAGATATATATCTGGGAATAGCTTTTTGAATTGGTTCCCACACAGCCAGCTGTTCACCAGATGTCTATATAACATGTGTTGCTATGGAGAGTTGTTTTTTTGATGTGGTTTTGGACTACAACACAAACATCGAAAGTTCTCAGATATCTCAACACATAACAGACTATGCTATGGAATTGGGAAATAAAGCCTTGGTTTGCTGCAGGTGTGGAAATCCACTTTTTACGTACTGTCTAACACTTTTTTGTATTTTCTGTAATACCATTTAAGTTTTTGTGAAAATTGATATTGTTAACACCCTGTACATTAATCAGTTTATCATCTTTTATGAATCAATATTTTTTCTATTTACTTGTAAAGTTTTTAATAAATATTTGTAAAACTACATGTGGTTTATTTTCCATTACATAAAATAAGTAATGTTTCCCGGACTAATTTTATAAAACAATTTTTAATTTAACCCCCTGTATATTTTTAATTATTTTATTACAATAAAATAGAAATAGAATAATATGTATTTTATTTCACACAGCCCTGTACATTAATTAAGTATTTTCAAACTGCTTTCAGTTTATAAGTTATTTATTGTCTCCTTGTAACATTATAACGCGAATTGATACACATATGACATATGTGTAATTCTATTTTTAGTCCGTATTTGACCCTCGTGGCACGAACGGCTTAAATGCATCGTGAATGTAACATTATTCATTAAATACTTACCTGATCCATTTACCTTAGCGTGTTTTGTCAATGTGGTGGGTGTTTTGTGTTTTGGAGTTCGGTTCAGTGCTTCTAAGAATATTTTTGTGAAATAAAAATACTGTGTAATAGTGCGAAGTGGCAGTGTTTATGTTTTCTTGGATACCTTTTGTTTTTACATTGGATTAGCACTGAATTACCTTAACAGGTATGTTTTTTTAATTTATATGTTTGATGTATAATTTATAAACACATTGTTTAGAGAGATTTTTTGGGCGTTTTAAAAATTTATTATTTCTTTGATGCAATACTATAGTCGGGAATCGTTTAGATTTTAGTACACATGATTTGGGATTGGAAAAATGCTTATTTTTTCCTCTGAAATTATTTCGAAATTTTTAATGGGTACAGAGGTCGGACCATAGGTATTCATTGACTTAGCCAGTATTCATGGGTGGTTTGAAATGCACATTTTTTTATATCAGATATAACGAAAAGCCAAAAACCGCCCATTTTGTGAGAAACTAGTCAGTTATCAGACAACTGCAAAAACATTGTGAGAGGTCAAAAAATACTTCCCGTGTGAACGTGACCTTTCAAGCTTAATGTTATTACGTGTGGACAGCTGCACATGGTGGGAGGGCAAAAATTAAACTGAACTTTCACCAGATGTCATGAGTCATCGATCTATGCCTGGTATTGTCGTGAGAATCTAACCTTTGGTTTCACCAGATGCTTTTTGTCTGATGTTGTTGTGCGAACAGTAGTTTTTTAATTGATTCCCCCAGACAGGTCATTGACATAGGTCATTCATCTTTCACCAGATGCTTGACACGTGTTCACCAACTTGTTCATAGCTTTTGATTGGCTGCTCACTAGTGAGCGCCTCTCCGCTCCACCAGCTCTCTCATAGGTTTTAATTGGTTGGCCACAAATGGCCAACTCCGCTCCACCAGCTCTTTCATTACTTAACTACTAATGTCAAATTTTTAGGAAAACGTCAAATTTTTGGAGAAATGTCACTTTTCAGAAAAATGTCAAATTTTCGAAAAAATGTTAAATTTTCAGGGAAATGTCACTTTTCAGAAATATGTCAAATTTTCAGAAAAATGTCACTTTTCAGAAAAATGTCAAATTTTCGAAAAAACGTCAAATTTTCGAAGAAATGTCACCTTTCAGAAAAATGCGAAATGTTTGAAAATTGTCAAATTTTCGAAGTAGTCACTTCAGAAAAATGTCAAATTTTCGAAAAAATGTCAAATTTTCAGAGAAATGTCACTTTTCAGAAAAATGTCAAAAATTCAGGAAAATGTCAAATTTTCGGAAAAATGTCACTTTTCAGAAAAATGTCAAATTTTCGAAAAAACGTCAAATTTTCGAAGAAATGTCACCTTTCAGAAAAATGTCATATGTTTGAAATTTGTCAAATTTTCGGAGTAATGTCACTTCAGAAAAATGTCAAATTTTCGAAAAAATGTCAAATTTTATTAAATGGACTCAAAGGAAAATTCCAAAAAAATACTACAGGTCCATTTGTGGTATAAGTTCTCTGCTAGTGTATTAAAGCGTGCAGTAGTCACTTCAGAAAAATGTCAAATTTTCGAAAAAATGTCAAATTTTCAGAGAAATGTCACTTTTCAGAAAAATGTCAAAAATTCAGGAAAATGTCAAATTTTCGGAAAAATGTCACTTTTCAGAAAAATGTCAAATTTTCGAAAAAACGTCAAATTTTCGAAGAAATGTCACCTTTCAGAAAAATGTCATATGTTTGAAATTTGTCAAATTTTCGGAGTAATGTCACTTCAGAAAAATGTCAAATTTTCGAAAAAATGTCAAATTTTATTAAATGGACTCAAAGGAAAATTCCAAAAAAATACTACAGGTCCATTTGTGGTATAAGTTCTCTGCTAGTGTATTAAAGCGTGCAGATTGTATGCAGAGTATTTTTAACGTGTCAAGTGCATCGAGAGATTACAAGTTTTTTCGACATTTATAAAGCCCACGGATGGTGTGAGAGGCCATCCTGAACCGCTTACAAGCCCTACAAGTGTAAGCAACCCCACCGGACCGCTTTCTCTGAGTTTTTTCCAATAAAACTTTAAAAGTGACAGTGACATATTTTAAAAACTATTTCCGCTACTTCCGGCATCCCGCCGGAAATTCTTTCGGCAACATAACCTAAAAATATACTACATAACCTAAAAACAATTTAAGACATTGGTACCAACCTAAACATTTTTCAAAAACCAAATTCCCCAGAGAAACATTGGAACCAAAAATTTGACAGCTATCACTTCCCCGACCGATTTAGTGAAAAATTGGTCGAGGCCAAAAGATAAAACAAAATATACCAACTCAAACTTAAACGATCCACCATGAACACTACCCTGGCTACATCTGGCAGGGAAGCTGTCCACCAAGAGTTATATGGTTTTTTCCAAAGATGGCCATCCCTGCCATCCATCCCATTACCAACGAACAGGTTTTTTCGTTTAGTTGTTTCCCATATCAATAATCAAAATTATTAAGTGCTCTTGCCTACGAACGTTTTTATAGAATTGTGTTTATTTTTATATTAATTTTAGGTCCATGTGGACACATTATAATTTTAACCTAGTCTTTAAGCCTGCCTACAGAAGACAGGAGCTACTTTTCTATTTTTCTCCAAGCCAAACCGGACCTACCCCGTCCAGCCTCACATTTGCCACGGCGGTGTTCACCGTGGTTGTCTGGCTGGCCCCGGGCTAGGATCCGATGAAGCATATATTTGTATTAAAAACATTGAATAAAATATTAATGTTGTGCAGACTATAAATTTAACACTCAAGTTCTTAGGTCCAAATCCCACCGAACGCAAGACTTTTTTTCTGATTTAATACGAAAAAAATATTTCAACTTAATAAATATAATTAAATGAGATCGTTCATATTGTTTAGTGCTCTTTTCGGCTTCAAAGATTCACCGGGTGGGGAGGTTCCAGCCGCTTCCAGTAGCTGCCGATTTTTTATTTTTCTAAAATTGAAAAATATTAAGTTTAAAATGAAATTAATGAAATAAATGTGTATAAGGCGCCGTTTGGGAAATATATATTTTTTAATTATATCTGATTATCATATATACTTTTGTGAAATTTTGTATTTATTTTTGTTGTGAATATATTATTATAATAAAAAATGAACATTTTTCTCCACGGAGATCACGTGACATGAAGAAAGACATACGTGTAGAATTTCTTCAAGCGATGATGTAAAAAGTACACGTCATTGAATAAATGCCGTGCAGATCTTCTCCACAGAAGATCACGAGACATTTTTTTACACCACGCAATAGGAAATATAAGAGTGAATCTACTAGGTTTACTATATTTTTACAAGCTTTTATTTAACTTGCAATGTTTTTATGTTAGTTTGTTTGTTTGTTTAGGTCAAATCTTGCAAGCTAAATTTGAACCACTTCCATATGTCCTATCGATTTGATATTTTGTACAGATATGTAGTTCCGGTGACAATGCATGTTAACACTTTTATATAACAAAAACTCAAGATGATGGCTTCAAAATGACGGATCAATTATGTAATTTATGGTCCGATTCGACTCAAACTCGACATCTGGGGGTTTTCGGGGTCGCGGATTACAAATTTTTGGTCAAAATTTGAAAATTCAAGATGTCGGACAAATTTTATCATTTATGTCCGATTCGACCCAAAGTCGACTAGTGTCTAGGTACCCGCGTACAAAACTGCAATTTATACATATCCTCGTATAACTTCTTGTACGGCATAATTGCGCCTAGTTTATCACTTTTTTCCTCTGCAAAAATTTTCGTAAACGCGGCGTTCCTCCTCGGCATGAAAAAGACGATTTCCACACGTCGGACTGGAAAATCGGCAAATATATTTTGTCCGACAATTCAAAAATTGAATTCTACATATCTTTATTAAGCAATCTTGAAAAAATCAGCTGGTTATCAATAAATGTTTTAAAGTTATGTTATGTTATGTTTAGGGTGGTGGACACCCTTAACGTTCCAAAATGTTTGTCGGAAAGTTTGTAGAAATATACAGAATATATGTAAAATCCAATTCTCAAATTGTCCGACAAAATATATTTGCCGATTTTCCAGTACGACGTGTGAAAATCGTCTTTTTCATGCCGAGGAGGAACGCCGCGTTTAAGAAAATTTTCGCAGGGGAAAAAAGTGATAGACTGGGCGCAATTATGCCGTACAAGAAGTTATACGAGGATATGTATAAATTGCATTTTTGTACGCGAGCACCTAGACTAAACACCTTGGGTTTCGGGGTCGCGGATTACAAATATTTGGTCAAAATTCAGAAATCCAAATGGCGGCGCCAAGATGATTGCTTTTAGTAATAGTCACATATATGTGGCTCAAGGAAGCAAATTATTTTATACTTTTTAGTTCACGTAACTTGTGTTGTCACGTAGCTTGTTTAAAATATATATATATTTATTATTATTAAAAAATGAAAATTTTCTACTTGCTAGGATTATAAATATGCATTCGCGCGTGAGTATACAGAGCTCCGCGGGCCGCGTGATGAACGGGCAGGCATCTTTTAGTGCGACGGAAAACGGTAGAAACAGAGACGGGTGCGACTGGGGTTGTGGAATAATTTTGACAACTAACACAGTTTTATTTTGCCGCCCCTGTCTTATATAAATAACGTTAGGGTCAGGCGGGGTAAAAATGAGACAAAATGACATCTTTCAATTTTTAGGTTGCTTAGAATCGAGTCATATTTAATGAAAGATTGATATCATATGTAAAAGGGACAGGAAAAACTATATTGTTTTACTAAAAAGTACCGTTAATTGATAAACAAAAATAAAGAGTGTCTCATTTTTACCCTCCAAGTGGGGTAAAAAAAAGACAGTGGAGGGTAAATAAAAGACACGTAATTTATTCCCATTCTTATTGGAAGTGCAAAAATAAGACAGAGGAGGGTTTTTTCTTTTATATGCAATTTATTCAGATTTTTTACTAAACAGGAAGGGGCTTGCTTCTCCTAAATTAGGAAGCTGAAATGTGCCTGCTTCAGTCTGCCCATTTGGTCTCTTTAGTCTCTTTTTTACCCAGCTTTTAATTTTTTCGTTAAAATCAAATTTTTGATTATTTAAAACTAGCAGATTAATAAACTTGATCGCAAAATGTGAAGTATGACGTATGACACTTCTAGTTGATGTCTACCAAATACGGACAATGCAAATAGAGAACTATGAAATCCCCAAAAAAGTACTAAGGCGCGTTCAAAAATTTTTAAAAAGTGATTTAAAGAGTTTACTGAATAATATTTTTTCCCTCATTAACAGTAGGCGTAGGATCTGATTGGATAACATAAAACAGTTCTGAATGTACAAAATAAACTTGAATAAAAAATTGAGTTTAATTTATTTCAATCTGGGTTGGATATCACCTTGTCTTTTTTTTTACCCCGTCTGTCTCATTTTTACCCCGCCTGACCCTATCTTTTCAGTCCGTTATTTTTTATAATATTTTAAGAGTCACCTACTGAATATTCTTGATGGTTTGTTTTTTTAGTTATAAGGTTTACAGCAATTTTTGGATTTTCAGCAATATAATTACTGTATTTAAAAGGGTAAAATAAAATAATTGAAAAAATTAACGGTATTGAAACTTAAAAAAAAAATACCCCACCACAGAAATTAGACAAGAAATAAAATCACATATAAAAAACAGAATGTATGCATGTAACCTACTTTATATACCAAAAAAAACACAATAACAAATTATTTATATAAAGTTAAAATTACTATTACTATATTAGTGAAACAATTGTTTATATTTTTTGGTTAACTGTGGATTTGAGGAATTTGCCGCCCCTAGAATTTTGCCGCCCCGGGGCAGCCGCCCGCTTCCCCCCCCCCTAGAGCCAGCCCTGTTTATGATCGAAATTTAAAAGTAATCGAATCTTGAGAGTATACGCTACAACTTTTATTCTTATTAAATTTTTAAAATTTTCCTTGGTCTGTCTACAATCATGGACAAATGTGTTGAGGTTGGAGGAGGCTATGTAGAATAAA
Organism: Rutpela maculata; assembly: GCA_936432065.2. Lineage (NCBI taxonomy): Eukaryota > Metazoa > Arthropoda > Insecta > Coleoptera > Cerambycidae > Rutpela > Rutpela maculata. The sequence continues at coordinate 45,016,399 of OW386289.2, forward strand.
TTGTTTTTCCACAATCGTTGAAGTTAATGTTATTATGTTATGTTAATGTTTGAAAAAAAAATGTAAGTTGACATAAATGTAAAAGTCAAAATTTAGACTTCATAATTTGTATTTAGGCTTTATTTTGGATTATAAACAACTTTGTTTTATAAACATTTTGTCCAAAGTAATAAATAAAGGTACTTTACTCTTGAGGCATTTTGATGTTTTCTTAATTTATTAACACCCGGTACATCTGATCTAAAATTTTTATATTGTAAATTCATTTTTTTCGACAAGCAGAATTTTTAATAAAGAATGACTTTTCGTCCGAAAATCAATAATAGAGATGTTTTTCCTCTTGTCAACTCCATCCGGGTACACACTGTATAACATAGTTAAAATTTTATATTCAATCTTTGAAATGATATATAATGACTGTATCTCCATGGTCATTGTCTTTGGTGGAGGAATAAAAAAGTTAAAAAATAATTTCATAAAAGTATATGGTTTATTTTTCCTTGATCAAAAATTATACTTTTATTTTGGGTTCATTTTTCCATGACCACCATAATAATAATAATAATAATAATAATAGTATTTATTTCTTCATTGCAAAAAAATTATATACAAATAAAAGTATATAATAAAATCAATGTAGAAAACGTCACAAGAAAAATTAACAAACGGTTAACAGAGAAAAAACAATACAATAAAATATATAAAACACATGAACATACAAGACATTTTGTAATTGGTCACATAAAACAAATATATTAAATTACAAGAATTCACTTATCGTGTAGCAGTTTTTGTCTAGTAATATTTTTTTCAATTTACGTTTGAAAATATGTGTGCTGCCCGAAGACCTAACCTCTTCATCTAATGAATTATAAAGTTTACACCCTTGGTAAAGGAAACTTCTTTGGTACATAGCAGTTCTATGAGAATCAGGCAGTAGACAATTCTTTGCTCTAGTGTCATGTAAATGACTCACTTGATTTTTTAAAAAGATTGATTTATATGTATGAACATATGAGCACACCTCAAGAATGTATAGACCAGCAACTGTCAAAATTTTTAAATTTTTAAAGGCATCACGGCAACTCTCTCTGTAATTTAAATTTAATAAAATACGAATTGCATATTTCTGTAATAAAAATACCCTAGTTACATTACAACTATTACCCCAGTTTACAATTCCGTACCTAAGATGCGAATGAAAATTAGCATAATAGAGTACTTTAAGAATATCCTGGCTACAATGTTTAGACATAAATTTTAGAGCATAACAACTTGTTCTTAGCTTTATACATAATTTTTCGATGTGTTGAGTCCATTGTAAGTGTTTATCAAAAGTAACACCTAAGAGTATACTATCAACACAAGTTTTTATTTCCCAGTCAGTATCACTAAAAAGTGTCAGGCTCTCGGAATTATTATTCAGTGAAAATTGTATTGAAACTGTCTTTGATTTGTTTAGAACCAAGTTATTATTTTGAGACCAATGTATGATTTCTTCATAAACTCTTTCAGTGGTTTGTTTTGCTTCAGCTAGGTTATTGCCGGTAACTAGAATGTTTGTATCATCAGCATAACAAATCACATGAACATTCGGTATTTTTTGTAGATGACTAACCACATCATTGGCAAATATTATATATAAAAGTGGACCCAAAATTGACCCCTGTGGAACTCCCTGTTTAATATTACAAATATTACTTTCAACTCCACCTGCCATTTTTACAATTTGTGTCCTGTTGTCTAAATAGGAGGAAAATATTTGTAAAGCAGTTCCTCGAATACCGTATCGTGCTAGTTTGGCCTTAAGCAGCTGATGGTCTACCAAATCAAAAGCTCGTGAGAAATCTACGAAAAGACCCACAAGCGATTTCTTGTTGTCTAAAGCTTTAATGATTTTCTGATGAAAATCACACAACGCAGACTCCGTGCTTTTGTTTATAGTGAAACCATATTGAGCAGGAGACAGTAATATATTCTGATGTAAAAAACCTGATAGTTGCTCCTTGAGATGAAGTTCTAAAATTTTAGAGAAACTACATAGTAGACTAATGGCTCTATAATTATTATAGTCATTTGGATCTCCCTTTTTGTATAATGGCGAGACAATGGCTCTTTTAAATTTACTGGGAAATATACCTTTCTCTATAGAAAGGTTTATTATATAACATAATGGGCCGCTTATCGCACATTTGCATGTTTTAACTAAATTATTAGAGATATTATCATGACCACTAGAGTTTGAAGACTTTAATTTATCTATAAGAAGTTCAACATCCTGAGTTGTAACTGGAGATAGAAAAATTGATTTCGGAGTGTTAGGCACATTATTTTCTAAGTAGTCAAAATTATGTAAAGCATTTACACATGTGGCGCTCGAAATATACTTTCACTTTCACTCTCAGGGCCTGGACCAAACATATTTTCCTAAGTAAAAATTCGGTGTTTCTTTGAATTCTTACCTGGTTGTGCCTTATGTCTTAATGAACTCATACCGGTTCTTTTGTGCTATTTTATGACACTGAAGCCTTTCGGATTTGTCGGTTATGATTGAAAATGTCCTTAAGTGAATTTTTTACCTAAGTCTAATTTCCATTTTGCCTAGGTAGGTTCTACAACACGACCAACAGTCACGACCAAACATTTGTCCCACTTTTAACGTTTATGTTACCGTATACACAGGACTCATATAGCATATCATGATGTAAGGAAATAAGGTGTACAGGAACAACTAGTAGCGTAAACCTTCCCAGTTACGTCCATGTTGAATTTTCGACGAACGAGAAAGATACATTAAGTAGCGACAAATTAAAAATGCATACAAATTTGTAGTCTTGTTACATGATTATGTTATTTTAGTTAGTTTAGTAACATAAGTTGGCAATGGCCAGAGATCGAATTGATGTAATAAGTAAGATTGTTTGGTTTAGTTAACAAATTATAAAAAGTAGAGTATTGTTATACAATATCTAATAAGCATTACACAGAACGTGATAAGTCTAATAAAATATTTATGAAACATTAATATTAATGTATATAGAAATCTCGTGATAAGTATATTGAAAGTTTATATTTCTGCTGATGTACTTTGCATAGCAGTTTTTGCCGAGTGATGAGCAAATGGACAATATATCAAACATGTTATGCACGTGATTCCAATTAAGATCGAAATTTTTAAGAATATAAATAGAAGTATCAATAATTTCGCGAAATCATAAGATTCATATGATCCATGTCGAGTTCAAGATCTACCAATATCAATTTAAAACGTATATTAAGTTCATATAAAAAACTATATGCATGCAAACAATGGCTCAATCAGGATTTATTCCTGGGAGGGGCACAAGTAGGATTGCCAAAATTTTTGAAAATGACATCGGGACACATTAAGAGGGCGATTGTGAAAAATGCGCCGCAGGCGAAAATTTGGTATTTTTCAAGGTCAACCTCTCTAAAATGGAAAGTTAGAAATTCGAGTTGCAAAATCATTTTCTTCGAAAAATAGGTATGGTCAAAATAAGTTTGCTTTTTTATGTAATTGCAAAAAGGTTCAACGTACTAACACATTGAAATAATTCGTTGTAAGTACATATGTAGGTATATAATATCCACACACTGTTGAAATGAACTGAACTCTGCCTCTGGTGCTCTACTGACCTACTGTCTTGCGCAAATCATCAGTGACAGGACAGGGCTGGGGCCTTGCCACCCCCCAAGTTGCGCCTATGCTTACAAAGAGTTTTGAGTATTGATTTAAAAAAAATTAACGCCCAATTTGCTTGTGTTTTCTCATCTATTGTCTCTGTTTGCTCGTCATTCCGGATTTTGTTCGCTAAAAACTTGTTAATAATTACGGAAAAATATTAGTGAAATTTGGTTTGCATCCATAATCGCAAAACCAAAATACACTTCTCAAATTACTAGGATGCCCAAGGAATGATTACCAATATGTCACATTGACGTCCCAAGTATGACGTCAGTTATTTGTGACTTACCACCGTCATTTTCACTTCTTAAGTACGTCGTGATAGAGATCATCTCGCCGACACTTTGCTACTTGGGTATTCATTCACTTGTGCCTATAATATTAAAAGATCCATAGTATTGTGTTCATTTATATTCGAATTATTATAGAGGAATTAATTTTGATCTCTTAGAAGTCATCATATACGGTTTTCGACTAGAAAATGATGAAGAATTTCTTAAACCAATTAATAATTTGCATTGCATTTCGGAGTTTTCTTTTAATGGGCTCTTGCCAAACATAAGGCAATTGTAAAAAAGTGAATTGTTGAAAATTATGCAAACGCAATTTGGTTTTTATGTTATAAAACAAAATAACTTTTGAATTTCGGATTGATATTTTGGGAGTAGTTAAAGGAAATGTCACTATCTTCTCCAAAAGTACAAAGGTGATCGGGCGATTTCTCTACCTGCTAGGGGTTCGTTGATCCTTTGAACAGCACTGTTTCACCGGAAATGTGGCTCATTTAATCACGAAAGAGAAACTGTGTTTAAAACGTTTTAGTTCGAAGTGAAATTTTTACAGGAACAGCTTACTTGAGTATATACGTTATTTTGACATATTGCATAAAGAAAGTTTTGAATTACACAACAGAAAGAAGGTTGTTTTATTATAGAGTCTTTATCCGAAACTTTTACAAGTAGATTCGGATTTGTGTAGGGTCACAAAAAAGTCTTACGGTGTCATGCCTTGAAAAAATATGTATAAGAATACCTTAAACATTCCTTTATAACATACAAAAAGTCGAAACCCCATTCAAACTCCTTTTCGAAATTTTTGGATTTTTTACAACGTGCGACACGTATTTCGCAGCATCGCTCACTTGATACAAGGGAATGCGGAACCAATTGTTAAATAACTTTTTATCTTTATAATATCATTTGAAGTTATACTTAGTATTTATTATCAATAAAATTCGACCTGTTCAAGGAATATTTCGAAAGAAATTCAGTTCTATAGTTATTTACTTATTTATTTATTTCGTTTCATTCTATATACTCTTACAACCCCTGAAAGTCGCCCCTGGAGGTAAATATTTTTTTATTATTTTATGGGTTAATTAAGCGGTTTTCGATAACCTTAAACTGAACAAATTAATTAATATGCCAGTGTCTACACTAACAACCTCTAAAAACAACCTCCGATGGTAAATATATTTTTAATTAGTTTTTAGGTCTTATAGTCTATTGTCCATGTACTGTAGAAAGGAACAAAAACGTTAAAGGGTTTTTATTGTTTATTATGTTCATTTGACCCCAAGATATGAAAAAACCGCAGAGTGCTACCATTTAAAGTGGTGCGTTTTTGAGATCGAAGTAAAAAAGGTCCACTGTTCAGATTTTTTTTTTCTCGAAAACTATGAATTTTTTCTATAAACGCGTCAATAGAAAAGTGTGTAGAGAATTAAATTTCCAATCGAAATGGCACCTTCGGAAGTCAAAAACTTCTTTTTTTACAAAAATACGGCCAAAAAACAAAACAAAAAAAACTAAAAAATGCCATTTTTTATTTTTTTTTTATTTCAGCCTGTAACTATTTTTCGGTTACATTTAGGCATAGACATTGCTGCATAACAAAAAAAGCTGGCGTTTTACCCGTTAAAATGAGATTTTGTAAACAGTTTTACGATTAATAGTGACCAAGATATAGCGTTTCAAAGTTTGCAACTTTGAACTTTTTTTGCTAATTTTTATTATTTTTTTTCAAATTTCGTCCTGTAACTTTTTTCTGAGTGAATTTATTATTAAAGTGAAAGCTGACTTTACGCCCGTTGAAATGGTGGCTGGTAAAAGTCTCTACGACAAATAGAAACCTAGATACAGCGTTCCGAAGAGGGTTACTTTTATTAACTTTCTTCCAATTTTTACGTTCTTTTTTAAATTTCGGCCTATAACTTATTTGTCAAATACAGATATTGCTACATGGAATGTACTCGCAGCATTCTTGTTTAAATGGTCTGCAACAGAAGTTTATGTGATCAATAGTAACCAAGATACAGTCTAGATATAGTAGATTATTGTACTTAAAAAATATCTTTTTACATTTTTCCACTTCTGAACTTTATTACATCACGTGTTTTTTTTTATTCAAATAACTTAGATTAATAACTTACATTATGAAATTATTCAAATACTGGATTTAACATATTTTCAAAATCAAAGTCGATTTCGTCATCGGCATCTATGTAAACATCGTCTTCCGTTATTTGAGGTACATCAGCGATTTCACAGTTCATTCCCATACATTCTTTGCAAAAAATGGAGCAATTCATTTCAAATTTCCTGCAACCACAGTTTCCTCTGCATCCTTTGGTGCATTTACAGGCTATTTTTTCCAGCAAAACTTGTGGTGCGGGAGGTTTATTTGTCAAAATTGGTACTAGTCCATTTTCTGAACTTTTCCAACCCCAGATGGGAGAATTTACAATATTTCCTTTCCAATGTTGCATTTGCAAGTAAGTTCTTAAACCATGATGTTTAGCAGCATCAGTTGTTGGAGGCAATCGGGACAATGAGAATTTCGCACCTGTTGAGTACTTCTGAAATAACTTATACCGACAGGTGTTTTGGCCATCAATTTTCATACCGTATAGTAATGTTACAATACATTCAGAAGCAGAACCGATGGCTGCTGGATTTGCATTTTCACACAAAATTCATTTAAATACTTTTCCAAAAGCAAAATATTCTCATTAATGAAATTCAAGAATTTCTCTTTACCAATACCAAAAAAGGAAGAGGTTGTATCACAGCCACTGAATGCATGGACGAAGCCAAGGTATTTTTATAGATGATTAAATTTGAAACTATTATGGTTATATAATTTGGCAGTTACATTTCCTATACCTACTAGGTTTAAAAATATATATATTTTCATTTTCTTCTGGTAATAATGATAAGATAATAAGAAGATCGACATCTTGACCAACTATAACAACATTTTCTGATTGGGATGCCTTATCTTTTGCAGTTTTTACAATTAGTACGTCTGCATCCTCTTCAGCTTGCCCAGTCTCAATATTATTTTCTTCAAATTTTTGAATTAAATATGAAATATTTTTTTTTATCATTATTTTCATTTGCCAAAAATTTATCAGGTTTTGATAATGGCTTTGAGTAATTGAAATGTGCCAGTAAGCTGATTTTCTGAGGCCGGAAATACGAAAAATGGATAAGGATAATAAGGAGAAAAAACAATACTTTAAGATGGGTTAAATTTCTATTGCAGACCATTTAAACAAGAATGCTGCGAGGTAATTCAGTGTAGCAATATCTGTACTTAAAGCATTTGACAAATCAGTTAAAGAACGTAAAAATTGGAAGAAAGTTAATAAAAGTAACACTCTTCGAAACGCTGATCTAGGTTTCTATTTGTCGTAGAGACTTTTACCAGCCACCATTTCAACGGGCGTAAAGTCAGCTTTCACTTTAATATAATAATGTCTACACCTAAATTCACTCAGACAAAAGTTACAGGACGAAATTTGAAAAAAAATAGTAAAGATTAGCAAAACAAGTTAAAAGTTGCAAACTTTGAAACGCTATATCTCGGTCACTATTAATCGTAAAACTGTTTACAAAATCTCATTTTTACAGGCTAAAATAAAAAAAAAATAAAAAATTGCATTTTTTCGTTTTTTTTTGTTTTGTTTTTTGGACGTATTTTTGTAAAAAAAGAAGTTTTTGATGTCCGAAGGTGCCATTTCGATTGAAAATTTAATTCTCTACACACTTTTCTATTGACGTGTTTATAGAAAAGAATCATGGTTTTCGAGCAAAAAAAATGAAAAGTGGACCTTTTTTACTTCGATCTCAAAAACGCACCACTTTAAATGGTAGCACTCCGCGGTTTTTTCATATCTTGGGGTCAATTGAACATAATGAACAATAAAAACCCTTTAACGTTTTAGTTCCTTTCAACCCTCTTTTTTTGTACATAGACAATAGCCTATTATTCAAACGGCTTGCTATAAAGTCCAACCGAAAAAAACTGAAATACACATTTTTTTAGAAAAACAACTCCTACAAGCCACCCCTGTTGACATTTTTATTTTTTAAATAATTTTCCCCCATTACATATGTGATTGTTAATCGGTTTATGACAAAATTAGATTTTTAGCTACTTTTTGAAATTTTCGGCCCATTGTGTAATGGGTACCCCATTACACGGATTTATAGTTAAAATGTTGGACTACATCTTATATTGAAGACATATTTTAAAAAATTACAATGAGAAAAGTTGGATGAAAAAAATGTTGATTTTTAATTTTTATTCCTTTTTATGTCGATTCTTATTCCGTTGTTTTAAGAGGTACAATAAAATTCATAAAAGCCTTTATTTTTGTACGTAAAATTTGCATTCGGACTAAAAGAACATAATTAAAATCAGATCAGCGGTTGCGCAGATAGAGCGCACATCCGGTTTGATATAATAATCAGGATGGCGAACTTGCTCCCACTTTCCGGGATGTCTACCTCATGGATTGCTGACCTATGTAAGTTCCCAATTAAGATTCTGAACTCAAACTCCTTGCACTCCATGGGACATTGAAGACCTTTTCATGGGGAAGGACTATATTAAACTATATATTGATGTCTATATCGTCAAGACAAGTGAATGTTTGATTTACTTGTTACCTGTAAACCGATCTATGTGATAAAATGTTCAAATACCGTACTAAGTTTAATTTTAATTTAGAACCCGTTTTGACATTAGTATGCGTTGCATATTAAATGCACTGCTCTTTTCTCACCTTGCGTTCGATGGCTATAACAAGAATTTATATGCTGGAGGCGCCAGTTGCCCTATTTCTACTCTCGGGGTGATTCGTTACAACTCTTAAAAAAAACGACTGTAATAGACGAGAGACTTACCTTTAATTGCTACTCTGCCACTCTCAGATGTAGAATAGGCGCTGGAAGGAAGTGAGTGCGTAAAATATGATAATCGAATTTTCTCAATTGATATAAGCTCAGAAGAGCCCAAAGATTAATATACTGGAAAGCGCCAGTCCATTGTATGGTTTAATTGTTTTTTATACCCCCCCCCCCTCTTAGGTATTAAAGGAATGGATACAGCGCACGTCGTAGAGTATTTTAATATTTATTTTGAACGACAGTTATTAATTTTTTGTATGGAAAGCAGTAATTATAGATTATTACATTAAATAACAATAAAGGTAAAGTTGAAAATATTTTTTATTGTTAATAAAAAATGATTTGGTAAACAAATAGTAAGAGGTAGAAATATTAAAATACTTAGTTATATGTATTTTTGCAATAATTGCTCACACACACATTAAAATACAAATTAACCCCGATTTTTTACAATTACAAGACATTGTTCGATAATTAGAATTACATTTGCATGGACTTATCAAAGATTCTGGCATCGATGGCTTAGTCATTTGCCTTGGGCACAAGTAACTATTTTCATTGTCAAACAAAGTCAAATAGTGGTTGAAAAGCATTCTTCCATAAATATTTTTGAGCTGAAGTTATGTTAATTTTTGTTAACTTTTTTTTTTAATAATATAAGTACATACTTTTCTACATCTCTGAAATGCTCTGCATCTAGAAATTCATCTCTGACAGATGCGAGAGCGTTTTGAGTAAAATTTAGAGATGCAGCCATTAAGCCCTGTATCTTATTTAGTGTTGCCGTCTAGAGTTAGAATTTCTAACTCTTGTCTTGATTAGAGCTAAAAATTCAAACAAACTCCCACAAACTCTTGTCTTGAAATTTCAAGACAAGACAAGAGTGAGTCCCTCAAAGATCAAGAGTCTTGATTAGACTATATGTATACAGGGTGTTCCTGAAGTACGCGGACGTACTCCGGGGGCGTATAGTTTGGGTCAAAATAACACTAAAAGTAAGATTAAGTTTTTTCCTAGGGCGCCCCACTTCGTAGTTATTCGCCCTTGAAAGTTTCAATCGTGAAGAAGGTTTTTTGCAGATAACTCCCAACTCCCTGTATCGATTCTTATAAAATTTGGACAGTATGCACAGTTGGTAGGTATCTATAATTGAGAAATATGGCGCCTTTCGTATCTTTTTTAAGAAAACAGGGGCGGACTACCCTTAACAGTTTTTACCCCTAAACTTTGGGCATTTGACACATTTTTGGAATTTTTGCTGACTTTTTAAGTCTCCTAAACAATTTCCTAAAAAAGGTACTCTTGTTTGATTCCGATAAAGCGACCCTTTTTCGGGAAAAAAATTCTCACAAGTTTCTTTTTCGTTTTTTAATATTAATTATTTGCTATCGTAGTTTCATAAAGAAAATTATTATTAAGAATTAAGCAAATATTTCGTGTTCATTCACTTCTAGGATTTATTGTATTTATTATTAAAAATATTTTGTTTATGTAGATTTTCAATACTTGCTAATTTTACCCACTGAACTAAATTAATTAAAATTTCTCTGGGCAAAAAATTTGAATTTTATCCTGGACATCTTATCAAAAAAATATTTTTTTCTCGAAAAAGGGTCCTTTTATCGGTATCAAACAAGAGTACCTTTTTTAGGAATTTGTTTAAGGAAGTTAAACAGACACCAAAAATACCAAAATACCATTTGGCTCGTTAGAAATATTTTTGGGAAACAATTCAACATATTGCTTCGGATGACGTGAAGATAGGTGCCTCTTAAGTCCAGTGTTGTTAGCGTTTTTCATTTGGATGTCTTTCTTGCAAATTTTACAGGTGCCAATTTTGTCGTTATTTCGTATTTTCTTCATTTCGAAAAACTTAAGTAAAAGTTTTCCAGAATGACCCAATGTCCCGGTCTTTTTCCGCTTCCAATTCTTTTGTCGTCTCAGAGGGCCCTGGTTTATTAGTTGCGGTGGTTGATAACAGGTCATCGGAGGTTGTTGATGGCATGACTGTGTCACTGTTTCTGTCTTCATCGGCAGACAAACTATGATCGTTCCTACCAGTAATAATATCGTAGGGGTGTTTGACATTTGGGTCGGTCTCCAATTTATTAACTGATGCACTATCGGTATCACTGTGTATAGCTATAGATATTTGTTCTTTATGCAAAACCTTTTTTTTTGGCTGCAGAGACTTAGAACAATTCACAGCACGCTTCATTTTTTCGTTCCGAGAACTAGATCATTTCATGGGTTGATATACATTATACAATGCAAATTCCATACAATTGCGCGTTTATGTCACTTGACTAGCAGCGGGCATCGGTAATATAGCCCGATTAAAAAAATATATAAAAAAATTTTTGCAGTGACAGAAACTATTATTATTTGTGCTCCACAGCAATATCAATTTTCAGTTCCATTAAGATTAGGTATTTAATGTCAATTACGGCGCCGACCGCTGCCCACCGACAACGATATTTGAGGTTTTATAATTAAATTATGATCATGGAACGTTGAGAGAAATAAATGCTCTCCTAATCAGTATGCCATCATTATGTTTAGGTATGTACTTTGTTTCTAGACTCTAATCTAGATTCTTGTATAGAGTTTGTCAAGAGTTAGACTTAAGCAAGTCTTGTCTTGAAATTTCAAGACAGGACAAGAGTAGGGCAACTCTTGTTTTGTCTTGTCTAGACGGCAACACTAATCTTATTACTCAGACTGCTAGTTGTATCGCAACCGGGTAAAGAATGTAACGCTGGTAAAATATTACAAATATTTTTGCCGAGGAACACGTTTTTTGGTATGTGAACCTTCGAACCATAGCCCTTGACATCCAATATTTGCAAGCTTTTACCAGTAATAAATTCCTAAGATAAATACATCTGTATCAGTACTGAGAATAATTATATCGGCATCAGGTTGCATTTTTACTGTGTGAAATATATGGCAAAACATTTTCGTATCTGCTTCTAAGTGATTTGATTTTAATTCAAACACCTCAGACAATGAAGAACCTTGCAGTTTGTACCATTTTGTAGGATCATCAAATTCTCCCAGTGGCGGATCCACGTACGTGCCCCCCCCCTATCGTTTCGTTTTTTTTATTAAATAACAGTGATTTATGAATATCAATATTAATTTCTCTGTGTTTCTTCTTCTCTTCCTCTTATTGGGATGTGTTTCTTATTCTCTGCCACATATATTTTCTTCTATACAATGTCCGTGAAATCTATACAAAATAATACAATTTTCCAGTATTATACTGGAAAATAACCTCTACGCCTGTGACTTTTACGTCAAAGGAGCAGTTAGAGGATGTTATTTGACAAATAATGAATAATATAAAATTAACGCTCTTTGCTGACGTTTCGGAAACCGATATTTGTTATATTCAGTATCTATAGATAATTACTGGTTACACAGAACTGTTGATAGCGTTAATTTAAATAATGTTAAGTTCTTCTTTTAACATCGGCAGCCAGGTTGTGCAAACATCTACGGAACAATTCGACACGCATTTATTCTCATTAAATAATATTATAGCTGATTCTTTAATTTTTTGTTTTCTTGCTATCTGTCTCTTTTGTCAAAAAAACACCCTCTAACTGCTCCTTTGACGTAAAAGTCACAGGCGCAGAGGTTATTTTCCTGTAAAATACTGGATAATTGTATTATTTTGTAGATTTCACGGACGTTGTTTAAAAGAAAATGTATGTGGCAGAGCCTCCCAATAAGAAACACAGAAAAATTAAGAAAATGCCGCAATCAACATTTAGACAATATTAATACTATTAATTGTTTTTGTATTACATATACATATGTACTGTACGTGCCCCCCTCCCTGTCTTATGTTGGCAAAAAAGCCGGAGCATAAAAATTTTGTTGATTTTTCATTTGTAAGTGGAAACATTTTTGGTGGTTTCCTTCCCCCTTCTTCATTGCTGAGTGGGAAAAAAATTGTGATTATTTTCCCCCCTTTATCAATTTTATTGCCGAGTGAAAAACTCCCCCCCGCTCATCAATTTTCATTGTTGAGTGGAAAAAACTTTTTGTGATATTTTCTCCCGCTCACCAATTTTCATTTCGGAGTAAAATTCTTGTTCGCTTGTGGCGGCGCATTTTTAATGGTTGTGCCTCCCCTGTTAATTTATTCTGGATCCGCTACTTAATCCTCCACAATTGTACATATGACTATCTTCTGTTATTTGTGCATATGTGAGTAAAGAAATCGTACCTGAAGCACCTGGTTCGCAACTTGCAGTAGAAGCTTCTTCCTCTTTATGTAACGCTATTTCTCGTCGCCTTGTTTTCGCCTTATTTCTGCCAAATGGTTGTATAATTATTGTTTTTGCGGCTTTTAAACGATAAAATGGCTTATAAAGCCATACTAGATATTCTGTGTTTGGACAATGGTTGTCCATAAAATATTTATTATTATTTTTTAACACAGTACCTTAATTAAAACAACAGGTTCATAAATTATCACTAAAAGCTGGCATATAAAAATAACAATTAAATTTTATTTTATATATTAATAAGACAGTAATGAAATTATTGAAAAACGCAGTACATATGCAAAAACTGTGTTTTATGTTGGGATATGCTCTTATTTTCTTCCACAGTCCCATTCAAAATTACATCATACAATGATAACATACTGTGTTCTTTCCTACTATTAGTTGTATACTGTGTATTGCATTGTTAAATCCACAATTTTAAGGCAAGTACTGTGTTACTGCATTTTATATCTTCATATACTTCGCAAATAGAGCAAACGCTGTTGAATAAAAAGACGCAGCACTGCATAATATTTCCACGAGTGAAAATCTCAATTGAAGAAAAAATGTTGGTTACTGTGTTCTTCTCTGGAGCAGCCAGTGTTTTCAGGCGACATGGAAAACTGAAATTTTAGTGTATTTTCAAAAATTTTACCTCATCGGACGGCATAATGCCTTTGGAGAAAGGAAACTATTCTGTCAGATTTTATGGTAAGTAGTTGGAATAAATATTTGTTTTATCATTTCAAGTTCAGTGAAATTGAGCCTATAGCGTGGCCAATAAATTAAAATTAATTTGGTTAATGAAATAAAATCACACATTTTTGTAGCTGTCTTTATATGTGTATTACAACCCATGTATAGCAAGAAAACAGATTATTTTGGATATGAGTGCTATTATCAAAATCTATAGTAATCTAATCGTAATATCATCTAAAGTAAATAGATAAAAAATGCTATGCATTTAAAGTGATGCATATACACTGAACTGCTTCCAATGTTCTATCCAGGTCTTGGCCGGTATTCTTTGATTCTCATCGGCAAGCCAACTTTGGATTGGATAAGAAAGGCCTTTGGTTCAAATTCCAAAGGAACGGGAGTAGCTGGTGTTCTTTCAAGTTCAAATTCAGATAAGATGTTCACCAATCCGACCTTTACCCCCAGCATTCCGAAGCGTTGACCTGAAATTTATAATTCCTAAAATTTAGAGTCTATGTGCTGAACTACAGAAACGTGTATGTAAGACCATAAAAGCAGGCGGCTAATTTTGGCTTAAGCTGGGCAACGCAAAATGAACACGGTTTTTGGTAGCATTTTCCCGTAGAATGCTATGATGTATTCATTTTTACGGAAAAATGGCGGGAAAATGTGGAAAAGTTAAGTAAATGGTTGAGAATTTACAAAATCCTGACTGAGCTATTCACAAGTTAAACTTTTAAGATTTTAATATTTCACTCTAGATTATGGTGGTTTCTTTTAGTATTCTTCTCATAGAATATGATGCTCTACTTCGCTTTGCGGAAAAATGTCCGGATGATGCGGAAAAATTAGGAAAATCCTTAAAAATTCACAAATTCGAGCCTGTAATATTCAAAATTTAAACTTTCAAAGATTCAGAGTTTATTACACGAAATTCAGGCGGTTTCTTCTAGTATTTTTCCCGTGGGATACGAGGGTCTACTCTTTTTCGCAGGAAAATGTTAGGAAAATGCGATCAAATTGAGAAAATATTTGAAAACTCATAAAATCTATTCTGCGTCATTCTCAAGTGAAACATATTGAGAACCAACATTATTGACTTGAGATTATAGTGGTTTTATCTTGTAGTAATTATCCTGTAAAATGAGGAGGTTCATTCAACTTTACGGAAAAATGCCTGCAAAATCTGGTTAAATCAAGAAAATGAATAAAAACTCAATACCTAGCTTTCAATATACATAAATGAAACCTATTAAGATCTGAAGTGGGTTCAAAGTGGTTTCTTGTAGTATTTTTCCTGTGATACACGATGGTGTACTTTGTTTGCGGAAAGATGTGAAGAAAATGGAAATGAAAGAAAATGTCTAATAATTTAGATTTTTTTACGCAATATTCACAAGTAAAATCTATTAAGACCAAGCGTGTTTGACTTGAAATCACGGTGTTTTCTCGTAGTATTTTTTACATAAAACTGTATACTCTATGAATGATCAAAATCAAATATAATATTGTTTTAGGGAAAATGCGAAAAAATTGTAAAGCATAACAAAAACCATTATATCTAATGTACACGTTACCTATTACTAACTATTAGAAGAATTTTTAGTAACTAACTTTTCAAATACTTTTAAAAAAGTTTAAAATTTGAGTATTACAGACTCGAATTTATGAACTTTTGGGCATTCTCTTAATTTTTCCGCATTTTTCTGACATTAAGCGAAGCGAAGTAGAAAATCATATTTTGCGAGAAAAGTATTAAAAGAAAGCACCATAATCTAAAGTAAAATATAATAGATCTTAAAAGTTTAATTTGTGAATATCTCAAACAGGACATTGTAAATTCCCAAGCGTTTTCTTAACTTTTCCACATTTTCCCACCATTTTTTCGCAACACCGAATACATCATCGCATTCTACTGGAAAACCATGTTCATTTTCCGTTGCCCAGCTTAGGCCAAAATTAGCCTCTTTTTAACTACCTCCTTTTGTATTATGTTTTTATAGTAGGTTTTCTTGTGAATAAGAGTCATAGTTTTAAGATGCAAAAATTATTGTTTAAGTACTACAGGTGAGCGGTGCACTGTGGGGAAATTCGGTACTTTACTGTTCAAAAATCTCTTGGAGACCTTAATATCCATCGGATCGGGATAATTTTTTTAAATTAAAGTTAATTAAAGGCCCTATACATCTGTCGAGGCAAATTTTTAAATGACTCGGTCAACTTTTATTAATGACATAATGAACTGTCAAAAAACTGGGAAAAAAATATTAGTCCACTCAAATTAGGAAAAAAAACGCCGTTTTAAAGAAAGATTTTTAACAGCAGTTTCTTTGCATAGATAGTAAGTACTCAACTTTTAGAACAATTTTTTGCTTATACGCAGAAAAAAAGACATGATTTTTGAGATATATACATATATATACGTTTTTTCGTGTTTTTTTTCATTTAGACTTTCATATTTTGAAAAGTACACGTTTTTAAAGCTAAACAAACATAGGTAAACGTATTCAGAATACGATTTTTTACAAAAAAGCTTCTATACATTTTCCCGATTATCCCATTGGTTTTTCCGGAAAAGCGACTTGAAAAATATATCTATGTGTTATTTTTATTTTGAATGCAAATATCTCGAAGAGCACGCGATTTTAGGGCTAAATGAACATAAATAAACTTATTCAGAATGAGATTTTCTATAAAAAAAGCTCCTATACATTTTTCGATTATCCCATTGGTTTTTCCGGAAAAGCTTCTTAAAGAATATATATTTGCTTTTTCGTAACTTTTTATTTGGACGTATATACGACGGTTACGTGGAAGAGCATGTATATGAATGTCGCCATCAAGTTCTACTTATTGCTTTGTTATTTTGTATTTAATTCAAATAAAGACACATTTATTAGTATTATTATTATATATCTCGGAAAATACGCATTTTTAGGGCTAATGAACATTACTAAACTTGTTCAGAATGTGATTTCCTACAAAAAAGGTTCTGTATACGTCAAAATGAAAAAAAAAAACATGAAAAAGCAAATATATATATTATTCAGGAAGCTTTTCCGGAAAAACCAATGGAATAATCAGAAAAATGTATAGGAGCTTTTTTGCAGGAAATCTCATTCTGAACAAGTTTGCTTGGCCCTAATATCGCGCACTTTTCGAGATATTTGCATTCGAAATAAAAAATACATGAAAAAAACACATATATATATATATATATATATATTTTTCAAGTAGCTTTTCCGGAAAAGCCAATGGGATAATCGGAAAAATGTATAGAAACTTTTTAGTAGGAAGTCGTATTCTGAACATGTTTACCTATGTTCGTTTAGCCTTAAAAACGCGTACTTTTCGAGATATATACGTCTAAATGAAAAAAAAAACACGAAAAAACGTATATATATGTATATATCTCAAAAATCATTTCTTTTTTTTGTGCGCATAAGCAAAACCTTGTTCTAAAAGTTAAATACTTACTTCCTATGCAGAGAAACTGCTGTTCAGAATTTTTCTCCGCTATTCTCCTAATTTGAGTGGACTATATTCTGCCTAACTATATAGTAGTAAAGTCAAACTGCCAAACACATAATTTGATAATAATTTTTATAATTCTTTGTCAGTTTATTATGTGATTAATAAAAGTTGACCGAGTCATTTGAAAATTGAATTACCTTTAATTAAAAAAATATAAATATATATCCCGATCCGATGGATATTAAGGTATCTAGAGATTTTTGAACAGTAAAATCTGGAATGTCCCTACAGTGCGGTGGAGAGAACTTAGATTCCTTACGAAGCATTTTAGGACATCCTTCGTTAGAACTTTTATGCCTGAAATTGGCCTTATAATCACTTCATGAAGTGTCTTAACGTACCCTGTATACTTAGTGGAAACGTACTGTATCTACCATCTTCATTTTTCAAACTTAATACTTAAATATCTTGGAAACCTTTGACTTTAAGGGTTGTAGTCCCTTCAGGTAAACCAAAAAAAAAGGCAAAAAGCCCAAAAGTTCTGCGACCGGACCGTAAGACATTAACCCCCCGTTTTCGAGGGCGGGGAACACGATGGTGACAATATTTTGCGACCTACCTTCCAACCATTACCTAAACCGGAAAAACCACCACTTTCCCCAATTTTCTGGTGCTAGGCATTTTTTATCGGAAACGAAAGTTTTTCAGAATTGTCCAAAAACCCTAAATCCAAGATTTAATCGAAATTAAAAAATATTGAAATTTTGTTTAAAACATTGTCCTAGTCCGAAAATATCATTTAAATGGGTTTTTGTGTTTAAAAATTCATAAAAATTTTGTTTCAAATTAAACCCATGCTGTCAGATAGGTGTCAAGTAATTAGTAGTCTTTTTCATATTTTTTAAATTTTTCATTTTTTAAATTTTGATGAAATAGTGGATATTGGGTTTTTGGACAACTCTGAATAACTTTCATTAATACAATTTTCCGATAAAAAATGCCATGCCGGTTTGGAGGTAGTAGTTGGAGGGTTGGAAAATATTGTCACCATCGTGTTTTCCGCCGTCGAGAACGGGGCCTACATGTCTTGTGGCCCAGTCGCAGAACTTTTGGAGTAAAACCTTCACCTCAAGGAATTATTGGGCCCTTTGAAACTTTTAATCAGCATGGTTTAAAGTACAACATACAATTTTATGACATTTGAGTGGAATCACTTTTTACATAGGTTCAAATACGGGGTCCTACACCAATTATGTGATTTTCACTTATATTAATCAGTTACATTTGATGTAAATTAATAAATTAATATTCAGTAATTTTACACATTAATATTAAAAAAATATGTAAAATTACAGAGGGTGCTGAATATTAAGGTCCCAATCGTTGGTAAGAAAATTTTCATACATCTGTACCTGAAATATCTTTATCAGTGTGTAGTTATTCGAAAATAACTGTTATTTATATTTAAAGTTGAATACATTATTCGTCTAGATCTAACGACTGGTTATTCGGTGTCACGTTGTTTTGGGTTTTTAAATAAAATGATTCAATAATTACGAAATAACAAACGACGCATGTGACACTATATGGCCGTTACTTGGGTTACACACTGCTTGATTCCGTTTTATTGACTCCTTGGCAATTTTTAGCCAATTTTAGGAGATTGCTGGTTGAAATGCAAAATAAACAGTTGTTTCATAGGTTTTGTCGTGTTGTGTTGTTAATTTTTCCTTCATATAGTCCCACCATCCTCGGTGGTGATTATCCAGCATCATGTCTATTTCAATACGAGACCAAATGTTTTACATCTTGTCGTTCATTTGTAGAGTTCCATCAGTGTTCGTGCTTATAGCTGTGGTCGAGGACCGTGGTTTGTAATCCACGCTAAATTGTCTAATTGCCTAGTAAAAAAATCGCTACTTCCACATCCAGACGAAAATACTATATTTCCACTCCACTATGTGGAAATAATTGTCTATGGAACTTTAAAAATATAATATTTGAAATCGTGTACCCCAAAAACCCATAAAATAATATGCCACGTTGATAGTGGGCGTGGTGAGGATGAATAAAGTGAAAAAAGTTCTTGATGACTTTGGTTCTTGTATACACCCTAAACCAGAATATTTTTTCACCCCATTTAATGGTGAGGATGGTAATAAGGGTGGCTAATGCCAAAGATTTTTTTGAGACCTTAGCTCCTCTTCTATTTACTAAATACCAATTTCATGGACTCTTACTTGCTTGATTTGCCTATTTACCCACATTTACTTAAATTTATCCCTCAACTCTTCAACGGAATAAGATCAAAATATAATCTAGTTCCAGATCTCATTAAAATACATGCATGTGCCAAATTTCAAGTCAATATCTTAAACGGTTCCAGATTAATCGTGAGCACCAAAAAGTTACGAGACCAACAGACAGACAGAAATTTCTTTTGCTCAAACTTAAAATCTTGACGTTTCATGACATTCTAAGTCTACTTGAACAATACAAATTTTCAAAAAAAATTTTTGCGTTAGTACACTTCCACTGGATGTGGAAGTAATGCGCAGAAAATGGCATGATAGAGATATAAAAATTCATTATGTGTCGTGGTCTACACAATAGAAGTAAAGCTTCTACTTTAAGCATTTTCTTCGAGGAAACCAACTATGCATCCATACTACTCAAGGTAACCCACTGTGCACCCAATTTACTCGAGGAAAGCCACTGCTCATCTACAATTCTTCAGGAAACCCACTGCGTATCAATACTACTTAAAGTAACCTACTGCGCATCCATAGTACTCGAGGAAAGCCACTGCGCATCCATGCTACTCGAGGTAACCTACTGCGCATCGATGGTACTTGAAGAAAGCCACTGCGCATCCATACTACTTGAGATAACCTACTGCGCATCTATAATACTCGAGAAAAGCCACTACGCATCTAAAATACTCGAGGAAACCTATTGCGCATACATACTACTCGAGGCAATCTACTGCGCATCAATTGTACTCGAGGAAAGGCACTGCGCATCCACACTACTCGAGGTAACCCATTTATTATATAATCAAGAAAATAACAGAAGATCTATAAACACCATACAGGTTACATGATATCCTAATTCGAAATTGTAGAAGCTAGATACACACGCGTGATGAGTGACGCGTGACAAGTCTCCTCATCTCCTTATCCTTGATACATTGGTTCAATTCAGCAATCTGCTAAAATAATCTTGAAAGGCAGGCACGCTAATGTTCATTTGTTCATAGGACTCGAATTACAATGCAACATGTAGGGTGTTTATAAATCTTAAAATTCCACACCTAGATTTTCTATACAAGTCTCTCACAACGAAAAAAAAATTGATACTATATTATTTGCACTGCACTTTATGGAAATTATTGTTTACGGAACTTTAGTAACATAATATTTGAAATCGTCTACCTCAAAAACCTATAAAACGATATACCACATCGGTAATGGGGGTGGTAGTAGAGGGCTGGTAGTGGGGGTTGATGAAGTAATAAAATTTTTGAGGCCTTAGGTTTTTGTATACATGCTAAGTTACAATTTATTTTTTTCACCACCTTTAATAATGGGTGGGGGTAGTAATGGGGGTGGCTAATGGCAAAAAAATTTTTAAGACCCTAACTTCTTTTATACAGTGTGTCCCAGGATAGATGTAACAAGAGGTGTAATGGACCAAAAATTTTGGAATTTTGGAATGGTATTTGGGGATTGAGTCCTGCTTGTTGTAAAACTAAAAAGTATACCAAAAATGACTTGATTTGGTGTTCTACAGGGTGCTTTCTAAGCAAAGTTGTAAAAATCACCACTAATAAAGTACCTTTATTTTTCAAAATATGAAAAAATTCCACTAAGAAAAGTTATTTAGAATGCAATTTTATACCTCTATTCCAAATTTCAGGAATATAAAATTGCTTTTTTGAAACTTCCCATTTTTTGCGAATTAAGAGTTGAATTCATATTTAAAGTTGTGTAGGAGCAAATGTTAATCATCTCAAAAAGTAGGCTATTGGTAAATAAAAAATTGAATATACGAGATGTAAGAAGGTATAATGTTAATCGAACTAATTGTAAAACAAGAAACAATTACTAACAGAAGATTAATGAGGTTTAAAAATTATAACAAGTAATAAATGTCAAAAACATAACAGATTCACAAACAAATTAATTATTGACCAATACAAAACAATGTTTACATTTTTTTTATTATTCCACGTAGCTACCACCCACATCCACACACATCTCGATCCTTCGCCTGAAGTCCTTAAAACTGTTTCGAATATGATCTAACGGTATGGAGTTTACGACATTTGTATTTCTCTGCTTCAATACTGCTACATCGTTAGGAAGTGGTTCAGCGTAAACCAACTGCTTGAGGCGACCCCATAAAAAGAAATCCAATATTAATAAGTCTGGGGATCTCGCCGGCCACTTGATCAGTCCATTCCTGGCAATCCAATTTTCTCTAAAATTTAAATTCAACCACCGATTAACCATTTCTGTGGAGTGGCCAGGGCAACCATCATGTTGAAAATGAACTAAAGGCATATCTCTTAAAATATTTAAATGTTCTTCAGAAAACCTTTCAAGAAGCTGTAAATAAGTGTGCTGGTTTAACCTTCCCTCAGTGAAATAAGGTCCAATAACTCCAACGTGATAAGAAACGGCACACCACACATTCACTTTTTTATAATATTGTCTTCTACAATGAATTCTAAAATTTGGATTTTCAGAAGCCCAAAACCGACAATTCTGAGATGAAACAACAACATTGGTTGTGAATGTGGATTCATCTGAGAAAATTATGAAATAATGAAAAAATCTCTCTTCCATGATTTTTTCTCCAATGGTCAAACAAAAATCCAACCTACGACCGTCATCTCCCTCTTCAAGCGTATGTTTATAATTTGCTTTATATGCCCTGATTTTCTTTGCCTTGTAAATTCTTTGGAGTTCAAACTTGCTAATATTAATAAGAGCTGATCTCTCTCTTAGTGGCACCCTAGGATTTTCTATAACAGAGGCATGAGCTATAATAGCCCCAACATTGTCTTCATCATATGCTTTTATTTTTCTTTTCATGTTAAGAACACTACCAGTAAAACTTTTTAATTATTCTCATAGCCTGAGTACGTGACAAAGCAGTGTGTGGAAATTTCAAATTAAATTGGCTTACCACTTCTCTTAGCGAGTTTTCACCGCCAATTCCGTAGCATTGCACAATATAAATTTTTTCACGCACTGAGTACCATTTTCACTTAATTTTTTATGCTTGGTTCGTTAATTTGAAACAGAAATTAAGGATAATATTGACTATGTTTGCAGATATGTCAATAATAAATGATAAATGTGTATCCACTGCTTTTCTCATAGCCTACTTTTAGCTTCTACATAACTTTAAATATTAATTCCCAAAAAATAATTTCTATGCAGTTTTAATTGAATGGTTCAAAATAAAATACTAATTTATTGAAAAAATGGGAAGTTTCAAAAAAATAATTTTATATTCCTGAAATTTGGTATAGAAGTATAAAATTTCATTCTAAATAACTTTTTTTTAGTGGAATTTTTTCATATTTTGAAAAATAAAGGTACTTTATTAGTGGTGATTTTTACAACTTTGCTTATAAAACACCCTGTAGAACACCAAATCAAGTCATTTTTGGTATACTTTAGTTTTACAACAAGCAAGACTCAATCCCCAAATACCATTCCAAAATTTTTGGTCCATTACACCCCTTGTTACATCTATCCTAGGACACACTGTTTATACTAAATACCAGTAGTAAAATGTAGTACTTACTATTTATATATCGCCGAATAGAATTGTACATTTTCAAAGATTGGGGGGGGGGGGGCGGCAATTTTTTTTCTGGAAATGCAATCTGTATGTTCAGTATCAGGAAGTTACAGTAAAGTTTTGTCCAATCTGCTAAGTGAGCCTTTCTTAAAAATTAAGTGTTAATTTTGAAAAACGTGTTTTTGTCTCGTTTTTTTTTAATATCTCGAGGTCTGTTCATCGGATCAAGCCAAACAAAAATCAAAGTGTTTGTAAATAAATTATGAATAAACGTGCATAGGTTCAAATTCGATCTGCCATTTTATTTTTTGGAAAAAGTAAATATTACGAAAATTTCTAATTTTACATGAACCGAAATTACTAACGAACTAATTAATCTTTTGTAATGAAGTTTTTCCTATAGGTGACTGTCCTGTAGGTGAAACTATTATGGAAAATTACAAATAAAAATATTTTATACTTTTCTTAAAAAACGAGATTTTTTAAACTATTTTGAAACTTCATAAAAAAACTGCCATTTGGTCACATAAGGTACTTTCTCCTTAAACGTACCGAATTAATTTTTTGTATTATTTTAAAGTTACATTTCGTGAATTTTTGTAAAACGTATTTTTGCATTTTTTTAGAAAAAAATGCACCCAGCTAAATACGTTTGTCATCTGTTAAAAGTGACTCAAGAAACGAACAATTAAAAAAATATAGATTCATTAGAAGTTGAGATATCGTATCTTTCGCGTTTCATGAATTTATTTGTGTACATATACAGAGTGCTCAGAAACTTTCCCGACAAAAGAAAATTGCAAGCTCTAGACGTTTTCTTTTGTCGATTTAACGTAAATCACCTTACTTATGCAGAGAAACACGAATTATCCCGAAAACGGTGCATCATAGTTATAACAAACAAGAGTACCTTAATACTAGAACGTTTTTAAATCTTACATCAAAAATACCCAAATAATTTTTTTTTTTAAATATGATTCAAAATGTCCGCTGACCTCCTCCAAATGACACACGTATGATCCTAAGAGAAAAATCATGTGTACAGAAAACGACGGAACATTTTTAGGTTAATAAATGTATCAAAGTTTTATCTTCCTAGGTAAAAGCATTTTGGAGATTTAAAAAAAGAACTAATGGCAAGGTTCCATCTTTAAAGAGCTGTAGCTCCGTTAGGAAGAATTTTGAAAAAAAGTGATTTACGCCAAATCGGCATAAAATTACGTCTAGAATTTGCAGGTTTTGTTCACCAGGAGGCTTTCTGGAGACCCTGTATATACAGGGTGCGCCACTTAAAACTCCCCAGACTAGTAACTTTTTTATTTTTGAAGCGATGACCATGTTGGGCACATCAAATTGTAGACATTTTTAAAGCCTTTAAACATTCATACAGAGTGATTAAAAAAAATTTTTTTTGAAAAAATTGGTAAGAAAGGAAACTTAATTTCTTCGAATATTTTTTCACCTCACCCTGTACATGAACTGTGTTAATGTTTTCTTATAAAGGTTTTAATTAGCTTCACTTTATGTTATTAAAATAAAAAATGTACAAATATTTATATCTTTTGTTTTTTGTTACTGTCTTGTTACGTTGAATATTGTTTGTGATATGTTTTTTACAAATAAAGAATAAAATCATTATTTACATTCTTTTCAAAGATGTTTAAAAAAAAAACAGTTTGGAATCGGAAAGAGCGTTTTTAATTTCTTTCTCTAAAACCAAAAAGAATTTCGAATATGAAGTAATGACATAAGTTAAAGCTAATTAAAACCTTTACAAGAGAACATTAACGCAGTTCATGTACAGGGTGAGGTAAAAGAAAATTCAAGGAAATTATGCTTTCTTTCTTAACAATTAAAAAAAAAATTGTAATCACTTTCTACACATGTTTAAATGCCTTAAAAATATCTACAATTTGATGTGTCCAACAAGGTCGTCGCTTAAAAAATAAGAAAGTTGCAAGCCTGGAGAGTTTTAAGTGGCGCACCCTGTATTGATTGATTGATTGATTGATTTACCAGCGTGCGGTGGGCATTTCTGCCACTCCCAAGGATTATACAGCTGGACCTGCTACGCCCACGCTGGGTTGGACTAGGGTCATGCTTGTTGCAGCGAGTGCCACATACGAATGTGGTGTGGGAGGTGTAGGTATTTGTGAGATGCATTTCCGCATTGTGTCGTGAGGGAGCGTTTGAGGGAGCGTTTAAGCTCCCTTTTTTGTGTGTTTGGTTCGCCTTCTTTTTCTCAGTCTTCTGATTCCTCGGTTTCCGATGCTTGGTTGGATTTGGGTCATGCTTGTTGTCAGCAGCGAGAGCCACACGACGTATGGTACAGGAATGGGGGGTGGACAGTAAAGTTGTTTTTGAAATGCGTTGCCGCATTGTGTTCGTGATATTTAATGTTTATGCTCCTCTTTTTTGTGTTTCTGCTTCCACAGATTTTCTTCTTCTTCTTCTGAGTCTTCTGATTCTTTTGTTTCTGATTCTGGTAGAGTATATGTCTGTAGGTATTTGTGAAATGCATGACCGCATTGTGTCATGATGTGGAGTGTTTGTGCTCCTCTTTTTGTATTTCTGCTTCTACAAATCTTCTTCTTCTTTTAAGTCTCCTGATTTCTCGGTTTCTGGTTCTGGTAGAGTATATATCACTGCGATTTCTTTGTGGAATTCATTTTTTCTTCGTGCTTTTCTTTCCCAGTACAATTTTGACCTGAAAACCACCACTTGATAATTTACCTAAGAACAGATTATGAAATCAGATTTTCAACACAATATTATAACACCCACAACGCAAAAAAACATGCAATACCACAAAACACACTCCTATTACACCAGACACCAACAAAAGTCAAGGATCAACAACCTTTATCTGTGATACTTCTCTCTCCTTCCATTCCCTTCTCTTTTTGACTTGTTCTATTACATTACACCAAAACACTGTACCTAGTTCTGAATTATGTACGAAATCAATCACTACAATTTTTTTTTAAATTTTAATGGCACTGAAGCCAGTGGGTAACAATTTTATCCAAATTTTTATTATTTTTAAATTGTAATTTGGCGCGGTGTACTGTTATTCTAATGGTACGCCCCTGGTAGTCACATATGTATTTGCTGGAAGAGAATTGTTTGTTAACTTATTTCTAATTTATTGCTTGTCAGTTCTGTATATTAGGTTTTGAATTAATAAATTAAGTTAATAGAGATTAAGTTGATAAAGTTGGGCTGGCCTCGTACACTTAAAAAACCTTAGTAGTTAGTTTCAGTTGCCGTTTTCCAATTCCGGGTGTTTTTCTACTTTATTACCTTCTGTTTAGCATGGGTTTGTTTTTGAGATTAATAATAAATTATTTAAAATATTAGGTTTTGAGTTAATAAATTATCTTAATAGAGATTAAGTTGATAAAGTTATTAAATTCAATAAAATAAAATAAATTAGTTTATATCTTAGCTTTCTGTAGCATTTGGCGTTGTGATTGCTGTTTTTATTGCCTTTTCTTTTTGGGCTTAGTACACAAACTTTCCACTGCATACACATATTTATTATTTATTTATTTACTCTTTTACGTCTAGTATGTAGTATTTCTTTGCTTTATAAACACGTGCTGTTCATTGTTGACACTGAATATTTACTGCTTTCTTTAACGCAATAAAGCACTTGAAAGGGTCTTTTAGGTATATAGATAGGTCTATTTCCGTCGACCGTCAACTAAGGCACAGCTTTACACTTTATTTTTGGTAGTATTTAAAAACACTAATAGTAATTTTCAGTTTATTAATTGTATATGAACTTTCTTCCCTATTATGTCACGTTACGCAGAATTTCTTTGCCCACCGGTGGCTTAAATTTGATTAAGTTTACCGGGGTTTTGACCGATTTTAAGCACTTATTTCGGGAGCGTCTTACGATGCGTCCATACATGCCGTTTGTCCAAGTGGCGCACCCTGTATTAAACTTAAATTGGTACTGCTTATTTTCCAGTTTGTGGGAACTACAGTGAATGCGTAAAATAAATTTGAGATGATATTCATGCCCTCTACTTACTGATCTAGAATGCTTAGACAAAGCCAAACGTGTTTCGCGAAATATCAGAAAATGTTATTTTTTGTACGGTCCTGCTGGATCTAATTTTCGATTTGGAGTGTGAAGTTTACGATGAGGTTAAAATGCCATTTTTTCTCTTTCGATATCGATATTTAGTACAGTACCTAGAGGTAAAAAATATGCAAAACTTCGGAATAATGTCATATTGAATGGATTTCGTTCATATTTGGCAGTACAATAGTAAATGCTTCACAGAAAAGTTTCTATATTGTGCGGGGACTTGCTAATTTATAGGGGGTGGATTCCACCTCTTCATTGGGGGTGGCACTTAAAAAAATATATATTTATTGGAGCTGAAGTAGAATCAAATTTTAAGAAGAAAAGGTTCTATGCAAATTTTGAAATAAATTGTTTTTAAGTTATAACGACTTCAAAATTGCGATTTTAACTTAAAAAAAAGGTATTTTCAAACGGCTTTCGTCAAGTATCTTGAAAAGTATTACTTTATCGAAAAAATGTTATAGACCAATTGCAGAAAATACAAACTGGGAATTAATTATATTTTTTGTCTATTGATGTAGGATTAATAATTTCGGAGATATTTAAGTTTACATTTGGCATCCAAGTGTTCACAAGATAATTATTTAGAGTGAGAGTTAAATATCTCAGAAACTGTGACACCCACGTCAAGGATGCTAATAGGTAGAATAATAGGTTATTAATTAAGCTTTCAACAGTTTTTTATTGGTTTCTGTAGCATAAAAAACAAAGAAGTTATGACCAAAGCAATGTGAGTCTACATATTTTTTTAATAACAACGTCGCCATTTTGTTACTGTAATTAGCCAGTAATTAAAAAAAGGAATTTCAAATACTATTTCTCATTAATATATAGCATGACGTAGATGCTCAAATTTTTTGGTTTGGATACAGCACTTGCTTTAGAAAAAAATACAGTTTAAACTATAAAGGTATTTTTGATAAAACGTTATTTTTTTTCCTTTTCCAAATATCTCAATAAATATTAGTTTTATTGAAAAATGGGTAGATACCAAAAATAAAGCTCATGAACTGATAATGAATTTCGCTTATTTATTTATTTATATAGATTTAATAGTTTCGGAGATATGAAAGTTTACAAATGGCGTCCGAACGTAAGACGAAAAATGCAGTTTAATGTTAAATATCTCAGAAATTGTGACACCTACGTCACGCATGCTAAGAAATGAAATTAAAGACAATTAATTGCGCTTTCAAATTATTTTTTACTCGTTCCTGTAGCATAAGAAATAAAGAAGTTATTACAGAAAAATATGCGTATTTATATTTTTTATATATAAAAAGGTCGCCATTTTGTTAGTCTAATTAGTCAGTAATTTAAAAAAATTATCTCAAATATAGTTTTTCGTTAAGATATAGCATTATCTAGATGCTCAAATTTTTTTGCTCATTTAAAGCACTTGCTTTAGAAGAAAATGCATTTTAAACTTGAAAGGTAATTTCGAAACACTTCGATACCAAATATCAACTTAAAAATCTCCGAAATTATTAATCCTACATCAATAAACAAAAAGTATAATTAATTCCCAGTTTGTACTTTCGGTAATTGGTCCGTAACATTTTTTCGATAAAGTAATACTTTTCGAGATACTTGACGAAAGCCGTTTGGAAATACCTTTTTTTCTAAGCTAAAATCGCAATTTTGAAGTCGTTATAACTTAAAAACTATCAATTTATGTGAAAAATTGTATAGAACCTTTTCTTCTTAAAATTTGATTCTATTTCAGCTCCAATAAATATATATATTTGGATGCCACCCCATGAGAGGGGGTGGCATCCTCCCCCTATAAATTAGCAAGCCCCCGCACAATATAGAAACCTTTCTGTGAAGCATTTACTATTATACTTCCAAAAATGAACGAAATCCGTTCAATATGACATTATTCCGAAGTTAAAACCTCCAGTTACTGTACTAATTGTACGGCCTTCTCATTCATGTATTAATGAAGATCTGATCGTTTAAAAATTACGTGTTTTTCTTCCTCTGCCATAATGTATCTAAGGCGCAAATGTCTCACAACCATGGCGCAATGGTTAAAGTAAGACAAGGTTCCGGTGAGATGCATAATGTACACTTAATGTCTAATAAACTTATTTTGATTTGATTTGATGATTTGGTTCAAGTAATGATTCCCATACGGAAATCCGCGGTTCAAACCTGACCATATATCGTTTTTATAATTTCTAAAATGATATAAAAAATTAATTTTTATCACCGTTGTAAAG
Organism: Rutpela maculata; assembly: GCA_936432065.2. Classification (NCBI taxonomy): domain Eukaryota; kingdom Metazoa; phylum Arthropoda; class Insecta; order Coleoptera; family Cerambycidae; genus Rutpela; species Rutpela maculata. Next base: position 45,045,897 of record OW386289.2, read on the forward strand.
CTCGTTCAAAAAAAAATTAAGAAAGAAAAAGGCTTGGTGTGACCAAATGGCAGTTTGTTTATAAAGTTCCAAAAATTGTTCAAAAATCTCTTCTCTTCAGGGAAAATAGTAAATATTTTAATTTATAATTTTCCTCAACAGTTTACGTCTATTTCACCAGGTTTCGTAAAATTAGAAAACAGAATAGCAGATGGGGCTTGGATCCATGCAGTTTTATTCATAAATTCATTTACAAACATTTTCAGTTTTTGATTGACCTGATCCGATGAACAGAACCCGATATATTAGAAATAAACGGAACAAAAACACGTTTTTTAAAATTAAATCTTAATTTCCAAGAAATGGTCACCTCCCATATTTGATAAAACCTTACTAACTTCCTGATAACATACAGATTGTATTTCCAGAAAAAGAAATTGCCTCCCTCCTCCCCCCACATTAGTAGCATACTTATGCACAACTTAGGCATCTAAGGGCGAGTTGTACCAAACTACCCTAACCCTGTTAGTGTTAAGCTAATCCCGTATTAAAATTTAAAACCGGTTTAAAAATTTGGCGAGTTAAACCATCAGAATTAACAAATATAGAAATATAAGCACATAATAAGCACATAATAAAGAACTACCAGAAGCGACACTTCCGCGCACCGCCTTTGATGTTTCTTGATTAATTTTTGGAACCTTCACCAATTTTTGTAGGTATTTCCGACAGTTCATTTATGGTTTTAACCTAACAGTTTGTGACTTAATCACCAACAATTCAACTAGATTTTTTAATAAATGAACTGACGGAAATACCTACAAGAATATGCGTCAATGGAATTTGGGCGGGAAGCTTAAGTGTCGCTTCTGGTAGTTCTATTTTCGCTGGTATAAGTGCAACTTGCTAGCGAAGCGAGGGTATTGACAGTCGAGTTGCATAAAATATAAGAAACTTGTCAAGTTGTGTCAAATGCATTATAAATATTAATATTATTAACACAGGTGGTAGGTTATAATTATAATGAAAATGGCCGGAAATGTATGCAACCCTGTAAGCACGTATGCACAGAACTTGTAAAATTATCTTTTTATGCGTAAGTAATGAGCAATGATCGGAATTTGGGTTTAATTTTACATCAAGAAATTAAATGTATGTTTGTTCTTTCTTACAAAATAAATCGAAAAGAAACGTAATACAAACATACCTTATGAGTTTTTCATTTATTTTGGCATAATAGAATACATGTATACATATGTACAACTAAAAATGTATGCATATTTTAATAAATCCTTATAACGAAGCACCTGAAAATTAAACTCAAATTCTGATCAATGGTAATTGGTCCTGCCATCTATTACATTATGTACAAAGTAAGCACTTATGAAGCCACTGTGAGGGATGTCGTTGCATCACCTATTTAATACACCCTGCCCACGACCTAGTTTATGTTTTACGGGGTTAAGTGCGCCAAATAACCTTAAAATTTAAAATTAGCGTGTTGGAATAACGCAACATTGCCATTAACTCTCTTTTAACACTACTAACACCGTGTTGGTACAACTCGCCGTTAATAACTAAATTTTCACGCAAAGGAACTTCTAAAATATTAGTAATGAAATCGAACTGCTCTCAGTCCTGAAATATTTTTTTTATTAAAAATATTATTTAATTATTTCAAGAAATGTGTCTCTTAAATGAAAATAAAACAAGTAAAAAACCGACAAAAGAAAAGAAACGGTGTCAACTACAAACAAATATATCCTTAGTTTCCATAGTGAACTGAAATCACGGAGCTTATTTGATTCCAAGCTGACAAAATTCACGTAAATGTAAATTTACGTCTGATTGTCTTAAGAAAATGCTATGCGTTTAGTAACTGAACAATTTGAAGAAACTCACCTATGCAACCTCGAGGTCCCCCGCCGAAAGGTAGATAGTACAAACCATCGACGTTGTAGAAGTTACCATCAGAAAATCTCTCTGGCTTGTACTTTTCGGGCTCAGGAAAATATTGTTCATCATAATGTAGTCCTAACACCGGTATGTAGACTGGTATACCTTTTTCAATCACGAAGTCTGTTCCACTAATTTTACAGTCTGCGTTACACCTTCTATCCAAAAATGGTACAACGGGATACTTTCTGAGTGTTTCTAAAAATTGAAAAGTAAAAAATTTGGAAGAAGCAATATTTTCACACAATAACATATTAATCGATATGACGGTACTTAGGTACTTTACATGTCAATAAAAATTTATTTTGTTTTTACTAAATATTAAATACTAATGAAAACCTCATAATGGAGGTAAAAAATATGTAAAATTTAGGAATAATATCATATATAATTTTCCTTTATGGGCTATTATTGTAGTAAAAGGTATCATCTTCGATTTCTATATGGTGCGGACACTTACTTTTTTTTTTATTTGTTCTTATGCGGCATCAACATCTATGGTTATTAGCCGCCACTGAAGAATATTATGGATGACTTATATTTTCGTTATTAGTTGCGTTTCATGTAAAAAAGTAACAAGTTTTCTTACGTTGGCATATTCATTATTTAAGCACACATTGATTTCATTAGCCAATCCATTCCTAACTCTGCTTGCAGTATATTTTGTACAATGTAGAAGTACGTGGCTTACAGTTAAATAAGTATTACATACGTCACATCTCGGTTGTATATTATTTAAAAGCATAACTGAATTCGTCAGTCTCGTGTTCCCTATTCTTAATCTTGTTATTGCTACTTGTTCTCTTTTTTTTACTCGACACTTGGTTTATTGACTTTCAGACGTGTGTCAGTATTATCCCACTCGAGTTGCCACTGGGTCATTTTTTTATCTTTTATATATATTTTTGCGTCGGATTGACGAACAGGGATGTTTTGTGTAATATTGTTCTCTGCTGTTTCTCGTGCGGCTTCGTCTACTAATTCATTTCCTTTAATGCCTGAATGACTCGGAGTCCATATAAATTGTACTAGCTTATTATTTTGTAGTGTACTAAGTTGATGTAAAGTCATTTGGATTAAAGGATCTGAATTATGAGGATTGCTCAGAGCCTGTAATGAGCTAAGCGAGTCGGAACATATAACGGAAAGGTTTTGCTGAACTTCAGTGTTTACAAAACGGATGGCTTGCCATATGGCATATAACTCGGCAGTAAAGATAGAAGCACAATGAGGAAGAGTCCATGAGTATGTTCGACCTGTGGTATAAAAGGCACATCCTACACCGTGATCTAATTTAGAACCATCAGTGAAAATTGTTTGGCTTCCTGGATACTTCTCTAATATTGACCAAAATGTTGACTGAAGTAAGTTTTTGTTTGTTTCAGATTTCTTATTTTGTACATTCCAAATTTATTTCAGGTTGCTTCAGTTTCCATGGTGGGATTTCATTAGGGTCCTGTTTATATATTCCAGGTAAGTTTATTTCATATTTATCTGAAATCTCTGTGAATCGCACAGCAACTGGTTTGGTTATGGTGGGACGACCTTCGTAGACATCTCTTCTATCATCGTTAAACAGTATTTTATAGTTTGGATGTTGTGGCTGAGAGGAGATGTTAAGTGCATAATTAGTTCTTCAAGCTGCGCCATATATTATACATCCGTAATCAATCCTTGACAAAATAACTGTTTTGTATAATTTTATTAGAGTCTCTCTATCACAGCCCCAATTAATATTAGATAATGCTCTAAGGATATTAAGAATTTTCTTACATTTTACCACCAACTGCTCAATATGAAGGCCCTAATAAAGTTTTCTGTCTAAGATCACACCTAAAAATTTGTACGAATCTACATATTCAATAGTTATATTTTGAATATATATTTCTGGGTCGGTATGAATTTTTCGTAGTCGACAAAAGTGCACTGCTTTTGTTTTCACACCAGAAAATTTGAATCCTTTTCTCCCTGCCTCTCGTACAACTTGGTTAACTGCATTTTGAAGTTTTTCTTGTATTTCTTCCATTGAATGTGCTGAATAAAAAATAGCGAGGTCGTCCACATACATACATTTTTGTACTGTATCATCTACGGTTTCAGTAATACTGTTTACCGCAATAATAAACAGATTTACACTTAGAGTTGATCCTTGGGGGAAGTCATTTTCAGTGGCGTGACTTTCAGATAAATTATTTCCCAGTTTGACTCTAAAAGAACGATCACCCAAGTAGCAAAATAGAATCCTAAAGGAACTGAATTATTTTATAGTTATCGTCTAGCGCCGTTTGAAGAACAGTTTTATTTCTTAGAGTATCAAATTAATACAATTTTATCGTATAAGAGAACGTTTCTATAATATTGTTGTGTAAATGTTCTTATAGCTCATATTATAGGACAAAATCTTATTGTACTACTCAAAAATTTTATAACATTTGTATAACATTTTATACAACCATCTATAAAAATATTTTAAAAGAATCGTATAAAAATTATATTACAATTGTACACCTATTCTAACAACTTTTAATTTCTGTATTAAAAAATAGTTGTATGGAAGTTGTATAAAAAGCTGTATTAAAGTTCTTTAAGCTAATTTAAAAAAAAAACTGTTCTTACAGTAGCAGTGTACAATAAGCATAAAATCATTTTATAATTAACCTTTAAGTACATCAGTTTACTCTATTAGAAATACCTTATAGAACAAAAATGTAGTCCTGAAAGATAAAGTTATCGGAAATTCTGCGTTATAAAATCTGTTTGCACATAACCATCTTGTCATAAAAATTAGACTAATTTTACTACTCAGTTTTAAAAAATATATCGAGCAGTATCTCAGTGGATGAAAATTAAAGTTGATTTTTTAAAGGAACAGTTAAAAAAAATTACCATCGAATTCTTGGGAGTTACAATTCTGGTCGACCTTTACAAACTGCAACTAATAATTCATCTAACTGCAACCATGGGGCTAATTTGGAAATAAAAACAGTATTATCTACCACTGCCAGGCATCATAAAAATGATACTCCAGTAGAAGAGCTGTCAATAGACATGGTAGAAGATTTTCTTGCTGGGTTTTGCCTAGTAATGTTTATCAACATTTTCTCTTGTTATTTTGTGCAATTACAATGTGCTCCTCAAAAATGTATACATTTGTTTTTGCTTTTAGCCGCATCGATGTTTGAAAACGATGTTGAGATGTACAGAGATTTTTATGGTGAAGATATAACAAGTAATGTACACCTACACAATCTCTCACACTTAACTCACTAAGTAAAAAAAAATTGACTGCTATCAACATTTAATGCATATCCTTTTGAAAACAGACTTTTTTATATTAAAAATTTACTTATAAATAATTTCCATTTAATGGAAATTGTCATCTGCCACAACTAGCTAAAAAATTGGGTGAAAGGCTAGAAGTTGATAGATACCAAGTTCTCCAAGGGTACAAAAATTTCCAAATTTAAAAAAATGCTGATTTAACAACAAAACATACCAACTAAATGTGTTCAATTTTGTAAGTTAGGTTATTAATGTCTACGTACTCTATACTGGAGTTGATTGCAACAGTACAGAACAGAATAATTGTTTAGTGCAATATATACAATCGTTACGTGATACATTTGTTTTGTAACGTGGTTTGCGGACGAACTACAGGATAACATCGAAAGTTAACACACGTTATGTAAAAATTGGAGAAAATTAGGGAAAACTATGTTTGGCCAATAAATTACATTTTCTTCTTCTGCATGGTATTGAATCCGAGATAGCAGGCCGACACACAAATCGTCATGCTAAGGGTACCACTCAATATTTTACATGTTTTCAATAACTATTCTTTACTAGTTTGTAGATTGATTTATTTATCATTTGTAATGGATTTATCACCCACACTTTATATCTCAAACTATTGCCGGGGAAATAGAAATTTTACAGACTGCTAAATAGGATTTAAATTTAATTGGTGTAAATAACCCTCAAATGCATAACAATATATTGGATAGCATTTCAAGCAGCTGTTAATATGCTAAAATTTCACTATAAAAAATATTGACTATGATTTTTTTAATTGGTAGCAAACTCCATTTTCATAAAATGTTGGCTAATTCGTATACTATAAACTCGAAATTAGAGGAAAATAAATTTGACTATATCTCTGCAATTACTTAAATTGTACTCTATAAAAAATGTGTGAGAAAATAGTTTAATATATTTTGAAATTTGGCAACCTTTAAAGTTCAACTTGTTGATTTATTTCGAGAATATTTTTATAGCGCCTATAGAAACAACATTATAGGATTTTAATATCGTATAGAGTTTCGAATAACACAAAAGCGTTGTATAACGTTTCATATGGGACAAAATTATCGTATTATATTACGCCATATTTACTTAAGGATTTAGCGGTTCATCAATTGCCGCCATTATGCAGAATTCTCATAGAAATGTAAAAATGCCTATTAACAATTAATTTTTCAGAAAGGCAAAGATTATTTTCTTACCAATTTAATCAATATTTTGTTTAAACTGAAAATTCAGCCATTTTAAATTTAATAAAATATATTTTTTTAATTTTTAATAAACCAAACGCGTATGCTAAACTAAGGCCCTTCAGTTTTTTGCTAAAAATATATACATGTTTTGTCAGAAAATTTCGCCGCGCAAAAGAATTTTCTTGCTACTAGTGTGTTAATTACACTTTTTAATAACGGGATTTTACCATGTTTAATGGATCTTGAGCGCCATTATTGAGGTTGTTATTCGAAATAATAACTACACATGTTTGCATTATATAACCATTCTTGCAATAATTTTGTTCTGAATTTCATCACTAGAAAACAAAATGATTGTATAAATTTTTGTTAGTGGGATACGGTCTACATTATAACTCACTTTTACAATTACTATACACTAATTTTATAGCAGTTGCCAAGTGCATATGTAAATATGTTGTATAAGTAATCCTGAGGATATACTTATAGGACAGTTTTATAATCATCGCGTAAAATAGTTTTATAATGGTTGTATGGTTTTCTAATAGAATTCTTATAGTACCAAAAGGTTGTATAAAAGTGGGCCCTTTTTGGTTGTATAGACATTGTATAATGGCATTTAACTGCCTTATATAATTTACATGTTTCTATAAAATATGTTGTATAGCAGTTCTAACAACCTTTATAAAAGTTATTTTGCTACTTGGGCATTCAGGAAGCTTTCTATAAAGCAAGGCAAGTTACCTCTTAATCCCCAGTTATGCAGTTGTTTTAGTATTCCAAATCTCCATGTCATATCAAAGGCCTTTTCAAGATAGAAAAAGATTGCCACAAGATGTTTTCTGTTGGCGAAGCTAGATTGCATACATCTTCAATATACATCAAGTTGTCCAAAGTAGATCTAGCTTTTCGAAAACCTGTCTGATATGGACACAAGAAGTTATGGAATTTCAGAAACCACGTAAGTCGTGTGCTGACCATTTTTTCTAAAATTTTTCCTATACAGCACGTAAGAGATATTGGTCTGTAGCTATTGGGAAAGAGAGGGTCTTTCACAGGTTTGAGAAGTGGAATAATATAAGGCTCCTTCCAATACTCTGGATATTTACCTTCAGTCCATATTTTGTTAAAAAGTTTTCAGATATTTTGTTTTTGGCACAGTGGTAACTAGAAGGTATGCTTTTAGAGGGCAGAATATTTACTAGTGAAATATTTTGTCGAACTCCTCTATACATTTCCTTAAATATATAAGGAATAAAAAACCAGACTGCAACCAACAGCTATTCCCCGGACTAATGCCCCGCCGAGCGCTGAATTACGTATTACAAGCCTGGCCACGTTAGTGCAATAACTATGTATTGCCACAAAACGCTAAAGTTTCGATTTTAATAGACACCAGCCGAAAGACTTATTCCTACTTAAAGGAGCTCTCGTGCCAGCCATCTCATACCACTTGCAGACTGCAGTTTCGAGCTATTGGCTCTCGTCAGTGCAAGGTAGGTCTGAGACGGCTGGAACGAGGCATTTGTTCACTCTTGGTACATGACGAGATTTATAAAACCACGACATGCAACAAAAATTGCAGGCTCCATCTAGCGGCTGATGTCCATTACAATCGAAACAGCAATAGCCCTGACATGGGCATAGTTAGAAGGTATGCTTTTAGAGGGCAGAATATTTACTAATGAAATATTTTGTCGAACTCCTCTATACATTTCCTTAAATATATAAGGAATAAAAACCAGACATTAGTCTGGGGAATAGCTGTTGGTTGCAGTCAGGTTTTTATTCCTTATATATTTAAGGAAATGTATAGAGGAGTTCGACAAAATATTTCACTAGTAAATATTCTGCCCTCTAAAAGCATACCTTCTAACTATGCCCATGTTTCGATTGTAATGGACATCAGCCGCTAGATGGAGCCTGCCATTTTTGTTGCATGTCGTGGTTTTATAAATCTCGTCATGTACCAAGAGTGAACAAATGCCTCGTTCCAGCCGTCTCAGACCTACCTTGCACTGACGAGAGCCAATAGCTCGAAACTGCAGTCTGCAAGTGGTATGAGATGGCTGGCACGAGAGCTCCTTTAAGTAGGAATAAGTCTTTCGGCTAATGTCTATTAAAATCGAAACTTTAGCGTTTTGTGGCAATACATAGTTATTGCACTAACGCGGCCAGGCTTGTAATACGTAATTCAGCGCTCGGTGGGGCATTAGTCCGGGGAATAGCTGTTGGTTGCAGTCTGGTTTTTATTCCTTATATATTTAAGGAAATGTATAGAGGAGTTCGACAAAATATTTCATTAGTAAACAGATTCATATGGTATTCTGTCAGATCCTGGACTAGAACTATTACATGAAGATAGAGCTTCCTCTAGTTCTTCCATTGAGAAGGGTGCATTGTAGGACAAGTCTATGTCGGTGCTGAAGTCTAATGTGATTTCGCATAGTGTTTTTTGGTTTATGAAATTGTCATCATAGTTTTCCGAAGAGCTGCAAAATTGAAACTGATTCGCCAGTTCATTTGCCACTTCCTCAGGATCCGTAATCTCGACGTTGTTAACTGAGAGTACAGGAGAAGGGTTAGTGAATTTACGGCCTATGATGCATCTCATTTTTCGCCATACTTCAGGTACTGGCGTATCAGATGAAATGGAAGAAACATAGTCTGACCATGACGTTCGTTTACTATTCAATATAATATGTCTGGTTTTAGCCCTTAATCTCTTAAATTTAATAAGGCCTTTTAAATATGTTGTAGGCATGCTTTTTTTCCGAAATTGCCTCAGCTACCTGATTATTCCACCATGGAGCTGTTTATCATCGAAATGTATTATTTGTCTGAGGAACAGCATTTTCAGCAGCTGCTATTATTGATTCTGTTAGAGCATTTACCATCAAATTAGTATTTTCTGTTGAAAATTCAAAATTTATAATCGTGTCTTTGTATATGTTCCAGTTGGCTCGTTGAAGCTGCCAACGCCATTGTTGCATTTGATCGATCGAATGATTAGGAAATTCTATCATAATTGGTAAGTGGTCTGTATCATGGTGGTCATCAAGGACATTCCACCGAAGAATAGGCGTTAATGATGGGGTACAGAGAGAAAGATCAAGTGCCGAAAAATTTTGTGATCTGCTATTGAGGTAAGTACCACTACCTGTGTTTAAAATATTTAGATCTTCTTCATCTATGAATTTTTCTAGTATTCTTCCTCGTGTATCTGTTGTGATTGTTCCCTAAAGGGGGTGATGGGCATTGAAATCTCCAAGCAATAAATATGAGGGTGGGAGTTGTGCAGTAATGTTCTGTAGATCGTTTTGATTCCAAGCATTATCAGGTAAGTAAATATTACAGATACTCATTTTAGCTGGATATGATATTTGAACAGCTACGACCTGAAGATTAGAGCGTATATATAGATTAGTAGTTGGAATATTACATTTTACAAATTTCGCATGTTTAGTACAACGTCATGCCTAAAAGACTTGTAACCCCTTAGTGAGAATTTTTCACCGGGTTTAAAATGCGTTTCCTGGAGGTAGATAATTACGGGACATTCTTTTAACATGACAGATTTTAGTTCGCAATAATGATTTATACATCCATTGCAGTTCCATTGAATTATATTTTGTTGTAGAATTTCCATTAAAATTTTTCTTAAAAAAAATTACTTAGGGAAAAAATTAAAAATTAGGAATGGATAAAAGGAATTTTGCGAACATTTAATATAGATAAAAACAATAGATTATATATAGAAATAATAGGTAAAATAAAGTAAAATATGATGATATAAAATAATGAAACAAACAGGTAAAAAACAAGCAAAACATACAAACAAATAAAAACACAGCTGTAAGTTATGTATCTAAATAAAATATCACGTTAAATATCACTTAAAGAAATATATCACAGAGAGAGTTAGTCCGGAGGTTTGGGCTGTCCGGGTATTTCATTCGAGGTTTGAGACTGGTTATCTTTTGGTTTCCTGGGTTTGCCTTTAAGCCATCTCTTTATTTTTTTCTTTTTGTCTTTCCTTGAACTATCACTTTGTTGCGAAGAGAGCATACTATCATTAGAATCTAATGAATCTTCGACAGAGTAATTAACCTCATCTCTTTTTCTCTTGAATTTTGAGACGTGCCTGAGAACGAACTTGACTTTTTAAGTGCTCCATCACCCCTAGCTCCGGTATGTGGGAGGTTAGCAACTGTTGGTGGTTGCATGGGGATGATGTTCTGTTGAGTGGAATTACCTTGCTCTTTTATTAGCTTTTCAAATATTGATTGGATTTGATTTTCGATAATAGTGGTTGATATAGCTAACAAAGAGACAAATATATTTGTCTCTTTGTTAGCTATTTGTGCATATGTCATTTTAGTCTTTCTAGGACCACATACTTTTTTTCTAGCCTCGACATAACTTAATTTTTTTAACACTTTTATGTTTTGGATATTTATTTTCTCAATCATTCTAGGACACTTTCTGGACTTCGCTGAATGAGGCCCTCCGCAATTAACATATTTGATGGGATCTTTGCAAACTTGTCCAGTGTGAGGAGGATTTCCACAGGCACATATCTTTTCTACTTTGCAGAAATCAGTTACGTGACCGAACTTTTGGCAGTTATAGCACCACAGTGGATTGGGGATATAAGGACGCACTTCTAAAGAATAGAAAGCTACTTTAACTTTAACTGGAATTTTTGGCCTATTAAATGTTAATATATGACTAGAACTATCAATAAGTTCTCCATTAACTCTCCTTTTAGTCCTTTTAACATTAATGACACCCTCGGGTTTCATCTCATCTAAAATTTCTTCTTCGGCGCAATTTAATAGATCAGCACACGTAATGACTCCTTTGGAATGATTGAGGGATCTATGAGGCTCAACGGTAATATTATATGAATCTAATTTTTGGATATTTAATAATCTCTTTGCCTGTGCTTCTGAAACTGTTTCTGCTAAAAGACCTTCTTTAATTTTTTTTTATATTTTTCAGGTTTCCAACAAGGCCGAAAAGGCTTCTTGAAATGACGAATGGGTTCACTTTATCAAAGTTACCCTCGTCAATCCTCTTTATTACCAGGAACCGAGGAACAATGTCCGCCTTTTCCTAGCTGAGAGGGATTGTGGTAGTTTTAGATGTACCACAATCAGTTTTGGGGCCTGTTTTTCCTCGACTGGCCAACGAGGTTATATCATGCACCATAAAGATATAATTTATTCGCCGCTTAACTGTCCCAGTCTCCTTGAACCCTCAAATGGAACCCAGTAGTAGCCCTTAATCTAAAAGAAGAAGGGGGTACTAGGTTAGGACCAGCTAAGAGGTTTAGTCCGCTGCCGATGGCTGAATGAGTTTCCCCACACCTCATCAGCCGCTTCCTCGCCCAGTAGAACCCACAGAGACTATGGTCATTCCAAGCCGATTGGTAGGTCAAAGGGCTCTTTTCTCGACCACCGCCCTTCTAGCCGAATCCAGGGCCGAAGGTAAGTGTTGGGTGGCTAAACCGACCCTCTGTACCCAGGTTCCCTTTCTCCGACGACAAGGGTCGCCACGCACGGCAAACACGTGGCCTCCTTTTAATCGCTTCTTACGACACGCTGGAGGATACGACAGGTTAATTCTTGATCCCAACACTGCAGGGGATAAGAAAAAGGAAAGGATCAGAAGGAGAGGTAGGGAAGGGTTTGGAGAAGTAGTGATGGAAGTAGGTAGTGGGACTGGTGCCCCAGTTAGTCGCCTTTTACGACAGGCAGGGGATCTCCTGGGCCGATTCTACCCCCGAACCCAGAGGGGTAACTTACTCTTACTCATGAAAAAGTATTACAGATTTAGTTTTGAAAAAATATTCCATCCGTCATATTGGAGTCGCCATTTTAATCTTTTTTTAATTCAAAATGACGACTCCAATATGGTGAATGGAATATTTTCTAAAACAAGAGTTTTAAAGAGACAAAAAACTTACGCAACTAGATGATGCTATATATTAACGAAAAACAGTATTAATAATTATTGGACAGTGTAACAATAATTTTCACAATTATTGCTACGTACTTTAAAATGGCGCCGCTACCTTATCTCTGGAGGCATGCGCGTGACAATTGATGAACGCATCGACCGACGCGCGAAGGTTCCCCTCCGCTAACAGCCAGTCGGCTCAGCTTTTTAGTGTACACTAGAGGTAAGTTCGATTTTTCCTTTGATTTCCTTTGTTGAGACAGTTTCAACATTTTATGGTTTGAAATGCTGAATTGATATATGGTATCGATAGATCTGTTCAATAATTATTTAACTTGTCTTTTTGACTTAATTACGCGAGAAATCGATAAGAACCCCGCACTTTTCTTATCAAAAAGTGGTTTCAGTTAAATTGGTTGAATTTTTAATATGCTGTAGATTTCGACTTTCTTATCAAAAGCTCTCATGGGCCCAACTCGATCCTACGTCTAGTTTCCGAGATACAGCTATAAATTCTTGTAAAATTCTGTATCTTCTAGATCTTTTAATTTATTGATAGGGTATTAGAGGGCAAAGGAGCCATTTATGAAAGTTTTTCAATTAAAGTTTTTTTATCAGTAAGCCACATACTTTATGTAAAAATGTTTTAGCCAATTTGATCGAATATTTTTTTCACTTGTTATTTTTATATAGATTTCCCGGCGCCTTCGCCAACATTTTTCAAACTATTCTTTTCTGCACTATTTTTACTAAAGGAACAATTCTTCTTAGTGCACTATATCATAAAGGGCTCTTGTTATATATCACAATATAAAATATATGAAAGAAAAACTTGAATTCGGTAATTTTTTAAATGTACAAGGGATAATTCTTGTACATTTCTTGAGCTGTATCTCGGAAACTAGCCATATGATCGAGTTGGGCCCATGAGAGGTTTTGATCAGAAAGTCGAAATCTACAACATATTAAAGATTCAGCCAATTTAACTGAAACCACCTTTTCATAAGAAAGTGCGGGGTCCTTTTAAGACAGAGACCTGTCGGCATAAGCCATATTTGTTCAGTTCCGTCGCTTTAAAATTCCCAAACAGTATCTGTTGCTTGCTAATATCGATTTGTCATATCATTCATACCTTGCCTATTGCCTTGTCTTTACAAATTTACCTTATTAAATAACACAGCCCCACAAAAAAAAAAAAAGTTCAGACCAGCGAACCAGACCCATGCATTCCTATGTATTTTCGGTCGCTGAATCCGAATCCGAGGTCAAAAAAATTCGTACACCCCCAAAATCTTGAGCTAGAGCCAAGAAACACCCCTGGACTGGGGTAAAAAGAATATTAAGCTACGAGAATAGTTGTTACATCCTAATCTATCGAATTATTCAAATTAAAGTTAAACAGCAGCGTACATACAACAGATATGAAACACACCCCCAGGGAGGGGTGAGAAATCGATCGAAAACATCAGTGAGTACTGAAAAAGCTCGAAATGTCTAAATTTTGTTAAAGTGATAACAAACTTCATCAGGTCCAACGTAATCTTCATAAACTGCCCCTATTGGGTTGAGAACAACCACCTTCAAGTTTAAAGGACACGAGAAAAACAAGAAAAAACGTAAAATCCAACAGGATTTCTATTTTCATGAATGCTATGATTGGCTGAAATTGCGTAGTACTCTGAAATAGAACTAGAAACTTACGTATCATTAACACCCTACAGTGTCAACCCTCAGAGGGTGTGAAAACTACCCCCTAAACTAAAAAGTTACAGTATAAAAATGTAGTGTAAAAATTCGAAACACCTGCGTTGTGTGGAAGTGAGAAGAAACTAGACTATGTTCGGCGCTATGCTTGAAAACCAGCCCCACGGGGTTGCGACATACCTATATCTGTAGGATGCTGGAAAAACAGAGAGAAACTAACCGGATTTACATTTTTATGCTATGATTAGCAAAAATCGTGATGCACGCTTCCAGTGTCCTACGGATATGGGGGTAGCATCTCGCAACCCCATGGGGGTGGATTTCAAGCACAGCGCCGAACATAGTCTAGTTTCTTCTCACTTCCACACAACGTAGGTGTTTCGAATTTTTATAGAAGTCACTGTAACTTTTTATAGATGAATCTTACATATGGGGTAGTTTTCACACCATCTGAGGGTTGATACTGTAGGGCGTTGATGGTACGTAAGTTTCTAGTTCTATTTTAGAGTACTACGCAAAATAGAAATCCTGTCGGATTTTACATTTTCTCTTGTTTTGTGTCCTTTAAACTTAAGGGTGGTTGTTCTCAACCCTATACGGGCAGTTTATGAAGATTACGCCGGATCTGATGTACTTTAACAAAACTTAGACCTTTCGAGCTTTTTCAACAGTTACTGCTGTTTTGGATCGATTTTTTTATAAATGGGGGCTAGTTTGCACCCCTCACTGGGGGTGTGTTTCATATCTGTTGTATGTACGCTGCTGTTTAACCTTAATTTGTATAATTCGATAGATTAGGATGTAACAACTATTCTCGTAGCTTAATATTCTTTTTACTCCAGTCCAGGGGTGTTTTTTGGCTCTAGCTCAAGATTCTGGGGGTGTACGAATTTTTTTGACTTCGGATTCGGATTCAGCGATCGAAAATACATGGTGATACATGGGTCTGGTTCGCTGGTCTGAACTTTTTTTTTTGTGGGGCTGTGTAATCGCACTTATCATTTCTTATGGTATCTTATTTTGAAAATAAGTTCTAGTGTACCGGGAAACGGAAAAGACTCAATCTGTTATCTCACGCCACGTACTTAATAACCGAGTAGGATTTCATTTTTTGCTTGCATAATATTACCTACGTCTAGTTGACGAATTAATTTGTTAATGGGCTCATTTAGCACTTTTTTTTAATTCGATTATCTAAAAGATCTTATCATTTTAAGACCCTGTGCAAAAAAACTAGAATTTTGTGAGACCTATAAATCGTCTAAAGAAAATCATAAAAATGGAGCGCACCGCGGTCGAGTATCGGCCGTGACGTCACTTGATAGGAACCCGCTAGACGAAGCGGCTAGCTGCAGCGCGTTATTATAGTTTCACAATATTACAAATCGCTAAATGATGCTGGGTGTTTTGAAACTTATGCGTGCTTGTGAAGAATTTCAGTTTATCAATTATTTTCACCGATTTATATTACTATTCTCTGACGTCACAATGTTGGTCGCAGCGTGCTCTTTAAAAGTCGTATATTTCGAAAACAACATATCGGATTCATCTGAAATTTTCAATATCATCTAATTTTAAGTAATACTTTATCCACAAGAAGTAACAACTACTAAATGAAATTCATTAAATGAGCCCATTGAGAACCTCTCATATTAGTGCTGGTCATGGGGTGACTACAGCACAAATATAAATCTAATTCTCTACCTATATCTTGTCCTACCTAAAATAAAAAACTTTATTATTTACCTAAAATTATCTATTGAGTCAGGGAGACTACAGTAAACTATATGGAGATAATTATTTCTTTCCTTGGGTGAAAGAATATTTCTTCAAATTTAAATGCCAATTTAATTAATTTTTTGTTTGGGAAAATTTATTAATTAGTAATAAAAGCATTATTTTCACTATTAAATCTCTAGCAGATTTACTGTCGCTTACTTAATAATTAAGCATATAAAATAGGTATGTTGTATCTTGATTTCACTTTTTGAGTTTTTAAAAACAATTTTATTAGGTAATGTTTACAGGTTATGATTTACACTGGTTTACACTTATTTCACTACAATATGCTCGACTTAAGAGCTTAGAATAATAATAATTAAAATATAAGAGACTTGCTCAAACAATAGTATATGAAATAATATTTAGAGGGTCTTTGCCCATTTGCTTATAACTAGTGAGTTTGACTGAATGACGGCAACTGAACTGCGATAGCTGTCCAGTTGTACTTATAACTTATTTTAGCTGAATTGCAGTTATATTTACTTTAGTTTGCTTTTCACAGAGTAAAATAATCCCGTACGTGATTTTGGTAGACGAAGGTATCGGGTTACGACGATAAGAATGAAGATATGAAAGGAAATAATAATTTTATCAGTAATGGCATTAAATTACTTGTGTGAATCGACTTGATTATGGACTTATAATAATGCGTTATACAATACAATACAATATACTTAAATTTAATATAACAGCTCCCTTTCTTATAAAAAAGTTGATGCTGTGAATCAACTTTTAAGCGTAGTTCTTACTAAAACTAGGATTCAGTTCGATGTCTTCGAGTGGTTCCCGTATGTTTACGCTTGGTCTTCTTTTAGGGATTAAACGTCCGTATCCGCTGAATATCCTAGACCTCGGTGGTTGTGGAGGTTGCGGTGGTTGGTCATTTGATGGGGAAACGATTCTAGTATCTCTTCTTCTTTTCTTACATTTACAACTTATATATAAAATAATGAGGATTACAATTAGAGCTATAATAAAATATGTGAACCAGGATATATTTTTGGTTACAAACGGTTCGTTAATAAGTTTGTCTAGATCATCAGAGTACTGATCTAGTTTGTGTTTTGCGATGTTTAAATCGTCCGTGTTGAGGTTACTTAGTTTCAGGGGTTTCAGAGTCGGGAGTTTGGATTTCTCCGGTAGATGGTTACAACAATCGTACGGTATCCGAACTGGATGATTGCTGTAGGTGATGTTCTCCTGCTGTTGTGTCGATGCATGGACTCTGGTGCTGCCTATGAAAGCACTACACTCCGGTTTTAATGTCAAGATAGAGTTCATATGAATTAGTTTGGTAACAACGTCCCGGTTGCTACATTTCACGGTCACTGGTAGATTGTCTGAAACCGATATCAACCATTTATTGTTGCTTATTTTTTGAATACTGTAGTCTTTTGCAAACAATAAGTTCGACTGGCAAGTCCGGGGCACTGCACTTAATTGTTTTAATATTTGTGCTTCGCATATCGCGTCACTGTCTATCGGGTACGGAAGCACATTCGAACAAAGTCTTACACTAGGGTTCAAACGTTTACAATTTTCAAGGTTCGGGAGAGGTACAAATAACAATGAATCATCGTCTTTCGCTATATATTTGTGAGTTGTTGACAGGATGTGATGGAGTCCTGTTCGATTATCCAATATAGGAATGGGATAAAGGTGGTAAAGGGTGTAGCTTTCCGGTTCTGTTAATGGGATCTTTAAAATAAATACCACTTTGGATCCAGCTTGAAAAGCTTGGAGCTCTATAATGTCAAAGTATTGGGCTACTTTTGAGATTTGTGGAGTTAATGGCAAATTATTTTTATGTAAAGATTGGGATACTTCTTGTAATGACGTGACTAGATCTTTTGGAGTGATTATTGAACTGTGCAAAATTTTCAATCGAGCAAACGTGATTGAATTTAAAATATTATCTAAACTATTTTCCAGAAACATATAACTTTCCATCAGAGATTCACATAGCTCAAGTACTCGTAATTTTGATTTGATATACGCCAAATCGTCCGAAATATCATAAATTGAATTTTCGATTTCCTTAATGTCCTTATTAAAGGTTTCCTCATCGATTTTTAATTTTTGAATGGTGGAATTAAAACTTTTTATTACTGAAGTTGTTACCGAAATTTGATTTTTCATCAAATTTTCTATTTGATGTTCATCGTTTGTGAGTTTATTAATACAATTCGTATAATATTCTCCATCAGAGGAATATAGATTACCTGTGATGGCTTTCCAGAATGTACCTATTCCATTTACAAGACCTCGTTTGTAGCGTTTAGTGTCCGCGAATATTTCTTCAACTTTTTGTTGTAGCGATTGTGAAATTTGGGTTAAGAGACTGATGTGTGTTCTAACTTCTGACCGAAAGGATGTCATGCGGGGGTTGTCCGTTTCGAACGTCGTTATCATGCTGTTTAGAATGTTGTTATTATTGTCTAGGATCGACTTTATAGGTTCGATGTCTTTATAGACTAAAAGCGTCCATTTATCGTTAGAGATTTCAATGCGATCTTCTTCATGATAGTAAATTCCGATGGTATTGTTGATCGTGTCAATTGAATATTGGGGTGACACTGCTTTGAGCAGCAGAAGAAACCTGAAAATAAATTAATTTTCAAAGTATGGCTTCATTCTGTCAAAGTTGGTTTTTGTGGTGTGTTTAGTCTCGGGATTATAAAGTATGGCGGAGTTATTTAGAATTTCTCTAATTTCGAATGGTCCGTTGAACTTATTTTGGAGTTTATTTTTTATTTGGCTTTCTTTTACATAGACTTTGTCGCCTACTTTAAATTCGTATGGATTGTCAGTTACGTGTCTGTCGAATCGCGCTTTCGCCTTTTCTTTTTGCAGTTGGGTTTTTGTTCGGGCTATTTTGTAGTAATGCGAGATTCTGTTATTCAAATCTCGTATGTACTTCGATATCAGTTCCTTCTGATTGTAAAGTGTTTCAGGAGGACGACTTGCGGTGTGCCCGAATAATAGCTCGTACGGGGTGAAACCGTGCGTCTTATTGACGGAGTTATTGTAACAAATAACTGCGTATGGTAAAATAGTCAGTGGGTGTTCGTTAGGGTTTTCTAGTTTGTTAGCCCTTATCATTTCCATGAGCGTCGCGTGAAATCGTTCGAGTGAGCCATTAGATTGCGGGTGGTGTACACTAGAATGGGTTAACTTGATATCGTAAAGAATGCAAAGGTCTTTGAGAAGTCGGTTTTCGAATTCTCGTCCGGAATCGCAGTGTATACGGAGGGGTGTACCGTAGTGTTGGAAATAAAGTAGAAGGGTATTCGCGATGGATTTCGCGGTTTTATCTGGTATGGCGTATGCTTGTGTGAACTTAGTGAGTTCATCTCTAATAGTTAGTGCGTAGTTTTTTGTGGGAATTTCCATGACGTCGATGTTAATTCGTTCGAAAGGGGTTCTCGGTGTTTCGGTAATAACTAAAGGGTTATCGAGGTTCTTTCGTAAGATTTTTGCTTTTTGACATGTTTCACAAGCCTTTACGAATTTTTCTACGTCTTTTGTTAATCCAGCCCAATTATACTTGTTCTTTATTCTACGTATGGTTTCATTTATACCGCGATGGAGGTTGTTCTTTCCGGCATGAAATTGATTGAGAATAATGGGGATTTGGTCTTCATCGGGGTTTGTTACAACGTCTTGACAAATTACTAATTTTATTTCTTTGTCGCTAAATATAAAGGAGAAAATTTCGAGAATGGGCAAGTTCAAGTTATTTTCGACGTAGTATGTTTTAGACTGATCAATGTCATTTTGATTTTTATATATTGTAACGAAGAGTTGCAATATCGCTGACATAGGGTCGAAAGGTAGGGGTACAATATGGTAAGACCTATTTTTTACTGTTTTGCTAGACACGGTATTAATTTTATTATTAGAAAAGTCAGGATTTTCTTCAAGGATATCCTCTATAATTTTATAGTGGAAGTCTTGCAAACTGTCTTGCTGAAAGAATGTAATTATATGTTTATGGTCTTTGTCGAGCAGTTGGTTATTTGAGAATCGGATTTTAGAGTAATCGATTAGGGATGTTGTCTGATATAGTTTTTCGAACGTTTCATACTCTTGGACTACTTGTTCAGGTGGTACGTCTTCGTCATCGGGAATGTTTTCTGGGTCAGGTGGGTTGTCTAAGTTTTGTGCGTTATTATGAAACGCCACGCATTTTTGTATATGATTAACTTTAATGCGAGATAAGGCGTCCGCGTTTTTGTTAATTTTGCCTGGCTTGTATATGATCTCGTAGTCATATTCCTCCAGCTTGAGGCGCCAGCGTGCGAGCCTACTACCGGGATCTTTAATCGAAAAGAGCCAAGTCAGGGGTCGATGGTCGGTGATAAGTTTAAATCTTCGTCCGAAAAGGTACGGCCTGAAATGTTTGACTGCCCATACGATAGCTAATAGCTCTCTTTCTATCGTGGAGTATTTTGTTTCCGCGCTACATAAGGTTCGCGATGCGTAGGCTATTGGGAGGTCTTTACCTACGGGTCCTTGCGATAGCACGGCTCCAATGGCGTATGCGCTAGCATCGGTTGTTAGGAGAAAGGTATCATCGAAGTTTGGGTAAATCAAAATAGGGGTTGAAGTTAGTGCGATTTTCAGATCTTCAAAGGAATTTTTGCAATTCGAATCAAAATTGAATGGAATGTCCTTTTGCAGAAGCTTAGTAAGAGGTTTAGAGATTTTTGCGAAGTTGGAAATAAAGCGCCTGTAATAACCGGCCAATCCTAAAAAGGATTTAATCTCTTTTGGTGTCTTAGGTTCTGGAAAGTTTCGGATACAGTCAATTTTTGAGGGATTCGGTTTGACTCCGTCTTGGGTAATAAGGTGACCTAGATAAGCTACTTCTTTCCTTAGAAATTCGCACTTATCTGGCTGGATTTTAAGATTGGCTTTCCTTAACCTTTTAAAGACTTCTGTAATTCTGGAAATGTGCTCATGAATAGTGGGTGAATATATTATTATGTCATCCATGTACACGAGACAGCGTTCGTTTTGAATGCCTAACAGAATGTTGTCCATAACGCGTTGGAAGGTGGAGGGTGCATTTTTCAACCCAAACGGCATACGAACAAATTCATAGTGGCCGTTTTCTACAGAAAATGCTGTCTTTTGGATGTCTTCTTTACTAATTTCAATCTGGTGAAAACCAGACGCAAGATCTAAAGTGGTGAAATATTCACACTTCCCTAATTGATCGAGGAGATCTGAAATATTAGGCAACGGGTATTTGTCGTTAACGGTTAGCTCATTGAGTTTTCGATAGTCAATTACGACTCTCCATTTTTGTTTGCCTGAGGCGTCAAGCTTCTTTGGTACGACCCATACTGGGGAGGACCAGGGTGAGATGGACGGCTGAATTATGCCTTGATTGAGCATTTCTGTCATTTGACGTTTAACCTCTTCTTTATGAATTTGAGGGTACCTGTATGATTTAGTGAAAACAGGTTTGGCATTGTTAGTGTCTATTGAATGTTTTATTTCGTTTGTAAATGTTAAGGAGTCACCTTCTAGGTAGAAGATGTCCGAAAATTTGAGACATAAATTTACAATCGATTCTCTTTCTTCGTCGTTGAGGTGTTCTAGACGTAATTGGTTCTGAATTTCGCACAGCCTGTCCGTGGCATCGTTTTGTAATTCATTCAAATTCGCGTTTGAAATATTTACATTGCAAGCTAAATCGAAATGCGTAACTGGTTCTAATTTTAAGTCTGAAAAGTCAATTACCTTAGGTATAGCATTGGCGTTAATTACGGAAGTTAGAAATTCACCTTTTTCATTTACTTTAACTATAGCGTTAGGTAATCTGACCTTTTCTACTTCCTGAGCTAGCAGTATAGCATCAGTATTTGTTAGACTACATCTTAATTTGAAAACTTGCTCGGTTCTAGGTTCGATGGAAATTATGTTTTTTGTGAAATTTTCGTTAAGATGCGTGTTTTTAATGATGATTGGAGTTTCGCTAGCCTCGTCACCTGCCTTGAAGAGGGGTATTGTTTTATAGTTAGTAGTGAGTTTTTTGTTTTTTATGTCTATTATGCAACCGTAATGTTCTAGAAAATCCGATCCGAGTAATCCGTCAAATTCTATGTCTAGATTGTAAATGTATACTTTATGAGGATCGCCTACTTTAAATGGAATAAGTTTGGATTCTTTTATTAAGATTTTTTCGTTGGTTATTCCTTGAATAACGGCATTTTCGGAAAATTTATTCGAAAATTTTTCGGCGGTTTTTTCTTTAAATATCGAGATTCCTGCACCGGTATCAATCAAGAGTTTAAAGGTATTGGTGGCATCTTTGATATAGTACAGATTTTTAGATTTGACGGTTAGAAGGGGATTTAAATGAAGTCTTGTTCGGGGAAGTTCAAATTGGGGTTGAAGTTGTCCAGGTTCATTGACTGGACTTGGGATGCCAGATCTGAAATTGGGTTGTAGTCCTCCAGAGTCATCTCCGGGAACATAACAGGGTTCTCCTGTGTAAAAGTTTCGGGACATTGAGTTTGATAGTTCGGGGGGTCGTGAAGAGTTTGAGGGCCTAATTGAAAATCCTGGGAAGTATTAGGGTATTGATACGGCTCTTCTGAATAATATTCTTGTGGTTCGGATGGGAATTCCTGAAACTCTGTGTTAGAGTATTCTCGATATTCCTCGTTTGGGTAGTTTTGCATCGGATAATTTATATGATGTGTTCGGGGCTGATCATTTCGGTTAAAATTTGGATTTGGTTGTATTACAGACGGTCGAGGTTGAAATTGATTTGGTCTGTTGGGGAATTGATTTGGCCTTTGATTTTGGTTAGAAAAGTTTTGTTGGGGAAATGACCTTTGTTGTTGTTGTTGAGGGGCAGCATATTGCCTCTGAGGATTCGAGTTGAAATTTTGTGGAGTAAAACTCGTATAATTAAATGATTGTGAGGATTGCTGGCGTGCGCGGCATTCATTGATGAGGTGGCCTGTTCGTTTGCAGTATGTGCACGTTTTTTGAGAATTGGTTGGGACATTTGGTTTTCGTATAGGGGTGGTTTGGACGTCTCGGGAGTTGCTTGTTTTATTAAACTTTTGGTTTTCAAAATAAGAGAGCTGGAGTTCTCGTCTGATGCGAATGGATGCTTGGAGCATGTCAGGGGGATTTCCTGCCCTTATAATCTGTCCTAGACGGGGTTCTAGACCAGTAAGAAGAGTGTTTAGCGTCATCGTCTCGACGAGTTGAGACTGAGCGGTTTTTTGTTCTACAGTTAGACGCGATTTCTGTACTGCTGCATGCATTTTAGCATTATGGGTTTGCAGACGGGAGAAGAAGGTTAGGGCCGATTCATTTGGAAGTTGCTTGATACGCTGCAGGTCCTGTATCAGAGACGTTAAGTCGCGTGAATCTCCGAAATGAACTGATAGAAGCTGCTTAATTTCAGCCCAAGTCGCTGGATTTCTTGAATTAATTAACTGTGCTGCTCGTCCGCGGAGCTTATTTTTAATGTGCAAAGTTAGCAGCTTTTGCTGGTCACCAATGGCCATGCCATGCGAATGATCGCAAGCGTTAAGAAAGGTATTTAAAAAGATTTGGTCACCATCGAATTCGGGGACTATTGAAAAAATTTCTGATAGCTTGTAGGGTTCTAATTGACGTACGTCGTGTTCGAGTTGACGTTCGTCTTGTTCGAGTTGACGTTCGTCTTGGTCGTTTGGCATTTTTACAGGATTTGATTAAATTGGGAAAAGGGGAAGATTGGATAATAGAACTGATGGTTCGCGAAAAATATTAACGAGAGAAAAATTTAACACTTTCGATGCACTTAGATTCAAAGTTAAATGTACTTACATTAGTGGTTTCATGAGAGTGTGTGGAGATCTATCGTTCGTTGTTCGCGTGATTGCTTCTTCTTGAAGGGATCTTGGTTCGTTTCTGCCGTTGAAGGATTTGATCCACCACTGCCAGTTAGGTTCAGGTTCCTTGTTCTGACTGTGTTTTGCGGATCCTACCGACTGCGCCAATTGTTGTATCTTGATTTCACTTTTTGAGTTTTTAAAAACAATTTTATTAGGTAATGTTTACAGGTTATGATTTACACTGGTTTACACTTATTTCACTACAATATGCTCGACTTAAGAGCTTAGAATAATAATAATTAAAATATAAGAGACTTGCTCAAACAATAGTATATGAAATAATATTTAGAGGGTCTTTGCCCATTTGCTTATAACTAGTGAGTTTGACTGAATGACGGCAACTGAACTGCGATAGCTGTCCAGTTGTACTTATAACTTATTTTAGCTGAATTGCAGTTATATTTACTTTAGTTTGCTTTTCACAGAGTAAAATAATCCCGTACGTGATTTTGGTAGACGAAGGTATCGGGTTACGACGATAAGAATGAAGATATGAAAGGAAATAATAATTTTATCAGTAATGGCATTAAATTACTTGTGTGAATCGACTTGATTATGGACTTATAATAATGCGTTATACAATACAATACAATATACTTAAATTTAATATAACAGGTATATGAATCCTTGTTGGTTTTCCTTAATCTCGATTTAATTAGAAATCATAAATCTATAATAACAATTTTTTTGTCTTTCTAAATTCATTGTTTCGAACCATATCCAGGTTTTCTTTAACTAAACCATAACTTATTGCCTTTTGCTTATTATACCTAATTAAAATTTAATAATAGTATTACTTATGTCATTTCCTTAGTAATTTCTTTAAATATCAAATACATTTTATGAGATTTTCTTTTCTTTTCATAAAAGTTTATGACACTCAGTCGTTTCATTTTATGTAATAATTCCTTCATAATAGGGAAGAAACATGAAATTTGAAAATGCTTGAAAAAGTGCTTTTCTCTTAATTTCCATTACGCGGAAAACGATTATAACAAAAGAAATTCAAAATAAAATTTATTTTCCGTAAAGTTAATATTTAGATTATGCCGTAATTTGTAAACAAAACCACGTGACTGCAAATGGTTTCTTATTGGCGTAACGCTCAATGACGTCATGTGCTAGAAAATATACGAGAGAGGTCAATGGAGCCGGCATTGTGATAGAGTGGAAGAATATTATTTATTAATCAAACAAGAACTAATTTTAGTTAAGCGTCACATAATTTCTTGTTTTGTGAAGTTTCCTGACTTTATGTTAATTAAACGATGACCGACAGAGGATTTATGCAAGCCCAGTCGGATAATTTGCCCAAAGTAGATGCAGTCATGACAGCGTTTTTTGGCAACAATCCTGACTTTATAAGTGCAGAAATTAAAGGTGGAAAGACGATAATATCTTACAAGTTGTACCTTTACTAGTCCGATTGTTCACATTGTCTTCTTATTGATATCCACAGACAAGTTATATGGTGACTTTGTAAAGTAGTTAGTTTTAATGAAAGGTTAAATCGTAATGTGTCTTCAATTACATAAGTATTATACATATTTTTACACTTACATTAAAGTGATCCTCACAACATCATAAAGGCGTTTTTTCCGCCAATTTGATATTTTTTTTAGTGTCCCGTTTCATAGCAGTGCACCACTGTTTTCTAACTAAAAAATATTTTTTTTCGGCAGTTTTTATCGTAGTACTTTTACATTTAGGCACAATACAATATTTGTAACTCATGATCACTACAAATTACGCAAAAACAGAACAAACAAGAACTTAGTAAACTAACCGAGACCATGCAAACAATAACAGTAAACTGACATTTGACAAATCATAACGGCTGAAGTAACAGTTACTGGCGCCAAATAACTGTCGTTTTGAAATATTCAAATTCTTCACCGAAGAAATTTTTTTTTCTCACTGTATTAACATTCAAAAAATCGTAAATTTTGCATTTTTTTAATGTTTTATCGATTTTCACAATAAAAAAAAATCATGCAACTTCTCTATTCTCATATGTTACCGTGTGGTTAGTAATTTTTTTTGGACACTAATTTTTTTTTTAACTAATAATAATTTCTGGAGTATATTTTTTGCTCAGATTATTTTCTCTTAGTAGAGTCTTTTAACGATACGTTGAGCTCTCATATTTATATTTATTGTTTTCCCGGCTAGTAAGCTAAGTCTTACATAACATTTTTTATTATTGTATTGTATCTATAACACTGGTAATTTCTGTTTATGAACGAGACCAGGAAGAGAGTTCCATTGCTGTGTTATCCAGAGAAGGTTACGTAACCAGAAATCCAGAAATCGAAAGCTGTGTCACAAGTTCCAGTCTATCTTACCCTAACCTGAAGGATATCAAGGACATCGACTTGCCAATGGACATTTATTATTGTCCATTGGCAGAAACTTTAGCCATCATTCAGATAATCCAGGGGTTATATATAATAAGATGTTTCGAGGAACTGAGGTATTGTACCAGCTCTGATCACTTATTTCAACCAGCAACTCACCAGGTCTTATTTTGCAACGTCACCGAATACTAGTTTTATTTTCTAGTTCGTGTAAATGTAAAGATTTCATTTACTGGTTATTTCGGGAATATAATAAATAGTTTTCTAGTGAATATCACCTTAAGTGAATTTGTTACATTTTTTTTTGTTTTCAGCCCTTCTGGCATATAAATTTTAATATTTTTATTAGATCATTTGACTATTTTTTATTTACCATAATTTTCTTCAGCCCTTCAGGCATATAAATTTGTTTTAAACTCTGTGATATTAGGTAATAATCATAAATTAAATATTTGTTTACAATTTTATTTTGTGTTACTTAATTGTTGTAATATATTCTTGTTTGGAATTGCTTTGTTTTTCTTTCTTAGTTCAGATACTTCCAAAGCCAAAAATTTAGAACAATTATAATTTTTGCACATAAATATAAATTTGTTGTTAGTGGAGAGTTGAGGTCATTGTTAATTTGCGTTGATCTTCTTATCAACAGGCGCCCGCATTAATTGTGGTTATTTATAAACAAATTCTTTTTCATTGGTTAAAGTACCTTTACCTAAAAGTTACATTGCTAGACAGCCCATCAGCTGATTTCTGTATCAATAGTGCCCTAAGGAAGTACAATTGATAAATCACAATTTGTTAACAACAAAATTTTCTGTGTAGTATTTGTCAATTTAATTTAACATACACACCACCCACCGACAACACTGAGCAGCCGACAGGCAAAAATAAACAAATATAGAAGAGGCCTAAAAACAGGTAAATATAAAACTCCCCCCATGCAGGTCATCTCTTTGGTTACAACAGTTACAATAACAAAATGGCGGCATTTTGTAAAAAAAAATCGGCAGCTACTGGAAGCGGCTGGAACCTCCCCACCCTGTGAATCTTTGAAGCCGAAAAGAGCACTAAACAATATGAACGATCTCATTTAATTATATTTATTAAGTTGAAATATTTTGAACACCGCCGTGGCGAGTGTGAGGCTGGACGGGGTAGGTCCGGTTTGGCTTGGAGAAAAATAGAAAAGTAGCTCCTGTCTTCTGTAGGCAGGCTTAAAGACTAGGTTAAAATTATGTGTCCACATGGACCTAAAATTAATATAAAAATAAACACAATTCTATAAAAACGTTCGTAGGCAAGAGCACTTAATAATTTTGATTATTGATACGGGAAACAACCTCGGAAACAACTAAACGAAAAAACCTGTTCGTTGGTAATGGGATGGATGGCAGGGATGGCCATCTTTGTAAAAAACCATATAACTCTTGGTGGACAGCTTCCCTGCCAGATGTAGCCAGGGTAGTATTCATGGTGGCTCGTTTAATTTTGAGTTGGTATATTTTGTTTTATTTTTTGGCCTCGATCAATTTTTCACTAAATCGGCCGGGGAAGTGATAGCTGTCAAATTTTTGGTTCCAATATTTCTCTGGGGAATTTGGTTTTTGAAAAATGTTTAGGTTGGTATCAATGTCTTAAATTGTTTTTAGGTTATGTAGTACTATTTTTAGGTTATGTTGCCGGAAGAATTTTCGACGGGATGCCGGAAGTAGCGAAAATAGTTTTTAAAATATAATGTCACTGTAACTTTTAAAGTTTTATTGGAAAAAACTCACCGAAAGCGTTCCGGTGGGGTTGCTTACACTTGTAGGGCTTGTAGGCGGTTCAGGATGGCCTCTCACACCATCCGTGGGCTTTATAAACGTCGAAAAAACTTGTAATCTCTCGATGCACTTGACACGTCGAAAATACTCAGCATACAGTCTGCATGCTTCAACACACTAGCAGAGAACTTATACCACAAATGGACCCGTAGTATTTTTTGGGAATTTTCCTTTGAGTCCATTTAATAAAATTTGACATTTTTCTGAAAATTTGACATTTTTCTGAAAAGTGATATTTTTCCGAAAATTTGACATTTTTCTGAAGTGACATTTTTTCGAAAATTTGACATTTTTCTGAAGTGACATTACTCCGAAAATTTGACAATTTTCAAACATTTGACATTTTTCTGAAAGGTGACATTTCTTCGAAAATTTGACGTTTTTTCGAAAATTTGACATTATTCTGAAAAGTGACATTTTTCCGAAAATTTGACATTTTCCCGGAAATTTGACATTTTCCTGAATTTTTGACATTTTTCTGAAAAGTGACATTTCCCTGAAAATTTAACATTTTTTCGAAAATTTGACATTTTTCTGAAAGGTGACATTTCTTCGAAAATTTGACGTTTTTTCGAAAATTACATTTTCCTGAATTTTTGACATTTTTCTGAAAAGTGACATTTCTCTGAAAATTTGACATTTTTTAGAAAATTTGACATTTTTCTGAAGTGACATTACTCCGAAAATTTGACAATTTTCAAACATTTGGCATTTTTCTGAAAGGTGACATTTCTTCGAAATTTTAAGTTTTTTCGAAAATTTGACATTTTTCTGAAAAGTGACATTTTTCTGAAAATTTGACACATTTCTGAAAAGTGATATTTCCCTGAAAATTTAACATTTTTTCGAAAATTTGACATTTTTCTGAAAAGTAACATTTCTCCGAAAACTTGACGTTTTCCTGAAAATTTGACATTTTCTTAAAAATCTGACATTTTTCTGAAAAGTGACATTTCTCCGAAAATTTTACATTTCTTGGAAATTAAAAAAAAAAAAAATTCGTGACTCGTCTTGTAGAAATATTTTTTTGATATCATCATCAGTTCGCCTGTTATAAGAATTTTATGCTTTTACGACGTCATCAGAACGTAGGTGTATTTTTAATTCACTCGTATTCCATCCATCTACAATATTTCCACCTACGTTTCAAACTTTTATTGGATGTTTCCAGTTAAGTCGATATCTGCACCAGTTTCTAAGAATTTTTCTTATTTGTGACGTCATGTGACGTAGGTGTATTATTAATTCACTCGTAATCCGTCCGTCTACAATATTTATACCTATGTTTCAAATTTCAGTTCGATATCTTCAACCGTTCCCGAGTTATCAGCCGAAATCACTGAACACCTCTGTCATTATTAGAATATCACCCTGTACATTGCACTGCTTTGAGGACAAAACAAGTGAAATTTTTGTTTTTTAATTTTTTTCACGGAAACCAAATCGAAAAAGTGCAAGTGTGATATATCGTTGAAATCGGAATTTTTACTGCTTTTCAATGGTTCAATTACAAATTGTAAGTAATTATAAAATAAACAACTTGTTGTGCCAAAACGACACTAAACGTAATCCGATCTCAACCAAAACCTTTTCAGATCTTCTGGAGCACTAAAGAAACCCTCATGCAAAGTTTCATCCAAATCCGTTTAGTAGCTTCGCCGCTATCGTGCTAACATACATACACACACACACACACACACACACATACACACACACAGACATTTTTCAAAAACAATTTTTTTGGGTTCCTGGGACCTCAAAACGTAAAGATTTGATGTTATCTCAATTTTCGATTTTGGACTAATTGTAGTAACCTCCCACAATTTTATTGTGGGGAGGTTAAAAAGTTCACAGTACTTCGCAAAGATGCAACCGGAGTAGACATTGAAAATTAAGAAGTAGAACGAAAACCTTTTATAACAAGACCACCGTGCAGGAGAGTAAATCTGCTTTGATAGAGATTTAGATATAGCTGAATCAATGGATCTTTGAACGGACGTCATTATTCTCCTTTGTCTGAACTAATTCATTGAAGGATGACAATTATTATAATAATAAGTAATAAAAATATTAATAATGATAAATTGGACTAGACTACAGATTGGTTCAATGGTCAGTAGGTTCGATGAGTAAATACAAAAAGTCAAGCATGTGAAATCTAAAAAGTTATAAAAACTTTACATACATTTGTATTATCTTTTCACAATATTTCAATTTTAATTATACTTCCATTTACACTTGAGATATCCAATAAATAAAATTAATTTTTGAAAATGGTTATTCAGTCATATATACAGTGTGTCCCATTTTACTTGGAACCACCCCCATGTACAGTTTATTTTCCGATTTACATCGGTTTCTGTTTTAATCGTAGATCTCTGAGAAGTGATACATTAATTTTATAAAACATAAGAGCTCGGCCTACTGCGGTCTTTTCTCGGGGTGGAGAATGAAGAAATCTTATAGGACGCGAAAGTCAGTGTGACCAGCATATTCGCCACAAAATACGCCTTAGCCGACTGAGCTACCGTGTCGATAGGTATATATTTTATTCTAGCGGGTAAGTGTTTGTTTTCTTACTTTTTTCATACATCGCATACAGGGTGTCCCACGACGAATTGATTGATTGATTGATTGATTTATTTAAATACTATTTCAGTGCTACAATTTGATGTACATGCCACATAAACAAATGTTCGTGTGTGGCAGTTTACAATTTGTTAGCTCATATAATATATATACATATACTTATATCTATGTACATACACATATAGGCTTATAAACACATATATACATATAAATTCTTATTAAAAACGGTTAAAAGAAACAAGTGGTTATATCTATTCAACAAGCAAAGAAGGGGAAGTTAATATATAAATGTATATCTAATAAAGTACCTGTATATAAGAACAATAAGCAAGTGGATAATAACAAAATTAAGTTGAAGATGACTGGGTACCCTGGTAGCATACATTATGAGTAAACTGAGACAATAGCTCGGTGTGTGCATTTTAATTCATTTTAAAATTTGTAGATATGATGTGTTATGTAAAATCCATTTGTTAACCAAAGTTGTAAAATTAATTTTTGTTTGTGCACTTCGTATGTTAATTGGCAAGAGATTGTAAAGTTTTGGACCCTGGTATACGATAGAGTGTTGTGTTAATTTAGTATTCATAAATGGAATTTCTATGTTTTGGTTATTTATTGCTCGTGTACTAATATTATCGTAGTTGATTTTAGGGTACATATGTATATTTTTTCTTACATATAATAAAACCTTTTTTACATATAACTGTTTGACTGTGAAAACTTTGAACTCTGAAAAAATTAAATGTGTTGGATATTGGTACTGCTTTGTTAAACAAATTTTTATTAGCATTTTTTGGGCAACCTCCACTTTATTTAGAGTAGTTAGATATGCTGATCCCCAAGCTATTATCCCATATTGTAAAATACTTTGCGCAAAAGCGTAATATAACATTTTTATGGTACTGTCGTGCAAAAAAACTCTAACTTGCCTAAAAATATAGAAAAGTTTACGTATATTTTTACTTAAAATATTAATATGGGCCTTCCAATTTAGGAGCGAATCTAATGTAATGCCAAGGTATTTTATTGTACTGGTAAATTTGATGACGTTTTTGTTAATAGTTATTTTAGGTAATGTTTCAAATGATTGTTCCGGTATGGTAAATGGTATTGCGTAAGTTTTATCAATATTAAGTGTTAGATAGTTTTCATTAAGCCAAAGGCCGACTTCCTCTAAACCCGTGTTTGCTATGTTTATTGTTCTTTCCCAGCTGTCTTCAGCAAATATAAGAACGGTGTCGTCTGCATATGAGGTAATAAAGCCATTTTTTATTTTTATTTTCAATAGACTATCTAAGTAAATTATAAACATAACTGGTCCTAATACTGTCCCTTGAGGGATTCCGAAAGTTATTTTGTTTCCGTTACTTATTTCATTATGTATTTTAGTATATTGAACCCTGTTTTGTAAATACGAGAAAAAAAGATCATACGCTTTACCTCTAATTCCTATTTTTTCCAATTTATTCAATAAAATTTTATGCGACACTATGTCGAAAGCTTTTTTCAAGTCTAAAAAAACTCCCACTACTTTTTTATTACTATTTAGATTTTTGTGAATATTACATATTACGTCTGATATTGCATCATCTGTGGATGAATTCTTAAGGAAGCCAAACTGAGTGCTAGACAACAACTTAAATTTGGCAAGGTAATTACATAATCTATGTTTAATAAGTTTTTCTAATAACTTGGCAAAATTACTAATTAGACTAATAGGCCTATAATTGCTGCAAGAGGTTTTGTCGCCTTGTTTGTATATAGGTATTACATGTGATATTTTAAAATCTTTTGGAAATTCACCCGTACTAAAGGCCAAGTTAAATATAAAACATAGCGGTTTAGTTATATACTCTGCACTGTTTTTTATGTGGTCTGTATAAACATTATCGTGTCCTGGACTACTTCCGTTTTTTAATGACATTATGGTTTCTTTTATTTTATTAGGATCTGTAGGTAATAGAAAGAACGTATGATTAACTATAGGAATTTCAGTGTATTTGTTTGTTGTCGGTGTAATTTTTTTTGCTAATTCAGAGCCTATTGTGGCAAAATAATCATTATACTCATTGGCTAGTTCTCTGGAATCTGTGATTAGTTCATTATTTTTGGCTAAACTAATTTCAGTGTACTCTTTCTTTTGCCTACCTATTGCTTTATTAATTACTTTCCAGGTGCCCTTTATGTTTCCTTTAGTTTTAGATAGTTGTTCGGTATAATAATCATTTTTCCTATTTTTAATTAATATATTTAACTTATTTCTGTACTGCTTGTATTTGTTTTTTAACTCAACGCTGTCCGGGTTATTTTTTACCTCTTTTGCCATTTTGTCCCTTTGTCTTATTGATTTAATTAAACCTATAGTTATCCACGGCTTTAGTCTTTTGTTCGAGTTTTTATGTACTTTTGTGACTTTTTTTGATGCATTCAAGGCTTCTTGAAACAGGCGTAAAAAAATAGAATATGCAGTACTAGAATTTTGTTGCTCATAGACTAGCTGCCAATTTATATTTTTAATTTTCTCTTTAAATTTTTTCCCATCAATTGATATTTGTTCATTTATTATTTCTTTCTTGTTGGTAGTTAATTTGGATTCTTTTAAAACCATGAATGTTGTGTAGTGATCTGTTATATTGGTCGGTATAATACCAGTATAATATTTTTTTCTATGAGCATTCTTTAATAATATGTGATCGATACACGAAGTGGTGTTCTCAACAATTCTTGTTGGTTCATTAATTAGTGATATAAAACCTAGACTATAGAGACCATTTAAATATGTATCTGTTAGATTATTTGACTCTAAAATATTAATATTTATATCTCCTATAATTATTTGATTGTCTGTATGTTCAGTCGACATGAGTTGTTGAAGTTCATTTACAAACAGCATTGGATCGTAGGCTGGTGATCTATAAATTGCCCATATATTAAAACTTACATTATTTTTTGCTATATTAATTTTTGTGCAAGATGCTCTACTTAAATTTTGTGGAAGTATTTCAAAGTTATGTTTATTTTTTATGTATATAATAACACCATCACATTTATTATTTTTGGGATTTATGATATTCATTGTATAATTTTCTGAACTGATCATGTCAGTATACATTATGGTATTATCTAGCCACGACTCTGTTAATATGATAACATCAAACTCTAAATTTAATTGTTGGTAAAATATAACAAATTCGTCAAAGTTTTTTCTCATGCTCCGAATATTCATATTTAATATCGCTAAATCGTTTATATAATCTATGCTACTCTCAAGTTTAATTCTACATGTATCTACGTCCTTGTAAGTTACACAGTCGCTCTCATCAGAATTTTCCAAAATGTGTATTAAATTCTTCATACTATATTTTTTATTTGTAAATTGTATGCGTGCCAGTCATGTAAAATATCTCACTTGCATTAAATCCTCAAATATAATTCGAATATAATCATTCATTGCAATATATAATAGATAACACAATAAAGAACAAAATACATAATGAGAAATAATAATTACAGTAAACAAATACTAAAACTACACATAAATTTCAATATTTCTAAATATTATATGAAAGAAATAAAAAATTAACTGAATTTAAAGTCTGGTTTTGTTTCTTGTGGAGACTGAACTAGAAGAGGCTTCTTTGGAATTTATTTCTGCAGGCTTCATAGTCTTCTTGACGTTTGTTTTGTTTTCCTTTTTATTTTTGTTACTTGACGACATTAAGTTTTCTGAATCTTTTGGAGGGTTACTGTTATTAGGGTTATTTTTTTCTACTTCTTGCGGCGATCAATATCTCGAAAAGTAGACATTGTAAAATTTTGAAAATTTGGTAGTAAACTAATGTCGATGAGGGCAACTCGGCTAAAATATTTTCAAGATGATGGCACTTCCGGTTATACCGGAAGTAGATGTCTACTTGCTTATTTTAAATGGGGCACCGTGTATATTATTACATGTTTGAATTCCACGCAAAATTCTAGGCCGATTTTGTGTGTCATGTATTTTACCTAAGTGTCTTCGTTTTTG
This sequence comes from Rutpela maculata, assembly GCA_936432065.2. NCBI lineage: Eukaryota > Metazoa > Arthropoda > Insecta > Coleoptera > Cerambycidae > Rutpela > Rutpela maculata. The sequence goes on from OW386289.2 coordinate 45,080,481, forward strand.
ACATATTTCAATTTTTATGTCAAAAATGACGTTTGCTGCAGGCCCTAAAAGAATTATCAATTTTTTCTATAAGGAAGTCTTTATTATCTAATTTGGGTTAGATTCTTTGTTGAGAATGACCTACTTTAATAGTGTTTTCATAATATTTTGATAAGTGTTAATACAGAGTGTTCAAAAAATAAGAATAAAAATGAAATTGAGAGAACTGTCAAAAATTAATATAGAAACCCACAATTTTATAATCTTATCTTATGTACCATTAAAAATAAGGGTAAGTTTGTGTATGGACGTATATTTCGAAAATTTTTAGTTTTCGAAATATTGCCAATTCAATATTTTTATATGGGGATTTTGCTATGGATTTTAAGTTCAAATACTCTTAGTTGGCTCTATGACGGCGTTGGGTGCTAAACACTCCGGGTCTTCATCAGCCCATATTGTGGACGAATCACGTCCCGCACGTGCAGTCGTATACATTATATAGTATATATTGTACACTATATTGAGATAGTAGAATACAATCTTGAAATGTAACTTATTAATTAATAAAGAGATATTTAAATGGAAAATGGAAATGGGTGCTAAACAAATATATGTAGCTGTCACTTACCATTTGACAAGTATTAATTATCATGCCGGGGTGCTTAAATCCATTGATTGGACCAATGCCCAAAAGGAGATTGTAGAGGACATTGAGGAGGGGAGAATTTCTCTTCAGGAATGTGTTGAGGGCAGTTAGGAGGTAAACATACTAAAAGATCCCGCCCCTGTCCCCGCCGCTTCAAGATGGGAGGAAGTGGAAAGGTTCCTTTTTTCGATTCTTCGCTTATAACTCGCAAGCGACGCGTCGTACGGGAAAAGGTAATCCATGCAAAATTAAACATAATTTTTCCTACAATGTTTATTTATATTAATTTTCTTCCTATGTCTTATGCCTGCAGTATACTCTCGCCGAGACCGCTCGGCGAATGTCTCTGGTTTTAGTAATGTGAATTAGTTAATTTTATTTATTTGCTTTTATCATGATTAGAAAATATTATTTAGGTATTAAGCAAATCACAACTTACACACTTTTTTATTTATTACGAAATTATCTATTTTCTGTATATTGTTGCCCTAATCTGGACACGCTATATAGTTAGGTGAAGATGGTGGATGAAAACAATTCATCGAAATAGAACAATTGAAAATTTAAATGTGATTTTAATAATTATTATTTACCTCACTGTATAAAAATGAAACATGCCTGAATTAATAAAGGGTGTAGCCGGTTAAGCACATGAAAGATGCCCATAAAGGAAATTACATGAAATGGGCATCAAAATATTCCCTTGACTGTAAAAAAATATTTGTTACAATATTATTTCAGAAATCCAAGGGGGAGCTGAATTTTTGCAAAAAGGGCAATTGTTAATTAAAAATTTGTTGCAACTTACCTAATGGACCAAAAATTTGAAAAAATTATCGACCATAAAGATCTTCCAGATGATTTTTCTTTATTTTTTTATATATACCATATACGACGTAATATTTTTTTCTGAATTCATCTGGAAGATCTTTATGGTCGATAATTTTCAATTTTTTTTCGTCCATTAGGTAAGTTGCAACAAATTTTTAATTAACAATTGCCTTTTTGCAAAAATTCAGCTCCCTCAGACGAGAGTAAGCGAGAATATACTAGGTGCCCTCGGCCTCGCGGCTTGTGTTCCCTTTGACTCGTGGTCAAAAAATCGACACAGATAGGAGCGTTAACGAGGCGAGGCGAGGGCACACGGGGCGATGCGAGCGCAGCAAGTACACTCTCGCCGAGGCGTTGCGAGGGCAGGCGAGCGCGTTAACTAAACGAGGCGAGGACGCACGGGGCGATGCGAGTGCAGCAAGTAAGTACACTCGCGCTCGCCTGCCCTCGCAACGCCTCGGCGAGAGTGTACTGCAGGCATTATATTTTATGAGATACTCGCCAGTGAAAATCGATAATTAATAAGTAAATTAATTAGGTACCTTGAATATTTCTATCAAAACGGTTTACAGCGGTATGCTAATAAATCACAGTAACAAAACAGTCTATATTTTACAACACTTGATGTATTTGCTAACGTCATATTTTGTCGAAATGTATAAATTTCCTTAAGTATACAATGTGACTAACTTAAAATGAAGACATCCTTAAAACTTTTTTATTTTGTTTCCGATTTAAATCAAATTTTACTCAAGTATAGAACAAATTAAGATTTACTCATGACCAGAAAAACATTCGCCTGTTACAAGGGCAAAGCCACCTGCGGTACCAAAATATGTGGACAAAAATTAAAAATCATATTAGTGGGTCTTGACGAATTTAACGTATCCACCACAAATTGCGGAAACTGAGGATCTCCTTTGCCAGATGAGCTTATGTATGAGAAATCCCCCATCAATAATCAAATCAAATTTTGGTGTATGTATGTTTTTGGCGCCGATCCGATGCATTTTTTAGAATGTTTAAATCCAAAATGTTTTTATTTTTTTCCGCATATTTTACTACCGCAGGTGGCCTTAACCTTGTAGCAAGCGAATGTTTTTCTGGTCATAAGTAGATCCTAATTCGTTCTATGCTTGAGTAAAATTTAATTCAAATCGGAAACAAAATAAAAAATCGGCAGCTACTGGAAGCGGCTGAAATCTCCCCACACGGTGGATCCTTATCTGCTGTGTTTGGATATTACATCGGGAATCATAGCACTGAGCAAACAGATAAATACACGTGACTTTGGAGCCAGTTATTTCATGAACAAATATCGAACGAACTGAAGTGGACTACAAGCAATCTGTTAAAACATTACCTCTCATGATTGTTTATGTTGCATGTTAATCAATTGCCGGATATTATAAGGGTATTAACAGATAACGTTTCGAAGATTCTGTAAAACATTGGATAGCGAAAGAAAAAATAATAACAGAGAATTTAACCCAAATGACACTCTAACCTCAACAAGTCAATAATATTATGGACAATTTAAGCAGACTACTCATGCGTCAAATTAAAATCTTCCTGCTCGATTAAAAAGGTCCGAGCAAGTCGAGCTTAGTCCGAGATGAACGACTGTGACGCATCCCATCAATCAGACGTAATATCCGAACACGGCTATAAACAATTATTAACTTAAAAAAAAACCAACTAAAATAAGTTTTGACATTGCCAAAAATATTTGGGTTGGTAATCTTCAGGAATGTTGATTTTTAGGTCATGAAATATATTTAGGGACATAACCTACACAATAGGGCATCTGCATCATGTTTACGTTTTTCAAGTTTATTCTCATTTTTAATGCTTGTGTACGCATTTCTAGCTTAGAGCCATAGTGGCTTCAAGCAAATATTTAAAGATTCACGCAAATAATTTTTCTATTAGGCAATCCAACGACCAAAATTGTTTTCAAGATGGCGTGGCGGTCAAAACACGGATTTATTTCTATTGTTTAGATTGTGACCAGTGCAGCATTTTTTCATGTAGTTTTTCGTTTTAAAGGTTTTTAATTTGAGTTTTTTGTAAAGAATTATTTAATGTGTCTTATTAGATTTTTTCGTGATAATATTGGCTATAATTGGAAAAAATGCCTGATATGTGCATAGTAGTGGGTTGCGGACATCGTGGAAATCGTGACAAGGTTAGCTTTTACCGTGTACCCGACGTCGTGAATACTAAATATTTCCCATATAAATGATCTGTCGAGAGAACGACGTCAAAGATGGATAGCCGCGATTAAAAGGGATAATCTAACACCTTCCATCATTTATACACCTCGATTCTCCAACATCAACTTCTTGAAATACTCACTCTGCATAATTAAATAAAGTTTATTACTTGAAAACAATCAAAAACACCTTGCCACAATCCACAAAAAACACTATATTGTTAAAATTTCAAGATACTTAGCCAAGCCAACGGAAAAACACAAACTGTTTTGATAAACGTTTAACGACTGTCAACAAATGTTTGGCCACCACGCCATGTTGGAAGTCACGTAGTTTGGATTGCTTAATATTGTTTATTAATGAAAATAGGCTGCTAATTACAAGTTAGATTTCCAACCTGCAAAAAGAGTCCTATTTTATTAGGACAAAGTATTTAGAACTTCATGAACTTACACTATACTAGATTTTAGTTGAAAGTACGGGAACCAGGCAGAAATTTTAATAATAGCTACGTAATATTCTTAAATCTTAGAAATATATATATTTTTGAGGTTAGCTGTGACGTCACATACCATAACCTATAACCTTTGGTGCCACCTCCTGAAAAGGGGCGACAATCACCCCCTATAAGTTAGCAAGTCCCCGCATAATATGGAAATTTGCTTTGATGCATTTACTATTAAGTTGCCAAGAATGAACGAAATCTAATTCATTTGAAACGATTCCGTAGTTAAAACCTCTAGTTACTGTATTATTAATAATATTTTTTTTCCAATACTACATATGAATATGAATATCAGATAGAGCCAAAAATGTATCTCATAAGCACATCACATATAATAGACAACTCCCAAATCCGAAGCCAAGGCTGTCCGGAAGCGGCTTACACATTTGGAAAAACGCAGACATATATCCATGCCCACCGGTATTGTCAGTACTGGGACTTGGGCTTGACCCAGAACGCGATAGTCAGTCGGTCAGCATATTCGCCACTCATACGCAATTCAATTCAATTCAATTCAATAACAATTTATTCAATATTTAGTTACATATATGCGCCTAACTGAATTCCGGTCCGGAGCCAGCCGCACAATCACGGCACGTGGCGTTCTGTGTGTGGCTGGGCGGAGCGGGTCCGGTTTGGCTAGAGTGATAAATTATTGTGGAGAGTTAGTACTCCTATCCTAAAAAAAGATAAAACTTAAAACTAACAATATGGCTATGTACTAAACTTTTAGGTACTTACACTTGTTCGTTTTTATTAACGGTGCACTTGTTAGGGCGCGCTGCACTGTTTAAAGTTTCGGTTACTGACACGCGGAAAACTCAATGAAAAAAACCGTTCGAGCTAATGATATCCTTCGTCCTGGTGGTCTTAACTCCTCCATGAAGGTAGGGTGAGGGGATGTTGTAGTTTAAAAAGTTTGTATTTTACAATAAGTTATTGGCCCAGGGGGATTTTGAAAAGGAGACAAAAAAGAACAAAAGAACAAAAACTAACAAAGATTAACGAAAAGGGAGGTGAATAGAGGGGATAGAAAGGTGGTGAAGAGGAGAAATTGTGGTATAGGAAAGTGTGGCTAGGGAAGTTGACGAAAGATAGGCAACGCCTGGTATGGTAAGGGGTGTCTCAGATTGAAAAGGCATTAATCTGTCTGTTATATTTCGCGTTAGCGGACTATCATCGCCCAGTTTGAATTTGTAAAATTATTGCGACATTTACTGGACATAGTCCACTAATGGGGTTATGTCGTGACAACGTGCATAGAGATATCTGAGGGAGTTCGAAACGAGGCGCATAAATTTATGTTCTAGGACTAAATTTCCGCATTGTCGTGTACGTGATATACAGCAATTTCTTGTTCGTCCTACCCCTTGTCATGAGCGGATACAGACTCCTGGACATGGAGTGGACCTTACGTATGGTTTCGTTTACGTGGGTGAACGTCAGTCGTTTGTCTAAGTTTACACCCAGGTACTTCCCGCACCTTTTAATTGCAATTTGGCGGCCTCCGATCGAAATTGATGTTAGGATGCGGTTCTCAGAGAACCGGCGCGTGAAGAGTATGGCCTCCGACTTCTCGGCGTTGATCCAAATCTTCCACTTGTCGTAATACACCATGGCACGGGCCATGTGCGCTTTCAGCAGCATGTTCGCTGCTTGTGCTTTGTGAGAATGTGCGTACATAGCCGTGTCGTCGGCGTACTTGGTTCGTGTTCGGAATCTCCGGAAAGTCGGAGACGCACAGGTTGTATAACTTTGGTGACAGGCATGACCCCTGGCGGACACCCGCGCGAATGTCCCGCCGAGTTGAGAGTTTATTATTCACTCTGACCTGCAGTGATCTGCCTGTCAGGAAAGAGTGAATGCCACTCATATGCCTTAACCAACTGAGCTACCATGTCGTCAATAATATTACCTTAATTTAAGTATACAGAAAATGCTTTCATTAAATATTCAAAACGTTCCTCCCCTAGATAGAAAATTTAACATTTTTCCATGAAAAATAGTGGTTTTTAAGCAGAAATAAACAATGTATTGAAATTATTTTGGGAGAGGTTCTTCTGAGGACAAGAAATCGAAAAAGAAATAATTTGTTTTCTCCATGCAAAAGTGCAAATTCATCAAAAACTCGGTGAAGACGGCTTTGATAGTAGACTTCAATTTTCTATAGAAAAATCACACATTTTCTGTTGCAAGATATTTGGGTGTGTCAACAAACGTAATTGTATAGGTAGACAATAAAAATTCTCATGTTTAAGAAGGAGCATACACGATCTTCCTTGAAATGGTAAAAGTGAAAACGTTTCTTAATTCGCGTGTACTGGCTCGCTAGCAAAAATTCGATCTGCCTTATATTCGTGGCCATCTCAAAATTGACACAAGAATGCAGTTATGAATTTTCGAATGGCAAAAACATTTTCCTGATTCAGAATTACTTATGTAAATAAACTAAAAACTACCCTGTCAGAGCGTTTATAGTAGGATACAGAAAAATACACCAATTTTTGTTGAACTACTAACAATTCGCTAAAGGGTGCGCCACTTAAACATCCCAGACTTGTAACTTTTTTATTTTTGAAGCGATGACCATGTTGGGCACATCAAATTGTAGACATTTTTAAAGCCTTTAAACATGCATACAGAGTGATAAAAAAAAAAATTTGAAAAAATTGTTAAGAAAGGAAACTTAATTTCTTTAAATATTTTTTTACCTCGCCTTATACGTGAAATGTGTTAATGTGTTCATATAAAGGTTTTAATTAGATTTAATTTATGTCATTAAAAAAAAAAAGTAAATACAAATTTTGCAATTTCCTATTTAGTACAGTAATTATTTAGTACATTTTAATAAAATTTGTTTTTAAAAATATTTATTTTTTTGTTTCTTATTGCTGTTTTTTGTTACGTTGAGTATTGTTTGTGATATGTCTTTTACAAATAAAGCATACAATTATTATTTACATTTTTTCAGTTATTTTAAAAAAAAATCAGTTTGGAATCTGAAGGAGTGTTTCTAATTTATTTCTCTAAAACCAAAAAGAATTTCGAATATGACGCAATAACATAAATTGAAGCTAATTAAAACCTTTATAAGAAAACATTAACGTAGTTCATGTACAGGATGAGGTAAAAAAATATTCAAGGAAATTAAGTTTTCCTTTTTAACAATTTTTCAAGAATTTTTTTTTTAAATCACTCTGTAGACATTTTTAAATGCCTTAAAAATATCTACAATTTTATGTGCCCAATACGGTCGTCGCTTAAAAAATAAGAAAGTTACAAGCCTGGGGAGTTTTAAGTGGCGCACTCTGTATATAAGTATGAATATTCGTTCACGTAGATAAAAGAAAAAATTTCAACCGCAAGTCTATTTTTTGTAATTTTGATCATATCCGCTTAAAGAACCTTAGACAGAGCGGTAATATACTATATTATTATTGATTTAATATTTCGTTCTAATGTGTGATCAAGTAGGGTCTCGTAATATGATCACCGCTTCGCTTAATGGAGCACATTTTGAGCATAAATTAACATTTCTACATATTTAAGGTGATTTATATATGAGACAAAGAGTATATATTTGGTTTTATCAGTGTTCATTGTGGGACCAATGTTTAATATTCAAACGTATTGAACTTGTATCCATTACTCCAAATGCATCCCCCCCCCCCCCCCCCCCACCAACATACAAAATTTTTCACACAGAAAATTGTATTGTACGATGTATTTAATATATTATGTTGATCCTTAATTATTATGTGAAAAAGACGTTAAAGGACCCCGCTCTTTTCTTATGAGAAAAGTGGTTACCGTTAAATTGGTTGAATTACTTCCACATCCAGTGGAAGTATAGTATCGACAAAAAAAGATTTTAATTTTTATTGTTCTAATAGGCTTAAAATGTCATGAAACGTTAAGATTTTAAGTTTGAGGAAAAAAAATCTGTCTGTCGGTATGTTTGTAACTTTTTTTGTAGGCACGATTACTCTGGAACCGTTTAAGATATTGACATGAAATTAGGTACACTTGGGGGATAAATTGAAGTAAATAGGAGTAAATGGTTGTAAATAGGTAAGGTAAATTAAGCAATTAAAATTCCATAAAATTGGTATTTAGTATATATACGAGAAGCTAAGGTCTCAATAACATTTTTGGCATTAGCCACCCTCATTGACAACCCCCACCCCACCACCATTATTAAAGGAGGTGAAAAAAATAAAACTGTCATTTAGTGTGTGTACAGGAACCAGAGGCATCAATTTTTTTTACTTTCTCCAGGATTTCGAGATAAAGTTTGCTGAAGTTAAAATTATCATGTATTTGAAGTATATCGCATTTGATTCAAATTGCAATATAATTACTCAGGATTACCCTATTAGGGTCAGGACGATGTCTAAGACTATTAATAAAGCACCAGCAGTGCTCAGGTTACCCGCTACCTGTATTTGACGTCCTGGGGATAATAACTGATGTAACTTGAAACATACCATGTTCTGGGCTGAAAATGAGGTCAGAATGGCTTCTGGGGCTACTTTTATGACCTTTAACCAGTTTGATACCAAGGGTTGAAAAATAGGGAAAACCTGAATGAAAACCCATATTTATTTATTAAAATTGTTTAATAAAATAATTTCCGGCATTATATTTCACAAAAAAATTGACACGTGTTTCGCAAACGAACCACTGGGAAGAACAATGAAATTATCGAAAAGTGAAAGTACATAAAATATCCTATTTAACAGAAAAAGACAACTTAAAATAATAAAAACTTACAAAACAGTATTTTAATATAATAATGAAACACAATAGAAACATAAATACACCGTTTTTTTCACATTTAACATTGGTGCGTAAAAGAACCGTAAATAGTGGTAGTTTGCAAAGAAAAAAATATCTAAATGTATTTTACATTTACTACAAAGGTGTATTGTATGATTTTTACATACTTTACACCTCCTCCGGGCTTTAGACACATGAGAAACTATAGTATGGCCGAAGCCATCATAACGTACTTCATTTATGGGTTGAGGGACATTTCTTTGTACATAAACTTTATCGGTTTTCAAAAAGCGCAGAGCAATATAAGATTTAAAATCAAGCTGGGACATTTTTTTTCATTTACTCTATTATACATTTTCCAAGCGTTCACTATCGTGTTATCTACGGAATTACAAAAAATTTTTTAGAACTCTACTTCTATAGTTGGCAATGACATTATCATGGAGGTCCACTCCACCCATAAATTTATTATATTGAAATATGACATTTGGTTGAGTTACTTGAATGTCCTTCTTCTCTGTTTTATTGTATCTTCTGACACTACGTTTGGTTGAACGCCGAAAACATTACTACCTATAGTTACTACTACGTTGTCATTCCAACGCACAAATGACGTTTTTGACTTTCTGTCATATGCCGAATCCTATACTTCCCTGTTGGAAAATAGTTTACATTACTGCAGGAGAAATTTACTCGTACGATTGTTGTCTCGTACCGTTCCAGTACCAAAAATACCATTTTCTTTCAGATGCCAAAACAATTTGAAAGATGAAAAAAATTATCAAAGAATATGTTATGAGCAAAGGGTTTTTGCACAACAGACAAGCAAGCTCGTGATTACGTCACCTCCAAGACCAAATTCTGATTTTGCGTTATCAGAAGCACCACCACAAGGAAGGAAATAAACAACTCATTGTTGTCTGATAAATTCAAATTTCTTTTAATTTCTGGAATACACACATACCTCTTTCCGCCCAGTTCACAACCTCCTCTAAAGCAGCTTCTAATTCTTTCCCCGTTTAAAAATTCTTAAATAACATCTCGAACACTCAAAACCACCTTATAACTGATATAAATGCAGACTGAATTCGATCTACCTCACTATAAGACCTTTATGCAGATATTGTAAATATGTCTTGTCAAGAATTTTCTTATCCAGTTAGCAAAAATGTAAACTATAAATACCAGTGGTGCGAGAATGCACCAAGCGTTTTTCAATGCTTATAGTGATTTTAATATTGATGTGAGAAAAAATTTATGTGGCAAATGAAAAACTAGCACCTCTGGTATTATATTTGTCTTAGAGAAATATTTCAGAAAATTACTTATTTACTCACTTTTTTAAATAAAAGAAATTGAAAAAAATAACCTTACAATTTTATTTTATAAAAAGCTATAACTTCCTCAAATTCATATATACAATCATGTAATTTTTTTATGAGACAAAATAGATCATAGTTAATAGATTACCTCCAGACAATGCTGAAAAAGTATTTGGTAACTCGTTAAAAAAAGTAGAATTTTGTGGTGCGTAAATGCACCACTGGAGGCTAATGGGTTAAGGTAACTAGGTCACCCCCCCTCCCTATAGATGAAGTCACTTAGCGATATCTAGTGCAACTTGAGAAATACGGTGTTCTAGCCAGAAAACTAAGGTGTCTAGGAATATTTATGTGATATCTGGGATGTTCCGATTGACCCTTCCCTAGTGATGACGTCACCTGGAGATACCTGGTTCTACATGTAATATTTTCTCTTTAAACATGCCTGAAAGGTGTCTGAAGGTGTCTGAAAGCTGATGAAATACGAAATAACATATGACTCACAGCGGAACATAATATAACATGAAAAGATACGATGTGACCTCCATGATCTGACATGATATGATGTGACATTTTAATTACACTTGATATTTATTTAGTGCCATTAAATCAATCTGAGTCCCGTGAATAAAAAAATATGCAATTTTTAAGAGGGCACAATGCCAATCACAAAGTTTAATCGGTAAAGTTAAAGCTGAAGTGGGGCGAAGGGTAGGCAGTGTGGCTATTATAGGTTATCTGCACGTGACGTCACAGCTAACCTCAAAAATATGTGTTTCTTAAGATTTAAGAGTATTACGCAGCTGTTATTAAAATTTCTGCCTGGTTCCCGTATTTTCAACTAAAATCTAGTTCAGTGTAATGTTTATGAAAATAGGACTCTTTTTATAGGTTGGAAATCTAACCTGTAATTAGCAATCCATTTTAATTAATCAACAATATTGAAAAATTATTTACGTGAGTTTTTAAATATTTGTTTAGAGTACGGCTTCAAGCTAAAAATGCGTACACAAATATTAAAAATGAGAATAAACTTGAAAAACCTAAAATTTAAGGTTATGTTGATTACATGATGCAGATGCCCTATTGTAGCGCTGTAGAAAAAGCACTGTACTAAAAATCTTGACTGGGAAAAAGCAGTTTTTAGCCAAACGGCTATTAAACTGAAAAAAAGATATTCTTGTAAGTAAATGAATACTACACTTTTACTGAAGAACATTTTTAGCTAAAACTTGTTTATTAGGAAGATCTTTCTTTACATTGGCTAATAAACAAGTTTTAGCTAAAAATGTTCTTCAATAGAAGTGTAGTATTCATTTACTTACAAGAATATCTTTTGATCAGTTTAATGACATGAGCCAGTTCGCTAAAAAATGCTTTTTGCTGGAATTTTTTTTTTTTTTTTAGTGCAATGCTGTTTTAGTAGATGGCGTCACTTCGATATGATTAAAAATTATTGCAAAATAATTACATTTATAACCGATGCGCACTCATTTCGTGTATTTGAATCTTGGTCTCGATGTGTTCTTGACCTTTCAGGCGTTATTGTAAGTAGGTAGAGCAATAGTAAAGAAAGTACGAACGCCAAAACTAGACAACCAACACAACAACGCTCTGTACTTTATTTACTCATTTCCTCCCACTCCCCTCTGATTTGATTGCGTTACTCCCTCTTAATTAAGAGCGTATACTTCAAATACATGATAATTATAAATTCAGCAAGCCTTACCTCGAAATCCTGAAGGATTGGGACTTTGTGCCCATTGAGACATTTGATCAGGGCGTTAAGATACACAACATAAAAAAAATTCAGCCAATTTAACGGAAACCACTTTTTCCATCTTTTGGCGATTAAATAATAATTTTGTGTTGTTATAAACATACTTACCCATGATACACATATCTAAATATTTCATTTCCTGCAAGCCCTCGTAAGTAATACCATTGTACTCTTTAATATTGTCAACTATTTCCTTTCTCAATTTGTCTTGCATTTGAGGATGTATGCACAATTCATATAAAGCAAATGCTATCGTGGAGGCAGTTGTTTCAAATCCAGCGCCGAAAAATTGCACTGCTTGCGCAACCACCTTGTCTCCCTCTAAAAATAACGTTGGAAAAATTATTCTAAAGTTAGTAAATTATTAATATACTATTACACAGCCACCCAAAAAAAGTGGTCTGGCCTGCGGACCAGACCAGTGTACCCTAATGTTTTTGGACCCGCTGGAACCATACATATCCGAAGTTAAAATTGGCATACTGGTTAATTTTCCACCTCTAAACTCCAAAAAACACCCCCCCCCCCAAAAAAAATTGGTTTGGCCTGCGGACCATACCAGTGTAACCAGTGGGTGCTTTTTTGGGGTAGGGGATGAAAAACGAGCCAATCTGATAATTCTGTCTTCGAATCTGGTTTTACCGGGTCCAAGTACTTAAGGATACACTGATCTGGTCCGCAGACCAGACCACTTTTTGTTTAGTTTTGGGGGGTTTTTTGGGGTTGGGGTGAAAAACTGACAATACTGACTTTGGATTCGGTTTCAAAGGATCAAAATACATAAGAATACACTGGTAGGGTCCGCAGATCAGACCACTTCTTTTTTTTTAAGGGGGGGAAGGGTGTTTTTTGAGGCTAGAAGTAAAAAACGAGCCAATCTGACAATTCTGACTTCAGATTATTTCTTCAGCGGGTCCAGATACATGAGGATACACTGGTCTGGTCCACAGGCCAGACCACTTTTTTTTGTGTAGCTGTGTTATTAATCAATTCTTTAAATACATAATGTATAAATAATGATCTGTCTTGACCCCCCCCCCCCCCTCAAAATGAAAACAAATTGACACCATACTAAGGCCTCGTTCCACTCTGTTATTGTCCACTCTATTAGTAGGGTATATTAAAATCTCCTGGAATGGAAGAAATATACAGAATGTATTAATACCAAATCTGTGTAACGTTAAAAGTGTGTTTGGTCTGGAAATACATACCACACATGTGGCGGAAGGCGAAGGTCACCTACCTACCAAAAGTAGGCATGGTATCGAACCAAACGCCCAAGTTGTACAAACCCATAATCATGTCCTCTTTCCTATTTAAAACATTGGAAATACTATGGAACTGGTACAAACATTAGAAATTCAAATACCAAGGGACAAACTTCTTAATGGCCGTTAATATGCATACTAGCCGAAGAGGTCAACGGACCTTGTGCTAGATGATTTGAATGGGCTGCTGACAAGGATAACAAAGAAATGGCAGTGGCAATATTTCTAGACATAGGAGCGTTTAATATTTTTCTGGCATAGATTCCAAAATCCATACAACCAGCCACAGAAGAAAAATTGCGAACCTACATCTAACTTAAATAATAAAATATATGACGTACTGCTGTCGGAAACAAAACGAAGAATGTACAAAGGTCACAAACATCACGTCCAGGACATTTTTGGAACATACAAAATAAGACCACGGTTAGGAGAGTATATATAACACGAAGGTATAGAACATAGGGAACAAAACTAACCTATAACTTAGTTTTTGTCTCTTCCAAGAAATCCATAACATAGGCAAAAACATTCTTCTTATTAAACAGATAATGTATATTTAAAGATGTTATTATAATTTATTAAATTAAATTTATCAACTGCTTCTACGTGTCTTTTGCATTCAAAAAATAGATAATTCAGGTCACCTCCAACATTGCAAAATTCGCAGATATCAGACTTGTAAATCTTTAGTTTAAACAAGTGTGCAGGGTAACATGCATGTCCAAATTTTAAGAGGTTAATCTTTTTAATGTGTTTTCTTGAGCAATTATACTTTTGATGCCAAAACGTATACGGCAATTCAGAGTTAATTAAAGAATACCTAATGAGTTTTATGAAAGCTGATTCTTTCCACATGTAATCCAAGTTATTCCTTTGTTTAGACCTAAATATATTTATTGCATCCGTTTCATATAATTTATAATTGGAATTATTTCCTACCTCAATACTGTCCTTAGCTAGATCATCCACATGTTTGTTATCCTTCAATCCTATATGAGACTTTACCTAAATGTACTAAAATGTACTTCTATCCCTTCGTCAAAGATGTTTTTAATGTATATTATTGTGGGATTAGTTTTAATATTAGAAATAGTGGTGTATTTGAAAGCCATTAGAACTGATAGTGAATCAGAAAGAATACCCATTTTCTGATATTTAAAAGTAAATGCGAACTTGAGTGCAAGTGCTTAATTAAAGCAGTCACTTGCACTTTGTCAATTAGAGGAATATCAACAATACCAGTGGATCAAAGCCAGCCTAAAAAGAATCCAATCTAGGTGAGGCTACCATTGACGCAAAGATGAGTACAGACTGCCCCAAGGAGGAATATTATCTTCAAACTCCTTCGGAATATTTCTGCGGAAGGATTTGACTTCCTGGGATATGCTGACAATCTAGTAGTAGTAGTCAAGGGGTAATTTTCGAACGCGATATCAGAGCGCCCACGAGGAGCCCTAAACATTGTCGACAGGTGGTGCAGTGAGGAAGGGCTTTCTATAAATCTCCACAAAACTATAGTCGTCACTTTTACACTAAAAGACCTCCGGGATGCCTACAATAACTAAGGCTCAATGGAGTGGTAATTCCGTTTGCCAGCGAAAAAAATACCTGGGAGTTATGTTCAACCAAAAACTGACATGGAATATCCACAACCAAAAAGTCACACAGGAAACAATAATTGTCCTGGGAAGATGCAGGCAGACATGTGGAAAAAACTTCAAGATGATCTTATGATTATACACTAGGGTGGTGAGAAAAATAATAACCTACCGATCAGGGGTATGAGAACCAACACTGCAGTTGTTAGCATTAATGCTAATAAGTGATGTACAAGGCTTTGCTTGTCACTGCGCCATGGGGGCCATAAAAACTACCCACACAGCGGCTGCATTAGAAGTCCTTTTAGATCTGTCACCACTACGCATCATATCCAAGGGGAAACTCGTTCAGTGGTGCGGAGGCTAATGCAAGGCACAACGCCCATAAGGCAACAACGCGGATCATAGTACCAAAAGACTATAATTAGAACTGAAAGCAAATTCCATTTTAGGAATTCCCATGGATACCACAGCCTTAAAGTATAACTTGAAGAAGAAATTTCAAATGAAAATACCAGAGAGAGAAGACTCGAAAAAACGGTCTTCCAATATTGGCACAAATAGTCTGATATACGGACGGCTCCAAGTAGTCCAGTCAACGAGAGGACATACAGGAGGGGAGAATTTTTCTCCTCAGGAATGTGTTGGGGGTTCTTAGAAGGTAAACATACTAAAAGTCCCCACTGCTTCATGGGGGAAGGGGGTGAAAAGCTTCCTTTTTTCGATATTTCGCTTATAACTCGGAAACGATTCGAAAAATATAATCCTTGCAAAATTAAACATAATTAAATTTCCTGCAAGAATATCTATATTCATTTTGTTTCTATGTGTTATAGTTTACGAGATATTCGCCAGCCAAAATAGATAATAAATTAATTAATTAGGTACCTTGAATATCTCTATCAAAGCGGTTTACCGTGGTCTGCTAATAAATCATAAACGCAAAACAATCTTTATTTTACAACACTCGACGTATTTACTAACGTAATATTTTGTCGAGATCTATACATTTTCTTAAATAGACGGGTGACTCACTTAAAATGAAGACACCCTTATAACTTTTTTATTTTGATTTCGATTTGAATCAAATTTTAATCAAGTATAGAACAAATTAGGGTCTACTTATGATCAGAAAAACATTCGCCTGCTACAAGGGCAAAGCCACTTGCGGTACCAAAATATGCGGAAAAAGAATAAAAACATTTTGAATGTTAAAAATTCTAAAAAATGCATCGGATCGGAGCTACAAACGTTCATACACCAATATTTGATTTGGTTATTGATGGGGGATTTGTCATACATAAGCTCATCTGGCAAAGGGGATACTCAGTTTTCGCAATTTGTGGTGGACCCACTAATATGATTTTTAGAGAATATTATTTAGGTATTATGCAAATCACAACTTACACACTTTTTATTTATTATGAAATACCTACTTTCTGTATATTGTTGCCCTAATCTGGACACGCTAATATACTAGTCAGGTAAATACTTTAAAATACTCATTATTGGAGAATCAATCAAAACAACTACTCTTCTAGCTAATACTGACGAAGTATTGAATTACATGATAGGATTCTTAGCATTTTAATATATATATATATATATATATATATATATATATATATATATATATATATAATATATCCTTTATTCAAGTTTAATCATTCACACTTTTTATTTAATATGAAATTATCTACTTTCTGTATATTGGTGCCTTAATTGGGTCACGCTAATATACTACTTAGGAAAACACATTAAAACACTCATTATTGGAAAACCAATCAAAACAACTGCTCTTCTAGCTAATACTGACGAAGTATTGAATTACATGATAGGATTCTTAGCATTTTAAAGAAAAAAAAAAAAATATATATATATATATATATATATATATATATATATATATATATATATATATATATATAGACATATGAAGCCTCAATACGAAGCCCAAAACAGTATATTCTGCCGCTTACTCGAAGCCCACAACACACATACGAAGCCCGCCTTCGGGCTTCGTAAAAATAAGCGTGTATAAAACCTAGACTATGTTATTCTCAACAAATCCCGCCAATTGGCAAAATTTCGCCCGGGCATCAAATTGCACCTCCTTTCTCTCAAAACATACGCGATGTAGTTCAACGAATTGATGTTCAGATGGCGCTACAGTTGTCGGTGTATAAGCGATATATACAGTGAATATATTTGACGCATTTTGCAATGCCCTATTTTATTCGATGCATTATACGAATCCCTAAGTCTTGGCAACACTGTACATCTGCTTGGTAAATATTATGCAGCCAACTAATATGTCTGTATCTGCAATATTTTTGCTGTGCCAATGATAATTTTTGGCTATGATAATTAAATATTTTATGTTAATTGTGTTTATCTAATGGCTGGCTTAGAACCGGACTCGTAACTAAATAATATTTATATCTGCTATAAGATGACAAAAAAACTGTTGTTATTTAACAAAAAATCTATTGATACATTTTACTTTTTTACTTCACTAATATTATATAGACTGTCTTTCTTTTCCGTGCGTTCAGCAGCAAAAATCGTAATTATAAATATAATTAATTTGTGATTTTAAGTACACCTATACAGGGTATTAACTAAAATGTTGAGGATATTTCTAAGTAGATTCCTTGGCAAAAATTAAGGAAAGTTTCTAGTATTAACTTTTCCAAAATTAACCCTCCCTGGAAAGCTACACCCTTTTAAAGGGGCGAGTCCAAATCTCCTCTACTTTATATTTGTTAAATATTTCCCACCTTCTTTGTTATTTCCGTTCATTTAGTTTACATTACTTTTAATCTGAATAATTTTGAGAGAAGGGTATTAAATACATATGGAAGAAAACGGCTTATTACTTCCACGTCCAGTGGAAGTATAGTAACGACAAAAAAATGTTTAAAAATTTTTATTGTCCAAATAGGCTTAAAATGTCATGAAACGTCGAGATTTTAAATTTGAGCGAAAAAAAAATTTCTGTCTGTCTGTCGGTCTGTCTGTCGGTCTGTCTGTCGGTCTGTCTGTCTGTAACTTTTTTTTGTGCGCACGTTTACTCTGGAACCGTTTAAGATATTGACTTGAAATTTGGAACACATATGTACTTTAACGAGATCTAGAACTAGATTATATTTTCATCTTGTTACGTCGCAGGATTGGGGGTAAATTGGGGTAAATTTGGGGTAAATGGGTAAATCAAGCAGGTAAGACTCCATGAAATTGGTATTTAGTATATACAAGAGAAGCTGAGGTCTCAAAAAAATTTTTGGCATTAACCACCCCCATTACCACCCCCACCTCCTAATTAAAGGGGATGAAAAAAAAATGTGATTTAGTGCATGTACAGGAACCAGAAACCTCAAAATATTTTTTTATTTGATCCACCCCCCACTACCAACCCCTATCACCACCCCCACCCCACTACCGATGTGGGGTATCGTTTTATGGGTTTTTGGGATAGAGGATTTCAAATATTATATTATTAAAGTTCCATAAACAATTATTTCCACATACAAAGTTTTTTCGTTGTGAGTGACTTGGAAAGAGAATCTGGATGTGGAAGTAGTGATTCCTTGGGCAGCGGTTTTTTATGCATGTCAGGGTATTTTATTTTTTTTTAAGCAAGAAGCAAAAAGTTTTAAAATTTTCTGATGAAGTTATAAGCTAAGTTTCAACCGTTAATAACTGTTGAAAAGTCATAAAGGGTGGTTTATTTGATACATTTAAGGGATGCCACGGAGGATGAAAAGACTTTTGCATAAATATCATATTGAGTAAAAACTATTGATAAAAGCTTGCACTATAATGAGTCTGAAAAAAATATTTCAAACATTATTTTAATGCACGCTTTACAGAAGGGCGTAATTATTCAGGAAAAGCTAATTTTAAAAAACTTCATATGAAAGATCCGACTTTATTTTTGTCAAGTAATCTAGTTACTTACTTAATATATGGTAGATATATATTATTCCGTAGTGTGGAAATAATAGTATATTAAGTATCATCAGAACGGTAACGGACGTTTACCGCCGGAGATTATAAGGTTCGCGATGCTTATACTGTTTTTGTACAATCGTATTAAATTGCACTTCAATTAAAATAATTTAATTTCTACTAAATAAACGAAAAGTGAAAAGTCACGTTTATATTTCGTGGCAAGTACAACTTGTCAAATAAGATATTTGTATTTTGACATTTCGTTTATTTACTAGAAATTAAATTATTTTAATGTCCTACAAGTCTGTTATTTTACAATAACCACCCTATTTTGAGATACGTTAAATGAAAAATAACGCCCTAGGGCGTTATGAATATCTATAACGCCCTAGGGCATTATAAAATTATAATACAACCCAAAACAAGCAAATTATGATAGCGTTATTGACAACAAAATGCGTTGCTATGCAACGGCGGCGTTTACAAACAATTTTGATTTTTACTCTCTTTTAAATCAAATCGTTCTGAACATAATAGATGTCAAAATAATAAATCGTAAATGTCAAAAAAAAAAAATTTGAATTAAATAACAGACTTGCAGGACATTAAACGTTGAAGGCACCACGGGTGTTATAGGATAATGACGCCCTCGGTCGACGTACACTCCCTCGGGCCAGAGGCCCTCGGGATTGTACACTGCCGACCTCGGTGCGTTATTATCCTTATAACACCCTTGGTACCTTAATAACTATAATTGAAGTGTAATTAAAAACAATCGTGCAGAAAATAATGTTATTTTTTTTTATACATAGAAATGACCTTATCTTTTGTACTTATTTTTGTGAAATATCGGTAATATATATTATATTAATTTCACTTACCGGTAAGGAAATTACTTACCGACTTAGCAATCAGTAAATATTACCTGACGTCTTGGCAACAGATATTGTAAATAAACAAATAAGCCCGATCGTACAAAAAATAGATTTTTTTGAAATCGGAAAAAACCTCAAAATTGTCATTGAAGTGTTAGAGATAGTCACTAAAGTAATCAAACATTGTACGATTTCTTGTACTTGGAGGAGGTGACAGGTAAACGTCAACATAAATTGTCCATTGCTTGTGACATAATTACATTACAAAAAATTATTGAGATTTGAAATTTAAATAATTGACATTTCTTAATGTCACTTAAAATTATTCATTAAATAGAGTTGATTAACCTTAATTTCACAATTTCAAGAAAAATTTAGTTATGCACCTTGGCACTAAAGTTTCTTTTTATCATTTATGTGGTTTATTTAACTAAATTCTACATCGTGATAAAATGTTTAACTTTAGTGCTTAGTTACATAAACAATTATTATCGCGTGTTTCCAAATAATTAATAAATTATACCTACCTATTTTATTTATTACTTTTTCCGTTCATCGTGAATTTGTAGCTTTGATAAATATATAAAAAATCGTTCATTAATAACCACTATTAATAAATGATTTTCTATTAATATACGATTTTAGTTTAGGTAACTAAGGACATAATTGAAAACAGTTAATATGACAATTAATGTCAAAACTCTAATTGTCAAACGTATAAAACGCGTATGAAACTTTTATAATTAATAAAAGAGAAGCAGGTATCGCGCTATTCGGAATCGGTGCTATTGGCATATTTCTCCGATGTTACAAAAAGAGGCCTAATGAATTTGTAATTGTATTTTTGATATTTTTTAAATTCCATATGTGTTACCATAATTAAATAAATAAAGTAACACTTAGAATTCAATTTTGTGTCATAAAATAAAATTAGATTTTTTTCCTATTACTTCCACATCCAGTGAAAGTATAGTAACGACAAAAATTTTTAAAAAAATTTTTGTTGTTCAATAGGCTTAGAATGTCGAGATTTTAAGTTTGAGCGAAAAAAAATTTCTGTCTGTCTGTCTGTCGGTCTGTCTGTCTGTCTGTAACTTTTTTTTGTGCGCACGTTTACTCAGGGACCGTTTGAGATATTGACTTGAAATTTGGTACACATATGTACTTTAACGAGATCTAGAACCAGATTATATTTTCATCTTGTTCCGTCGAAGGATTGGGGGGTAAATTGGGGTAAATTTGGGGTAAATAGGTAAATCAAGCAGGTAAGAGCTCATAAAATTGTTATTTAGTATATACAAGAGAAGCTAAGGTCTCAAAAAAAACTTTGGCGTTAGCCAACCCCATTACCACCTCCCACCCCATTATTAAAGGGGATGAAAAAAAAATTGCGATTTAGTGTGTGTACAAGAACCAGAAACCTCAAAATATTTTCGTACTTTATCCACCCCCACTACTACCCCCTATCACCACCCCCACCCCACTACCGATGTGGGGTATCGTTTTATGGGTTTTTGGGGTAGAGGATTTCAAATATTATATTATCAGAGTTCCATAAACAATTATTTCCACATACAAAATTTTTCGTTGTGAGTGACTTGGATAGAAAATCTGGATGTGGAAGTAGTGATTCCTTGGGCAGCGGTTTTTTAAAATTACATCGAATAAAGCGGCTTTGAGATTATAACACACTTAGTCAATTTTTTTTTACTTTCTTATTCATTTTTGTCGCGGAAGGGAAAACAAACCTGAACAGTTATTCTTATGTCTATGTACACAGCTTTGTAACTTTTAATTTTACTGATACAATAAAAAAAAATCGCAGTTAGGATTTGAACCAGAGACGTTGCATCCAAAAAAAAAGTGTTGGTCGCCTTACACACTGAATTATCTTACGAGTGAAGTATGATCTGTAAAACCATAATATCACATTTAGACTATTTGGCGATTTTTGGATCTCTAACATAATCGCTAAAATCCCGACTATCGGGCCTCTATCTTTTTTTAACAATTGTGCTTCTGGATTGTTCTCAACTAGGTGAGACTAATATTATTGAAGAATAACCAGTCCAAATTTTAAGAACATATATCAATTTGCTTATTTATAAGCGACTGAGGCGCAAACACTGACGGATCTCGGCCCCAAATGCAAATAGATCATTATTTTTTTAAGAAATATTTCATCTATTTTCATAATTCGTTACCTGTTCTTGGTTTGATAAAAAAATCCAGTTATCTGAATATGTTTATACCTATAATTTTGAAAATTATAAACATATTTAAAAAAGGTTTAAATGAAGATAATATCATTGTAAAATAGATGTAAAAAACCTACATTTTGAAAAAAAAATGTTCTACGAATCGATGCACTTAAACAATAAGCGATTAAAATTTCGAAATCTTTTTTTATTTTTAGCCGTTTGAATAAATATTTTATGCTAAAATTTGGCACGAAGGTTTAGTTCAATAAAGTGCACAGTTTCTCCAACTTTCGTTAAAATGGATGCATTATTACGTTATATTTCTTAAATTGTCAAAAAAGGCAATTTTTGGTGGTTTTTATTTTCTTACAAATTAACAAATTATCAGAAAGCATTTTCATAGCCACTCGCTATTTTTATTTTTGCGATACGATTATTAGGACCGAAGATAATAGGAAAAGAGCAGAATATTTCAGCGTTGAAAAATAAATTGTTAAAAAATTTTTACGCTGGACCGATTTAATTAAAAACTTCTCGGTGGCACTTATTATATCTACGACAAATTAAAATAATAAAATTGCTGCAGCCAGAGAATTCCTTATTCACCTATTTTCTTACTTAATTTGACTTCACTTTATGTGATTTAAAATGTTAACATATTTAAAAACTAAATTAAATAACTAAAAAGTCAGAACGTGAAAAATTTATAATACTGTACATTACAGCAAATTGAGAAAGTATAAGTCACATATTTAAAATTACTAACTATAACAGCCCATTGTTGTGTCTGACCCACAGATGTTGGGGTAGGTCGACGCTCTCTATCCAATTCCCGCTAAATTTAGGTACCTGTAAATGGTCAGTGCCACTTGTTTACGGAATGTTAAAATCCACTATTAAAGCATTTAGAAATATTGCCATATGGATCATATTTCGTTTTTTACTTCCCTCGCTAACCGAAGGGAAGTAGGGTATTGTAATCGCAAAAAAATTACCCTCCGAGATTTCTTCGGATTTTCGCGTTTCAGACTATGCAGATTACGAAAATTAAAGCCATTTCATTCCATCAGTCTCTCTGTCTGTCGGTCTGGTGTCTGTCTGTTGGCGCTATATCTACAACTATATCTACAAGAGCCAGAAGTACTTATCTATTTCTAACAATACATGTGTACACATAACAATTATTGTAGTTTATAAGATATGTATTGTGGGGAAAATATTACAAAACCATTTGACGCAGAAGAAAAATATTTGGTCGTTAATTGACGCTACTGTCAAAGAAGAACAGTGGACACCTGAAAAAATAATGAGGAAAAAATGTGTAGTTAACACAACTGTCAAAGAAAAATATGAAAAAATATATAGGGTGGTCGCGCCAAAAATAATAATAAAAAATGAGATGAAGGACGATATTATTTCGCATGCAGATATCACAACACAACTGCCAAGTAAGAAAAATATGAAAATATACAGGGTTGTCACCTAAAAAAAATAATGAAAGAAGATGTGGCGGAGATTTCGCATGTAGGTAACATAACTGTCAAAGAAGAAAAATATGA
Source organism: Rutpela maculata (assembly GCA_936432065.2). Lineage (NCBI taxonomy): Eukaryota > Metazoa > Arthropoda > Insecta > Coleoptera > Cerambycidae > Rutpela > Rutpela maculata. The sequence continues at coordinate 45,104,000 of OW386289.2, forward strand.
AAAATTTACAGGGTGGCCACTTTAAAAAATAAGAAACGACACAGTAAAATGATATTTGAAATGTAGTTGTCAGTCGCTATTGCCAGGAAAAAATCTGATATAGTTTTTATAAGAAAAATATGCAGGGTCGTCATCCAACAGAAAAAAATAATTCATAAATAAAGGATGTCAATCAAAGGGGGAAGAAAATTTTAGTCCGTTCCAATATGGTAAAAAATTGACCGAGAAGTGATTTTTTTTAAGGTTTAGTGTTTTTTTGCTGCCCTTCAAAAGTCAAATTTCGACGCTCGTTTTTCGCGATTAACTCAAAAAAACCGTTGCCCAAGGAGTCAATACTTCCACATCCAGATTTTCTAACCAAGTTTCTCACAACGAAAAAATTTTGTATGTGGGAATAATTGTTTATGGAACTTTAATAATATAATATTTGAAATTGTCTACCCCAAAAACCCATAAAACGATATCCCACATCGGTAGTGGGATGGGGGTGGTGATAGGGGAATGATAATAGAGGTGGATGAAGTAAAAAATATTTTGAGATTTTTGGTTCTTGTACACACACTAAATCACAAATTTTTTATCCTCTTTAATAATGGGTTGGGGGTGGTAATGGGGGTGACTAATGCCAAAAAGTTTTTAGAGACCTTAGCTTCTCCTACATATACTAAATATAAATTTTATGGACTCTTACCTGTTCGATTTACCTATTTATCCCCCATTTACCCCAATTTACCACCCAACCCTTCGACGGAAGAGGATAAAAATATAATTTATTTCCAGATCTCGTTAAAATACATACGTGTACCAAATTCTAAGTCAATATCTTAAACAGTTCCAGAGTAATCGTGCGCACAAAAAAAGTTACAGACGAACCGACAGACAGAAAATTTTTTCGCTCAAACTTAAAATCTCGACGTTTCATGACATTCTAAGCCTATTTGAACAATAAAAATTTTCAAATTTTTTTTTGTCGTTACCTCGGTCGTTACTATACTTATGTGGAAGTAATTAACGCTTGAGGAGAAGAACGTTGACCACAATGTTGAAAGATATTTTAATTCTCTACAATTTCTATAAGTTATCTTTGTCCAAAAATTTGTTTACATGAAAATCGAATTTTGCGAAAATGTTTTCCTCTCGGTTCTCCTTTAAATTGCGTTCTAATAAAAAAGTTCATTTAAAGTTTTTTTTTTTTAGCTTTTTAAATGATTAATTAAATAGCATAGATGCCTACATTATTTTCCTTAAAAATAATTTATAACCTAAAAAATCCAACCTTATTGTAAAACAACATTTTATCCATTTATAATGAAACAAAATATTAGAAATTTTTGTTGGAAAATAAAGTTTATTCAATTACCTTTCAACTGGGACCAACCGATTTCATTTACCCTAATTACAGCGTCTTCTGTCAACACCACCTATAGACAAGGCCGACGCACAAAATCGATGAGTCATCAACACAAGACTGCAGTTTTGGTTGCTTCATAAAAATTTAAACAATTTATGTAGCAATATTAAATTTCTGCTATATTTCTTATTATGGTCTTAGTCTTCATATCGCAAATAATAAAAAAACTAATTTTGAATAAAAATAGACATTAAAAATTGCCCTCTTTGTATAACTGGGGTAAATTTATGCCATTTATTGATTTATTTTTCAAGTTATGTTTACTTACTTTTTTTTGATAAAATAATAAAGTTAAAAATATCGTGCGTCTATTCAAATAATAAAGAAAATAAAAATTGAAGATAACTGTATCATCTACAAACAATTTTTTTCGTAAAGTATGTATTTTTACGTAATTGAGAATTACTTTTTCTGCTCTAAAACATTCTTATAAACAATGACTTTCATGTTATTTTAAGTTTCCAGCTGATCAGGTAATTTGTTGTAATACGCAGTATTATGTATTTCTCATATCCTAATGTTTTGGTTATTAATTTTAACGAATTATAAAATAATTTTTCTGCTCTATTTATACATTTTTTTCGTCATAATAATAGGACAATTAATTTTTTAGATAGATTTATGACTAAGTACTGCCTTGCTTCAAAGAGGTGTAGCTTTACCATTGCCAACAGTTCTTTTGACATTTACTGGACTATTTACAAAACCACCATATGCTTTGTAAGCACGATAACTGAAGGACCAAGAGTCCGATCGTATTTAAATTTGGACAATAAGTTAAAATTAGCTAGAGGAAGAGCCACGTTGTTATTAAAAAAATTCCATCTGCAAATACAACAGTTAAGACATCTTAAGCAAAAAATGCAAATATAAACTGTTGTAACTCTTGATAAGGTCTGACAATAACAAAAATTCTATAGAATTTAGCTAGAAGCTCTTTGCCAACCAAGCTGGCATCATCAGGAGACGATTAGAATTACAAATATAGCAATTATATCTAGAAAAATCAACTTATTTTCAACAAATTGTAGAAGGTCATATATAATGTTTAACAGTTATATAAAAACTTCAGTAAACTGGCGAACAATATTTACATTCAGTTATTTATTTTGGCTTTCTATTGACTTTGACTTTTATCATGTGGGTAGTTCCAATAGAAAAAAGAACAGTTACATTAATTCTTCAACGTTTTATATAACATTGTTCTATTTTCAAACTTCTCAAACAGTCTAGTTCACAAGTTCAAACCCGTGTTAATTCTTGATAAAGCTCGTAAAAATATGAGTGAGGGTTCATTGAATTCGGAATGACGTCTAGAAAAATGTGCAAAAGTTTCAAACCCGCACATAAACAATTGCAAAAGTTTTAAACAAATTAAGATTGAAAAAATAACGAGATTCGTTTTTTGCAAATAACTCGAAAACTATTAATATTTAAGAAATTAAAAAAAAAGATTCTTAAAGAGGAAGAAATTTCCAATAAAAACTCCTGACACCCGGAACACTATCTCTATTATTAATAATTTTAATTTAATGTTGAAAATAGAGCTCCAATGCTCTGAAACCGACCGTAGTAAGTAGAAACATTTTTTTATATTTTTAAATATTAATTTAGAAATTAAAAAAAATTATGGTATTATTTAGACACTTAAAGGAACAATATCTCGTTGGAAAAAAAATTTTTCGCCGATTTTTCATAAAATGAGCATATTGTTAATTAATAAATTTTTTTAGAGTTTGCGTTTATATTTCAAGTCGGATAATTGTTAAACAAAAGCCACTAAAACTGTTTCGCTTCGTGGAGACCTTATGTCAACTATACTTTATGAGATTATGACATTGCGATGATTTTAATTGTTATGGTTTATTAGTTATTCATTATTTAAGGTAACAAAAAACTAAAAAATGAAAAAGAGAGGAGTTTTTATTAATTTTAATTATTATTACTGTTATTAAATTCAAAAATACTATAAGATTACATAAACTTTAAATTTTTAGTGCTATTTGCTTAAACAAATTTTATAGACAAATAGATAAATTACGTATTTTTGAAAAACATTTTTTGCCATTTTATTAGTTATAAAATATTAGGTGATTTAAAAATTTTTTTAACTGTTTATAATCATTTTTTTCCTTTTTTCATTATTTAAACATATAAAAAAAATGATTCTTAAAATTTATTATTTGCAATTCTCTACAAGGGAAAAAATTTTTTCGTTGTTAATTTATTTGTTTATTTATTAATAAACAATTTGTTATTAACAATCGCTGAACGTGTTTATATGTTTTTTGATAGAAAAAAAAACAAAAACAACCTTATACATAAACATGTAAAAAAATATATTTAATAACATAAAAAAATGTTTTTACTTGCCAAGGTCGGTTTCAGAGCATCACAACGGCTTTGCGTACTCCGCGCGGAGCCCTATTTTCAACATCAAGTTAAAATTATTAATAATAGAAATAGAGTTCCGGGAGTCAGGAGTTCTCTATTGGAAATTTCTTCCTCTTTAAGAATCCTTTTTTTTAATTTCTTATATATTAATAGTATTCGAGTTATTTGCAAAAAAACAATTTTTCAATTTGAATTTGTTTATAAATTTTGCAATGGTTTATGTGCGGGTTTGAAACTTTTGCACATTTTTCTAGACGTAATTCTAAATCCAATGAGACCTCACTCATATTTTTAAGAGCTTTATCAAGAATTAAAATGTGTTTGAACGTGTGAACTTGTCTAAAAGAACAAGTACATAAAATAATTAATTTAATAATCCTCATAAAATGAAAAATGTTTATAGACAAGCTAAAAACTACATTTTGATATGCTTTTTATCCCTGTTGGGATGATTCAGTACCTTTTTAGCAGAGGGTCGTAGGATGACTCAGTACATTTTGACATGTTTCATTTTTCTTTTTTTTTTTCTTTTTGTATTGACTAAAGTAAAGGCTAACTACATTTTGAAATACAGAAAGGACATCGTTTATATTGTTATTTAGTAAATGAAAATCGGTCAAATATTTATATATATTTGGATAGAATTTTCCCCGTTATGATCTTTATTTTTTTTTGGTTTGGACACCTATAGATAATTTCGTGTATTATCAAAATAGAGACTTTTTCGAGAAGGGAGTGATTTCGGACTTACAATTTTATTTTCAGGCGGACTGCTAATCTGATATACCGGGCGTGAACATGCCCATCTTTGTAAATAACTCGTTTATTTTTAATTTTTCGAAAAAACTCCATTTCAAATTTTTTGTACAAAAAGATCCATGCCTTATACTGGTTATAGAGATTGATCGACGGAATATTTAATTTTCGATTTTTATTAGGAAACTGTTCGGTATTTGTAGAATTTATCAAAAAAATAAAGTTTTTCAGGATTTGTAGATTCGCTTTTGTTTTGTCAAATTTCTCACAAACGTCACCTAATAGACTTAATCGAGCCCTACAATCGCCATTTTTGAAAATCAAAATCGGACCTTCGTTTCGGGAGTTCATACTCGGCCTTGGAAAAAATACTTACGGTCAACGGATTCGAGCCTCAAGCAATAGGCTTCATTTGTGGCTATGTACCTTCGATCCCACCAAGTCTTATCGAAATCAATCAATATCCTGGACAGTTATCGTGCTTCCTAGCCCGATTTCGAGAAAACCAGTTTTTTGCAAAAAAATTCAATTTCCATTTATTTTTCGATATAGTCTCCGGTATACTTATCTGTAGACCGTTGCCAGCGGCACCATTTTGAAATATCTCGATCTGACTGCCCATTACAGAGTTATTCAATTTTTCCCGAAAAACTTGAAACGTCTATATCGGGTATTTCCGGTTTCCGAATTGAGCCAAGCTTCCAGCGTTAAGGTCTTCTGAAGGCCTCCTATCAACCACCCAAGTTTCATCGAAATCCGACGGACGGAATTTTCTAAATTCGCTCTCAAGTCGATAGATATGACTTTCATTTCGATCCGACGTTTTTTTCGGGTTTCGATGGTCCACCGGAAAAATGCAAAACCTATACTACATCTTTTTTTCAAAATGTAGTAACAAGCATAGGCAGGGTGTGGACTTCAAGTAAGCGAGGAATATGCTACTTTGGGCTTTATTTTGAGGCTTCATGTTTGTACAAAAAACCTATTTTAGTCAAACGTCAATAATGGAATGAATACCTTATATCTGTTACCTATTTTGCATTATAATAAATATAAATTATATCAATGGAAATACTTTTAATATGCATACCCTAAACATAATTATTTATATTATAAATTATATCAATGAAAATACTTTTAACATGCATACCCTAAACATAATTATTTATATTAGGGCGGCCCCTTTGGTGCCATGCGGCCGTGACCTACAACAAAGCAATTATATTATTAACACATCGACTACGCAATTATATTGTCGCACACAGTTATATCATTTAGTTAAAGAATTAGAAGAGAAGTGGCAACTATGTATGGCTTCGTGTAATCTGAAACATCTATACATTTTATACAACGGGCGTCGTAATGTACCATAATTATAAAAGGCTTCGTATGACATGTCGTGTTGTTTTTAATTTGTATGTCCAAAAAAGTTCCCCCCTCTCATGTTGCTCGCGTTATTATTCCCACTTAAAACATTATTAACAGTTGTACACACTATTTAAATTACAAATAAGGCTGGGCTTCTGGTACCCTGTAGTGTGTGGTGGGCTTCGTTTCATGCGTACCGTACGTATATATATATATATATATATATATATATATATATATATATATATATATATATATATATATAAATATACATCTTCCTATCATAGCTGAGCCAAAAGACAATTCGTACTTTTTGAGCCATTAATAATTATTGATAGAATATAATTTCAAACAAAATATATTTCATCTATGGCCTTAATTATTACTAACCATTATAATATACACCGTAAATTCCTTTACGTTAAAATATTTATAAAATAAATTAAATTTCATTGTATATGTATATTATTAATATCTTCCTGAGCCAGACAGTAGTTTCTATCCAAGTTGAGCCCAAATATACAAATTCATAAAGTTGTATCAACGATCTTGAGCCAGGCAACGTTGCCAAGTATTAGTAGATATTATAATGATTCACATACTAGTTTCGTTTTTTTTTTTAGACATAAAGGGAGAAGGAGAGACATATATATTTGTTGTTTCAGGAATTACTTTACTGTTATGGGATAATACCATATTTCGAAAAATAGCTTTGTATTGATTTTATATATGAAGTAAAATTAATTTCAGCTGTACAGGCTGTCTCAAAATTACATAAACACCCATTTGATCGTTTATCTCAAATTAAACATAAATTATTGAATTTGAACCTAAAATGTTTAAAATATTCAGAATCTGTAGTATTTGAATCATTTATATTCTAAGCTTTAATTTTGCATCTGCAATTTTTCTTAATTTAATATTTTAGAAGACTAGATAAATAAAAATATTTTTTTATTTTAAAACATTTTTTTCTGTACTCAATATTAAAGGCAATGGAGAACTATGTCAGAATTATCGACCTCTCTACATGTCAACTATCGAAGACACCATATTAAATGTTCGGGGTTATTGCGCTGCCCAAGGCTCCACATCCAGATTTTTCATCCAAGTCTCTCACAATAAAAAAAATTTGTTTGTGGAAATAATTGTTTATGAAAGATTAACAATATAATTTTTGAAATTGTCTACCCCAGAAAACCATAAAACGATATCCCACATCGGTAGTGGGGTGGGGGTGGTAGTGGGGTTGGATGAAGTAAAAAATATTTTGAGGTTTTAATAACGGGGTGGGAGTGGTAATTTTTGAGACCTTATAGCTTCTTTTGTATATACTAAATACCAATTTTATGGACTCTTACCTGCTATTTACCCCCATTTACCCAACCCTTCAATGGAATAAGATGAATCACTGGTGCTGTCGCGGTTAAATTATTGTGATGTAATGTATGGTCCCTGTCTAATGGTGGAATTGTCAAACAGACTACAAAAGGTTCAAAATGTATGTATTCGCTACTCTTTAAACTTACCATATAGAGAACATATAAGTCCTTATCTCAAGCAATTAGACTGCTTAAATATGAAAACAAGAAGATGGATTTATCTCTATTGCATAATATATAATGTAATTCAGCTTAATACACCAATATATCTTAATCAAAAAATTGAAAAAAGATCAACAGCCCATTCAGTGGAAACAAGAGCTCGAGATATTACATTAAGTGTACCTATACATCAAACAGAGTACTACAAAAGAAGTTTCACCTATCAGGCAACTAAAATATATAACCGAATTCCCAAAGAGCTGAAGAATAATAGCGTCGCTAGTCTAAAAAGGAAGATCGCAGAAATAATAACAAATGGATCATTTCAAATAGTTTTTTAAATATTACCAATTTCATTCAGTATATTTTTATTCTTCTTTCATACACAAAAGTATACCAATATCCTTTTTTGAATTATATCCATATATAAAGGTAACGCCTCACCTTTGTAATTAAAACTATTTTGTCCCGTAGTTATGCACATTACTCTCTCGTTTTGGTCAGGATGAAAATCAATTTTAAATTGACTCCATGACCTTTTTATGTAAAGTAAACGTGTATGTTTTCTTTCCATGAATAAATTTTAATATTATTATTATAATCTAGTTCCAGATCACGTTAAAATATATATAATACGTGTGCCAAATTTCAAGTCAATATCTTAAACGGTTCCAGAGTAATCGTGCACACAAAAAAATTTACAAACCGACAGACAGAATATAATTCGTGCAGTTTGCGGTTATTTCCTAAAATTATTTAGTTGTATTTGGTCTGTGATATTAAATTATAGTGTGTATTTAAAATTGTTTTAAACATGACAGAAAAAGGTTATTTCAACGGGCAATCGGATAATCTACGCCATACACCAGCCGGGATGTCATATGCTAGCTGAGTCCTAGATGGTTTTTTTTTCAAAAACCTCTCCTGCATCTTGGTTTCAATCGCTTCGCTGCATGTATATGAAAATTTTCAAAAATAAAAACGTTTGTCGCTTAGTCACAATATGAGTACATTTTCAGCGAAGTAATAGTCGAGTAATAAGTTCATTATTGTTTAAAAATAATAATAAACAATTATTGATAGAAACAAAAAGATCATTGGAAGCACTTATTTGTGTACTTGGCAGTGTAAATGTTAAAAACCACGATTTTTATAATCAGTCAATTTAGTTTTTTCGAAATAAAAAACATCTGTACCACAAAAAATATCGTAAGTAGCCATTTCTTATGTAGAATTGTTCACTTTATAAAAACTATAAGGTCTGGTCTGGTTCTACACTGCTTTTTTTTCTCGAGAACGGAGAAATTTTTATGGTCTATTTCGCTCCACTTTCAAGCTATCACAAGGGCAACGTCCATAAATGGAATTAATTTTAAATGTACGCTAGCGCTGTGGCTTCTGCTGCTAGCATCATGCTTTGTTTGCGCGCCTAATTGATTTATTCAAACTTTAATGTTGAATATCGTCTGCAAAAGAAAAAATAAGAAATAATCCTTTACACACTGTGTTTTGTATTAAGTAAAGATTCTAAAAATGCTAAAATTATATTTTGTGCAACAAGCCAATTATATTTCACAATTTCATGCAGATAACACATCCATTAAACACAATTTTAAATTGCGAATACCCGAATAACCGATTCTACTTTAGAAATTAAAAACTAGAAACAGTGTTGCCAAACAGAGGTGGCTCAAGTTTGTGTACTAGTAAACGTATTTACTTTTATATATATTTGTATATGCGGCCCGACTGTGACGCCATTATAGGTGGATCATTGAACTAAAATTTACAAGTTTCATACCAACTTGAGCCATTGTAATTTGGCGTCTACAGCTCATCCAAGTAGGAAATACATGACATTTACTCTACATTAGGTGAAATAACAAATGGAGCTAACCTGCAGTTGATCTACTCAGGCCTTTATAGGTCCAGTGCACGAGTAATCAATGTAAATCAAACCTGAGCCACATATACGGCTCAACTTTGTCAGACTGGCTCAGGACTGCATGTACAGGTTGCTATCAATGGCTCAACTTTGTACGAAACACCTAAATATATATATATATATATATATATATATATATATATATATATATATATATATATATATATATATATATATATATATATATATATATATATATATATATATATATATATATATATATATATATATATATATATATATATATATATATATATATATATATATGTTAGATCACGGTTCACATGAATGACTTTTTAAAAACTTTTATTTAGTTACATGGAGCCAACGTTGGCTCTTGGAGAAGGATATATAATAATAAATTAGAAGTGTTGCATTCTAACTGAGTTTTATAACTGACTTTACAAAGCATGTCTAGTCGTATTTATAACATACAGAACCTGAGTAAGCAAAATATAGAACAAAGGAAATGCAATTCGACAGTCAGCATAAAATGTGAGAAACAAAGGTGAAATATAATATCTCTAAGATACGCGATTAATAAGAGAAGTCATTATCATATAATATGATATACATGTGGAGGTTTGTTATGACTAAGTCTTTATAATAAGCGTATAATTTTATATAATAACTTCCCCCTTAATAAAAAAGTTGATGTTATGCAGCAACTTTTGAAAATTGTTAGAAACGTTAAATTAATATAATGCAAAAAAAATTGAAACAATGTTGAATGAATACAAAGCAAAATAATAAAATACATAAAGTTAAAATTGATAAATGATAATAATATTAAGTGAGTAATACATTACATAAATGTAATAAGAATAAAATACAATAGTCTAAATTAATAGACAAGGGTAAAACTCCACATATGAAAGTCTATGTTAAGTCGATGTCCTCTTCTTCTTGAGGTTTAATACCGGGTCGCTTTCTTGGAGGGATAAGTCTAGGAAATTTGGTGAATACTCTGCTTCGCTCTGAAGGAGGTGAAGGAGGGTTGTCCGTTGAGGGTTGGATTCGCAATGCTCTACATCTTCTTCTTCTGCATTTACAAGTTATGTAAAGTACAACTAACAGGATGATGAGAGTGATTATGAAATACGTGAACCAAGATACCTGTTTGGTCACAAAAGGCTCGTTTATGAGGTCATCCAGGTCTTTGGAATATTGGTCCAATTTGGTTTTTGCAATATCTATATCTTCTACGTCGAGATTGTTTAATTTAAGTGATTTTAATTTTGGAATTTCGATTTTGTCGGGCATGTGATTACAGCATTCAAAAGGAATTTGGATAGGATGTGAATTGTCCTTAATTTCGGAGAAGTCTTTGGCACTGGCTTGTATTCGAGTAATGCCTGCATATGCGTAACATCCTGGTTGTAATTTGATGATGGAATTTTTGTTGATTAACTCTGTCGTGGATTCTCTCTTTGGACAGTTGATAATAATGTGAAGTGGTTCGGAATTAATTACTAGCCATGTGTTGCCTTCAAGTTCTTGGACGTTATATCCCTGACTAATAATGAAGGAAGTTTGACAGTTCTCTGGAAGTTTCGGCAACGGTTTTAGTATTCTGGCTTCACATATGGCATTTTGGTCGATAGGATATGCAAACAGGTTAGAACATAGTTTGGTTCCAAAATAAAGTGGTTTGCATTCTTTCAAATTTTGTATAGGTATGTACATCAAAGAATCATCATCTCTCGCGATATATTTTTGTGAAATAGATAAAATGTGATGTAGACCAGTTCTGTTATCAAGTATCGGGATAGGATATAGGCGATAGGTGTTATAATTTTGGGGTTCAACAAGTGGTATTGTTAAAACAAATACTAAGTTAGAATCCATTTGAAACGCTTGCAATTCAATAATATCCAAATACTTAGCAACTGCCGATAATTTAATGGGGAGAGGCAAATTGTTCCTTCGTAAGCTCTGTGAAATTTCTTGTAATGCTGTTACCAAATGATTAGGGGTTATGATTGAAGTGTGAATTATTCCTAATCTGGCAAATGTTATTGAATTCAAAATGTCGTTCAAATTATCTTCGATATACAAATAGCTTGCCATTAGTTGTTCGGAAATGTATATGAATTTTAGTTTTATGTGAGCAGCCTCGATAGCTTGAGTCATGGTTTGAATTGTGTGTTCGAGATCTTTGTTAAACGTTTCCTCGTCAATTTGTAATTTTTGTATAGTCGAGTTGAAGTTTTTAATAACAGAAGTTGTAACTGAAATTTGATTTTTGATTAAGTTTTCCAATTGATGTTCGTCGTTATTTAGTTTATTTATACAATTAGTATAGTACTGGCCATCTTCAGCATCTAAGTTTCCAGTTATGGATTTGAATATTGTACCGATACCGTTAAGTATTCCTCGTTTATATCTTTTTGTGTCTGAAAAGATTTCGTCAAATTTTGTTTTTATAGAGTTGGATATTTGTGTCAAAAGGTTAAAGTCTGTTTTAATTTCACTCGTAAAAATAATTGACTTGTGATCACCATTATTGAGAGTGTACAAGATTCTGTTTAACACGTTGACTGCCATCTCGGTCTATATGACCGAGGTTTTTATTGTCTGTGAGGCCAACTCGGTCCATAAGACCGAGTACTTATATTTGCCCTGTGGGCCGACTTGGTCTATATAAGACCGAGTCATGTTTTTGGATCTCTGGATCATCTGGATCTTTTCGGGATCTCGGAATCTCCCAGCAACTCAGTCCAGCACACTTCTATCGTTATAAATAGACCGAAATGGCATAGTAAAGGACCGAAACCTTTTTCGACGTTTTTTTTTTTCGAAATATTGTGTGTCAATTCATAGTGTATTAGCCGATGCTATTCATGGTCTGGGGGAATATTTTGCTTGGTTAAACCGTTGCTACCGGTTGGCGCCTTATGAGAAATTTGTCTTAACCCGTATGGCAGTCAACGTGTTAAGATATTTTGATTTTTGTCAAAAGCTATTTTGAGGGATGAAATGTTTTTATGCGCTAGCAGAGTCCATTTGTCATTTGTCACCACGATGTCCGTGTCTTGGTGGTAATATACACCAACAGTATTATTGATCGGGGTAATTTTGTATTGACAGAGTGCTGATCCGAACAGCAGGAGAAACCTGAAAATAAATTTAATTTTCAGTATATGGTTTCATTCTATCAAAATTTACTTTAGTTTCTTGTTTCGTTTCGAGATTTAATAAGGTAGCAGAATTTTGGAAAATTTCTTTTATTTTAAAGGGACCGTTAAATTTGTTTTGCAATTTGTTTTTGATTTGTGATTCTTTTACGTAAACTAAGTCACCTATTTTGTATTCGAGTCGTTTTTGGGGAACATTTCTATCAAAGCGAACTTTCGCTTTCTCGTTTTGAGCTTGCGTTCGACTACGGGCTATTTTATAGTAGTGGGATATTCTGTTGTTTAAATCCCTAACGTATTTGGTTATTAACTCTTTTTGGTTATACAAAGTTTCAGGTGGTCTGTTGGACGTATGTCCAAATACAAGTTCGTATGGGGTGAAACCGTGTGTTTTATTTACTGAATTGTTATAGCATATTACTGCATATGGTAAAATTGTGAAAGGATGTTCGTTCGGATTTTCAGTTTTATGAATTCTTATCATTTCAGCTAGAGTAGCATGAAATCTTTCTATGGATCCGTTCGATTAGGGATGTCCTACGCTTGAATACGTCAGTTTTATGTCGTAGAGGGTGCAGAGATCTTTGAGCAAACGGTTGTCAAATTCGCCACCGTAATCGCAATGGATTCTTTGCGGGGTACCGTAATGTTGAAAGTATAACAACAAGGTATTTACGACGGATTTTGCGGATTTGTCCGGGACTGCATAGGCTTGTGTAAATTTAGTTAACTCGTCGCGAATAGTTAAAGCGTAATTTCGAGTTGGGAATTCAAATAAATCGATATTAATTCTTTCGAATGGTGTTCTTGGGGTTTCTGTGACTACTAGAGGGTTGTTAAGGTTTTTCCGGCATACTTTAGTCTTTTGGCAAGTTTCGCAATTTTTTATAAAATTTTCAACGTCTTTAGTTAGACCTTGCCAAGTGTATTTTTCTCTAATTCTTCGAATCGTTTCATTTATTCCACGGTGTAGATTATTTTTACCAAAATGATTTTGCTCCAATATAATTGGAATTTCATCTTCGTCGGCAGTTCTGACGATATCTTGACAAATTACTACTTTTAAGTCTTTTTCCGCAAAAATGAATGACAGGATTTCAAGAATGGGGAGGTCTAAGTTATTTTCGACAAAGTATGTCTTAGAGAGATCTAGGACATCTTGATTTTTAAATAATACCGAAAATAGATGTTCAATTACAGATTCGATATCAAAAGGTAGAGGGATGATAAAATATCTCCTATGTCTGACCGTTTTGCTTGATAAAATATTGATTTTATCGTTATGAAATTCGAGATTTTCTTCGAATATGTCCTCGATAATTTTATGATGGAGGTCTTGTAAGTTATTTTGTTGGAAGAAAGTTATAATATCTTTGTGTTCTCGGTATAAGAGTTGTTTGTTTGATGCTTTGATTTTTGAATAGTCTATTAAAGATGTTGTTTTATATAAGTTGGCGAAAGTTTCAAATTCTTGAGAAATTTGTTCGTTAGTGATTTCGTTATTATCGTCTGAGTTTTCGTCGTCGTCTGACTCTTCGTCATTCGCGGCTAGAACCTTTGAATAGAATTTGGAACATTCGGAAAAATGATTAATTTTGATTCTGGAAAGTGCGTCCGCGTTCTTATTGATTTTGCCGGGTTTATAAATTATTTCGTAATCGTACTCTTCTAATTTGAGTCGCCAACGGGCAAGTCTACTTCCTGGATCTTTTATAGAGAATAGCCAGGTGAGTGGTCTGTGGTCGGTTACAAGCTTGAACTTTCTACCATACAGATAGGGTCTAAAGTGCTTTACACTCCATACTATCGATAAAAGCTCGCGTTCAATCGTTGAATACTTAGATTCTGCACTGCACAAGGTTCTAGAAGCATAGGCAATGGGTAAATCTTTGCCAATAGGCCCCTGGCTCAGCACTGAGCTGACGGCAAATGCGCTCGCATCAGTGGTTAGAATGAATGGTTCATCAAAATTAGGATAAATTAATATCGGAGTTGTTGTTAATGTTTGTTTCAAATTTTGAAAAGAATTTGTACAATCATTGTCGAAGAAAAATGGTATGTCTTTCTGTAGGAGTTTTGTTAGGGGCTTGGTTATCTTGGAGAAATTAGGAATAAAGCGCCTATAATATCCGGCTAAGCCTAGAAATGATTTAATTTCTTTTGGATTTTTCGGTTGAGGAAAATTTAAAATAGCGTCAACTTTCGAAGGGTTTGGTTTTACGCCGTCTTTTGTAATTAGGTGTCCTAAATAAGCGACTTCCTTCCGGAGAAACTCGCATTTGTCTCGTTGAATTTTGAGGTTGGCTTTTTTGAGGCGTTTAAAGACTTCGGTTAGACGGGAAATGTGCTCATGAATTGTAGGAGAGTAAATAATAATATCGTCCATGTAGACGAGACATCGTTCATTTTGAATACCTAACAGGATGTTATCCATAACTCTTTGAAAAGTTGATGGAGCGTTTTTGAGTCCAAATGGCATTCGCACGAATTCATAATGACCGTTCTCAACTGTGAAAGCAGTCTTTTGAATATCTGCGGGATTAATTTCGATTTGGTGGAAACCAGAAGCCAAGTCTAAGGTTGTGAAATATTGGCATTTGCCAAGTTGGTCTAAAAGATCGGAAATGTTGGGCAAAGGATATTTTTCACCGATTGTAACCTCGTTGAGTTTGCGGTAGTCGACTACAACGCGCCATTTCTGTTTACCAGAAGCGTCCAATTTTTTGGGAACTACCCAGACAGGAGAGGACCAAGGTGAGATTGAGGGTTGAATAATACCTTGACTTAACATTTTCGATACTTGGGACTTAACTTCTTCTTTATGGACCTGAGGATATCGATACGATTTAGTGAATATCGGTCGGGAATTTTCGGTGTCAATAGGGTGTTTGATTTCATTAGTAAAGGTCAAATTGTCTCCTTCTAAATAGAATATATCTTGAAAGTCTAAACAAAGCTGCGTTACTATTTCGGCCTCTTCTTCGTTTAGATGACCCAAGCGCAATTCGTTCCTGATTTCGAAGGATCTGTCCGTCATTAGTTGTTGGTCAGAGTTTTGCGCGTTTAAGTTAAAAATGGACTTGAATTTTTGTAAAGGTTCTAAATTTAAATTGGAAAAATCGACAGTCTTCGGGATGACATTAGCATTGATTATTGTTGTTAGAAATTCTCCGTTTTCGTTTACTTTAACAAGAGCATTAGGTAAACGGACTTTTCCATGCAAAATAGCGTCAGTGTTTCTAAGGTTACATTTTAGTTTATAAATTTTTTCGGTACGGCCTTCAATTTGGATCTTATTTTGATTAGGGTTGTGGTTTGATTGGATTTTGTCGTATTCGGGTTTCGACGAATCGTCGGTTACTTTGAAAAGTGGTACCGTTTTGAAATTGGTAATTAATTGTTTATTTCTTATGTCGACGATAGTGCTCTAGGAAATCAGCTCCTATCAGTCCATCAAAATTGATATCTAGGTCGTAGATGTAAACTTTATGTGGGTCGTTATCAGTAAAGGGTATAAGAACAGATTCACTAATAGTAATTTTCTGATCGGTTATACCTTGTATAAATAACGGTTCGAGATGGGGTGGAACACTTTTTAAAAACAATTTTCAAAGTCTAGTACACGAATGTATTTATTCGATATAACTACAAATGCGACTTTACAACTCAAAGCTCAAGAGTAAACTGAATTATGCTAGAATAAAATATATCATAATACGGCAGTTTGGAATATGACACTGATTAACAAGATTAGATGTACGAAGAAATGACTGATAGAAATGACATCATACCAGTGGCGTATCAGTATGTAATGACTCCCCTCTAAGTGGAAAACAAAGGGTGAGCTCTTTCTTTGTTTTCTAACATGATTTCATTTTTCTCAGTCATTGAAGTCTCTTTCCTACTATTTGCTACATTTTTCTATTTTTTAAGCAATATCTAAATAATAATAAAATGAACAGGATAATTAAAATAGTTATTAAAATGTAAAGTAAAACACTATCAGAGTTTGTTGAGAGTTTTACACTTTCTAAGTCCTGTATATGGGTTGATTTTGCGGATTTATAAATGTCTGTAAGTCTATCCGTATGTATCTCTTGCAAGACTAGTGGCGAGTCACGTGATGAACGTTGCACAGTTGTCCTTATGGGCAGGAGATCTATTGGTTTTGTGTCTATAATGATTTCGTTGTTTCCAAATGAATAATTGTTTACAGTCATTTGGCAATTTTTGGGTATTTTAACTAGATGGGGTTCGCTGATTTCCGAATATTCTTGATGCGGACATTGTTTGGTTATTTTTTCTTTCTTAGCAGGGATGATGATTACATTGGCATCGTCGACTGGTTCCACGAGTGTTTTATGGATAGATTTTACCATAATTGTACTGCAGTTGTGGAGTTGGTTCCCTCTTAGAAGTTGCGGAATACAACTCGGAAGTTTGCTGGGAGTTCTCTCAAAATGGATACAGTAGTTTTCTACGATGTTACATGCCTCTCGTAGGAAGTAGTGTTCTTCATTGTCTATTATGATATGGGGTTCAGGTGGGATAAGGATTTCGCCATTATTGGGTATAGGAAAGAGTTTATAATAGTCGAATAAATTTTCATTAACTATTGGTATGTGAAAGTTAAATAAGAGTTTACTTTGAACATAAAGAACTTCTAGTTTAATTATCTCTAAGTATGACTGTTTATATTCGAAATTTACTATACCATTGGGATATATTGATTTTATTGATTCTAAGATCTTATCTAATTCGATTAGAGATAGAATGTTATTATTTACAATGTTTAGTCTGGCGAATAATACGCTATTTTCCAAGGTGTCTAAGATCTCAATCATGTTTTGGCAGTCGATAATCATTAAATTTATCCAATTTTGAAATTTTAAGAATAAGGTGTTTTTGTTTGTTTTATCTTGTAGTACTTTAACTTGTGCATAGATTTGATTTTGGTTGACTAATATTTTTTCGACTACGTTATTCGTTTCATTCATAAATTCCTTTGTGATGGTTAGCATGTTTTTCAAATCATGATGTATCTTATGTTGATTTTTGTCTAACGTATTGATCGCGTTGTCGTACTTTTCCGCGTCATCAGAATCAAGAAGTCCAAAGGCCCACTTGTAGGCTTTTCCTACTCCATTTACTAATCCGCGTTTTTGTTTGTGTGTTGGTTTTAAATTCCTATATTTATTTAGAGTCTTTTTGTGTAAATATTTTAGGTAATTGAATAATTCTAATACAGAGGGTAGTGATTCATCCTTTTCCTTGGTTGTTGATAAAATTTCTATATTTATTTCTATTGCTTTTAACGGGTCTTCAAATACTTGCATATCCACGTATTTTACATATGTGTGTTTTTGTTTAATCAATTTAGCTTTACTGACTAGGAAGGGTAGTAAGGGGTTGGTTATTGGTAATACCATTATTTGTGCTCCTACTGTGTGAAGGAATAAGATTGTCCATGCTGTCGGCAGCATCTGTAACAACATTTTCCGGTTTAGTTATTTTTCGAGGTGGCTTAATTAATTTTTTGTGATAGGTTCCGCGCGACGTTTCGACTTTATTGTCTAAGTCTGTTTCTAATTCTGCAGGTAAATATCGCGTTGTATGTTTTGCAGAACTAGAAGTTAATTTTTTATAGATTCGTTCGCCTTCATGCGGTGTATAGTCTATATTTTCGTTTTGAATTTCTTTCTCGAGTAAATGTCTTCTAGCTCTCTCGTTATTTTCGTTTACTAGTTTATTTATCAATTTATAATGAGTTGCCTGCTTGTTTAGGTAGTCATTTATTATGCAATGGTCTGTTAATTCGTAATTTGTTTTAATATTTAAATTTCCTTTAACAATTTGGAATGGTGTGTACCTTGTTACGGAATGGATGGAGTTATTGTATACTAATAAACTTTGATTCATTAACATTTCTGGGGTGCTTTTATACGGGCTTTCAATTTTTAATATACGATATCTTTCTATAATGGTTGAATGAAAGCGTTCGATCGGGGAATTACTATTCGGATTATTGGCCGTTATGTAATGTATGTTGATACTGTGTATCTTTGCAAATTCCTCTAACAGTAAATTTTTGAATTCCGTACCTCTGTCACATGTTATTTTCATGGGGACGCCAAAGTGAGACATAAATTTAAGTAATCCTTCAATAACGCCCTGAGCATTTTGATTTATTGCATACGCTTGTGCGAAACGGCTAAAACTATCTATAATCGTTAAAATTTCATACCGTCTATTGAAAAGGTATCAATATAAATGTGATCAAAAGGTTTTTCTCCTATTGGCGTATTTTGTAACACTATTTGATTGGGTCTTCTTTCGTATTTGCAAATTTGACAATTTTCACATGTGTTTATAAAATTCCTGACATCGTTAACTAAATTTGGCCAATAGTAGTTGTTTCGTATATTTTTTATCGTTTCTGTAATGCCTGAATGTCTTGTTTTATTTACGTGGTGTTTCTTTAGGGTTTCTTGAATATCTTTTTCTTGTGTTAACTCAGTGAGATAGTCTATGGCTTCTACTAATTTAAAACTTTTATTATTAAAATATTTTTGTAAAATAGGTATTAGTAACGTTTTACATCTTTCATCGATTAAAATGCCGTACAACGTTTGCGGTTTTAATCTTTCTTTAAAGGTTTTGACTATTTCTTGTTCTAATAATTTTTTGTCTCTACCGGGAAAGTTTATCAAAAGTCTGGTTTTAATGTTAAAAGGTCTTTCGGTTCTTACGTGTGTTCTAAGAATATTGTCACTTATTGTTACCAATATTTGATTATGGAAAGTATTTATAGCGCGGTCTGATATAGGGATTTCTAAAATGGGATTTTCTACCGCAGGGTGTTGAGTATCATTGCTGGATGGTGGCTTTTCTATTACAGGGGGTGCAATGGTTACGTTAGAGATAATATTAATTTTACTGGTTGAAGGTTGGGGTTCATCAACTATAGGGTCTAAGCGGATTTCCATTAGGTCATTTAATGTTGGAAAGTCGTTTTCAACGCGGTTTTCTTCATTATCAGGGTTACCCATAATTGATTCATTTTCTAGTGGATGAATTTCTATGCGTGATAGAGCGTCCGCAACTTTGTTGTCTTTTCCTTTTCTATACTCTATATCGTAATCGTATTCAAGGAGTTTTAATCTCCAGCGCATGAGTCTAGAGTTGGGTTCCTTTAGGCTGTTAACCCACTGTAGCGGTTTATGGTCTGTTATAATTTTAAATTTTCTGCCGAAAAGATATGGTCGAAAATATTTCGTAAAATTAATTACACTCAGCAGTTCTTTCTCTATTGTGGAGTAATTTTTTTCAGCATCGTTTAGAGTTCGGCTTGCGTAAGCAACAGGTTTTTCAGAGCCATTTATTTTTTGTGATAATACAGCGCCGATAGCAAAATTGCTGGCATCGGTGGTTAATATAAAGGGTTGCGTGAAATCCGGGTATTGTAATAAAGGTTCATTGCTAAGCAGCGTTTTGCAAAGTTCGAAAGCATCAATAAATTTTCTATCATGTACTATTTTAACATTTTTCTTAAGGCACGATGTTAACGGTTTTGTAATCTTCGCGAAGTCTTTGATAAATTTCCTGTAAAATCCTAACATACCTAAAAATGATTTTATTTCGCGACTGGTTTTTGGAATGGGAAATTCTTGGATTGCTTTAATTTTCCTTGGATTTGGTTTTATGCCTTCCGGGGTTATGACGTGTCCCAGAAATTCGACGTTTTGTCTGAGAAATTCAGATTTGTCAAGTTGGATGCGTAATTTAGCGTCGCGTAATTTTTTGAAAACTAATTTTAAGTTTGCAATGTGTTCCTGAAGGGAGGTACTGAAAATTATGATGTCGTCCATGTATACGAGGCAAACTTTATTTTGTAAGTCACGTAATACATGGTCCATGACTCTCTGAAACGTTGCGGGCGCGTTCTTAAGGCCAAAGGGCATTCTCAGGTATTCATAATGCCCATTTTCGACATTAAACGCTGTTTTTTCTATTGAGTTTTGGTTCATTTCAATCTGATGAAATCCACTGGCTAAGTCCAGGGTACTGAAGTAATTACATTTACCTAGCTTATTGAGGATATCCTCGATATTTGGTATTGGGTATCGGTCATTAATCGTTTTTTCGTTTACCTTTCTGTAATCTACGACGATACGCCATTTCTTTTTCCCGCTCGCGTCCGCTTTCTTTGGAACTATCCAAATTGGGCTTGACCATGGGCTTTGACTGTGCCTAATAATACCGTCATCTAACATTTTATTTATTTGTTTGTTAACCTCTTCTTTATGACAGAAGGGGAACCTATAAGTTTTTGTATGGACTGGAATTTCGTCCGTCGTTTTTATTTCGTGTTTGATTTTGTTTGTGAATGTTAATTTTGAATCGTCGTTATGGAATAGATCGGAAAATTCTGAAATTACTTTTAACATAGCTTGTCTCTCTTCGTCATTCATATGATCGGTTCTTATGTTATTTAAAATGTTGGCTTTACTATTTTTATATTCAGGAATGAACGTTTCAAAATTAAAAAATTTCTACTTCATCCGCTTGTAGTTTTACAACATGAAAAGGTTCTGAAAAAGTGTAGCATATGGTGTGATCGCTTGTATTCTGAATTTCGAAAATGGCTTTAAAATTTTCAGCTAAGGCGGCTGTTTCAGGAATCCAGATTTCTTTATATCTAGCATCGGGTATAATTATCTCTCCTTCTGCTATATCTACGGGGAATCTTTGTTGGAGACTCGAAAAAGGTGGAATTTCGATCGTGAATTGATTTTGCGTACTCTCGCCCCTATAATCGAATGGTATTTGAATATTATTTCGATTGTGTAGTATTTGATTTTGAAAGTCCATAGTTAATTCTAATTTTCGCAATTCCTCTAAACCTATTATACCGTCAAAATAATCGGAGAATGGGAATAATGTAAATTCGATGTCCTTCTTTATCTGAAATTCGGGAAAAGCTGGAATTTTTATTTTACCTAAAACTTTTTTGTCGCCAAGTGGCGTTTTTAGGACTGAGCGGCTTTTAATTATGTATTCGGGATAAAAGTGTTCGGCTACTATGGGTCTAATCATATTAATGTTGCACCCGGTGTCAATTAAAAGTTTTAGTTTGGGGCTCTTTATTTCTATGAAAGGAAGTGCATTTACGTAAGCGTTAAATGCTATATCAGAGGCCGTGGCTCTGGGATTACCGTAAAATTTTGCAATTGTTCGGTTTCGTTATTATCTGGGGTGTTTGCGAGGTGTTCTAAAAATTCGTTAGTATAATATTCTGGGAATTCATTTGGTGGGTATTCATTAAAAAATTGTTGTTCTGATGGGTCAGAAATTTCAAATGATTCAATATCTGACTCACCTTCGTTTTCAACGTTGTTTAACTCTTCTGCAATATAGTTTTGTTTTTGTGATGGTTTAAACCAGGGAAAGTTATTTCTAATTTGCGATTGTGTCAATGGTTTTTGAAAATTTTGGGTTTGATTAAAATTTTGATTTTGATTATTTTGCGCTGATGGCGCTCTACTTTGCGTAGACATTGGCGTTGGATTATTTCTTGGAATAAAATTGTTATTTGGTTTGAAAACATTTACCCTATTGAAATTATTAGGTTTTCCGAACACTTGCTGATTTGTCGGAAATCTTTGTGGTGGCAGATTTCTCGGTTGTATATTTATTGGTTGGCTTGGAAATTGCTGTACTTGGAAATTTTGTCTAAAATGTTGAGTCCTAAATATCGGATTTTGATTTCGGTGGTGATTTTGTTGACCTTGTATATTTTGGGAATTTGGAAAAATTTGTGAGTTTGGAAAATTTTGAGGTCTTCGTCTTTGCATACGATTATCGTATTCAATTTCCGATTCTTCGTTAGCTACTATTTGCAAGGCGGCTTCTAAAGTCTGAGGCGGAGGGTGTTTACATTTCACCATTATACGAATTTCTCTACTTAGGTTATTAGTGAAGGTAGTTAATGCTATTTGTTCGTAATTAAGAATTTTGATTTGTTTAACTGCGGCCGTTGCACCGTTTTCATTCAATTTTGCGACAAGTAAGCTTCGCAGTAATTGTAATCTAGTTGCAAATTCTGCGTTTGTCTCGTTTTTATTTATATAGGCTGTCATTAAATCGTTTAATAAAGTTTTTTCGCTCCGTCTGTCGGCGAATGCTGAATTTAAAAAATCTTGAATTAAAGGCCATGTGTTTAATTCGTCCCTAGGACTAACTAATTCTGATGCGTGCCCGCGCAATTTTGATATTATTGTTCTGATTACCGCGCGATTAACCGGATTAATTGGTTCTGCTTCTTTATAGAAATTCGATACTAAGTCATCACAAGCACCCATGAATGCTGGCAACATGTGTTTGTCACCATTGAAAAGCGGTATGTTTTCAGCATAAATTCTATAAAGTCCAGCGTCCATTTTTCTATTAGCAATTATGAAACTAATTACTACAAAAACGTTTATTAATTAGATAGGATGGGTAATGGAATCTGGCCACTTACCGACTATAATTACAGAGTGTAAAGATAGTCACCAAAATTCAAATGGCAAAAGTTTTACTATATTCTAATATTTTAAAACAAGGGTTGTTTTTACCCTATTACTTATTTTTGCAAAATACACTGCTTGATTTTTATCTTAGACTACTTGTAACAACGATAGTTACGTTTTGTGAAATTTCTTCTTCAATTGAAGTTTTTTACAAAAATGTTCAGGATGAACTACTTTAAAACTAAAACACTCATGAAAATCTATTCGCTATAGAAATTGGAGTGGACAAGAAAGGAAATAGACAAACTTACTTTGATGTAGATCTGGCTAGCCTCTCTTGGAGTTCACTTGCATTTGAGTCGACCACAAACTGTCTTTTTTTCGAATAGCGATTTTTCTATTGAAATAGAAGGGTAGATTGCAGTAAAACTACCCTCGCTATCCTACCGGCTGCGCCAATAACGGTTCGAGATGGGGTGGAACACTTTTTAAAAACAATTTTCAAAGTCTAGTACACGAATGTATTTATTCGATATAACTACAAATGCGACTTTACAACTCAAAGCTCAAGAGTAAACTGAATTATGCTAGAATAAAATATATCATAATACGGCAGTTTGGAATATGACACTGATTAACAAGATTAGATGTACGAAGAAATGACTGATAGAAATGACATCATACCAGTGGCGTATCAGTATGTAATGTATAATTACGTTTTCTGAAAATCTCCGTTTGTAATTTTCCGCTGTTTTTGGTTTAAAGATAGATACCTGCGCCAGTATCGATTAGAATTTTGAATTTGTTTGTGATGTCTTTAATGTAGTATAGATTTTTTGAATTTACGGTCAACAATGAGTGTGATAGCGTTTTTACATGAACCCTTGTTCCGGGAAGTTCAGCGACGGGTCGAAACTGTCGTTGAGATTCATCGTTCGTATTTGATTTGTTATTTGGTCGAATTGGTCTGTTTGCTGTGTTGGAGTATCCGTGGGGTACTCCGGATCTAAGCGAAAATCCTGAGGATTAGCAGTATAATCCTCCTGTGGCGTTTGATAATTAGCAATATAATTCTCGTACTGTTCATATTGGGAATTAGCTGTATAATTCTCTGAAAAGCTTTGAGCGTTTTCTAAATCGTAATTTTCATAACTGTCACTTACATTTTGATAATCGGGTGAATAGTCATTGTATTTATTACTATAATCACATTGATCGTCATAAGGTTCATAGTTCAAATGATGCGTTTTTTGCTGATTAAAGCGATTAAAATTTGGGTTAGGTTGGATAGCGGATGGTCGTTGTTGCGTAAAGTTAGGATTCGGCCTTATGGCTGAGGGCCTATTTTGAGGTTGATTAGGTTGGCCGTTTTGAGGGAATGTTCTCTGGCTAAATTGATTATTTTGTGAAAAGTTTTGGAAACTTGAATTTCCTGGGTAATTTGGTCGTTGAAAATTTTGTGAGGTTGACGGCATTGTTTGTGTTTGTTGCCTTGTACGGCATTCATTTATGACATGTCCGTTTCGTTTACAAAACGAGCAGAATTTCTGCTGAAAATTTGAAGTTGGTCGTTTTTGTTGCATAATAGGATTTTTGACCGGACTATTTTTGGGAAATTTTTGTTGCTCGAAATAAGAGAGTTGTAGCTCTCTACGAATTCTGCTTACGGCTTTCAGTATGCTAGGAGGGTTGCTAGCACGTATGATGCGGCCTAAATTCGGTTCTAAACCTGTTAGTAAATTATTTAAGGTCATGGTTTCTATAAGGTCTGATTATGCAGCTCTTTGCGTTGTGGTTAAATTTTGCTTTTGCACTGCGGCGTGCATTTGAGCATTGTGCGTTTGTAAACGTGAAATAAATGTTAGAGCGGATTCACCGGGCAATTGGTGAATTCGTTGTAGGTCCTGAATTAGGGCCGTTAGATCTCTGGAATCCCCAAAGTGGGTTTCCAATAATGCTTTGATTTCTGGCCAGGTGCCAGGGTTACGAGAATTTATTAATTCGGCAGCTTTGCCCTTTAACTTATTTTTTATGTGGACGGTCAAAAGAATTTTTTGATCTCCAATTGCCATGCTTTGGGCGCAATGACAGGAATTTAAGAATGTTTGTAAATTTATGGCGTTGCCATCAAATTCAGGTATTAGAGAAAATATTTCAGAGAGCTTGTAAGGCTCAATTTGCTCAGGTTGTGGTTGTTGTTGTTGTTGTTGTTGTTGTAATTGTTGCTGTTGTAGTTGTTTTTGTTGTTGTTGTAGTTGTTGTTCGGTTGGTGCCGGTGGCACTGGTTGAACTGGCTCTGGTTGAGCTCTATCTGACATTTTGCTTTTTGTATTTAGAAATTACTTGGACAAAAATTGGTTGTGTATCAGCAGTATGATCCGAACTTAAATTAAATTAGCTTGTTACGTTGTGTGCGTAAATGGATTGTAAATTAGCTGTATAATACACAATGTTTCGTATTAGCAGTATAATACGAAAATAAATAAATTTAAAACTAAATGAACTTGTTTCGTTGCGTTTGTAAAGGAATGGATTCACTTTGACAAGAGAACTGGCTTTGTGCGCCGAGTGTATTAGCAGTATAATACACTTTTAATAAAATAAGTTGCAAAAAATAATAAAATGGTAAAAATGGTACGAGATGATTCTTAAATGACTTACGTTAATTTCATCTCCATGGGTAGGTTCTTCGTCCGTCAAGGGATTGGGATCCGCCACCACCAGTGAGGAAGGTCTCCTTGTTCTCGTAGATGTACACGCACTAGTTAGGCACCTTCTGCAGATGTTCTCCTTGTTCTCTTACGCTTCACTACCAGTTAGGCTTCTTGTTCTGATGATATTTACGGATCCTACCGACTGCGCCAATGTTAGATCACGGTTCACATGAATGACTTTTTAAAAACTTTTATTTCGTTACATGGAGCCAACGTTGGCTCTTGGAGAAGGAATATAATAATAAATTAGAAGTGTTGCATTCTAACTGAGTTTTATAACTGACTTTACAAAGCATGTCTAGTCGTATTTATAACATACAGAACCTGAGTAAGCAAAATATAGAACAAAGGAAATGCAATTCGACAGTCAGCATAAAATGTGAGAAACAAAGGTGAAATATAATATCTCTAAGATAAGCGATTAATAAGAGAAGTCGTTATCATGTAATATGATATACATGTGGAGGTTTGTTATGACTGAGTCTTTATAATAAGCGTATAACATATATATATATATATATATATATATATATATATATATATATATATATATATATATATATATATATATATATATATATATATATATATATATATATATATATTGAAAGTACTTAAATCATTTATTCAAATTTAATCATTCACACTTTTTTATTAATATGAAATTATCTACTTTCTGTATATTGGTGCCTTAATTGGGTCACGCTAATATACTACTTAGGAAAACACTTTAAAACATTCATTATTGGAAAACCAATCAAAACAACTACTCTTCTAGCTAATACTGACGAATTATTGAATTACATGATAAGATTCCTGGCATTTTAAGGCAAAAAAATATATTGAAAATAGTTAAATTATTTATTGGAATTCAGTCATTCACAACAATTATTGAACCATACATTCTATTTCAACTCTAGAAAAGTTGTACAAGTTTTTTCGAACTCGTTAGTTCTCATCAGTAGAGTATAGAAACATTCATTCATTATTTAGAAGCCTATTCTTGATTTATTTGCTTTTATCGTGATTGAGAATATTATTTAGGTATTATGCAATCACAACTTACACACTTTTTATTTATTATGAAATACCTACTTTCTGTATATTGTTGCCCTAATCTGGGCACGCTAATATACTAGTCAGGTAAATACTTTAAGACATTCATTATTGGAGAATCAATCAAAACAACTACTGTTCTAGCTAATACTGATGATGAAAAATTGGGGCCTCTGCCTACCTTTGTTGAGGTTTCACTCATTTTCTTAAAATAAAAATGTATCCATCTACCAGAAAATATTCTAATTTATACTATAATGACCCATTTATTAATACAGGGTTAGGTTAGTTTGTTCCAGGGCTAAACGCTAACTTCAGGCTAAAGTGTTTATCAAGTCGGGTTAAAAGTAACCCTGTGCTAAAGTCAGACGTAACTTGGCCCGTGCTTCAAGGCGGTGGTTATGTCTGTTAGCCCGAAATTAACCTACAAATTTTATGTTTGTTATATTAAAGTTATTTTTTGCGTAAATTATTGAAAATGGAAGTTTTCGACGAAATGAGCGATGGTGAAGCAGATATTTTGGAATGTTTGGAACACGAAAGACATACTTAGTTTTCTAAAGTAGATAAAATGTATTCTATTATATTGTAGAAATCGTTCAGTTTCTCTGTCCCTGCAAGGTATTGCATCATTTGTTTTTGTTCTACGATGTGTTTAAAATTATTTGTTATTTTAATTATTGGCAACCGCTCTGATGATGAGAAATTAGGGTCTCTGCCTCGGCCTCTTGGTGTTTTATTCATTTTCTTAAAATAAAAACCGCTGCCCAAGGAATCACTACTTCCACATCTAGATTTTTTATTCAAGTCACTCACAACGAAACAATTTTGTATGCGGAAATAATTGTTTATGGAACTTTAATAATATAATATTTGAAATCCTCTACCCCAAAAACCCATAAAACGATACCCCACATCGGGAGTGGGGTGGTGATAGGGGGTGGTAGTGGGGGTGGATGAAGTAAAGAAATATTTTGAGGTTTCTGGTTCTTGTACACACACTAAATCACAAATATTTTTCATCCCCTTTAATAATGAGGTGGGGGCGGTTGATGGCTAACGCCAAAATTTTTTTTGAGACCTTAGCTTCTCTTGTATATACTAATTACCAATTTTATGGACTCTTACCTGCTTGATTTACCTATTTACCTCGAATTTACCCCAATTTACCCCCCCAACCCTTCGACGGAACAAGACGAAAATATAATCTAGTTCTAGATCTTGTTAAAGTACATACGTGTACCAAATTTCAAGTCAATATCTCAAACGGTTCCAGAGTAAACGTGCGCACAAAAAAAGTTACAGACAGACCGACAGAAATTTTTTTTTGCTCAAACTTAAAATCTCGACATTTCATGACATTCTAATCCTATTTGAACAATACAAATTTTTAAAATTTTTTTTGTCGTTACTATACTTCCTCTGGATGTGGAAGTAAAATGTAACTGTCGCGTCGACCAAATATTCTAGTTTATATTATAATTGTTGTTGCCCATTGTTGTCACTGTCAGGTGACTTTTCGGCAAAAACTAACAAATATGGTTTTAACTTAGTAAGAAAAACTTAAAACACTAACAAACAAAAAATCACTAGTTTTTCGGCCGATCAAAATCAACCCAGAGCTGGCGACTCTGTAGAAAGCATTAACAACCTCAGGTTATTCAAGGGTTTCCTAACCTACACATAAAATGTGGTGGCTAAACAGATGAGAGTTTAACACTCACTTTTCCCCCAGGTTAAAGTTAGCCCGGGGCTAGCTAACACGACCATTGATAAAGGGGAGTCATCGCTTAAGAGGCGAGAGTGGTCGGTCGAGTGTAACGTCGCTCCAGAGAAAATTCCGAAAATTATCATTAAAAACTGCAATAAATAAAACAAAACTCAGCTGGAGTGTAGCAAAAAAGCATTCGCGCAACACCGACGAATTTAAAATATATATATAAGTACCTAAACAATTAAAAATTGCAAATTAGTGAAAAAGTTATAAGTGTGCATTTAAAAAATACTGTGCTAGTTTCATAAAAATCGTGACAGAGAGGCCAGTGTAAACCTCAGGCTAGGACCGTAATAAAGTAACAGGTACCCACATCTGGTTTTAAGTGCTACAAAGAGTGCCTATGTGACAAAAGTGCCAATCCAACATTAAAAACTGATTAAGAGGCTTCAACCACTGGCGAACACTAAAAAACATCTAAAAGAAAAGTTATTACCAGCCCAACATAGGATCAGGTAGAAGTTTAACAAATACAGCTTGTAAAAATGAAACTTGGAATAAGCAAAAATACACCCCTATGCAATTAACTAAACGTGAAAAGTTATTACAAGAAACACGTGAGTAGAACTTAATTTTACTTGTCAAGAGTTTAAACAGAGTAACACCCTATCTAGCGCACGCAATTTCTGGCGAACTAGCGTAAATACCGCATTTGTAGCAAGCACTATACACACAAAATTGCTAATATCACAAGACCACCATTGTTAAGAAATGATTGATAATCAGATGTCAAATGAAAGTATATACCAACTTTTAATAAAAATAACTGAGCAAAATAATGAAATAAAAACTCAAAATGCTCAAATAGTAGAACAAAACAGAGACATAAAGGAGGATTTAAAGATTTAAAAACGAATTTAAAACTCATATAGAAAATCTAAAAAAGGAAAACACTGAACTGAAAGAGGAAAATATTTCACTTAAAAATAGATTAATTGCCACGGAAAGGAAAGCCAAAAAATACAATTTGTTTATATATGGGTTGCAAGGGGAAGAACAACAAACCTTTCAAAGTGTCGTATCTCTGTTCAAAAACAAGTTAGGGGTCTCATGTTCTGAGAATGACATAAGAGACGCATATCGGGTAGGAAAAAAATCTAAAGAAAAAACAAGATCTGTAGTTGTAGAACTTTTAACAAATAGACTAAAGCGCGATATTCTGCAAAACTGTAATAAATTAAAAGAAAGTGGCATCTTCATAACGCTTGATTACACACCCGAAGATTTATCGAAACACAAGTTTTTAATTTCTCAACAAAACCTCGCAAGGGAAAAGGGCGTACCTGCAAAAATAAAAAATAACTTCCTTATCGTAAATGGTAATCACTATAGTTACGATTCGCTAATAGAAGGCTCAGTAGACATAGCGGAATTATCTCCGCAAGCAAGAAAAACGGATTTAGACAATAGGCAAGCAACAAACTACGTGCAACAAACCTCAGTGGACTCCGCCGGAAAACCAACCGGTACCTAACCGAAAAGAATAACGAACTATATACCACAACCTCTAGAAACTTGATCAGGGAATAGAAACAGAATAGTGAAAAATTATAAGTAGATTATTAAAAGACCCTATTAAGTTCTATATCACTATTATTATTATTATTAATTGTTATTATTATTATTAATTAAGTACATATATAAAATACATATAAATATATTTTTTATATTTATTAGCAGTAGGTATATTTTACTTGTGCGTATTGTACATGTGCAAGGTATTATTCTTTATTTTATATTTCTATAGTTTACAACACATTACTAGTTCTGTCTCTCTTTCTCACTCTTTACTCTCTTTTTTCTCTCATTTATTTCACTAATCTGTACAGATATTTGCGTGTTTCTCTATCTATCTTTATCTGTCGATTAAAAATTTACGATTTATAAAGGTTTTACTGTTAGCTGCATTATTTATTTAAATTCGTATAATTAAGTTTTATTTTTGTTAGTTTACATATTTTTCGTACGGCTTACATGAACCTGAACATTGCACACATAAATGTGAGATTTCTTACTGCAAATTTTAATCAGCTTCAAGATTGCATTTTAAATTCAAACTATCATGTGATCGGGGTCACTGAGAGTTGGTTACATCCAGGTATTGGCAGCAATGTTGTAAGTATGAATGACTACGTTCTTGTCAGGCAAGACCGGCTTGTTCGAGGAGGTGGTGTATGTTTGTATTTAAAGAACACTTTAAATTATACCATTTTATTAAGTGAAACCCACGATTATATAGAGATTATTATAATTAAAATTTTAATAGAAAATCAGGCACTTGTCATTGCTAATGTATATAGGCCGCCAAATTCCGATTATGATTCATTTCTAAACTACTTTGAGGACACGTTTTTCAATGTATTTCCAACTTATGATAATATAGTGTGTTTAGGTGATTTTAACATTAATATGTTAAATTTAGATACTAATTATTCTTCGCAATTTAAAAATATATATCAAACTTTCAATTTTGTGCAAGTAATAAACGAACCCACTCGAATTACAGATACTACCATGTCATTGTTAGATTTAATTCTGGTAAATTTTGAAAATGTTTGTGACGTTGGGGTAGTTGATGCACAAATATCCAATCACTTCTTAGTTCATTGTACTATAACGTTTAATATCTTGGAAGAACAGGAGAGAATATTTAATTATAGAGCTTTAAAACATATAAATTTTGAACATTTTCAAATGGATTTAGAAAACATACCTTGGAATAATATTTTCTACATGAATAATATTGACGATGAGATTGAATTTGTTACTGACAATATTTTGCAGTTATTCAATACGCACGCGCCTATCAAATCTATAAAATGTTCCAAAAGAAGTTATGCTCCGTGGATAACGGATAATATTAAATTAATGCAGAAACTACGTAATAAAGCTTTGGCAAAATTCAAACAAACAGGGCAAAATGTCCACTGGGTCTACTACAAACAACTTAACTAATGCAGCTATTAAGGCTGAAAAGAAGGCTTATTTAAGATATAAATTTAATAACTGTAATATTAAAGAGAAATGGGGTGAGTTGAAAAAATTAAATATTGCTAAAAACCGAAAGATTGATATACCTGAACACTTAAGTGACGTGGATGTTATTAACAATTTTTTTATCAATTCCTCTAATAATAATGATGTACCTAAAGACGAGTTAATAAATTTTTATAATACCAATGTTAAAGAAGGCTTAAATAGTTTATTTGCTTTTGAACTGATTTCTGATTTAGACGTAATTAAAATCATTCAAAACATAAAATCCAAAGCTTATGGATTTGATAAATTAAATATAACTTTAATACATTTATGCTGTCCTTATATAGTTCCATTCTTAACACACATATATAATGAGTGTATAAATACACACTACTTTCCTAAAGCTTGGAAAATAGCTTTAATATTTCCTCTACCTAAAATCAATCAACCTAGCCAATTGAGTCACCTGAGATCCATTAGTGTTTTACCTGTCTTATCCAAAATTTTTGAAAAAATCTTGCAATTACAAATTGGAGAATTTGTGAGTCTCAATAATATTCTACCATTAAAACAGTCGGGATTTAGATCTGGTTTCTCTTGTGCAACGGCCCTTGCTGACGTAACTGATGACATCATTGGAGCTACCGATATTAATAAAATCAGTGTATTATATTATTAGATTATACGAAAGCTTTTGATATGATAAATCACAAACTACTTTTTTCAATTCTACACTTCTGTGGCTTTGAACGAAATTCCTCCAATCTAATTTTGTCATTCTTGTCGGATAGAATTCAACAAACGCTACTTAATAATAATATTTCACAACCACTAACGGTAGTTTCAGGTGTCCCGCAAGGAAGTATACTTAGACCGTTATTGTTTACAATTTTTACATCAAATTTTCACAAATCCTTGCAATATTGCAATTACCATTTATATGCTGATGATACACAGATTTATTGTTCATTTCATATTGAAGATCTACAGGAATATAGGAATTTAATTAACAACGATATAACGAATTTGGTGTCAGTCTCTACAGACCATCTACTTAAAATTAACCCTAGTAAATCATCTGCTATAATATTTTGCAATGAAAATGCACGTGAATTTGTGTCAAGGGAAATTAATATACAGATCGGAAATGATACAATCACCTTTAATAACAGCTCTAAAAGTCTTGGTCTTATTATTGATCATAAATTAATATTTAAACAGCATATTACGAGTAAATTAAGAACAGCATATGCTGCACTAAAAATGATATATACTCAGAGACGTTTTTTAAGCATGGAAGTAAAAAAAATGTTATGTGATTCTCTAGTTTTGTCTCATTTCAACCATTGTGATGTGGTTTATGGCCCTTGTATTGACAGCATCAAGACCAGGCGTATACAAAAAGTACAAAATTCTTGTCTTCGTTTAATTTTTGGAATACAACGCCGCCAAAGAATATCTCACAAATTGAAAACTGCAGGATGGCTGAATATGTACAATCGCCACAAACTTGTTTTGTTTTTTTCATAAAATTTTAAAGTTTAGATCACCACCCTACCTCCTCAACAAGCTCTCTTTTAGAAATGATGTTCATAACATTAATATTAGACGAAGAGATATTCTCACCATACCACAACACCGTAAGGAAATATTCAAAAGGTCATTCTCTTATAACATTGCTGCTTGTATAAATAAGCTACCCTTTAATGGGCTCACCCTTTCATGCGTAAGTTTTAAAAAGACATTTAAAAAATATTTAATGCGAAACCAGTAAAGTAAAATCTTGCTTTTTCCTGTAAATTCTCTATATTTTTTTTATTTTTTTGTTCCTTCCTTTATTCTTTTTTCCTCTTATTTCCTAGTCTCCTCTCTCTTTCAGCTCTAGTCTGCCTCTTTTTCGCTCTGCTTTGATGTAGTTCTTTTTTTTAACTTGCTTATGTATTATGTTTTGAATATGTGGATATAAAGCCACATTCTATGTACTTATATTTTCTACTTCTGACATTATTTATAGGCGGTAGTGGAAGAACAGTTTGCTGGCTTCGACAGTAAACTGAACTGCTCGCCTTTTATTTACCTCTAGTGTAATGTAGTACTTTATTCATTTTTGTTAACTTTGTCAATTTGGGTAAATAATAAATGCTTTATTATTATTATTATTATTATTATTATTAATTGTTGTTGCTCGATGCTGTCACTTTCAGGTAACTTTTCGACAGAAACAAACAAATGCTTTTACTTAGTAACAAAAACTTAAAAGCTAACAAACAGAAAATTACTCATTGTTTGGCCAATCACAATCAACCTAGGTTTGGCAACTCTGTAAAAAGCGTTACCAACCTCAAGTTATTCAAAGATTTCCTAACATACACATGAAATGTTGTGGATAAACGGATGTGGGTTAAACACTCAATTTTCCCTGAGGTTAAATTTAGCCCAGGGCTAGCTAACACTCAAATTTAACTCTACATTGATAAACGGACCCTAAGGAGCCCTTATGAAGGCTGTATAGTCTGATACAGGAAAAAAAACAAGAAGAGGGGCACCACGATAGATCAAGAGGAGTCGCGGTGGTCAAGATCAAATAGCTGTCTCCTCTTTTATAGTCAAATGAGAATTTAGTAGTGTACACTTTGAGCAATATTTTTACATTACAATAAATTTACTTACCAAACTGTATTTCGTCACACAAACTTTTATTTTTTCTCATTTCTATTATTATATCGATGAGGTCATGTCCCTTTATATTTGTCTCTTCTCTTTGCTTTATGGTTCTCCAAAATGCATCTGATAAATATGTGATAGTCCATCTTTCAAAGAAATGCAAATGAAATAGATTAACCCATCCCGGAATAAAGAAATACGCAGCTTGACTTATAGCATTTCTCCAATTAAATCTAAACATTGCCCTGCCAATCTTCCTAAAATCTGCATCATTGTGATCAAAGCAATGGGCGTTTATTCCAAAAGCACATCTTACTATAATATCTGTAGAGTATTTGGCGCAAATTTCTTTTACTTCCTGTTCTCCCAAGTTTCTTCGTAAGCATTTATTCATCTCTAACCCAACATTATTAATAATAGAGAACATTCCCTTGAGTTTTCCAGAACTAAAAACCGGTCTCATTTTCGGTCTCACTTTCTTCCAGTCTGGACTTTTTTGAATGAACATTAGATTTGCAATGAGCAGGTCATGTTTCGGGGAGACGATGGTCCTATCCATAAAATAATTAAAATCCTTTACCAATACTTGTTTGATCACCTGTGGAGATTTCAAAATTAGGTACGGTTCGTCAAACATGAATAATCCGAAAAAAGGTTCTTTTGTAGAGTCATAAAGATGTTTTAGCATATCTCCTAGTGTTTTTTTGAATGGCATAATTTCTAACAAATTTCCAATCAGCGGGAGCGGCTGCTTATAAAAGACACCTCTTTGTTTCCAGTAGTCATATTTTCTCGTAAAATATTTGTAAACCAAAAATGTTGATGTACTGATTATCAAAAGTAAATCTACCAGCCACGATGATGTGATCAGCATCTGAAAGCAGGTGATAAAAATACATTTGTTTATTTATGTACATCAATTAAGTGAGAAAAATAAAAAAAATCAGTCTAGATGAACAATCTCTTAAATTTGTTTAACTAAAACACACTTTTTACTGTTGTACTTCACTCTGCTATCATATAAAGACTGACTGCCTGGTTCTAATCCTTGTCCTGAGTCAGAAGTTATATCATAACAGTTCGAATGTTTTTATTATAAGAAATCACATACACCAATGAGTAGTAGTACACTACATCCACTTTTCCTTTTACAACAGTGTTAATGAAATTAAGAATAATGTCCACAATGTGAGTTATGGCGGTGCACCAAATATAACAATATACCTACTTAACTATATAATAATAGAACAATATATGAATATGATATAGCAAAATATATTAATATAAAAGTCATAACCAAGGGAAGGTGCAAATTTGAAGAATACCAGTCTACGGCCTCTGATCCTTTGTCGGTCACGTGGACATGGACTTGCGTTGAATCAACTCATCTGTTACTGTAACAGATATATAACAATATAGTAAAGTAGCATATAACGCATGTCATACGACGATAATAAAGTAAATTAGGCTTACGAAATATCAGTAATTATCTGACTCTTGTTTTTTGTCGGTCACATGTACTTATTTTGAAACATACACTGTCCATTCTCCCTCGATCTTCTTTAGATGCACGATGTTCCTTCTATAGTTTTGGCCTGTTTGATCATATTTAATTTGTATGTCTACTATATCCTTACTCATTACTTGTGTACTTTGATTAAAGTTGAGGCAAGTTGTGTTTTCCTTTATTAGGTGTTTCAAGTACACCTTATCACCTGGTTCTAATGGGGTTTCTTCTGATCTTCGCTTCCTGTCGCCGTAATCTTTCCCTTTTTCTTTTGAAGAAGCTCAGACAATATCCATTACCAGCAGACATTGCTAGTGTCGGAGATGAAGATCAAACCCAGTACACAATAAAAAGTGTGACCAAGCATGCTCGCCCTAACACGCCTTAGCCCGCTGCGCTACTATACCTGCTCTTGGTAATTTATAATAATAGCAAGCGGCTCTACCACTTACTTTTTCCAAAAATGGCAAAGTACTAAAATCAAACTGAATTTTTTGGTTAGGTTATACAAGTTGCCATAAAACGTATATGTCTTAGAGCGGATGTGTTATCTCATTAGTTTAGCATAGGTTTTAAAATAGCCTACAAGTTTTAAGAAATAACTATATTAAGACCGATGGGACTTAAAATATACTTCTACAAGAATAAATCAGCGTACTTAAAGAGCAATTGGTAATTTTGTAGGCATTTTAAGACAAGACACGTTTGAAGTAGAATTATTCACAACTAATAAGGTCGATGCACACAGCTGCCACCACTTCCAAAGGTCAAGAAATGCACAACGGTCAGCCACACTGGGAAGGTTCCAGATTGAACAAAGAAATGTAATTTTTTTTGTAAGAGAAATGTTTTTTAGAAAGAATTTATTAACATTGAATCATATTATGGAAAGATGATACTGATTTATTTATTTTTAAGTCATCGAGGAGAAAAATAATTTATCCATAGTTATTTAAATTTGCGTTTTTGGAGGGCGCAAGAATTTTGTAAGAACTGTCTAACCAAATTTTACAGTAAACTTAGCCTCGTTCAAAATTTTAGCAAACTACGAGGGCTCTCAATACTTCATTTATAAGTAATTTCTCTCAGTACTTGCGATATGTTCATTTTATAACTATGCATGGCGTTCCATATATTTTCTTTTATATTTACTTTATTAAATACAAAACATTCTCTCAAGCATTTGTGTGTGAATTTTAAACTTTAATAAGTACTTATTCTAAACAAAGTATGGTTTTATAATACTCTTCAGATATTCTACGAGCAGAGATTTAAATGATTCATTAAAACTTGAAAGCTTTAAAAGTAGTTTTAAATGAAAATATGTAGGCCTTTCTCTAGGTGGACTCCTATACCCGGGTTTTAAGTTAGTTTTATAGAGTCTTTCCAGACCATTTACGTTTATAAGTAGTCTCAGAAATAAGCTTTAAGAATATCTTATAGAGTATATTAAAATTAAAATTGTTACTTAAAATTGCTACCTGAATAAACGGGCATGTCTATATCAGCTCCTCCTAAACTGTAGGTTATTATTTTGTCATTATCGATGTGGAAGACATAGATTGTTTCTTCTTCATCGGTGTCTTCTTGTATGGAATGCACATTCGCCACTTTCTTCTTCTTGAATTTTTTAGGAGGCTCTGCATATGGTTGACTATTTCTCACACGTTTTTTTCTTTCTACATGTGTCTTACATTGAAACCTGAAATGTTCTTGGGATCCACAGTTATTGCATGTCTGATTTAAGGCCGGACACTTTTCACTTGAAGAAGAATGTTTGTGGCTTCCACGTCAACCACAAACCTTCGGTGTAGCTTGGTATATATCTATTTCAGCTGTTGCCTCTACGTACGCTCCTGGAATATTGAAATATATTTCCTGCAAGCACAGTCCGCTCATACCTTTTTTTTACAGGTCCTCAATACCCGCAGTTTGTGTCAAAGGGCCTTTTGAAAATTGTTTATTTGTGAATAATTTAATAATGAAAATTTAGTAGATAATTAATAGTGAATTCTCAAAATATTAACAGTCACAAAATTCATTAAATATTTTATTTTCAATTTTAAAGTAAATCAGAAATTCTTCCGTTCTCCGCCCATGCTTCCGTTCGAATCGTTTCACGCCGAGATCTTTTCTGGTCTATTCGGATGCATGTCGTGAATATTAGAGAACTAATAACTTTTAATATAAACATCTGACACAGTTGTAAAACAGTTCGCTCCGAGTCATCAAATCTATTTACAAACAAACCTCGGACTACAAAACGGCAAATTTACACAGAGATGTGTGTTTAATTAACAAGTGTAATTAACTACTGTGATTAATAAAATATTTTAAGTTTTCTTATGTTACAAAATAAACGAAATTATATTTTTTTTTTTTTCGAATTTAATTCATTCAACGAAATGCGAGTGGTTCAGTCCCATACCCTAGAAAAATAATACACAGAGTATTTAAACTTAACTTAAACGTTTTGTGGTGATTTTCAAGTGCGCGATTGCTCTATCAACGTAAAAAACATCGTGTTTAGTTGCATGCATAATTGCATACGTTGAATGTCTTTTTTGATTTTTCCTATCACAAACATTCTGAGCAGATATCTCCTTCGCAATCGAAATGTTCCAATGCTGTTCCACCCAACCATTTCTATTCGTCTCATCCTCTATACGATACAAAAATTTAGTTTCTCGGCTTAGCCAGTCTAGTTGCTATTATCACCAATATTATCATCATCATTACATTATTATTATGATTATTATTATCATTATTATTGGATTTAAGATTTAAAGATCAATTAATTCCTCACCAGCACTTGTATCAAAAAGTGTCTTTTATAATGAATGTAAAATGTATAATCATTTACCTACTGATATGGAAAATTCCAAGTCATTTATTTTTAAAAGGACGAATTTGTTAAGGGAAAAGTATCAATAAATTTCATTTAGTCTTACTATTTTTTACGTGTTATATTATTTGTAGTTTGTTATAATGTATGTGTTGTGCGCTCCTTTATGCTATTTTTTTTTACGTGTAATTTGATTTTATATTTTACATTTTGTTATACTAATGTAATGTTTAGTCGATTTATTATGGTATGTATTTGTGACGCACTCCTTATAGTCACTTGTAGATTATTACTTAATTGTATCTGTGATTGGGAAATAAGAATTATTATTAAGAATTTTAGATTTATGCGACACGCTTTCTTAGCTGAAACTGGAAATTATCAAACCCATCCCATTATTAGTATTATCACTATTATCATTTTTTAGACTTCGCAAGCGGCACACTTATTTATTAGTTATTATTATTATTTCCAACGCTGAATATCATGACCACACACCAATTCGTATCCCCGCGTATGTTCATTCGTTGTATCATTTTTTCTGGACCCATTGTCCCTCGTGTTCGATTCGAACAGATTCCGTGAGGCTTTCTTTCTTAGTGTTTTGGACCTAAGTCCCTTGTTTTTGGACCTGAGGCCCTTATTTTGGACCTGAGTCCCTTGTTTTGGACCTGAGTCCCTTGTTTTGGACCTGAGTCCCTTGTTTTGGACCTGATTTCCTTGTTATAGACCTGAGTCCCTTGTTTTGGACCTGAGTCCCTCGTTATGGACCTGAGTCCCTTGTTTTGCGAGTACGTTTAATACATTTTATGAAATTCACTTTTTTGTGTTGATTACTGTACGCTCTTTTAATAATAATAACGCCAACACCAACAATTTTTTGATTCTCAAAGATAAATAATAATTAAAGAACTTTATAGTATACTAACGATTCAA
Organism: Rutpela maculata; assembly: GCA_936432065.2. Taxonomy (NCBI): domain Eukaryota; kingdom Metazoa; phylum Arthropoda; class Insecta; order Coleoptera; family Cerambycidae; genus Rutpela; species Rutpela maculata. The sequence continues at coordinate 45,143,541 of OW386289.2, forward strand.
AACCTAAAGAATACGGACAAATATTATTTCTATTTCCTCCTAAATGCTTGTAAATCTCCGTATGATTAGGGTTGTTTTAATTGGTTTTCTTAATTATATTAAAAACATTGCGATATAATAGTGCTAGGCCCGTTTTCTTAGTACCCAATGTATATTTGTTGAAGTTTTCCTTACAAAGTTTATGCTCTGTTCCTTCTTATTTTTCACTGGATATACACATTAAAGAATTCCTAAAGGCGCTTTTATTTATATGGTTTCAAGTTTTAATCCTCGTCGCCACTGAACAATCACTTAAATTTGTTTAAATAAAACACACTCTTTACTGTTGTACTTCACTCTGCTATCATATAAAGAATGACTGCCTGGTCCTAATCCTAGTCCTGAGTCAGCAGTTATATCATAACAGTTCGAATGTTTTTATTATAAGAAATCACATATACCAATGAGTAGTAGTACACTACACTAGATACTAACAGCATTATCACATATTACACACACTGCTTATGTCAAAGGACCTATTGAAAATTTTGTATAATTTAATAATCAAAATTTTGTAAATAATCAATACTTTCCATTTAAAAAATATTGGCCGCCACAAAATTCATTAAATAGTTTATTTTCAATTTTAAAGTAAATCTGTAATATTCCCGAGATCTTTTCTGGTCTATTCAATTGCTTACCATGAAAGTTCCAGAGACTAAATTCTAATAGTAATACCGACAGTTAAAGGCGCACAAAAGGTTCTCAAAAAGTTGTCTTAGAGTTCTCTCTGAATCATCAAATCATAACAATCAAACATCGGACTATAAAAAGGCAAATTTACACAAATGTGTGTTTAATTAAGTAGTGTGATTAATTATTATATTTAACAAAATATTTTAAGTTTTCTTATGTTAAATAAATAAACGAAAATAAAACTATTTTTCATCCGAACTTAATTCTTTCAACGAAACGCGAGTGATTCAGTCCTAAACTCTAGAAAAATAATATAGAGGATGTTCCAAAATATAGTTACCTTTCTGTCAAAAAGCTGGGAACGTTGTGCGATGTTCTTTAAGTGCACGATTGCCCTATCAGTGTAAAAGGCATCATGTTCATGGTACTAAGGGGCTTCAAGAAGTAAGGAGAATAGGAGAAATTAAGAGAAAAATCAAGAGAAGAGTAGTGTGATTTATTTTCGGTGACTCTGCATTGAGTAGAAGTTGTCGGAGATAAATCGAACACTACGAGAAGCATCTAGAAAAGATGAGTACATCTACATAGTGTCCTCATAACAAATTATGATCGATTCATATCACGCGCTAATGAAGACACTTCAAGACGCTGCTAGACGCCAAGATACTGCCCTTACTGAAATGCTTTCTTAAAGGGGGGAAAGAGACCCAATTATGACTACGGGAGATATCGTACAACAACAACAAGTTATATTAAACCTATTTTCTGGTAATACATCTCTCCCAAAATGACGTTCTCATTCGCATACTCAACCACAGGCCCAACAACAATAACAAGTTTCAGAATTGTCCAGACTTAATCCAGACACAACAGATATTCGTAGAGATGGCCGAAGTATACGCTTACACCTATCACACGGAATAATTTTCAGAAAAAAAATCAGGTAACATATGATACGAACAAGGTTATAATAATCATGTCGCAACTCAAAGAGCATGCAAAGGATTGGTACGAGCCGCTCAAAAACTTAATTTACGACTATACCACATTCAGGCAAACTTTCGACTCAAGGGCAAAACGGACTCAGGCTGAACGTATTCTACATTGTAAACTACAATACAGAAACGAGTCGAGTATCGTCTTTATCTCCAAGGAAGTTTCGTTATTCAATAGGGTGGATGCGACTAGACCTTCCATCGAATAATCATATTTAATTTATCGACAACTTTTACATGAAATAATAACACAGATTCAGTTCAAGGATTTTGAAATGCGCTAACTGCCCAAACCACAACGAGAACAAACTTTAACGATGTCATTAGAATTTCTTCTCAAGAGGAAAATTTACCTCAACCTGAGCACCATGCCACTTCGCATCATATCGCAACGGAAATTGAAGGAATTCTTGAAATAAATAAGAGAAGAAATAATAATTTTTCACAAATCGTTCATCCCATACCAGACCTGCGCAGAAGCCTAATAAATAATCGTATGTAATATCACTAGTGCTTAAAATTTTATCGAAAATTTTTTCGAAAGCGTGTTGCCTGGTAATATAAAGAGTGCAAATTGGCAGTTTATTATCTGATTAAATCCCGACCGCTTTAGCGGGAGGGATTTAATCTTTGATAATAAACTGCCAATTTGCACGAGTTGTATTAACTAGGGGCGACTTAGCTTGAAAAAAAATTTTTAGACAAAATTTAAAGCACGAGTGGTATTTGTGGAGAATATTTCACGAATAAATAATTCATTAAGTACATCTTCAATATTATGTTTTCTCATTAACTGCCTTCAGACGTTTTTATATTTTAAAATAATCTAGTGACGTTTCCATGGCAACTAGTAAATAAAACGAGTTGAAACCTTAGATATTATAATATATAGACTGGCTTAACACCTTTCAGGCGTTTCTGAGGTGCAATACGACGAGGAACGATAGAGAGAGCACTACTTTAGTACCGATGTCTCGCCCAAATAAAATATACACCCATGGTTCCGAGATTGGCATAGAGAGCGCCATCTTGCGCTACAAGTTATATTCCATAATAAATAAATGTTCATCGACTCATATTTACGTATTTAATCCTTACTTTTAACTTACGAAGTTTATGAATTAATTGTGTTGAGGTTTGCTTTGTTAAGCAAAGAGAATTTTAAATACAACAAATTATAATGTTTGATGCACAGCTTTGATTCAACGAGTTACTTTTTGGTAGATTACCATATATGTAAGTACTATACATTTTTAGTTTGTTCCAGAGCGAATGTGTACTTGACATTTATAATAAATGATTTGCTTACCTTTGTAACTACGTTATTGAGCTATTGAAAGCTGTGCTTGACTTGTTCCTGTATTATGAGCTATATTAAGTACAATCTTTGTGTGTAATTGTTACCTGATTGAACACTAGGAAAACTGACATAGTTACAGATAGGCAAAAGTTACAGCCTATATATTTCAGACAAGATTCGCTTTGGAATTGAGGTGTGTTTTTGTTTGCTACTATATAATACAATATTACAATTTACAAGGTAAGTACGTTAACAATTACTTAGTAATAAGCTAGAGAAGATATTTATAGATAAAACTTAAAAGCTCGACAAAAAACGTCAAAAAATTTTCGCATATTTGCCGCTGCAGCGACCTAAAAAATTAGAGCGATAAATTTTGCATGTTGGTCCTGTCAAAAGCCGATCTAGCTTGAATTACCACTAATAATGACGTTTGATTGGTGCAATGTTTTGAAAAAACGGGCTCTCATTGGCTATAGCGTTAATGAGTGAAATAATCGAGAATAATCTTCAAATCGGCAGCCGGAAAACGCTCGCTGGGCCGGTGCCTCAACACAATCTTGCAAGAAAGTCATCACCCGGCGTTCGTCTCTAAGCCGCCTAAACCACAACGAAGACAAAACTTTAACGATGTCATTAACCATTTCTTCTCAAGAAGAACATTTGCCTCAACCTGAGCACCATGCCACTGTCCATCAACAAATCGGAAAAATTCTAGTAAAATAATATACAGGATGTTCAAAAATTTAGTGACCCTTCTGTCTAAAAGACGGACACGTTGTGCGGTGTTTTTCAAGTGCACTATCAGCGTAAAAGGCGTCGTGCTCACTGGCAGTGTACTCTATTCTCGCTAAGCACGCCAGCGCTCGCTTTTGATAACAAAAGTATTTTTATTTGATTAATTATGCAAAAAATTGATTTTAATTATAGCTTTTTGAGAGGCCTAAAAAATGATATAATTTTTTGAATAATTTTATATTTTATTAAGTTCGAGAACTGCTATTGAATATTGGAAAGGAGAGTTTTGTGGAAATAATCATATACACATATCTCTACATGTATATATACATACATGGACATACGTATACGAAGTACATATTTAAACATAAATATTATGGATAAATATATGATTATATGCATATAATTCGCAAATTCGGAGATTTCTTATTGAAAAATAACGTTTTTGTCGATATCTTGAGAAAAGCAGCAGCTGGGATTTTCTGCAAAGTTGCATTTGACTATTTTTGATGTACTTGAAAAGATACCACGATTGTTTTCAGTCACCATTTTGATGTGGCTTAAAATTGTTGAGGAGAGGAGTGAGTGTGCTTAGTGTGCTTAGTGTAATGTAATAAACTAAACCAAAAAGGGTAAAGAAAAGAAGAGAAGAAACTAGAAAGGGTACCATAGAGATGAGCATTTATAGCGTTTCATGAAGCTATAATAATAATTTTAGAATGATATTTCAAGGATTTATTTGAAATGTTAACATTTTCTAAAAGTAGAAAATTAATAATTGATTTTGTATATATACATAATATACATATACAGTATGTGTAGTGGCGGGCTGGGCATAGGGAGTAAGAATTGCAACATCGCGTATGCCAGCTGGCTGAAATGAAATAACTGAGAACGGGGATGCTTTAGTGGTCTAGCGCCGACTCTTTAATCTATGCCGCCGACGGGCGAGTTTGCTGTTGCCTGGGTTGTCATATCTCTCGCGCTACGTGGAAGTACATGCCCAGTCCGCAGTTACACGCACTGTATGTGAGTAAGTACGCTACAGCATTATACTTTTATAATTGCACATTCTACAGGATATTCCACGTAATTTTTTAAAAGTAATCCTGTTTTTGACTTGTAAATTAAGGTCCCTTCCTGTAATATCATCCTATTGAGTTTAAATCGATAACTTCTGCAAATAGAGATGATATATGGAGGGTGGAGCAGGCGTTGTAAAAAGAAATTGTTTGGTAAACCGTACAATCGCAAAAGTTTTATGAACTCACTGAATTACACAGCTAATGTAGCTAATTGATTCAATCTGCTAGCTAGCTTAGGAAGCTCAAGAAGCTTAAACATCTTATTTGTCTCTGTCCAAGAGTAACGATATTTCTTCTCTCTCTGCGCGGCTACTTGCCAACTTAGGATGGTTGTATGTATTATTATAAATACTTAAACGCGGAAATAAATGTCTGGCTAATATATTTCATTTTTACAAGTATTACCGATAATATAAAAAAAAAATACTGAAGGAATATGTCATACAGGTATACTCCGTTAGATGATGCAAAACTAAAAAGAACACTGTCAACTTTATATTAAAAATAAAATAAAATAACACTACGTAAAATCTCTATCACCATTAGTAGTAATCCTTGGAATCTTATAGCAATAGTTTTTGTCTAATCTCTGGATATTACTGAATTATTCAAATATTATTTACTATATTTTCAGAAATTACATAAAAAAATAATAATAATAAAAGTGAACTTGTCCGGTTCTTGAACCCACGACTTTTGGATTGCGAAGACTTTTGCCACTACACCACCATTGTTATTAATGAAATTGTTAATGAGTGTAATATATACTATTAGTTTGTTAGTAAATTTATTGTGATTATTAGGAAACACCTATTAGTAAAATGTATAAAAAAAATCGGCACCTACTGGAAGCGGCTGGAACCTCCCCACACGGTGGATCCAAATCAGCTGTGTTTGGATTTTACCTCGGAAATTAGAGCACTGAGCAAACAGATAAATTACACGTGACTTTGGAGCCATTTATTTCATGAACAAATATCGAACGAACTGAAAGGGACTACAAGCAACCTGTCAAAACATAACCTCTCATGTTTGTTTATGTTGCATGTTAATCAATTGCCGGATATTATAGGGGCATTAACAGGATAACGTTTCGAATATTTTGTGGAATATTGAATAGCGAATAAAAATAATAATACAGAGTTTAGCCCAAATGACACTCTAATCTCAACAAGTCAATAATATTATGGACAGTTCAACCAAACTACGCATACGTCAAATTAAAATCTTCCTACTCGATCAAAAAGGTCCGAGCAAGTCGAGCTTCATCCGAGTCCTTTATTTTGCAATATTCGAACGTTTCAGATTTAGCTCAGTTAGCTCGATTTGCATTAAATGAACGATTGTGCCCATCAATCAGACGTAATATCCGAACACGGCTATAAACAATTATTACCTTTAAAAAACCAACTAAAATAAGTTTTGACATTGTGAAAAACGTAATATCAGAACACGGCTATAAACAATTATTACCTTTCAGAAACAAACTAAAATAAGTTTTGACATTGTCAAAACTATTTGAGTTGGTAACCTATACGAATATAGACCATTCCAGAACACGTGACTTTGACAGATCCGCCCTTCTGTCTGGGTGGCACACAAACCGATTATTCTCCGTTTGTTTACGTGCGTTTCTGTGTTCTTTTGTGCTGTGAATTAATTTATTTTGTGATTTTTTGCAATTTTTTTAGCCAAGATGTCTCGAAGTGTATACTATTCAACCCTTGATAGGATAAAAAAATCGAAATTATAGACAGCATTGACCCCTATGCAATTCCTCCTGAGGAATGCAGGCTTGAAATTTATAAGTTGCCCAATATTACCATGATGCACTTAGTGAATTATTTAATACTAACCCATAGTTATTACCCTGGTCAACAATTGAAGGCTTATAAAAGTTTGCAAGCCTACAAACATTATGAATCTGGCTCTGTTCAAGGGATTTTGGCAAAACAAATCAATGATGAGGCATTTATTGTCATTGGCAAGGTAAGAAATCAAACTAAATGTGTAATTTTGCATTATAATTAGATTCTGTATATTAATGTTTATCCTTTTAATATGCCACAAAGGTTTTAAGCGTGGACCTTTCAAATCTCGAGGATGCAGATTGACTCGGTTGGATGCTGGAAACGTATCCCAAATTCTGGTTGGGTATCCAGTCTGGATTAGTTTTATCCTCTAGGGAAGCTGGTTTTCCTAAAATCGTACATATTATTATAATACTTAATATTTATATATTTGCACATTTAATTTTATACTCGATTCTAACCTTAAAATCTAAAAGGAATTTTGTACGAAAATTAGGTACTTCGCAGTTATAAAATGTTTGGAACAAATACGGCCGTTTTTTAGATGGCTTTCACTTAGGGCCCCCCGTATCAAACTATTAATCCAAGCATTTCTTCTTTCTCTAGACAATGCATTAAGATGATCTCCTCTATTAGTTAAAATCGCGGGAAATCGAAAAAACGATACATTATCTCTTTCAGCACGCATTGAACATTTAACAACACTACAAAAATGAGGCATTTTCTATAAATTAGACCAGGATTAAACAACTTTGTAATGAAATACTTTTAATGTTTACATACACAAATGGTATTGTGTGCCACCCAGCAAATATGGCCGAACTGTCAATGACGTCATTCTGGAATGGTCTATTGATTTTTAGGTTATGAAATATATTTAGGAACATATCTGCATCATGTTTAAGTTTTTCAAGTTTATTCTCTTTTTTAATATTTGTATACGCATTTTTAGCGTTTAGCAAATATTTAAAAATTCACACAAATAATTTTTCTATATTGTTGATTAATAAAAATAGACTGCTAATTACAGGTTAGATTTCCAACCTACAAAAAGAGTCCTGTTTTATTAGACCAAAGTATTTAGAACTTCATAAACATTACACTAGATTTTAGTTGAAAATACGGGAACCAGGCAGAAATTTTAATAATAGCTACGGAATATTCTTAAATCTTAAGAAATATATATTTTTCGGATTAGCTGTGACGTTACGTACCATAACCTATAAATCAACATTCACAAAGGTTACCAACCCAAATATTTTTGACAGATGGCAAAATACATTTTCCCCTAAAAATAATGACGTGACGTCACAGATAACCTCCAAAATATATATTTCTTAAGATGTATGAGTATTTCGTAGCTGTTATTAAAATTTCAGCTTGGTTTCCATACTTTCAACTAGAATCTAATTCAGTGTAATGTTTATGAAGTCCTAAATATTTTCTTCTAATAAAATAGGACTCTTTTTGTAGGTTGGAAATCTATCCTGTAATTAGCAGCCTATTCGTATTAATCAACAATATTAAAACATTTCTTATGTGAATTTTTAAATATTTGCTTGGAGCGACTCCAAGCTAAAAACGCGTAGACAAACATTAAAAAAGAGAATAAACCTGAAAAACTTATAATATTTTTTGGATGCTGTCATGTGTGCACATATAACGAATTCTTTTAACTTTTTTTAACGGAAGCGAAATCGAAAGGGTCCATCATATCGTTGAAATTGGAATTTTTTCTGCTTTTCAATGGATCGATTACAAATTGTAAGTAATCATAAAATAAACAAATTGTTGTGCCAAAGCGGCACTAAATGTAATCCGATTTCAACCAAAACCTTTTCAGATCTTCTGGAGCACTAAAGGAACCCTCATGCAAAGTTTCATCCAAATCCGTTTAGTAGTTTCGCCGCTATCGTGCTAACATACATACACACACACGCATACACACAGACATTTTTCAAAAACCATTTTTTGGGTTCGTGAGACCTCAAAACATAAAGATTTGATGTTATTTCAATTTTCGATTTTGGACTAAATGTAGTAACCTCCCACAATTTTATTCTGTTTAAGGTTAAAATAATGATAAGAAATAACATTTCGCAATATTTCTATTTATTACAAACCATAAAAAACAATTAAGAAAATGATTTTCTTAAGTTTAAATTACTAATAATTTTTTTATTTACCGATCTATTTTGTTAAAAAATATGGTTCTTCCTCTAGCTAACACTAACTTACTGTCTTATTTCAGTACAATCGGATTTTTCTTTCTTGAGTTATAGTGCTTATAAGAAAAGTGATGGAAGGACAAACGGATAGACGGACATTTTGAAAGTTGTTCAGAATTCGTTCACTAACACAATGATATGACAATTGTTTGTCTGCGAGCTATACTTCCGGTTTTAGAAATGTGCCGATCAAATACAATAGACTCTTCGTTTTTCGTATTTGCGAAGAGTATAATAACGCATAACAGTCCAACCAATAATTCTGTTTTATAATTTAAATATTATACGACTATTATGTTTTATTGTTATTTTATTAATGCTTCTAAAATGTCAATTTATTATTTTACAGTTGCAGAAGACACTATTTGGTTGTCTGTAACAGAACTGTTTTATAAATTTATTATTAAAACGTCTTCACAGCAAAATTATAAAATATCTTATAAAGCATTTAAAAAATTATTTTAGAAACGTTTCCGTGACTAAGATATAAAATATTTCAGCTTATAAAACTAAATCATTTTATCGCGCAATTTTAGTAACGTTCGGCAGTATTTTCAGCACCGTTGTAAATATATATTAAACATATTTTATAGTTGTTTCCTATTATCTTATAAAACAGTTATATTAAAGCACTATTTGGAACAGTTTTTCTATTGAAAGTAAATTTTTGTTTAAGAGTCTGCTGCATAATTATTATATAGCGTTGCAATCTACTGCAATATGGCCAGGGCAATAAAGTAGATACAAAATAAAATTGTTTACGTGCTAACTATCTAATAAAATATATTTGAAATAATTGATTTCCTGTGTCAGCTGTGTGTTTATATTTCATCAGAAGTTATGTCTTACATTGAGCAGATCGTACGTGCTAAAGTAGAAATTAAAAATATAAGATTTAGGACAATCGAAAAAACTTTAAAAACTAATTTTTAAATTAATTATGCAAATTGCGCCAATACTGTTTCAGTGGCTGCATTTTCAACATAATTCTAACATACTTATTACAAAAAAAGTTGCCAAAGTATCGCGAAAGTAAGTAATTTATGGTATAAGAATCGCGTATAGGTCACTTAGCAGCATATTGGCCCGCAACGCGCATATGCAGGAAAAACAACAAACAGCTATTTTCTGAGATAAAGTGGGCTCTAGCTAAATGTGCAGAACCCTATTGGAAGATTTTATTTTGTGTGTGTTTATGTATAATTTTTCCAATTTTAAAGAACTATGCCCAGTTTGGGCTATGAGTGAACAGCCGTGAATCATATTACCAATCGATAGGAGATCATCCACTGATCACCCAAATGAAGGTTTTAATTTTGCCTTTCAAGTTCTGTGCTTAGGATCACTTCAAGTGGCGACCGTTAGACACCACATCGAAATCTTACACAAACCAAAGAAAATGACTAAACTCTTTAATACTCGTTTTAACTGCCCTAAAGAGTCCTAAGAATAACAGTTCGGCATGAGATTTAACTATTTAGCTATTTCAAGTTAAAAATTGTCACTCAAAATAACCCCTGGATTCGTCCTCGTCTGAAGAGTAACACAGGACTTATCTTACGGGACTGTGCTCATGAAATACTTTAATCACCTTTGATTCTGTGCAATACTAGCAAGGTCCCAAGGTTGTTCACCAATACCAGATTCCGTAAGAAACTGGACGTAGTTCTTTCGCTTTCACCTCTGTAATGTCTAATACTAAATATGCTATTTCTCTTTGCCTGGCAGAAACTACGCACCACAAAGGAAACTTTTTTGCTAGTGAGTTATCAGAATATTCTATCCTTTATAAAAAGTTCTGCATGAAGGAAAAGTAATTCCAATACTACAAAAACATTACCAATCCCAAGGTTATCCGCCATATTGATCAACCATTAACCAAAATTCTACATGCATTTCCATCGCTTCTTATTTGAACTGCCCTCCTTCCTTACCGCTATATTCAAAGGATCAACTCAACCTTTCTGTGTAGTACACAGCCTACTAACAAACAACCTAATTTAATCTAGGTATATTATTTATTTTTTCATTCAATTTAGGAGTGAAATTTTCTTACCGAATCTCCCACGTGCTTTAATTAATTACCAGAAATTTTTTAAGCACCAGGGAGATTACTAGCAAAAATTTTCCTAAAATGAGCAAGAGTGTTAAAATGAAAACTTACGCAATTTAACGGTAATGGTTACAGTAAATTACAGTTTTTATCATAATGTTTGTGATTCCGGTTATTTTTACAGTTATTTATTTTTCTTGGCTTATAAGTTATAACAAAAATGCAAAATAAAATATTTGTGAAAAAAATTGTTATATTTTTCATCCCCGTCACCCCGTCACCTTTAAGACATTATTTTATAGATATTTTATAGGAATCGCTTATAGCCTAATTATCTTAAAATGCTTGTTATTAATACAAAAGTGCTAAATCAAAGGAAGCCATTTCATAAGGTCAGCGTTTGAGGTCGTAAATATGACAAGACAAGAAAATTTTTAAAAATCACATTTTTATTAATATTTATGACAGTTAATACGTGCTAATTATAAAGTTATGACGATTAAAACAAGTTGGCGTTAAATTTCCTTGCAAAAAAATTTTAAAATTGTAACATACCTGTTACAATTTTTGCCGTAGTCAAAAATCCTATTTTATTTCCGACAATATTTTGGGTATCACTCGGTAAGTTACAAAATTTTACCGTTCATTATATAATAAGTACTATTGTAAAACACAACACAAAAACTTCTCATTTTGTATACTTAAATATTTCTACAATACAGCACCCTCTTTTTAAATATTTATTGTACTAATTAAGAAACAAGGTTACCATAGATCTCTTTATGGATCTACATTTACTCGTGGTCAAACAATACATTAGTTTCCATTACTAATCTATTACTTTAAATATTAATAATACTACCAAAATCCAGATGGCGTAAAGCGCTTGACAGAACTGTTGTTTTTTAAACCATATTAGCTTTCCTTGTAATTGAAACTTAATTGGTATTCATTTTACTATTCTGAACTGTCAATGAAAGTTGTGCGACTCAACTGCGATATCTCCGAGACTTTGTCTAATTTTGTTGTATCGTCAATTACCTAGTGCATCAATAGATTTTGAGTTCTGGCAGCTTAAGTAAAACTATTAAGTAAAACTATTAAGTAATAGTAAAACTATTAAGTAATAGTAAAACTATTAAGTAATAGTAAAACTATTAAGTAAAAGTAAAATTATTAACTAAAATTACTAAATTAAAATAATTAGTAAAATAGAATAAGTACTAAAATAAAATTAGTACTCAAATTTTTGATGAAGTTCCATTAGTTTAAATAGAAGGATTTATGAAATTAAAAACTTCTGGAGGGTTTAATTTGCCGAAACAAATTAAACAATGTTTATTTGGAATTCAGTCCATAAGGAGAATTTAGTTTTTCTATCAATCAAATTGTGAAGATTTAATAAAAAGAAATTCTTGGATTCATTTGGTATATTCTTCCACACGGAGCACGTGTCAGGAGGGAAACATTTCCTATTGTAAAGAAGCCAATTAAACTTCAGTTCCTAGAGATTCATTTTCGTAAAATTAAATTTACTCAACTAAGCCGAACTATTTCGACAATCAAGCACAGGTTGAAATTTCTTGCCAACGTCTTCACGCTGTAAGCATCGAGACGACGACGTGGTCCACCAGGTCTAACGAGACACCTTAGGACACGGTGAGAGTTTTGTGTAGTGTTAAATTTTATTGGTGAATTATTAACATCCACCTGGTGTTACATATATTTTTATGCAGGCCATGAGGTCCTTGATCAGCATAAATTTCGTTCTTGTTTTATTGCTGTACATTTCTGTATAATTAAGATTATCATTTCATCTCTTTTTGAAATTTGGAACATTTTATTAGTTATAACTATTTTTGATCATAACTTTGCTGAACATTTGAAATTGCTATTATTTTTTTTACATTTATGATGATGTAATTTGCTCGCGTAAATTTTAATATCGACCTGAATATTTTTATAATAAATTTTATCACAATTATTTTTTTTCAATCTTTATTTTTTTTTCATAATCAAAAGTTTATCCTTTCTAAATTTACCTGTAGGAGTTTTCGTCCTGGTAAAAGGGGGTCAGTAATCTCAATTAAGGCTGCAGGTGGCGCCCCAGATTAAATTCATTTTTAAGCCCTCCTTTTACCAGACGCGAATTGTGTGACAGGTGTCAAATAAGAAGTGTGTAGTGAACTTTCCCCTAAATAAAATAAGAGCCACAAGGTCGACCTAAAGGTAAGAAAACCCACGCTTATCTCTAATCAAGTAGCTAGCCGAGAGCCGGGGTTCTTCTGGTTGTCACGTCGTTCTTGGGACTTGTCCCGGGGATAACGAGGGAACCGGAAGGCTCCAAACAGGCGTTCACTCCACCCAACAACATCGGGAGGAGCGGAAACGAAACAATGGCGCCGCAAACGTGGATTAACAATGACGCAAACGTGGATTAAAAAGTAACAATAGGCCGCAACGTGGATTAATATGAAACAATGACGCAAAACGTGGATTAACAATGGCACGTAAACGTTAAAATAGCGACCACAGTGAGAATTTTTACCTAACCATTTTGGGGTAAAAATTGTTAAAAAATTATTTTTTATAAAAGTTATAGCTCTAATAGTTATAAGTAAAAATTCCGTTGAGGAAAATTCTTTTTGTACAACCTGTACACTTTGAAAATTTAATTTAGGGGAAAACACACTTATTTCACACGCGTCACACAATCAGAAAGGAAAAAAAGTTAACTTTTAATTGTTATAGTGAGCACATTTCATAAAATGTTTTACATGGTATTTGACTAGAACAAAAAAATTTTAGTAACATACAGAGAAGGTACATCGAATAAATTTTATTTAGAATATTTCATTATCATCCTGATAATCGTGAAATGAAATGAAACGGTGAAACTATTTTACTTGGCTTATAGGAATATTTAAGGGAAATTTTTAAGAAACGTTGAAAAGTGGCCAGAGTACAAAATTTGTGCAAATTGGAGACGTTCTTGGGTAATTATATTTATTAGAAATATCATTTTATTGAGATAGCTCATTAAAATAAATAGACAAAAAATTTACTTGATAAATAATAGATTAAATTCTTAAACTTGTAAACTGTTACTGATAATTTTTTTAGTGATTAACTAGATTACACAGAGTATCAAAATGTCGTCCTTTAAAATAAATCCTATTCATCTAACTGAAAGTGAATTAGATTACGAGCTTCGCATTCGCAAAGCCAGAGCTCATAAAAAACCTTTAGATATGAGACGAAGTATCCTAAAATCACAGTTAGAAAAACATAAAGATTTATCAACTTTAGCAGATCCAGATTTTAATTTAAAAACTGAAAAAAATTTTATAAATAATACTATTTCAGACTTAGAAACTTTAATTAATCAATTTAAAGGAACCACGGATGATATTTTGTACAAAATAATCGCTACTCGATTAACCTCTCTCACAGGTAGAGTAGATCGATTTATTTTACCTGAGGAGACCGACAAAGATTACGAGTATTATTCAGATTTCTTAATTGAAGCTCAAGCATTCTGCGAGGATCTCAAAGACAAACTCGAGCAAAATTTAATAAAAAGTAACAAGTGCACTGCAATTAAAGATAGTAGTTTGCATAAAACAGTACCAGTTTACAAGTGGGGAATTAAATTCGATGGCACAAGTAGTGTCAAAGCTTTTTTAGAGAGGGTTGTCGAACTTATGGTTGCACGAAACGTAACAGAAACAGAATTATTTAACTCTGCAATAGACTTATTTTCTGATCAAGCATTAATATGGTTTAGGTCAAGCAGGGACAAAGTTTCAAATTGGCAAGAATTAACAACTCTGCTGATAAACACATTTTTGCCAGAAGATTACGACGATATTTTATTAGACGAGATAAAATCTCGAAAACAGGGGAAGTCAGAAAATATCAGTATTTTTATTGCTGTAATGCAAAATTTATTTCATCGTCTATCGACACCTTTGGACGATAAAAACAAATTAAACATTATTAGACGTAATATGCTTAGCAAATATATTGAACACTTGGCATTATATAATATAGAAAGTATTCCACAACTGGAAACATACTGCAAAAAAATTGACGAGGCCTCTAAAATTAAATCAATGTTTACTAGCAACAAACCGTTAAATTCTCTAGAAACAGATTTGGTTTACGTAGAAAACCCAGGCCCGTCTACGTCAAATAATTATAATACTGTTAAACAAATAAACTTCAGAGAAAAAAATGTCAAACCTAGTAATTCTCATAAAAATAATTCATACCAAATTACAGAAAGCAACAATCAACAAGGCAAAAATGTTGTTTATCACAGTAGAAAGAACACATACTATAAAAAAATAGTTACGTGTTTCAACTGCAGAAAACAAGGTCATGTTTTCAATGTTTGTAGACAACCAAAGAAAAAATTCTGTTATAAATGCGGTAACCAAAATTTAGTTTTCAAAAATTGCCCTAAATGTAGACCGGTTTCAAAAAACTAATTTCCAGGTCTGACGTAATAGGCCAACGTCACACCAGAAATTTTAAAGGCCGTACTTTCGTCAATAGTCATTATACTTGCCCCGAGAACGCTTCTAATTCACAAAATATTGTTAAAAAACCCAAAAATCAGAAATTTAATTTGTTAGAGTGGGAAAAATGGAAATTTACTGTTAAAAATTTCATGAAAAGTGAAAGTGTTGCACAAACCTTACCGGTTTTTATTGAAAAACCATTTGATAATCGACCATATATTACAGTCACATTGTTCGGTGAGGAAATCATTGCACTAGTAGACAGTGGTGCAAACATAACATGTCTAGGTTCACTAGGTACACATCTATTAAATAAATATAAAATTAAAACAAAAAAAAGCTTTAAGAAAATGGTAACTACAGCTGACGGCAAACCACAGCAAATTCAGGGAACTTGTGAAATTCCATTAGGCATAAATAACATCAATAAGCTGATAAACGTAAGCATAGTACCATCCCTTAAATGTGGTTTAATTTTAGGGAGTGATTTTTGTAAAATTTTTGGCTTAACGTTAAATTTTATTAATAATTCTTGGGAAATACTTAGTACAATAAACCAATCTAATATTTGTCCCGTGACTGAGCCGCCGAAAAATGTTGATAATAACGAGGGTTTGTTAGTTAAGTTATCAGAATTTCAACGACAGGAATTGAAAAAGGCAGTCGATTCTTTTAAAACTTTGTCCCCAGAGGATAAAATTGGCAGAACTGACTTAATTAAAGCTAATATTGACACGGGAGATGCCAAACCTTTTAAAAAAAGACAATACAAAATGTCACCCTATATGTTGGAACAATTAAACAAAGAACTAAATAATGTGCTTGAACTCGACGTAATAGAACCATCATTTAGCCCATGGAACTCTCCAGTTCTTTTAGTAAAAAAAAGCAGCGGCGAGTGGCGTTTTTGTTTCGATGGTCGCGCCTTAAATGAAGTTACAAAAAAGGATGCATACCCATTACCCGGGGTCGACGATATATTAAAAATGTTAGCAGACGCCAAATTTATTTCCTCAATAGATTTAAAAAGTGCATTTTGGCAAATAGGGCTCGATGAAGAGAGTAAGGAAAAAACTGCATTCTCAATTCCTGGTCGTGGTTTATTCCAATTTAAAGTCTTACCCTTTGGTTTAGCAAACTCAGCACAGGTTACACAACGCCTGATGGATACAGTTTTAACGCCTAAATTGCAGCCAAAAGTATTTGTCTACTTAGATGACATAATCATTACGTCATCAACTTTTTCAGAACACATGTCACTTTTAAAAGAAGTACAAAACTTATTGAGTAAAGCCAATTTAACAGTAAATTTTCAAAAATGTAAGTTTGTCAGACAATCTCTCAAATACCTAGGTTATGTAGTAGATTCACAGGGTTTACGTACCTCTAGTGATAAAGTCAAAGCAATGGTCGACTACCCTAGACCTACCAACACAACTCAAGTTCGATCTTTTCTTGGGATGTGCGGGTGGTACAGGAGATTTGTTCCACATTTTAGTACATTGATAACTCCGTTAAATGAGTTACTTAAAGGTCGAAAATCAAAGAAAAGTCCTATTTCGTGGAACGAAAATGCAGAAACAGCTTTTCAAGAAATTAAACAGGCTTTAATTTCGGCACCAATTTTAACTGCACCAGACTTTTCACAAGAATTTTACATTCAATGCGACGCTAGCGCATTTGGGGTAGGAAGCATGTTGACACAATATCAGGAAGGGGTTGAAAAAGTCATAGCTTACGCGAGTAGAAGTCTTTCGCGCACAGAGCGAAATTATTCTACTTGCGAAAGAGAAATACTGGCTTTATTACATGCAACCGAAATTTTCGCTGGGTATATACAGGGCGTACACTTTAAGGTAATCACTGATCATTCAAGCTTACGTTTCCTAACTAAATTGTCCAACCCCACAGGCCGTCTAGCAAGATGGGCAATGAGGCTTTCAATGTTCGATTTCGAAATAATTCATAAAAAGGGCAGTTTACACGTAGTGCCTGACGCATTATCTCGTTCAGTCCCAGTAGAGGACATAAATAAAATGAACATTACTTTGACTGATCTAGAACCCTGGTATATTAAAATGAGAGATAAAATTTTGAACAAACCAGAAAATTATCCGCACTGGATGGTAAAAGATAATTTTATTTTTAAACATACCAAAAATAAGTTGATTTTAAAAACCAATATTTCTGAGTGGAAATTAGTGGTACCAAGTTCCCAACGACAACAAATAATTTCTGATAATCACTGTGATGTAAATAGTGCACATTTCGGGTATTACAAAACATGGCATAGAATTGCCGAAAATTATTATTGGCCAAGAATGAGAAAAGATGTCCTAAAATTTGTTAGACAATGTGAGACGTGTGGTAGGGAAAAATCCCCCAACACACAAAGATTTGGTCTAATGGGCGCTAACAAAAAGGCAACTTTTCCTTTTCAACTAATTTCTTACGACACAATGGGTCCTTTACCTCGTAGCTCAAAAGGCAACAAATATTTGTTAGTAGCCTATGACTATTTTTCCAAATATGTGGTTATGAAACCAGCTAGACAAGCAAATGCACAAACAATCGTTTCTTTCCTGGAAAGCGTGATTTTAAAACACGGTTGTCCACAAGTGCTGCTGCTAGATAACGCAAGTACGCACACGGGCAAGGTTTTCGATAACTTTGTAAAAAAATATAAGATATCAAAAATATGGTACACCTGTTATTATAACCCACAAACGAACGCAACGGAACGAATGAACCGCACAATTGGCACTGCAATAAGATGCTTTCTAAAAGAATCTCATAAAAAATGGGACGAAAATATCCCTAACATAGAAGCAGCCTTCAATACAGCAGTTCATGAGGTCACAGGGTACACCCCTGCATTCCTAAATTACGGGCGAAAGCTATCGCTAAGTGGTGACTATTATGACGATATCACAAATTTAGACATTACAGACTTATCGGAAAACCGGAAATCGTATGCCGCGGAGTTAGACAAACTGCCCGAATTATACAAAAAAGTTCAGGAAAGACTCGATAAAGCGTACACACGCAGCACTAAATATTATAATTTAAGAAAAAGAGACCAAGTATTTAAATTAGGTGATAAAGTTTGGAAAAAGAATTTTGTATTAAGCGATGCAGCAGATGATTTCTGTGCAAAATTAGCAAATCGTTATGTACTATGTAAAATTAGTAAAGTTTTATCTAAAGTAGCTTACGAATTGTCCCATATGGACGGCACCCCAGCTGGAAAATTTCATGTCTCGAAATTGAAGCCTTACCTAGGTTCAACTTCCAGTCTGGATCAAGTGTAAATAAGTCACTTTTAGAAAACTAAGTAGAAGATTTTTTTTCTGACTTACATTAGTAAATGATAGATTCCGCTAATTACAATTTTTGTAACTTTATAATAGTTAATAAGTCCTAAAACCTACGAGCTAAAGACACCCAGAGTTGTAAAGTTTTATTTTCCAGTAAAAAAAAAATACTGAAAATTATTTTAGATTTAAATGGGAACAGAAAGTTCACCATATTCCTGTGGACTGAATATTGCAATAAATTTGCAACTAATTTTAAACATATGGCAAACACTTTTTGTATATGTATTATTTTTGAGATTCATGAATCCATTAATTTATTGCTCAACAAAATTCCTGTTGCAATAATTTTTTGTGTACTAAATAGTGAAAATAGACACAAATATTTTCAAAATTTTGAATAAATTCGCATGAAGCGATATATAAATAAAGTCGAAAGCTTTTCTTTACCTAATTAATTCTATGGTTAAGTTCCTAACAAAGCTCCAGAAATCTGGCAAGGAACATTTCAACAACCATAATAAATGTAGGATTTTGTAATTATTTTGTAAATAAATCATGATTTAGATACTAATTAGTTAGTTTTTTTTTTCGAGTAGGTTAAAACAAAAAAAAAATACAAAATTTTTTTTCAGAAAAATATAATATATCTTAGAAATATTTTATCATAATAGGCTTAGGTTTAATTAATTTTAGGATGCATCCATAGTTTAAGCTAGAGTTAGTAAAATGGTGAAATCCATTAGGGTTAGTAATTTTCTGACACTTAGAAAATTTATGTACAATGAAACACAGAGACACTTATCCGTTAGAGGTATAAGATGTCTTCTGTGGGCGGTTGGGAGGTGGCCTAGGGCCTAACAAAATCGGTACTTAACATCTAAACTGATAGTTTTTGAGATAAATCAAAAACACTCTATTTTATTTTTACATTTAATAAGTAAAAATAAAATTTTTAGATAAGTGAGCAATTTATATAGGTTTTTTTTTACATAAAATAATTATTTATTTTATTTTTTTTTATCCTCACAATTCATTTTTGAACACATAACTCATTAAATTACATAATCTTAATAAATTTTAAATTTAATTCTTTATTTTACTTCCAAAAATTCATTTTGAGTAAACATAAAAATAAATACTTAGGTAATGTAGTTTCACAACATTTCGCAACAATGAAGTATACAAATTACTCTTCACGATAAAATTTTAAAAAAAATGTACCATTTTTTTTCCCGAGGGGAGAGGTATTGTAACATACCTGTTACAATTTTTGCCGTAGTCAAAAATCCTATTTTATTTCCGACCATATTTTGAGTATCACTCAGTAAGTTACAAAATTTTACCGTTCATTATATAATAAGTACTATTGTAAAACACAACACAAAAACTTCTCATTTTGTATACTTAAATATTTCTACAATACAGCACCCTCTTTTTAAATATTTATTGTACTAATTAAGAAACAAGGTTACCATAGATTTCTTTATGGATCTACATTTACTCGTGGTCAAACAATACATTAGTTTCCATTACTAATCTATTACTTTAAATATTAATAATACTACCAAAATCCAGATGGCGTAAAGCGCTTGACAGAACTGTTGTTTTTTAAACCATATTAGCTTTCCTTGTAATTGAAACTTAATTGGTATTCATTTTACTATTCTGAACTGTCAATGAAAGTTGTGAGACTCAACTGCGATATCTCCGAGACTTTGTCTAATTTTGTTGTATCGTCAATTACCTAGTGCATCAATAGATTTTGAGTTCTGGCAGCTTAAGTAAAACTATTAAGTAATAGTAAAACTATTAAGTAAAACTATTAAGTAAAACTATTAAGTAATAGTAAATATATTAAGTAAAAGTAAAATTATTAACTAAAATTACTAAATTAAAATAATTAGTAAAATAGAATAAGTACTAAAATAAAATTAGTACTCAAATTTTTGATGAAGTTCCATTAGTTTAAATAGAAGGATTTATGAAATTAAAAACTTCTGGAGGGTTTAATTTGCCGAAACAAATTAAACAATGTTTATTTGGAATTCAGTCCATAAGGAGAATTTAGTTTTTCTATCAGTCAAATTGTGAAGATTTAATAAAAAGAAATTCTTGGATTCATTTGGTATATTCTTCCACACGGAGCACGTGTCAGGAGGGAAACATTTCCTATTGTAAAGAAGCCAATTAAACTTCAGTTCCTAGAGATTCATTTTCGTAAAATTAAATTTACTCAACTAAGCCGAACTATTTCGACAATCAAGCACAGGTTGAAATTTCTTGCCAACGTCTTCACGCTGTAAGCATCGAGACGACGACGTGGTCCACCAGGTCTAACGAGACACCTTAGGACACGGTGAGAGTTTTGTGTAGTGTTAAATTTTATTGGTGAATTATTAACATCCACCTGGTGTTACATATATTTTTATGCAGGCCATGAGGTCCTTGATCAGCATAAATTTCGTTCTTGTTTTATTGCTGTACATTTCTGTATAATTAAGATTATCATTTCATCTCTTTTTGAAATTTGGAACATTTTATTAGTTATAACTATTTTTGATCATAACTTTGCTGAACATTTGAAATTGCTATTATTTTTTTTTACATTTATGATGATGTAATTTGCTCACGTAAATTTTAATATCGACCTGAATATTTTTATAATAAATTTTATCACAATTATTTTTTTTCAATCTTTATTTTTTTTTCATAATCAAAAGTTTATCCTTTCTAAATTTACCTGTGGGAGTTTTCGTCCTGGTAAAAGGGGGTCAGTAATCTCAATTAAGGCTGCAGGTGGCGCCCCAGATTAAATTCATTTTTAAGCCCTCCTTTTACCAGACGCGAATTGTGTGACAGGTGTCAAATAAGAAGTGTGTAGTGAACTTTCCCCTAAATAAAATAAGAGCCACAAGGTCGACCTAAAGGTAAGAAAACCCACGCTTATCTCTAATCAAGTAGCTAGCCGAGAGCCGGGGTTCTTCTGGTTGTCACGTCGTTCTTGGGACTTGTCCCGGGGATAACGAGGGAACCGGAAGGCTCCAAACAGGCGTTCACTCCACCCAACAACATCGGGAGGAGCGGAAACGAAACAAAATGTGAAATCGATTTTTATAAAATTCCAAAAATTATTAGAAACCTTCAGTAAACTTAAAATTAATCAAAAACACATGGCATTATTCACATTAAAATTTTCTTCGCACAAGAATTGCAAGCTGTATGGGTTAACATGTCTCTAAAATAATGATTAAGTAAGTTCTTATCCATTAACCAGTAAAATCACTGAAAGCTTGGTATTATAGAGATCACATATTAGTACGGCGGACACACCAAAGAAAGTTGCACTTTTTGATTGGGATATGCCACTTTCTGTGGTCATAGTTGATGTCAAAAGGTAACCTTTGAGATAGTGAGCCACTTGAAAATCAGTGCAGGTCACCAAAATGGCGGTCACTAAAGATGGCCGCCATTTGCCATACTATTTTTTTTATCTCAGCTCCTAATGGTCCGATTTCTATTTTCCTTTTTTGTTTAAAAGCTCTTGTAAAGATGACACTTTTATGTCCCTATACATTTATCTCTACACTAAGTTTTAATTGTGCTCAATATCCATTTTTTCCCCACAAAAAAGGTTTATGTATATGGTGTTCCGTGTTGTCAATAGAGATTTGTTTTCATAAAAAATGGCGATTTTGAAAACATTTATTGCATTAAGTAAAAAAAAAAAATTACAAACAAAAACTACTAAATACTCAGAAATATCATGTAAATGAACTGGTTCTATAAAGCTTTTACGACTCTAGATCACCCGCAATCATCTTTTTATCTTCCAATTCATCCCTAGAACTAAATAATTATATATTATTATCACTGACAGCCACACACGGGGTGTATGCTCGGGTATTTCCGTTTGAGGCCGACCACGCACCTTGTGTGTGTTAAACGTCCATTATTGTAACTATTATTTTTTGATATTATAACAAATAATTTTCCTCTGCTCCTTAGGGACAGTTATCAAAACAGAGTGGCATTGAATGGGTTAAGGAATTGGATCAATAAAGCAATATTATGATCTTGAAATTATTAAATGAATTTAAAAATAATCATTTAAACGCATACCTTTTATTGTATTTATTGCTGCATTGTCGTCCCCCATACATGCAAAGTAACATGCATGAAACCTTGGCTTTGGGCAGGAGCATCGTGTACGGCATCCAGAGTAACTACACTTAACTAATTCTCTGCAGGCTGCCATAAGAGAAGAAAGAGAAGACCAGACCGGCGTCCATTCCTCATCAACCATTCTCCATCCCCATCCTTCTGGCCCTGGAATGTTGTCCATCACTGAGCATGTACGACCTCAAATTTATCCTGCCTGGTATGCCGAACGAAGACAATGCTGCCTTAGTACCTCTTTTGTTGGGGGCAGACTTTGTAGACTGCGACTATTTGAAGCAAAGAGAAGCTTTCTAACATGATTGACTGAGAAGTCTTCTGCGTCTTTGTAGTAAAGCAAAACAGTAAACTACTCCAGAACTTGAAAAGTCTCGTCAGAAATAGACTGTTGTGGTATAGAGACAGCTTGGAAGGCTTCAGCAGCTTCAAGAAATGATTTCCACACTTTCCTAGCAGTCTGTTTCCCTTTCATTGCAAATGATGACGTTACAGTGAATGCATGGAATCCTCTCAATGCAACAGCTTTATATTCACCCATTCTTTCAAACATGGCATTAATGTTGATGTATCTCTGACCGTTCCCAGTACCAAAGAGAATCCACATCTCTTGAAGTCCCGCAGTTTTGAGAACGTGAAAAAAAGATATTGCCAAAACAACATCAGTATTTACTGTGCAAATAATAATAATAATAATAATAATAATAATAATAATAATAATAATAATAATAATAATAATAATAATAATCTTCTGGTTCCAGGCAACAGAAGACAGGGCCCCCACAATCGACCCCATTCGGATGGGGGTCACAGGCATGGTGGTGGGGCCCAACCGGACGGATTGCCTGGCAATGACGACCGCGAGCTACATGGACGCTTCGAGTGGACCGATGAGCTGAGGAATAATCTTCTGCTATGCTACGAAAGCAGTGAGCCCGCGCGAAGGGGATACATGGCGCGAATGCACGCTCTGTGGTGTGCAAGACACCCAGAGCACAGCGCCTTCACGCCACAAAATCTGCGTGACTATGTATCCCACCTTCGCAGCAGGGGCTACGTGAGAGCTGTTCCTCAGCCGGTAAATGAGGCGGTCGAAGAGCCGCTGAATGAACCGGTTGTGGAGGCAGTTCTAGACGTTCCACCAAGACCAGAGGGCCTCAACACCAGAAGGGGGTTGCACTACATCAAACCCCCCAGATCAGAAGACCTAGCCAGAGTGGATGCTGAACTTCGTGAAGCGATACCAGAAGGGGCTGACATCTGGCACATAAATTGTGCCGTGTACGCTGCTGCCCAGCGCTTAACTCCGGGTGAGAGGCGGAATACTGCCTCCCCACAGGAGAGAGCGGAGCGGCGTATACAAAAGATGGAAGCCAAGATCCGGTCGGCGAGGCAACACGCATCCCGTATCCAATGTGTGATGGACTATATGGCGACCAATAGGACATTCACGCCTAAAGTTAGGCGCACAGCCGCCAATTTAAGACGCGTCCATCACACACTGAATGGGGCAGTACTGCGAACCACCAAACAGCACTGCCTTGATCGGATACGGATGCTAGTGACTTGTAAAAAGTCACTAGTGAGGCGGGCGAGGGGGCTGGCGGAAAACAATCTATTCCGCAAAAAGCCCTCGCGCCTTTTCGAACCGCCTCAGCGTGTTGTAGAGAATCCGCCGACTGTAGATCAGGTGGAAAACTTCTGGAAAACGCTCTACGGACAGAAGCTCCCACTCAACAGAGACACTCCAGCCCTGGCACAATTTGAAGCCTTTTGCCAAAGGTTTCAACAACCAAACGTGGTGTGCCAACCGATAACCCTAGAAGAGGTTCGAAGAGCTCTTGAGGGCTCTAAGAACTTTGCTGCTCCAGGTCCCGATGGGATAAATAACTTTTGGTGGAAAAAGTTTTCCAGTACCCACCACCATTTGGCCAGAATTTTTAATTCATGGCTAAATGGGGAGCAGCAAATTCCTTCTTGGGTTGTCGAGGGGCGGACAGTGCTGATCCCGAAGAACGGAGATTTGTCTAACCCAAAAAATTACCGGCCGATAACTTGCTTAAACGCATGCTACAAGTTGTTTACACGCATCTTGTACATGCGGGTGCTCCAAGCAGTTGAACGGGTTTACGAACGGGTATATGAGCAACGAGGGTCAAAGAGAGGTGTCGCTGGCTGCAAGGAGAACCTGCTGATCGACAGATGTATCACGCAGGACTCCGTGCAGTATAAGCGTAACCTCTCTATGGCCTGGATCGACTACCGCAAGGCATTTGATATGACATCCCATGAGCTCATTGTCCACTTGCTCAGATGTCTTGCGGTGCCCGGTCCCGTAGTGAGATGTATCGAAGAACTCATGCCGCTCTGGAGGACTCGCTTTACCATAACATCGGGTAATAGCAGAGTCCAGACAGAGCCGGTATTGTTCAGAAGGGGAGTATTTCAGGGAGATTCTCTAAGCCCCCTTCTGTTTTGCATCTCGCTACTGCCATTATCCGTTTCGCTGCGAAATACCCGTGGCTACAACTGCGGTACCCCCGGCGATAGGAGGCATAAGGTCACCCATCTGTTTTACATGGATGACCTTAAACTTTATGCCTCCGGAGAGAGGGATTTACGCCAGTCCCTCAGGGTGGTACAGGAGTACACGCAGGCTGTCGGTATGGAATTTGGGTTGGACAAGTGTGCACTAGTCCACCTCAAGAGAGGACGATGCGGTGACTACGGAGAGGATGCGCAGCTTGTGGACGGAAGCATCTTACATCACCTAGATGCCGGAGAGTCGTACACTTACTTGGGTGTCGAGCAACGCTCCACCCAAGAAGTGAGTGTAGTAAAAAACGCTCTCCGCGGCAAGTATCAGCACCGACTCCGACAGATCTGGTCTTCAGAACTGTCGGGGAAGAACAAGGTGTCTGCTACCAATATGCTTGCCGTTCCGATCCTCCTCTACTCCTTTGGAGTAATTAAATGGAATCAAGAGGAGCTGCGACAACTCGATGTAGGAACCCGAAAAAAGATGCATCTCTATAGGAGTTTGCATCCTAAATCGTCCGTTCCACGGTTATATCTCCCACGACATCGGGGAGGCCGTGGACTCTTGAGTTTGGAGAGTCTCCATAACAGGATGGTTCTGGATGGAGCCTGTAAGGTCATAAGGAGTTCGGATCCCCTCCTCTGCATGGTCCGAGACCATGAAAGTGCAGGAGTAGGAGCCTTTTTGTTTAAGGCAGCGCGCAGAGCCGCCGATGAACTCGGTTTGGTCTTCGACGCTGAGCGGGTTAATCACGACTCTGTCACCGAGTTGGAACCTGCTCGGCAAAAAGCCCAAGTCAAAGCTGCTGAAATTGGTTTATTTCTGCAGCTACACTCGGATAAGCCATTGCACGGAGTCTTCTATAAAAATATAGAAGACCGCGGCTTATCCGAAAGGCTGACCTTTGCTTTCTTAAGGTCAGCCGGGCTAAAGTCTGAGACCGAGGGATTCATAATGGCGTGCCAGGATGGTGTATTCAACACACTCGTCTATCGAAGTCGTGTCATGGGTATAGAGGTCCCTGATGTCAGCTGCAGGACCTGCCACAGGGCGCCGGAGACATTAATGCATTTGCTGTCGGCTTGTCCAGTATATGCAGTCTCGGCCTATATCCAGAGGCACGACGCAGCATTACGAGTGCTTTATTATCACTTAAGGCACTCGTATGGGATAGACGAGACACCAGTGCTGCCTTACGCTCCGGGGGATATTGAGTCCGTTGTGGGGAATGAGAAGTGTCTAATTTATTGGAACTACTCGTTTCCCACCGTCAGGCAAATACAAGCTAATAAGCCTGACATGGTCCTCCTCGACCACCAACTCAAGACAATGTTTGTCGTGGAGTTCTCGGCTCCCGCGGAGAATAACATTGTCTTGAAGGAGGAGGAAAAACGGACGAAATATCGAGATTTGCTCTTCGAGCTCCGCAGGCTTTACCCTGGCCATACTGTTAAGCTAGTGGTCCTGATCATAGGAGCCCTCGGTGGAACGAGACACACGCTGCTTTCAGACCTAAAGATCATACCGGCATGCCGAAATTCGGCAGAGAACTTAGCCGGCAGGATGCAGAAGGCCATTATCCTCGGCTCATTACGTCTACTCAGGGCACACGATTCTCGGACCCAGTAGTCACTCACCCCACGGACGTGGGGAGTGGCTGCCGGTACTACCAGCTCCCCTCTGTGAGTGTCGGAGCCACAGAGTATAAAGGGTGACTGGCTTTTACGGAAAAAAAAAATAATAATAATAATAATAATAATAATAAATAAGCAGGAGGGGCTAACCGTCGTCTATCTAGCCTTTGGTGAGTAGCGCCACCACTTACTCCAGCTGGGGATGCAAAATCGAACCGGCAGCCCTAGCGCATCCGGGAGGGGAAAGCGTCTTCCCCTCTGGTGTCGGTCGTGGGCTTGCTGGGCTAACCACCCACAAGCCCAAACCTCCGGTTCCTATTGGCCGAGGACAAGGCCCCCACGATCGACCCCGTTCGGATAGGGGTCAAGGGCAAGGTGGTGGGGCCCAACAAGATCGACAGCCCATTGTTGACAACCGCGATGAACAAGGACGCTTTGAGTGGACAGATGAACTGAGGGACGACCTTATGCAGTGCTACGAAAGCAGTGAGCCCGCGCGAAGGGGATACATGGGGCGAATGCACGTTCTGTGGTGTGCAAGGCACCCAGAACACAACGCCTTCACGCCACAAAACCTGCGTGATTATGTGTCCCACCTTCGTCGCAGGGGCTACGTGAGAACTGCTCCTCAGCCGATGAATGAGGTGGCCGAAGGTCCACCGAATGAACCGGTTGAGGTTGCAGTCCCAGTCGTTCCACCAGTACCAGAGGGCCTCAGTACCAGAAGGGGGTTGCACAACATAAAACCCCCCGGGCCACAAGATCTGGCCAGAGTGGATGCGGAACTTCGTGCAGCGCTACCAGAAGAGGCTGACATCTGGCACATAAATTGTGCCGTGTATGCTGCCGCTCAACGCTTGTCTCAGGTGGAGAGGCGGAACAGTGCTTCTCCACAAGAGAGAGCGAGACGGCGCATACACAAGATGGAAGCCAAGATCCGGTCGGCGAGGCAACACGCATCCCGTATCCAATGTGTGATGGACTATATGGCGGCCAATAGGCCTTTCACGCCTAAAGTGCGGCGAGTAGCTGCTAACTTAAGACGCGTCCATCACACACTCAATGGGGCAGTGCTACAAACCACCAAACAGCACTGCCTCGACAGGATACGGATGCTAGTGTCTTGTAAGAAGTCACTAGTGAGGCGGGCGAGGGGGCTAGCGGAAAATCAACTTTTCCGCAAAAAGCCCTCGCGCCTTTTCGAACCGCCTCAGCGTGTTGCTGAAAATCCGCCGACTGCAGATCAGGTGGAAAACTTCTGGAAAACGTTGTACGAACAGAAGCTTCCACTCAACAGAGACTCTCCAGCCCTGGCACACTTTGAAACCTTTTGTCAAAGGTTTCAGCAACCACAACCGATAACCCCAGAAGAGGTTCGAAGAGCTCTTGAGGGCTCTAAGAACTTTGCTGCTCCAGGTCCCGACGGGATCAATAACTTTTGGTGGAAAAAATTATCCAGTACCCACCACCATTTAGCCAGAATTTTCAATTCATGGCTAAATGGGGAGCAGCAAATTCCTTCTTGGGTTGTCGAGGGGCGGACAGTGCTGATCCCGAAGAACGGAGATTTGTCTAACCCAAAGAACTACCAGCCGATAACCTGTTTAAACGCATGTTACAAGGTGTTTACGCGCATCTTGTACATGCGAGTGCTCCACGCAGTTGAACCGGTTTACGAGCGGATATATGAGCAGCGAGGGTCAAAGAGAGGTGTCGCTGGCTGTAAGGAGAACCTGCTGATTGACAGGTGTGTCACGCAGGACTCCATGCAGTATAAGCGTAACCTCTCCATGGCCTGGATCGACTACCGCAAGGCATTTGACATGACATCGCACGAGCTTATTGTACACTTGCTCCGATGTCTTGCGGTACCTGGTCCCGTAGTGAGATGCATCGAAGAACTGATGCCGCTCTGGAGGACTCGCTTTACCATTACATCGGGTAATGATAGAGTCCAGACGGAGTCGGTAACATTCAGAAGGGGAGTATTTCAGGGAGACTCCCTCAGCCCCCTTCTATTTTGCATCTCATTACTGCCATTATCCGTTTCGCTCCGGAAAACCCGTGGATACAACTGCGGTACCCCTGGCGATAGGAGGCATAAGGTCACCCATCTGTTTTATATGGATGACCTTAAACTTTATGCCTCCGGAGAGAGGGACCTACACCAGTCCCTCAGGGTGGTACAGGAGTACACGCAGGCTGTCGGCATGGAGTTCGGATTAGACAAATGTGCACTGGTCCATCTCAAGAGAGGACGATGCGGGAACTACGGAGAGGACGCGCAGCTCGTGGACGGAAGCATCTTACATCATCTAGATGCCGGAGAGTCGTACACTTACTTGGGTGTCGAGCAACGCTCCACCCAAGAAGTGAGTGTAGTGAAAAACGCTCTCCGCGGCAAGTATCAGCACCGACTCCGACAGATCTGGTCTTCAGAGCTGTCGGGGAAGAACAAGGTGTTTGCTACCAACATGCTTGCCGTTCCGATCCTTCTCTACTCCTTTGGAGTAGTGAAATGGACTCAAGAAGAGTTGCGTCAACTCGACGTAGGAACCCGCAAGAAGATGCATCTCAATAGGAGTTTGCATCCTAAATCGTCTGTTCCACGGCTATACCTCCCACGACATCGGGGAGGCCGTGGACTCTTGAGTTTGGAGAGTCTCCATAATAGGATGGTTCTGGATGGAGAGTGTAAGGTCATCAGGAGTTCGGATCCCCTCCTCTGCATGGTCCGAGACCATGAAAATGCAGGGGTAGGAGCCTTTCTGTTTAAGGCAGCACAGAGAGCAGCCGATGAACTTGGTCTCTCCTTCGACGTCGAGCGGGTAAATCGCGACTCTGTCACCGAGTTGGAACCTGCTCGGCGAAAAGCCCAAATTAAAGCTGCAGAACACAACAACTTTCTGCAGCTTCACACGGATAAGCCAATGCATGGAGTTTTCTATAAAAATATAGAAAGCCTTGGCTTATCCGAAAGGCTGACCTTTGCCTTCTTAAGGTCAGCCGGGCTGAAGTCTGAGACCGAGGGATTCATAATGGCTTGCCAGGATGGTGTATTTAACACCCTCGTCTATCGTAGTCGTGTCATGGGTATAGAGGTCCCTGATGTCAGCTGCAGGGCCTGCCGCAGGGCGCCAGAGACTCTTATGCACTTGCTGTCGGCTTGCCCGACATACGCAGTCTCGGCCTATATCCAAAGGCACGACGGAGCATTACGAGTGCTTTACTACCATTTAAGGCACTCGTATGGGATAGACGAAACACCAGTGCTGCCTTACGCTACGGGGGATATTGAGTCCGTTGTGGGAAATGAGAAGTGTCTAATTTATTGGAACTACTCTTTTCCCACCGTCAGGCAAATACAAGCCAACAAGCCTGACGTAGTACTCCTCGACCATCAACTCAAGACAATGTTCGTCGTGGAGTTCTCGGCTCCCGCGGAGAACAACATTGTCTTGAAGGAGGAGGAAAAACGGACAAAATATCGAGATCTGCTCTTCGAACTCCGCAGACTGTATCCAGACCATACTGTTAAGATAGTGGTACTGATTATAGGAGCCCTCGGTGGAACGAGACACACACTGCTTTCGGAACTTAAGATCATACCGGCATGCCGAAACTCGGCAGAGGTCTTAGCCGGCAGAATGCAGAAGGCCGTCATTCTTGGTTCATTACGTCTGCTCAGGGCACACGATTCACGGACCCAGTAGTCACTCACCCCACGGGCGTGGGGAGTGGCTACCGGTACTACCAGCTCCCCTCTGTGAGGGTCGGAGCCACAGAGAAGGGTGACTGGTTTTTAGCTAGCTAAAAAAAAAAAAAAATAATAATAATAATAATAATAATAATATCGTATGGGATAGACGAGACACCAGTGCTGCCTTACGCTCCGGGGAATATTGAGTCCGTTGTGGGAAATGAGAAGTGTCTAATTTATTGGAACTACTCTTTTCCCACCGTCAGGCAAATACAAGCCAACAAGCCTGACGTAGTACTCCTCGACCATCAACTCAAGACAATGTTTGTCGTGGAGTTCTCGGCTCCCGCGGAGAATAATATTGTCTTGAAGGAGGAGGAAAAACGGACAAAATATCGAGATCTGCTCTTCGAACTCCGCAGACTGTATCCAGACCATACTGTTAAGATAGTGGTACTGATTATAGGAGCCCTCGGTGGAACGAGACACACACTGCTTTCAGAACTTAAGATCATACCGGCATGCCGAAATTCGGCAGAGGTCTTAGCCGGCAGAATGCAGAAGGCCGTCATCCTCGGTTCATTACGTCTGCTCAGGGCACACGATTCCCGGACCCAGTAGTCACTTACCCCACGGGTGTGGGGAGTGGCTGCCGGTACTACCAGCTCCCCTCTGTGAGGGTCGGAGCCACAGAGAAGGGTGACTGGTTTTTAACAAAAAAAAAAAAAAAAAAAAAAAAAAATAATAATATAATAATAATAATAATAATATTTATTCACCACCAAAGATCAGAATTATAATAAAATGTGACATGAAAATTATATAGGTGAATAAACACAGAAAATCGAAAGCGATGCGTAAATAAACTATCTTAAAGTAATACATATTGTTTAGCCTACGATATTTTAGTTTTAATGTAAATAAATCTTAATATTCTATATATTGTTTAGCCTAAAATAAACAAATAAAAATAAATCAACTAAATGAAATACTATTAAAAGTACTTCTGTCCTATGAGCTGTATATACAATTACATTTTGATTTTAAGAAGCGATATTTTAATTTTAATGTAAAATTTTAATATTCTATATATATTGTTTAGCTAAAATATTTTAAATCTACTAAATACTATCACAAGTACTAATATTTGTTTTAACTATATTCGGTATACATATACATATATTCACATATAAACACATATGCTGTATACATTTCTACAATGTCCTTTTTGTCTTTATACGTATTTTCTTATATATACATGCATATATACGTGCACACATTTACACATATGCATGCACACACACACATATAATACAAATTTAAATTAATTTTCATTTCCTTTAGGGTTGAGCGGGATTGTTTTTTATTTAATTTTTTTTTATTTCTCAATCATGAGGTGTACTGATGATCGTGGAATTTCCAATATCCATTTTTTTAGCTTTCTCTTGAAGAGATTAAATGAGTTTATACTTTTAGAGTCGTTGGGACTTCATTATATACCTTGGGAGCCAAGTAAATGTGACAGCGTTGCCCTATGGTTTTTATCATTTTGGGTACTGCAATTGATTTTTCCCTGTAACGCGTATCATGATTATGAGTAATGGTATCTTTTGTGCTTAGGTTCCTATATTGATATAAAATCAAGCTCTGAAAAAAACACTGCCTTGTATCCATGATTTTAGATTCTTTATACAAATCATCACTTGGGCAAACGTAACTTCGGCTAAAAATTATTTTTAGAATCCACTTCTGCATTGTTTCTAGGCTTTTTATATAGCAGTTTGTTATGCCCCCCCCCAAGCAATGATACCATAATATAAATGTGGCTCGACTAGAGCAAAATATATGCTTTTTAGGTGATCTATGTCAAAGAATCT
This sequence comes from Rutpela maculata, assembly GCA_936432065.2. Lineage (NCBI taxonomy): Eukaryota > Metazoa > Arthropoda > Insecta > Coleoptera > Cerambycidae > Rutpela > Rutpela maculata. The sequence continues at coordinate 45,176,192 of OW386289.2, forward strand.
CTTAAGGTATTTAAATTTTGAAAGTAGTGATCTTAATTTTTTACTAAAAAATCTACATGTTTATTCCACCTAAGGTGACAATCAAGCATGACTCCGAGATATTTTATTGATGTGACAGATGATAATTCAATATTGGTGTTTTTATAGTTAATGTTGATAGCCGATAAATCTGGAAGTTTATGAGCATAACTAGTAAATGGTAAGTAGTGTGTTTTATTCATATTTATTGTTAGTAATTTACTACTGAAAAAGTCTATTATTACTGGAAAATCTTTCTGGATGTTTGATTTTATTACATTCCAGTTTTTTCCTCTATAACACACAGCCGTGTCATCGGCAAAACTGATCACCTCCCCTATAAGTGGAAGCCTAAACAAGCCGTTGACATACAATGTGAATAATACTGGGCCCAGTACGGTATCTTGCGGAACACCGCAAGATACTGGTTCCATTCCACTCACTGTATTACCAACCTTTACACATTGTGCCCTATCGCTCAAATAGCTCTTCATTACTCGTAACTAGTACCCCTGAAACCCATCCTCTCTAGGGTTTCTAACAAACTTGAATGACTGACAGTATCAAATGCTTTTGCCAGGTCAACAAAGATGCATATAACCGGTTCAGAAATATTGACTGAGCTATATATTTTTGCGGTTAAATCAGCTATTGCATCCTGTGTTGATCTGGACTCCCTAAATCTATACTGTTTGTCAGACAGCAAGTTGAATTTTGTCAAAAAACTTGTTATTCTCTGTTTTAAGATTTTCTCGAAGATTTTTGATACTGTTGACAGAAGAGATATTGGTCTGTAATTTGACGCATCAAGTTTATCTCCGGACTTGTGTAACGGTTTAATGACAGCTATCTTAAATGCTTTTGGAAATATACCAGATTCAATGGCTCTGTTTATGATGAAGACCATGGGCTGTATAAGGTAATCCACACATTCTCTCAACGTTTCTGCCTGGATATTGTCAATACCAGGTGCTTTTTTAATTTTAAGTTCCCATATTATTTTTCTAATTTCCTCATCAGATATGTGTGTAAGATATATTGAATTTTCTATATTAGTTTTTGGAAAATTTGTATTGACCGGAGTTATTTTTTTTGTTAAAGTACTTCCAATGGTGCTAAAAAATTTGTTAAAAGAATTTGATATTTCCAAAGGATCTGAACTGACGTGGTCATTTATTTTTAAATTTTGTATTGAATTGGTGTTTTTATGGTTTTTAAAACTTTTTGTGCACTTCCACATATTTTTAGAGTCATTTTTATTTTTACTAACTTGTGTTTTATAATAGTTAGTTTCTGCTGATTTTATGAGTTCGGAGAGTGTATTTCTAAATTTTTAGTTCGTTTTGTATAATTATGTTTTCTGGATATCTTTTTGCTTTTTTATAAAGTTCGTCTTTTTTGTTTACTGAATTTACCCTTCCTTTACTAATCCATGTGTTTCTTTTAATTTGATTTATTTTAAGTGTAAATGCTTTACTATTATTTTTTATACGCTCATTTAATTTTGTTATTAGCAAGTCTGTTGCGGCGTCTACACTTTCTAGAGAATATAAATCTGCCCATTGTTCATTGTTTAACTTTTCTCTCAATTTTTTATAGTCAATATATGTTTTTTGACAATTTACATTAGGTATGCTATTTTTGGCTTCAGATGGAGGTAAGTATTGCAATATTACAAGGTAATGATCAGTCAAAGGCATTTGCAATAATATGGGGACAAATGAATCTAGTGACAGCTTGGATTTTAGGAAGATATGATCCGAACATGAACTACTGCGTCCCTGAACTCTAGTAGGTTTATTAGGGCCAAACTAGACGAACGTAATTTGCGTCGCGTTTGCGCCGCGTATTCAACGCCGAAATTAAAATCACATCGTTGAATGTAGTCAGTTAAACGAGCGCAATGTAACGTATCTATGGCAGCGCCAAATACGCGCCGCAAATACGCTAGTTTGGCCCTTTATTGTAGAAATGAAATCATGTTCAGACAGTATATTTAGATATTCTTGGCAATATAACTCCTCGACGTCTAGAATATCTATATTGATATCGCCCACAATAATTTGCATATCATGCTTTTCCTGATTATTACTATTTAGGAAATTATTTAGGAAGTGATTAAAATTGAAAGGGCATAATGACGGTGATCTGTATATAGCTATAACTTCAATATTTTGTTTATTAAATAAGATGTTTAATTTAATTGACTTAATGTTGGCAATACTGACTCTCTTATACCTATAATTTGAGTCATTTTTTATATAAATGACAACACCATCACATTTATTTATGTCTCCTTCGTTGTATATAATATCGTATCCAGGTATATTTAGTATGTCTAAGTTATGTAGCCTCCATGATTCTGTAAGTACTATGCAATCAAATAAATAATTAAAATGCAAAAATACTTGTAATTGCTCAATATTTTGTGACAGACTTCTTATATTTGTATGGTAAAGAGTAAATTTTGAAGAGCTTGTTTTTTTATTCAGTATATTATTGCACCCACTTATGGTATCTATTGTTAACGTACTAATATTCGCAGGTTTATAATCTCTAATGTAATTATTCATAGTTGATTATTATTTTTTTGTTATGTGAGAATTTTAAATTAATATTTTAAATTGATTTATAATTTCTACAATAATTCTAATTATCATTAATGGACCAACTAAATTTAAGTTTACTTACAAGTTTTAAAATACGAATTAGAATGCTTTTACAATTTTTCCCTGCATCTATTTTTTCTTTACTGCGTTTCACCCTGTAGATTTGCTGTTCTATTTATTTTTTGGTTTGATTTTTGGGTTAGGATGTATAGTTTTATTTGCCTTATTGCTTTCTTCGTTGGTTTCCCGTTCCACGTCTTCGTCTGTATTTTTTGGGTGGGTTGTTGCTCGTTTTTCCTCTAACTCTATGATTTTATTTTTCGTTCTTGTAATAATTGATGACGGTCCGGGTGTGCAATCTTGTTTTGTTTTCTTGTTATCTGCTCTATTTCCCTTACTTTCTATTTTGTTTTCTCTTTCTTCGGTATCACCAAACTCAATGTTTATTTGTTTTATATTTTTCTCTCTTGGCACAATTTCTCTGGGTAGCGTAGATGGAATTTCTCTATTTCTGTTTAGCTGTTCTTTCGTTGGTGCAAATATATAAATAAATAAATGAATAATTCACAAATCATCAAATTACAAAAGAAGTTAAAGTGTAGAGATAAATGTATAGAGACAGAAAGTATCCTCTTTACAAGAGCTTTCAAACAAAAAAAGAATATAGAAATCGGACCATTAGTAACTGATATACAAAAACATTTAATGTGACTAATGGCGGCCATCTTTAATGGCCGTCATTTTGGTGTTCTGCACGGATTTTAAAGTGGCTTCCTATCTGGACAGTTATCTTTTGGCATCAACTATGACCACAGAAAGTGGCACATCCCAATCAAAAAGTGCAGCTTTTTGACTTATATCCGACGTACTATATTATATATTTGTAAGTACATGTAAGCGACTTTTTGAATACATTTAAGAAATTGTTTTATTTTATTGGTGTTATATGGCAATAATAACAAACAGTGAAGTATGTGCTTTATAACGCATACAGTTAATACAGCCATCAAAGAAGAAAAATATGAAATAAATATATGGGGTGGTCACCAACCAAAAAAATAAAATAAAAAAACGTGACGGAGAACGATAATATTTCGCATGCAGTTAATACAACTATCAAATAACTAAAATATAAAATATTGGGTGGTCACCCAATTTTCTTTTTAATGTGGTGGAGGATGATAATATTTCGCATGCAGTTAATACAACTGTCAAAGAAGAGAAATATGAAAAAGACATGGTGGTCACCCAAAAAATTAAAAAACGTGATTGAGGACGATAATAGCATGCAGTTAATATTACTGTTAAAGAACTAAAATTAGAAAAAATATACAGGGTGGTCACCCAAAATTAAGTTAAAAAACTTGACAGAGGTCGATAATATTTCGCATACCGTTAACACAATTGTCATAGTAGAAAAATATAAAAATAAGTATACAGGGTGATTACCCAAAATAAAATTTTAAATATATGACGAAGTACGATAATGTTTCGCATGCAGTTAACACAACTGTCAAAGAAGATATAAAAAAATTATACTAAGTGGTCACCCTAAAAAAATTTTGAAAAAATGTGAGGGATACTATTTCTCATGCACTTAATACAACTGTCAAAGAAGAAAAATATGAAAAATAAAATATACTGGGTGGTCACACACAAAAAAAAAATAATAAAAATGTGACGGGGGATGATAATATTTCGCATGCAGTTAACACCAAGCTCTCAAAGAAGAAAGATGTGAACAAAATATGCAGGGTGGTCACCAAAAATTAATTAAAAAAATGTAATGTAGAACGATAATATTTGTACTTAACACAATTGTCAAGGAGAGAAATATGGAAGTTATACAGAGTACCACATTAATAAAAATTGTATGAAAAATGTGACGGATAATATGTAGTTATATTAACACAACTATCAAAAAAAGAAGAACATGAAAAATATGCAAGATGATCACTATGAAACATAGTTATAGTGGATATAATATTTGGACTGTACATAATTAGTGGGGAAGAAATCTGACATACTTTTATTGTATGCGAGGTGGTCATTCTAAAAAATAACTAATTAAGAAAATGCAGAAGAAAGTAATATCTGAAATGTAGGTGTCACTATTGTTAGAAAGAAAACCTAACATTAAAATTATGTTTTAAAAAAGGTCAAAAATAATTATCCTACTGAAAAGATAATGAATAATGACACAAGTGCTAGGAAACTAAGCATAGCTTTTAGTTGAAAATAATATACAGGGTCGTCATCTAACAGAAAAAATTATTAATGACTAAAAGATGCAAACTGTGCATTTTTAATGAGGCTGTGCGCCAGAGAGGAAAGTTTTGGGTAAATACCTTTATCGATTTTTTTCATTACGATAAATATATGTTTTACGAACTAAAAATAATGAAAATAATTACAGTTATTTTCACAGTCGTAGAAAAAAGAATTAAAAAAAAAAAAACAATATTTTCCGATGTATTAAAAAAAAAATGCATTTTATCACCCCTTTATATTCCTCAAAAAACACCGTTTTTCACCGTTTGGAATCAGAAACTCATCGATTTCTTAATAGTGGGGGTGAAACCTACCCAAATGTTTATTGACTCCCGAGTTTTTCCTATTTTCAAATATATTTTTCCCATACCAATAAACACGATATATACAAGCAATAGTTTCATTATTTCAGTATTAATATTTTTATTTATCGAGTTATCTAAGGATCCAATTTCGATTTTATATACCTGATCGACTAAGTATATGCGAACCACAACGATAGGAATGTCGTTTCTATATATTATATCTACTAAGCATATTGTAAAATCTTTTTTTTACGACGGAAACATACGGTGAAACAATTGAATAATTAAATAAAATTATAAGTGCGCATAATAAATTAGAATTAAAATTAATTACTATTTGGATGTTTAAATTGAATCTGAACAATAGAATTAAAATAATTTTTTATAATTCTCAACTGTAATAAAAAATCATGTCTTATACCTATCATTGGCAAAGCTTTTGTAGGCAGCGCAGTGGAAACTTAAAACTAGCTGGTGTAAGGGCTGCTAGCTTGACAGAGTAGAATCTTTAGATTTAGTTGTACTGATTTAGCTCAGATGTGGGGAAAACCGAAAATCATGAAATAGAGTCGTACTTGTTCTAGATGTGTTGTAAATGAGATATGCTACTTCAAGAACAGGACCTTTTCAAATACAACAAGGACGAAACTATGAATCACAACTTCCACGTCCAGATTTTCTATCCAAGTCTCTCACGACGCAAAAAAAAATTGATACTATATTTGCACTACACAGGCAGACAGAAATTTTTTTTGTTCAAACTTAAAATCTCAACGTTTCATGACATTCTAAGCCTATTTGAACAATAACAATTTTCAGTTTTTTTTTGCGTTACTATACTTCCACTGGATGTGGAAGTAAAAAGAAGTTACGAAACATTCTACACGTAGTAGGTATATTAATATGTTTTAAACAGTCATTCTGCGTTCTACTAAGCAATTTTCACAACCGGTAGCCAATAATATTTATGACTTTTCATCCTCTTCCACATTTTTTATATGTGAAAATATCAGATCATACGTTAGCCCAGTCGATGAAGGTATTTATCCACAAAATTTTGTAAACTGAGTAAACCTTTTTTTTGTGAGTTCGTGAAAGTGTATAGAATAATATCCTGGAAAGTTTATATTTCGCTCGGATGCAGAACTTACAAAAAAAGAGAGAAAGAAATTTTTCATCCATTTTTTCAAAATTTTGAAATAAAATCAAGCTAAAAAAAATAAAAAATACAGATGGATAGATCACATATTCATGAACAAAAAATATCCTAACAAAATTTATCGTTAAAGCCACGGTTTTCCCGGAAAAAAATAGGCAACTGTAACGTTATAACTCTGAGCGAGATCAATCCGTGCACGCGCTTGAATACGCATGACTGTGACACCGACGCACTGAATTACGTGTCACTAAATCAGAATTTGTTCAATCCATATGTGTTGGCTCATTTAAAAGATGAAAATTGTAGCTTTCTGATGCTTTTTTGTTTTAAATAATGATGGATGGGAAAAATATACTTATATATATGATAACGCCTGAACTCAATCGTCGCAATAAACAATATATAAAAAAATAAAAGCCCTTCAAAGAATTCTTTCTTCATTGAGAACTGTTAATAGGTTATTTATTAAGATTTCAACTGTTTTTTTATTTGTTTCTGTAGCATAAAAAACAAAGAAGTTATGATCGAAGCAATGTGTGTCTACACATTTTTTTTTAATAACAACGTCGCCATTTTGTTACTGTAATTAGCAAGTAATTAAAAAAAAGGAATTTTAAACCCCGTTTCCCATTAATGTATAGCATGACGTAGATGCTCAAATTTTTTGGTTTGTATACAGCACTTGCTTTAGAAAAAAATACAGTTTACACTATAAAGGTATTTTCGATAAAACATAATTTTTTTTTCCTTTTCCAAATATCTCAATAAATATTAGTTTTATTAAAAAATGGGTAGAGACCAAAAATAAAGCTCGTAATCTCATAATGAATTTCACTTGTTTATTTATTTACATAGATTTAATAGTTTCGGAGATATGGAAGTTTACAAACGGCGTCCGAACGTTTATAAGACGAAAAATGCAGTTAAAATGTTAAATATCTCAGAAATTGTGACACCTAGGTCACGCATGCTAAGAAATTAAATTAAAGACAATTAATTGCGCTTTCAAATTATTTTTTACTCGTTCCTGTATCAAAAGAAATAAATAAGTTATGACGGGAAAATGTGCGTATTTATTTTTTACAATTAATTATTTTTATTTATTTGCTTTTATCATGATTAGAGAATATTATTTAGGTATTATGCAAATCACAACTCACAATTTTTTATTTATTATGAAAATACCTATTTTCTGTATATTGTTGCCCTAATCTGGGCACGCTAATATACTAGTTAGGTAAATACTTTAAAACACTCATTATTGGAGAACCAATCAAAACAACTACTCTTCTAGCTAATACTGACGAAGTATTGAATTACATGATAGGATTCTTAGCATTTTAAAGAAAAAAAATATATTGAAAATACTTAAATCATTCATTTACATTTAATCATTCGCACCTCTTTTTATTTAATATGAAATTATCTACTTTCTGTATATTGGTACCTTAATCGGGTCACGCTAGTATACTACTTAGGAAAACACTTTAAAACACTCATTATTGGAAAACCAATCAAAACAACTACTCTTCTAGGTAGTACTGATGAAGTATTGAATTATATGATAGGATTCCTGGCATTTTAAGGCAAAAAAATATATTGAAGATACTTAAATTATTTATTGAAATTCAGTCATTCACAAGAATTATTGAACCTTACATTCTATTTCAACTCTAGAAAAGTTGTACAAGTTTTTTCGAACTCGCTAGTTCTCATCAGTAGAGTATAGAAACATTCATTCATTATTTACAAGCCTATTCTTGATTTATTTTTTACAATTAATTATTTTTATTTATTTGCTTTTATCATGATTAGAGAATATTATTTAGGTATTATGCAAATCACAACTCACACTTTTTTATTTATTATGAAAATACCTACTTTCTGTATATTGTTGCCCTAATCTGGGAACGCTAATATACTAATTAGGTAAATACTTTGAAACACTCATTATTGGAGAACCATTCAAAACAACTACTCTTCTAGCTAATACTGACGAAGTATTGAATTACATGATAGGATTCTTAGCATTTTAAAGAAAAAAAAATATATTGAAAATACTTAAATCATTCATTCTGGTCGTACCAGTCAAATAAAGTTGTAGCGACACACTATTTATTTATTTCTAATATCGATAAGATGGATGAAAACTGTTGTATAAAATGCAAGGAAAAAGTAAAGACTGAGAATAGTATTAAGTGTTCGGGGCTATGTGGTAATTTATTTCACTTAAAATGTCTGGATATTAGTACAAAGGATTTTAATATAGTGCAAAAACTTTCTGGCTTCAAGTGGTTTTGTGAATCCTGTGAACCAAATTTAAAATTCATGAAACAAATATGTAAAGAATTTAACGACTTTAAACAATCTATATTATGTGAATTCCATGAATTGAAGGAAAAAATATGTAGTTCATCCAAAAGAGAAAATTGTAATCCTGAAAAATCATATGCGAGTATAGTGACTGGAGAGGCCGTAGTTATAAAACCCAAAGCTAAGCAAGGCAGCAGCAAAACAAAAGAAACCGTTATAAAAAAGTTAAAACCAGCGGACATGGAAGTAGGTATCAGCCAAGTTAAGAATATTAAAGATGGAGGTATTTTAATTAAATGCAAGACAAGAGAAGAAACAGAAAAAGTAAAGAAAGAAGCAGAAAAAAGTTTAGGCAGGCATTATCAAGTTAAAATTCCACAGCAGAAAAATCCATGTGTTAAAGTTGTTGATTTCGAAGATGAGATGAACGAAAATGAGCTTATAAATTGTATAAAAAAACAAACTGCTTTCTTATGTCATGAAAAATTGGATATAAAAGTGGTTACTATTAAAAAAATGATCAAACGGTATATGGCGATCTTAGAATGTGACCCCACCACCCATACCAAAATTTTAGAGGAAGGATCCCTCTGCATTGGATGGACACCTTCATGCAGAGTTTTTGATTATATTAGAATATATAGATGTTTTAAGTGTGGGGGTTTCAATCACAGGGCAGAAGAATGCAATAACGAATTATGTGTAAAATGTGGTGTAAGTGGTCATAATAAAGAAAATTGTGAGACCGAAACAATAAAATGTGCCAATTGTATTGACGCCAAAAATAAATTAAACTTAGATCTAGATGTATATCATTCAACTTATGATGTAAGTAAGTGTACCGTTTTGCAGAAAAAAATTAATAATGACAAACAAAAAATCAGAAACAATTCTAAATAGCAATCAAAGCAGACACCAAATAGTAATAATTATGTAAATGTTTGTCACCAAAATATTCAGTGCCTGAGAAATAAAGTAGATATAATAGAAACATTTTTAGAATTAAATAAAATAGATATATTCTGCACAACTGAACATTGGTTAACTGACGAACAAGCCCAATTAATGAGCATTGAGGGTTATAATTTAGTGAGTAAATTCTGTAGAAATAAATATAAAAATGGTGGTGTAGCAATTTTTTGCAAATGCAGTTTAATTAAGCATACTAGAGAATTAACAGATGTAGAAAGCCTGTCAAAAGAAAAAATATTTGAAATTTGTGGCATAGAATTAAATTTAGAAAATGGCATGAACCTACACATTTTTTGTATTTATAGGTCTCCAGGATCAGATGTAAATTTGTTTTTGGGTGAACTTGATATGTTTTTAGAACAAAATATTTGTAATAAAAAATATAAAAACTCCATAATATGTGGAGATCTAAATATTGATTATTTGTCAAATACACCACAAAAAAATGAGTTACTGGATGTTTTAAATGAATATGGTTTTATGGCCTGCATAGATAAGCCTACAAGATACTCGACTACTTCATCTACTGCAATTGACTATATATGTACTAATTTTAAAACAGAACTGTTAGATTTCTCTGCAAATATATTGTTCAATGGCATGTCAGATCATTCAGCGCAAGTTATAAGTTTTAAAAATAATTTAGATACGAAGGCAAATTATAATTATACTAGAGTTTACAATCAGGAAAATTATGCCACATTTTTGTATTACTTAGGTAAAGAAAATTGGTCTGATATTTATCAAACTGATGACGTTAATTTGGCATTTGAAACTTTTATTAATATTTTTAAGCATTATATTGACATAGCTTTTCCCATTAAAAATGTGTATTTCAGAAAGGAAAACAAACATTGGCTAACAAAAGGTATTATAACGTCAGCTAACAAATTAAAAGAACTATATATAAGAAAGTGTGAAACAAAAAATGTGAATGATTCAGAGTACTATAATAAATATAAAAAAATGTACAAGAAAGTTATATCTGCTGCTAAAAAACTAAACAGCGATAAGCTATATGAGGAATCTAATAATAAAAGTAAATGCGTTTGGAAAATTATAAATAATACCATAAATAATAACAATAACCACCAAATTACGGAAATCAAAGTAGAAAATTGTATAACTAAAGATTTTAAACTGATTGCCAATTCTTTCAATAATTACTTTGCAGATATTCCACATAAACTACGAGAAAATATTAGTACCAAAAATGTATATACGAATTTTAAACAAACTAGGCATCATGACACATTCTTTATAAATCCTGTGTCTGAATATACTGTGTATAATACCATAATGGGATTAAAAAAATCTAATTCTGCTGGCATTGATTCAATTTCCTCCAATTTATTAAAATCTGCTGTACACTACATAACTTATCCGTTGACTTATCTTATAAATTTATCACTAGAAAAAGGAATTTTTCCAGAGATACTCAAAACAGCACGTATTGTACCATTATACAAAAAAGATGAAAGAGAAAATATAGAAAACTATAGACCTGTAGCGTTACTTAGTGCTATATCTAAGATTTTAGAAAAAATTATATTTAACCAAATTATGTTTTTTCTTACATCTAATAATATTTTACATGATTCCCAACACGGTTTCAGGAAAAACAGATCCACGCAATCAGCAGTAATTCAATTTATTAGTCAGTTATATATAGCACTCGATGAAGGTAAAAAATCTTTAGGACTTTTCATGGACTTAAGTAAGGCATTCGACTTGGTCGATCATAACTTACTTCAGGAAAAATTTAATTCATATGGTCTCAGAGGAAAAATCTCAGACTGGTTAAGTTCTTATCTTCAAGATAGAAACCAAATTGTGGATATTAATGGCGTATATTCAGATCAGGTAAAGATTAACATAGGCGTCCCACAAGGGTCCATTTTAGGACCCTTGTTGTTTGTAATTTATATTAATGATCTTCTCGATGTAGTTAGCTGTGAAAACGCATTAATAATGTTTGCAGATGATTATACATATTTATGTTCTGACTTAAATATAACCGAAGTAATTCCAAAAATGCAGAATATGATTGAAAGATTTAAAAACTGGTTTGATAAGAATAAGTTATGCCTAAATAAATCTAAAACGGTGTTTATGAATTTTTCATCCCGAAACCTGTCAATGGACAAGAGTCATTTGCTGAAAGTTGAAGGAAAGTCCATTGCTCAAGTAGAGAACACAAAATTTCTTGATTTATTTATAGATAATATTTTAAATTGGGACGTTCATATAGAATATATTTCGAATAAACTTGCATCATTTTGTTACGTTTTGTATAGATTAAAACATATTAGTAATAACACCACTTTAATGTCATTTTACCATGCAGAATTTGCATCACGCCTACGTTATGGAATAATATTTTGGGGATCATCATGTCATTTTAATAGATTGTTTAAAATTCAGAAAAGGACAATAAGAAACATTGTAGGTATATCTGCAAGAGTATCCTGTAGAAATTATTTCAAGAAGTTACAACTGTTGACACTTTCATGCATTTACATATACGAAATTTTAGTTTACGTTAAAATAAATATAGAGACATTTACAACTAATGGCGATTTTCACCGTTATGAAACGAGACAAAGTTCTATGTTGTCAATTCCTGCACATGGTTTGTCGTTTTATGAGAAAAGTCCTATGTATGTAGGAATTAAATTATTTAACAAATTAATGCCAGAAATAAAAAACATAGAAAACATCAAGCTATTCAAAAATAAACTTTAATTATTTCTCCTTGAAAATTGTTTTTATAGTGTTCAAGAATATTTGCGATAGTAGTTTTAACTCATTGTACATTACACATAATGTCATGTTTTTAACGGTTATTTTACTTTAATTTTATATTCGTACTTTTTGTTTCATATTTCCTTCAATAATATTCTGTTCTAAATATGTTTATCTCATTGACTACATTTTATACTTTTATGGTTTTATATTTTAATACTTTTGTCCTATATGTATTTATATGTAATTTTGCAATTTTGTGATTTTTTTTAATCTGTAATGTTTTGACGTTTCCTATACTATGTTTCATGGTCTACTGGAAAAATAAATATTATTATTATTATTATTATTATTATTATTTACATTTAGTCATTCACACCTTTTTTTATTTAATATGAAATTATCTACTTTCTGTATATTGGTACCTTAATCGGGTCACGCTAATATACTACTTAGGAAAACACTTTAAAACACTCATTATTGGAAAACCAATCAAAACAACTACTCTTCTAGCTAATAGGGCAACAATATACAGAAAGTAGGTATTTTCATAATAAATAAAAATGTGTGAGTTGTGATTTGCATAATACCTAAATAATATTCTCTAATCATGATAAAAGCAAATAAATAAAAATAATTAATTGTAAAAAATAAATCAAGAATAGGCTTGTAAATAATGAATGAATGTTTCTATACTCTACTGATGAGAACTAACGAGTTCGAAAAAACCTGTACAACTTTTCTAGAGTTGAAATAGAATGTAAGGTTCAATAATTCTTGTGAATGACTGAATTTCAATAAATAATTTAAGTATCTTCAATATATTTTTTTTCTTTAAAATGCTAAGAATCCTATCATGTAATTCAATACTTCGTCAGTATTAGCTAGAAGAGTAGTTGTTTTGATTGGTTTTCCAATAATGAATGTTTTAAAGTGTTCTCCTAAGTAGTATATTAGCGTGACCCGATCAAGGTACCAATATACAGAAAGTAGATAATTTCATATTAGGTAAATAAAAAAGGTGTGAATGACTAAATGTAAATGAATGATTTAAGTATTTTCAATATATATTTTTTTCTTTAAAATGCTAAGAATCCTATCATGTAATTCAATACTTCGTCAGTATTAGCTAGAAGAGTAGTTGTTTTGATTGGTTCTCCAATAATGAGTGTTTACCTAACTAGTATATTAGCGTGCCCAGATTAGGGCAACAATATACAGAAAATAGGTATTTTCATAATAAATAAAAAAGTGTGAGTTGTGATTTGCATAATACCTAAATAATATTCTCTAATCGTGCGTATTTATATTTTTTGATATAAAAAGGTCGCCAATTTGTTACTCCAATTAGCCAGTAATTTAAAAAAGTTATCTCAAATACAGTTTTTTTTTAAGATGTAGCATTACCTAGATGCTCAAATTTTTTTGCTCATTTAAAGCACTTGCTTTAGAAAAAAATGCATTTTAAATTTTTAAGGGAATTTCGAAACACTTTGATGCAAAATATAAACTTAAATATCTCAGAAATTATTAATCCTACATCAATAAACAAAAAATATAATTAATTCCCAGTTTGTACTTTCTGTAATTGATCTGTAACATTTTTTTGACAAAGTAATACTTTTCGAGATACTTGACGAAAGCCGTTTGGAAATACCTTTTTTTAAAGCTAAAATCGCAATTTTGAAGTCGTCATTACTTAAAAACTATAAATTTATGTGAAAAATTGCATAGAACCTTTTCTTCTTAAAATTTGATTCTATTTCAGCTCCAAGAAATATATATATATATATATATTTAAGTGCCACTCCCTGAGAGGGGGTGGCATCCACCCCCTATAAATTAGCAAGCCCCCGCGCAATATAGAAACTTTTCTGTGAAGCATTTACTATTATACTGCCAAAGATGGACGAAATCCGTTCAATATGACATTATTCCGAAGTTAAAACCTCTAGTTACTGTACGTGGAAGTATAGTAACGACAAAAAAATTTTTTAAAACTTTTATTGTTCAAATAGGCTTCAAATGTCATGAAACGTCGAGATTTTAAGTTTGAGCGAAAAAAAAATTCTGTCTGTCGGTCTGTCTCTCTGTAACTTTTTTTGTGCGCACATTTACTCTGGAACCGTTTGGTACACATATGTACCTTAACGAGATCTAGAACTAGATTATATTTTCATCTTGTTCCGTCGAAGGGTTGGGGGGTAAATTGGGGTAAATTTGTTGTAAATGGGTAAATCAAGCAGGTAAGAGTCCATAAAATTGGTATTTAGTATATACAAGAGAAGCTAAGGCCTCAAAAAAATGTTTGGCATTAGCCACCCCCATTACCACCCCCACCTTATTATTAAAGGGGACGAAAAAAAAATGTGATTTAGTGTATGTACAAGAACCAGAAGCCTCAAAATATTTTTTTACTTTATCCACCACCACCACTCTATCACCACCCCCACCCTACTACCGATGTGGGGTATTGTTTTATGTTAAAATTTAGGATGTCCAAAAACTAACATTATTTACAAGAAACTGCGAAGAGTATCCTATAGAATGTGTAACAATTATATATAAAAAGCTCAGTAAATTGGCGAAGAGTACGTTTTTAGCTTATTTTGGATTATAAACAACTTTGTTTTACAAAGATTTTGTCCAAAATAATAAATGAAGGTACTTCCCTCTTGAGGCATTTTGATGTTTTCTTAATTTATTAACACCCGGTACATCAGATCTAAGATTTTTATATGGTAAATTCATTTTTTCGATAAGCAGAATTTTTTATAAAGAATGACTTTTCATCGTAAATTCAATAATAGAGATGTTTTTCATCTTGTCAACTCCATCGGAGACACACTGTATAAATTGGAAATATTGTTATATAAGGTAAATAAATGGCTAAATGGTTCAGAATTCTGGATAAGTCCAGATTCTGCTCTTCCACTAATTCCCATACAAATACTAATAATAATTAAACACATACTTAACCTACATTAAATAGGGACAAGATAATAATCTTGATTATAATATAATTAACATATACGGTAAAGAAGGTTGCCATTTTACTGGGTGTTTAGCGAATATTTTTTATAATTAAATTTAAATGTAAATATTGAATTAAAGTTTAGAAAATTAAATGTTATCAAACCCGAGATCAAACCATTGACGTAAGCAGCAACATTGTAAGAAAACGACCTTTTAAAAATTTCCTTCGACGAATATTTATATTATGGACATCTGTTCTGTAAGTTAATTTATTATGTAAATAAGAAGGTTTCTTTGATTTGATTATTTTAAAGAATACATATCATATGGAGCCACCTCCGACTGAACATATTTAGCCATGAAGATTCTTTAAGTTTATGAGATATTCTAATCCCATAAATTAAAATAATACACGAATTTTGCACCTTTTGTATCCGTCGAGTATCAAAATTATCTAAGCATATACACTATCACAGTCATCAAAATGTAAAAGAACAAGCGAGGTATATAACATTTTTTTGACAACGCGATTTAAATTATGTCTTTGATCTTATATTAATTTTGCAATTGCAATTTGTATGTGATGCAATTTGTATGTGATGTGTTAAATCTAATTTTTGTATCAATGATCAGGTCCAAATTTTTACAGTGATTCTCTCAAAAGATTTTGTCAGATCATATATTTAAATTAATAATATGTGCTACATAATTTCTAATATTTCCTTTGTAGAATAGAAGAGCTAATGATTTATTAGGATTAATCTTCAACATAAGATTAGTGGAAAGTGTGTAAAGAGATTTTAAATCACTGTTTATATTTATTTCTAGCTGTTAAAAAACTATAAAGCTGCGTTTCATTGGCATAAAAATGATGGCTGCAGAATTTCAAACATTCTGTGAAATTTGATGTGTAAATTGTATATAAAAATGGCCTTGAGGAACACTGATCGAAACTTCAAGTAAGGTGGAAACCTAATTATTCATTTTTATTTGCTGAAATTTGTCAGTTAAGAAGGAGTTTAAAAATGTTTTTGCATTTTCACTAAAACCTACAAAATGTAATATAGATAATAATACTTTATGGTTAGTCATATCGAATGCCTTCGAATAGTTCAGGAGAATTAATATCGATATTTTATCTTTATCATACGCTCTAATAATATCATCCATTATACACTGTGTCCCTCGATTGAGTTCGCTATAGGTGAAATGGACAAAAAAAAAATTTCGGATTTTTTTTTTCATATTTGGAGGTTTACCACTGCTTATCTAAAAAGTAATTTTGGGTGTACGATTGTTTTTTTAAAATCATGTAGGCCATGACAGTTAAGCAAAAATGAATTTCATGTTAGGTAAAGTACCTTTTCTGTAAAATATAGAGGAAAATGTCATTAAGGAAAGTTATTCAGATTAAAAAGTTATAGTCCTGTACAAAATTTCAAGAACATACGCCTACTTTGATAATTTTGATTTATTCAATATAATTGTATTTTACGAAAAAAAAAAATAGTATGCCAGAGTACTAAAGTATTTGATCTAGTACATAATGGAGTAAACACATTAGTAAATTGGAAACATTTTTTTTTCGTAAAATGCAATTATACAGGGTGGACCATTAATAATAGGCCATAGTTCAAGGGTAGATTCTTTGGACCAAAATATGAGGATATAACCAAACATGCTTTAGTAAATTGTTGCTGTGGAAAAAGATACAGGGTGTCAAAATTGTATTTTTTTTTTCTTATTTTTGCGCAATATTTCAACTTCAATCTTCATATTTTGGTCCAAAGAATCTACCCTTGAACTGTGGCCTATCATAGCCACCCTGTATTGAAGAAAATCAAAATCATCAAAGTAGGCGTATGTTCTTGAAATTTTGCATAGGACTATAACTTTTTAATCTGAGTAACTTTCCATAATGACATTTTCCTGTATATTTTGCAGAAAAGGTACTTTACCTAACATGAAATTCGTTTTTGCTTAACTGTCATGGCCTACATGATTTCAAAAAAAAAACAAAAGTACACCCAAAATTACTTTTTAGATAAGCAGAAGTGACCTCCAAATATGAAAAAAAATATCGAAAATGTTTTGCCCATTTCACCTATAGCGAACTCAATCGGGGGGACACACTGTATATCTACTAATGCTGTTGCACAACTATGGCCTTGTCTAAACCCAGATTGACTTATTGGTAATATATTAGTAGAATTTATATACAAAGACCGTTCGGACAATTTTTTTTTAAATTTGGAAAGAAGTTCTCCTGGTTATACTGAACAAAAGTTCTCATCGGCACGATGCTCGAAATTCAATAGTTCGGCAGCCAGTGGCCTTTAAAGTCTAAAAATAAAAAGTTCTTATATAGTCTCTTGAGGTAAAGCTTTGACCCCAAAAGTTCTGTGACTGGACCGCAAAACATCTACTCCTCTGTTTTCGAGTGGGAGAAATACGACGGTGACAATATTTTCCGACATACTCTTCATACACTACCACTAAACCGGAAAAATCACCCCTTTATCCGATTTTTCGATGCTAGGCTTTCGAGGGTTTGTCGGATCGATTCTTTTTTTATCAATTCGAATAAAATAAGCAAAGTTTGACCACAGGTACCTTACCCATCCCTAGGGGTTGAAACTATCCCTCCCCCCCAAAGACAAGATGCCACGAAAACAACGAAAATCAGCTGGAAAACTCGTGTTCCCCTCCCTCGAGGGAACACGATGGTTACAATATTTCCCGACCTACCCTTTTACCTCTAAACCGGAAAAACTTTTTCTAGGATTTTTTCTCGTCAATTCGAACCAAATAAGTTAAATCTCGATCAGATGAGACCTAACCAACCCGGGGGTTCAAGCAGCTTTTACACAAAGTAGACGTTTCTTTCAGTGGCTTGTAGGGAATTGATTAAGATGGCCATTGGTACATGTAGATTGTTTTTTCATTGATTATATATGTAAAAATATTCTCGTTTTTATTCATTCAATGATAATTCATTATATTTGATTCATTATATACAATTCTCATTCTAAGCTAATAGATCTTTCAACGCTTGCAATTATAACCAGACTGTACATCCGAGTCGAAATGGACCTCACAGTCACTGAAGGAAAATTTCACTTCGTGTAAAGGCTGTTTGTTTTTGTCTCGTCTGATCGAGATTTATTTATTTTATTCGAATTTGCGAAAAAAATCCTATCCCACATGCCCTCGCATACCTAGCACCAGAAAATAGGAAAAGGGGGTAGTTTTCAGGTTCAGGGGTAGTGAGTGAACGGTAGGTTGAAAATATTGTCACCAATGTGTTCTCCGCCCTCGAAAACGGGAGTTTACCGTTTATAAGCTGATTTTCGTTGTTTTCGTGGCGTTTCGTTATTGGGGGGTGAGAGTAGTTTCAATCACCGGGTGTGGTTGAAAGTATTACAAGTGTTATTTCATTTTTATTTAAACTAACCCACTTCAAATTTTTTGTATCCGTACCGTTTATACCTTGGATGAAAATCTAATAATATTTTACCGCAAAAATATTCTGCTCTGTGAAAACGAAAAAAAGAAGTTCTTCGTGGTAAATTATATTGGTAAATATTTTACAGAAGAATTATACTCTTTACAACGACAAATATAGTTTTCTTGTAATGAAAAGTTTTCTACAGATAGCTTCAAATAAACGAAGTTATAACTTTTAGGTTTTCTGAATATAAATAGTATTTCCACAGAATATGTATTATGTACAATCGGCGTCACCTTAAACTCACCACCCTTTGAGATGCTCCTTTTGTAACACGCCCCACTACAAATAATTAAATTCGGTAGTTGGTCAGAGTGGCGACTAACATTGTAGAATACACGACGGCCTGGAATTATGCAATGTGGATAAATAAACATTTTTTATTTCATTTCATTTCTCTTTTCATTCTTCAATTATCTGATTGTGGGACGTATCGGATATTCAGTAGAATAAATAAAATTGATCTGATTACGCTTGCAGTATAAATGGCAATGCATATAAAATAACTGACGCTATAAGTAAGTAATACAGGGTGATTCAGAAAATTAATGCAAATAATCAATTAGAAAACTTTCGAAAGCTGAAATACTCTAAGGATGCACTAGCAAACATCAGTAAAATTCACCAATATATAGTGATTACTTACACCATACCTATTATACAGGGTGGCCCACCGAATACGAAACTGGCGTGTTTTCTCTTTCTATGAGCATTTTTTCGACAAACGCTCGGATCCGTCAATTTTATTATCAAGGAGGGTACTTTTATTGGGTATTGTTGATCTCGAAACTTAAATCCTTAAGCGGTGGTAGGACCCACCCCAAGGTCAAGTATTGCATCGTATTAAAACCCGTTAAATTGTGGTGTTCCATTTAAAAAACACAAGTTATATCCTGTAACGTGCTCATTTTTTAGGGTCTATTACTATTAGTTAAATTAGTATCTTGTACCAGAAATTGTCTTTTATAGTCAGTTTATTATTTATACTTCTTACCGCTACTTTAGTTTTACTCCTGAAGCCATTCCTGGCTCCTTCCGGAATTTGGTTACCGCGTTAGGTAAGATAAAGACGTTACGCGGGGGACCGTAAGATACCGATATATGAGAATTTGAATTTGATTGGTCACACGAAAGCGCGTCTCTTGCTTGGTCACCTTACGGGGGAACTGGATAAATATTGAGGAGAAAGGCGACCATTTTAGAATCCGGAGGCGGACGGCGGAGAGAGAAGTTAGGTGACCGGCGTTTGCCGGTCACTTAATTTGTTGAATTATATTTTAGAAGCATACTGTTTGGTTAGATTCGAGTAATAAGTGAATTTGGAATGGCACAAGTAGTTAGTGCTAGTTCTCTGAGAAAATAGTGAGTAAATCTGGCCTAGACAAAGGCAAATTAAATATCAAGGATTAATGGAAAGTTCTATTTTTACGAATAAGGTAATAAAAGTTATCTTTTATGCTGCCTAGAAGGAATGCCGATAAATGTAAATAGTTGTACGGGGTGGTACTAATCTTAGTAGATGATCAACCGTAAGTACATCTTAAATCTGTTGTCTTCGGCTACTTCAATCTGTCCTGCAATTTATGCCAAAATTTTTTTTGAGACCTTAGCTTCTCTTGTATATACTAAATACCAATTTCGTGGACTCTTCACTGCTTGATTTACCCATTTACCCCAAATTTACCCCAATTTACACCCCAACCCTTCGACGGAACAAGATGAAAATATAATCTAGTTCTAGATCTCGTTAACGTACATATGTGTACCAAATTTCAAGTTAATATCTTAAACGGTTCCAGAGTAAACGTGCGCACAAAAAAAAGTTACAGACAGACCGACAGACAGACAGACCGAGAGACCGACAGACAGACAGAAATTTTTTTTCGCTCAAACTTAAAATCTCGACGTTTCATGATATTTTAAGCCTATTTGGACAATAAAAATTTTTAAAAAAATTTTTGTCGTTACTATACTTCCACTGGACGTGGAAGTAATTGTCATATGCTCTACCGACTTATTGGAGTTAATATATCAATATTATTTACTTTTGGAGTTTTATTTTGTTTGGTCAAAATTAATCTGGACAAGAATTTTTAGTACATTTTTTTAAGTAAGCTAGGTAAACCTTTTTGTTGTATCTTCCATCGTGATAAAAGTAAACGTCACAATTGGCGTGGCCACGTGGGGCCGATTTTCTAAATTAATTTTGAAAAGAAATAAAATATCGTTTTCAAATTTTTATGGTTTTCAGAAATATGTATTTTAGGGAAATTTTATTTAAATGGTGATTTATTGGTTAATTCATTAAATAATGTTAATGCCTTATAGGCAGTTAATAGTTATTAATTTAATTTAAAAAAAAAAAAAATAGAACTTTGCAGTATAGTCTCGGTGTGGAGTAAAAGTTTCCATATAAAATAAAAAACCGTAAAATTTGTTTTGGGCATTTATACCAAATTTTTTGAAAATAATTTTTAGGCCTTCATTGGGTTAGAAATTTTAATTTTTTAGTGTGGTTTTATTAGTGTATCTTTTCAGTCTGCAAATTGTAAATTTTTGTAGAGAATTTTGTTATTTCAGTGCATTTTGTTTACCGTTTTATTGTCTGGAAAATCCATGTTTTAACGTATGTAAAAGCAGAAATCAGGTAATATTTTTGGTAGAAGTATAGTAACGGTTTAGAAAATATTGGGAGTACAGGAAGTACAAAATATGGTTTTAAAACCGTTCAGTAAAGAAATGCCTTGACACGTGCGAGGTCGTTTTTTTTATAGCATTCCTTTTCTTGCAGGTAGTTTTGTCGCGGTACCCAGTACTGGCTATAAAGCACTTTGTAATCCCGGAATAATTTGATATTTATGAAATTAAATAAAACATTTTACCATTTTGGTTTTACAGTTTAAAATTTTAGTACGATGCGTAAATAGTTTAAAGCTAGGGCAGTTTAGTAAAATGTTTGATTAGAGTACATTATAGTTAAAGGTTAATTATATTGGAGTTAGATTTAATTATCTTTTAGTCAATCTCGGTTTACGTAGGTTTTTTAGAATCTGAATAAATTCTTATGTGACAGGGGTGGCTTTAAGACTTTTTGAATTTGATTGTTAATATTTTTTAACTTTTATTTTTTTTAGAGTTCAGTAATTTTTATTAATAATTGTTTACGTTTTAAGGAAATT
Organism: Rutpela maculata; assembly: GCA_936432065.2. NCBI lineage: Eukaryota > Metazoa > Arthropoda > Insecta > Coleoptera > Cerambycidae > Rutpela > Rutpela maculata. The sequence goes on from OW386289.2 coordinate 45,198,247, forward strand.
TTAAATTTACCTTTTTATTACCTTTTGTTTAGTTGCATATAGAAATTGAGTATTTTTGTCATAACGTACTTATACTCCTACTACCTCGCAATTTTGGGCAAACTTGGCATTTTTTTAGTGTCTTTTGTATTTTTTTATATTCCTTACGTTTTCGCTACCTCTGGCATTTTCTTGATGTATCTGTGATTAAGCAGTGCATGTTATGTTTTACCTTTTGTTGAAGCTTTGAGTTATGTTTTTTGGTACTTTGCTTTTTGTTTTAGTTTATTTTGGTTTTAGTCCAGTTTTTACAGTTCAGTGTGACAATTAGTAATAAGTTTCTTTGCGATTCGGTTTAGTACCTTACATACTAGCAATGTTTTGTGAATTTTTGTAGTATTTCATTATTGTGTTTTAGTATGGTTGACTTTGAATGAAGTGTTGAAATGTTGGAGTCTGATTTGCTTCTGGCCAGCTTAGATAGAATTTGGTCTTTGTTAGTGCGAATAGCGGAGTTTTAGATTTCTGTTTTCTTAAAATTCGAGTTTCCATACTTTTCATATAATTTTGAGTATCTACATTTTTGTACAGTTGTATATAGTTTATTTTTTTGAGCTGTATAATATATAGTATATTTTTGTTGGTGTTTCACCTGGTTAGCTGAATATGAGCACAGGTTTGGTTATAGTTTTTTGGTATAGTTTAGTACGTGTTGTCGTACGTTTGTATAGTTCCTTTCCGGCTTGCTGTGTGCAAGTGCGGAGTTTATTTGTGTTTGAGTTTGTTTTGTTGGTACGCTAATTTGTCTTACCTTTGTTGACATTTTAGTATTTTTCTGGCCTGCCTTTGGCAAGTGCAGAGTATTTTTGCAGCGTTGCAGTATCGTATACTTTGGTGGTGCGATGCATTATGCGTACGAATTTTCGTGCGTAGTTTTTTGTGTTTAGTATCGTTCTGGCTTGTTAATGCAAGCGCAGAGTTTATTAGATTTTTGTCTTGGCCTCGGTGCCGTGTCATACGGTTTGATTGTACAGCATATTTTTGCGTATGAATTTTCATACGTCTTTTTTGCAGTGTTGCCGTATTGTACAGTCTGATTGTGTGACGCATTATTTTTGTTTTGGCCGTGGTGCCGTGTCATGCAACTTGAATGTATGATACCTTATTTTTGTTTTGGCAGCGTTGCCGTGTCATACAGTTTGATTGTGCAATATATTTTTACGTGTGAATTTTCGTACGTTTCTTTTGTAGTGCAGTGTTGCCGAGTTGTACAGTTCGATTGTGTGACGCATTATTCCCTTTTTTGCAGTGTTGCCGTGTCGTACAGTCTAATTGTGTGATGCATTATTTTTGTCTTGGCCGTGGTGCCGTGTCATACAGCTTGAATGTGTGATACATTATTTTTGTTTTGGCAGCGTGCCGTGTCATACAGTTTGATTGTGCGATACCTTTTGCGTACGGATTTTTTCGTGCGTAGTTTTTGTGTTTTTGTATTTTCCCTGGTTGGCAGGAATGTCAACGCAGGTTGATTTTCCCGGACAGAAAGCCCTTCCGTGCCGGATGATTGTGTCTTGTCTAGTGAAACTAGAATGAGATTTTTTAGTGTTGTCGCTAATATTAGTGGCGTTGTCTTAACTGGCTTTGGCTGGTATGAGATATATTTTTGTTGTTAGCGAAAGGCTAACAAATTGCGTTTTGTACATAGTCTTGTTTTTTTTCTGATTTAAAAAATTACTTTGCCGAATAGACTGGGTGAATTCGACTTAGTTTATTGTTGTATAACGTTGTTTGTGTATATTCGCTCTAATGATCCTGATTGTTTAGGCAATGGGCTCAAGATACTTTTAGTCGTTTATTCTAGTATAGTTAGTAAGTTATTCCTATAATTGTACATTTTTAGTGTTAAGTCTTAACTCCTGTTACGTTTTTGCTTGATTGAGTGGTTGACCTACGTCAATGTATTTTCGTGGGTCTTTAAATGACTAGGTCCTTTGTTTTACATCCTGATCCCTCGTCATTTGGAAACCAATAATTTCCCGATTAGGTCCATTTTGACGCTAGATAAGCTGTCGAAATTTGTTTAGTTTATTTTGATATTGTTCTATTTGGATTTATACGTCCTGGTCTGCTTTTAAGCAATTTTTAGGCCAGTATTTTTGCAATATTTTCCCGATTTTTGACTTTGCCCTATGGCAAGGGGCTACGAATACTGCCATCGTGTGACACCTGCGTGAGGTAAAAGCCCTCTAAACGGTCACCATTTTCGGTATGCTCGAATCGGTTATTACCGTCTTGTTGGCGTTAAAGTTAACAAATGCTTATGTAAATAAGCTAATTTTCCCGATTTGGTCAACTTCAGTGTTTGATAAGCTGAAAGAATTTGTTTCGTTTGTCTTGACACTATTTTAACAACGATTTAGTCATCTTATTGGTTTGTTTCAATGAATTTTATTGCAGCCAATATTGTTTACTCTTCCTGGATTTGACATTGCCCTATGGCAAGGGGTTGCGAATACTGCCATCGTGTGATACCTACGTGAGGTAAGAGCCCTCTAAACGGTCAACATCAGCAGAGTATTAAAGTTTTCCTTTTCTAATTTTTTGTGATTTAAGTTTGTTCAGTAAGTCCTACTAAACTAATGTTCGTATCCTTTTCTTTTGATATATCGACTTTTTGGTCAGTTTCATTTTAGTTCCTTCAGTATAACCGGTTTGTTATTTCACCGTCTCAAATTTAAAAAATAACTGGCACCCTTCAATTATTTCAATAGTAATAGAAAATGTATAGAGTAGACCTTGATATTTGTCAGTTGATTGTCAAGTTATTTTGAGTTAATTCATTTATGCTAGCCTAGTAGCTAGAAGATGAATTTTATTTAAGCGTCTTAGGTTTTGGTGTGATGGTAATTAAATACTAGACGCCACGACTTTCTCGTGCTTAATATGTCTTTGTTTTTTTGTTCACTGGGCATTTAGCACCAGGAAATGTCTTTTTGGTCCTTAAACAACCTTGTTTTTAGAGTTGTAGTGTCCTATGATGTGGTCATGGTGCCACGGAACTTCCTTTGGTAATTCCCTAGTAGGATGATTATGTTTTCTTGCCTAGCAGACAGCTAGGTTGAGATTTGTACTGAGTATTTATTTATGTTTGTTCTGACTAGCTTAGGCTAGTGCAGAGTATTTTAGTATCGTGTTTAGATTTAAGATAAATTAAAGGATTCATGTCCTTTCTTTTGTTGGTTTCTAAGTTATTAAATTCCCTTTTCTGTCCCTCTTGGTAATTTAGATATCAACATAATTTTTTTGTAAATATGCGATTTTGTACATAGTTTTGTTTTCCTGATATGGAAATTTCATTTCCTGGGAAGACTAATTGAATTGGTTTTAGTTAATCCAGGCATAACTTTATTTACGTATATGTTACGTCTTATTATGTGTATTTATTGATGCCAAAAATTATCCCTAACTAACAGTGTCCTGTTGTCCTGACTAGTTCAGACTAGATCTAAGATATTTGCTTTTTTGTTGTTAGCTGAAAAGTTAACGACTTATGTCCATAGGTTTATTTACCTGATTTTGGCAATTTTCGTGTTTAGTAATCTAATTTAATTTGTTTTAGTTTATCTTAGCACCGCTTTAACCTGATTTTGACAAATTTTGTTTGCTGAGTATATTAATTGAATTTGTTTTAGTATATTTTGGCGCAGCTTTAACCCGATTTATTCGTTTTTTGGTCTTAATCTATAAGTTTTGAACGAGTCCAATAATTTTAAATTTTTTTGAATTTGTCTTTGCTCGTGGGTTTGAATTTACATACGACAGTTATTCGGTTACATTTGTTGGTTCACTAGATTTAGTACCTTACCTTCTAGTAATGTTTGGCTCCATTTTTCGTGTTGTATAGTAGAGTAGTTTAGTATTTTTGCCGTCTCAATCCTTGGTAAGGATTTCGCTAAGTGAGTTGAGGGGGAGTGTAACGTGCTCATTTTTTAGGGTCTATTACTATTAATTAAATTAGTATCTTTTACTAGAAATTGTCTTTTATAGTCAGTTTATTATTTATACTTCTTACCGCTACTTTAGTCTTACTCCTGAAGCCATCCCTGGCTCCTTCCGGAATTTGGTTACCGCGTTAGGTAAGATAAAGACGTTACGCGGGGGACCGTAAGATACCGATATATGAGAATTTGAATTTGATTGGTCACGCGAAAGCGCGTCTCTTGCTTGGTCACCTTACGGGGGAACTGGATAAATATTGAGGAGAAAGGCGACCATTTTAGATTCCGGAGGCGGACGGCGGAGAGAGAAGTTAGGTGACCGGCGTTTGCCGGTCACTTAATTTGTTGAATTATATTTTAGAACCATACTGTTTGGTTAGATTCGAGTAATAAGTGAATTTGGAATGGCACAAGTAGTTAGTGCTAGTTCTCTGAGAAAATAGTGAGTAAATCTGGCCTAGACAAAGGCAAATTAAATATCAAGAATTAATGGAAAGTTCTATTTTTGGGAATAAGGTAATAAAAGTTATCTTTTATGCTGCCTAGAAGGAATGCCGATAAGTGTAAATAGTTGTACGGGGTGGTACTAATCTTAGTGGATGATCAACCGTAAGTACATCTTAAATCTGTTGTCTTCGGCTACTTCAATCTGTCCTGCAATTTATCCAGAAGCCATCTACAAAGTGCTAGTGTGTCGCGCGTTGTAGAGTTTTAACGTTCAGTGAACGCGATTTGAAATTCAGCAGGACAATTTTGATTGTAATAATTTTAGTTCATATCTTGGTTCCTATACTATGTTTTTGTATAGCCAAACCTTTTTGACGAACTTCTAAGAAGTCATTTGTAGTTACTTAATAAATTAAGTGGGTCAATTAGACTGTAATTATTGACAATGTTAACGTTAAATAATTGTATGTTGAGTACGTGCATATTTTGCACATCATTTTTGAGTTAATTTTTTAACAACTTTTTGAGAGTCAATTTTATATTTTTTTGTAACATTTTTAGTAGTAAAGTTCAATGAAAATATTAATGATTAACCATTTCGAGTCAGCCGACCTATTAATGCACTAATAACTAATTTAAGATTGTTTTGTAAGATATTTGAAATTTCCTAAATTATCATTTTTGATTTTGTTTGAAACACTGATCATAACGAATGATAGTATGTAAGTGTATTGTTTTATTTGGCTTTGAAAACGATATAATTTATTTCTCCTACCTCTGAAAATTGTCATATGCTCTACCGACTTATTGGAGTTAATATATCAATATTATTTACTTTTGGAGTTTTATTTTGTTTGGTCAAAATTTATCTGGACAAGAATTTTTAGTACATTTTTTTAAGTTAGCTAGGTAAACCTTTTTGTTGTATCTTCCATCGTGATAACAGTAAACGTCACAATCTATACCTCGAAAACTGAGGCATGCATAATTTTCTTCTCTTATCAACAACGGATTCTACTCAAAAAAGTGCCTCAAGAATGTGTTACTTGATTTTCGATTCGACACTTGGTAATTGAGATATAGAGGTCATCCAAAAATGCTAATATTCAATAATTGAAAAAGTATTACTGGTTAATTTTTGAAACATAGCATAGTTATGTTTCTGGGATCGCTAATTATGAATCTGAGGCCAAAATTTAAGAATTGAAATGGCGGCTCCAATATGGCGGATGGAATTTTTTTCTAAAATAGGTGTTTTAAACGGACAAATTGAGCATCTAGGTGATGCTTTATATTAACAAAAACGGCATTTTTTTAAGAAAAAAGAAGTTAATTACTGGGCAATTACAACAACAAAATGGCAACATTTTGTTAAAAGAAAATGTGAAAACCCACATTGTATCAGACACAACTTCTTTATTTTTTATGATATAGTAAGAAACAAAACATCGTTTTAAAAATAGATTAATTATTATCTTTAACTTTGTCCCATAAAATTTTTAATAAAAGTGTCACTTTCTAAGATATTCAACATTTAAACTAAATACTTCATCCTATAAGCGGTCGGATACCTTTTATAAACTTAAATATCTTCGAAACTGTCAATCCTACACAAATATATAACAAAATCAAATTAATTCTCAATTTATAAGCTTAATTTTTCGGGTCCACTATTTTCTCGCTAAAACTAATATTTATTGAGATATTTGCAAAGAAACATGCTACTTCTTTTTCTAAAATCCCTTTATAGTTTAAAATACCATATTTTTCTAAACCAAGCGCTGTAAACGAACGAAAAAATTTGAACGTCTAGATTATACTATATATTAACGAATAATAGTATATAGGAATATATTTTTTAATTACTGACTACTTACATTAACAAAATGGCGACGTCTTTTGTTTAAAAAAATGTGAAGAAGTACATTGTTTTTGTTATAACTTTTCCGTTTTTTATGTTATAGAAATAATCAAACAATCATTTAGAAGCCTGATTAATAGACTTTCAGTTTGATAATTGGCATTTTTAAGGTAAGTGCCATAATTTCTAAGATATTTATTATTTAAACTAAATACTTCTTATATATTTTCGGACACCACCTTTATACTTCCAGATCCCAAAACTATTAATTCTACAGAAATTAGAAAAAAAGGAAAATCATCCTCAATTTAGTAACTTTCTTTTTTGTCTCTTGCATATTTGCGCTAAATGTAATACCTATCAAGTTATTTGACAAAAACCTGTTTGAAATACCTCTTTGAAATACCTTTTCTTCTCAAAATTTGATTCCCCTTACCGCCGCCATGTTTAAAAATGGCGCTCTAAATAGATTTTTCTAGATTATCTCCTTTCCTGTTACTTTTGCTCTAAATTGGGCATTACTAATATTGTAGGGAATAAAAGAGCTACTTTTATTTAAACAATCTTTCTTTATTGTTAATATTTTACGATTTACAGCAGCCAGAAAAGCGAATATTCTGCTTTAATGCAATTTTCTCTGCCCCTGTTGCTCCTACGTAGTAATTAGTTATTATGAATATTGTGGATTATAAAAGTTCCTATAACTATCTCAGTAACAATAATTGAGATCACGTGAAAAAATAACATTTTGCTGTTTTTATATGGTCAACTGTCATTAATTTAAGAGACTTTTTTTTTTAATATTCGATAATTTTTTTACATGATGAATAACTCCAATGCCTTGTCTTACCCGCATTAAAAAAATCAACGTGCTATCAATTATTATTACTAAGGTAATAATTTTTATATAATATAACTTTTCTGTCAAAATTTAGGAAAAAAATTAATATCTCAGGAAATATTAATTTTAGGTATAAGGAACCTTTAACGGAATGTCCTTTAAATTTTCTGTAGAATCTAGAAAAGAATTAAAATGAGAGCATTCTATTTAAAATAACAAATTTCGGATCAACTTTCAGTATAACCGGAAAAATGTTTTCGTTGAATAGATCCTACCCAGTTAGGACCATTGCCAAAAATGTTCAGATCAATATTATTTTTCTTACATATATACTTCTAATAGATGGTCAAAATGAATCACCCTATATACACTGATATTCCATCGATCACCTATATCCATGTACTTATATGAAATATACGGTCTTAGCGCATAGTTTCTGTCGGAAAATCGAATAATAATAATAATAGAAATAGGCGTAATTGTAAATTTGCTTCAAAAATTAAAAATTTTAAACTCTGGGCCGATTGTAAGTGAAGGTTTCTCAAAATTCGACTCTGTATCTAATTTTAAAGACTACCGATTAAATTTAATTATCTGCATACGTTGGAATAACAATATAAATTATAAAAATAAATATTTAAAAAAATTCACACTGACATTTCTTTGGAAAATTATTCAATACTTTTCAAGTATAATAAAAAAACGTTTACCATTCTATGTGTGCATTTTAAAAATGATGTGTTTGTCGAAAACATTACATTTTCTTGCACTTCGCCAATAGGTATGGCAAAATCACGGAATTATTAACCGCTTCATTTTAATGAAAAATCACAAGACTCCAAAACTAGCATGATATAGTTAACCACAATTAATTTCATTATAAGTGATATTAATATTTTTGTCTTGTTTGTTTTTGATGAATTATTACGTATATTCAACTTAATACCTTCATTTCTGGATTCGAATCTTTCTTGAGGTAACCGGTTGCATTAACTTTTCGAATTGTCTTGTTTACTTAATGTATTTACATTGCCAGTTTTTATTGTAAACAATGTTAGGTTAATAATTTATGAAAATCTATTAGCGTCCAGAATCCGTAAATCAGATAAATGAATAGTGGAGAGAGAAAGTTATAAATAAAATTGATATCATTCAAAATCTCTGAAATACAGAACCCTAAGCTAACAACTGGTCACATTCTAATAAAACTAATAAAAGTATGACGTCAGTCTCCACTCTGACCTAAAATACGGATTGTCGGAACGTATAATTTATTTGTAGTGGGGCGTGTTAGAAAAGGAGCATCTCAAAGGGTGGTAAGTTTAAGGTGAGCACCATTGTACATCAAATCATCGATAGCGATACCATTACAATACATCGGAAATCTTCATCTTCTAAAATTCCTCACAATGAAATATCGTAGGTAGGTGGTAAAATGTAAAAAGAACATAGTTTACTATGCAATCTGATATAAATTGTTATCCAAGAAATATCACACTCTGAGACCTAACTGCCAATGTAAGCTGGTATACCAATATGATAACCGTTACCTAAGGAATGACTACTTCCACATCCAAGTGTCCTATAGAAACTTCTTACAACGAAAAAAAATTAGATACTCTATTTGCACTCCACTATGTGGAAAGAATTGATCATAGAACTTTAACAAGCTAAAAACGTGCTCTTCGCCAATTTACTGAGCTTTTTATATATAATTGTTACACATTCTACTCTACTCTTCGCAATTTCTTGTAAATAATGTTAGTTTTTGGACATCCTAAATTTTGTGATACCATCTTTGTTCTGAAAAAAATTATATGAAAAAAAAATGTCCAACCTGTGCGAGATTCGAACACGGGACCTTTGGATTGCAACGCAAAGCTTTAGCTGCACAATACAATACAATACAATCAAACTTTATTATTATTATATATTACAATATATCCCGTGGCCGAATACAGTCATACATTCACCACCAGCTGTTGTTAGAAAAACTGATTGTCTGTGGTATATATCCTTCGACAATCATACATAGGTATTTCAACTCGTACTTCTATGAAATACATATTAGTAAAATTCATAAACAAAAAAAAATATATTATGGAAATAATATTTCGCAAGATTTCTATTTTAGTACAAGCGACAAAAATTAAGAGAATATATATTTTTTTAATTAAATAATTAATAGCTTTTTTATTTACTGATCGATTTTCTTCAAAAACAATAGGATTCTTCCTCTAGCTAACACTAACTTACTTTCTAAATTTCAATACAATCGGATTTTTCTTTCTTAAGTTATCGTGCTTACAAAAACGTGACGGACGGACAGACGGACATACGGACAGGCGGACAGACAGACATTTTGAAAGTTGTTGAGAATTCGTTCACTAACACAATGATATGAAATTTTTTTCTCTACGAGCGATATTTACGATTTTAGAAATGTGCCGATCAAATACAATATACTCTTCGTTTTTGCGAAGAGTATAATAAAGCCTAAATACAAATTATGAAGTCTGTATTTGGACTTTTATGTTTTTAATGTGTTTATCTTTTTACGTTAAATTTATTAATATGAATAAGAATTCAAATTAAGAAACAGAGTGTGCTGTTGATAATATGGAACTGACAAACATCATTATGACATTGTGCAGAATATTACTATCCTAAATCTGCATTCTTTAGTGTTCTGTTGATCATTTAAAAAATGTTTACCAAACAAGAAAGAATTTATTTGATCAAATGTTATGGGATTGGAGACGTCTCTTATCGATATGCAATTAACCTTTTCCACCAAAAGTTCCCTAACACAGCGGTATCCTGCCAATCATTGCGCAAACTTGTAAAAAAATTCAATGAAACTGGATCTGTATTAGATGTCAAAAAACCCAAAAAAAAGTTCAATGAAGACGATGCGGCAACACTTTTGGCAATAAATTCAGTAATAGAAAACCCGAAATTATCTTTACGGAAACGCTCACAAAGAGTGGAAGTAAGTAAAAGTCATATAAGTACAGAGAATTTATATGGAAAACAAAGTTCGACCGTTTAAGCTAAGGTTCAGACATACACTTGAAAATGAAGATGAAGAAAAGCGATTGGATTTTTGTTTATGGGCCGATGAGAATTACCTCGTAGATAGAAGTTTTCACAGATTTTTTTTTTTACTGTCGAAGCAACATTTTGTACCAAAGGCCACGTTTCATCACAGTCATCACAGTCGTTATTGAGCTTTTTAAAATCCAAACAATGTCATTCACAAACGAAGTCAACGTCATAAAAAAGTGAATGTATGGGGTAGGATTTTTTATGATCGAATCGTTGGTCCATATTTCTTAGAAGAAAATTTAAATCAGCATGTTTATTCCCAGACAGCACTCGACGTCTCTAATACGTACATTTTAGGTAATATTTTGGTCGGTACGTACCAAGGTGTAATATGTACGTCTTAAGTACGTATTTGTATGTACGTACAGTGTATGTTTACACCATATGTCTCTAAAACATATTTTTCTGGAACACCATGGATATAAAGCGAAAACAACTAGTTCATGTGAATTTAGCCCAGTGAAAAAAACACGGGGGTGGTAGATTTTCTAAAGGGTACCCGTATCTCTGAAATCGTGTAAGTCAGAAACGTGATATTCCAGCGACGGGCTCTTCGGAGGAAATAAGTCACGTATTCGACTGTTTTTTAAAAAGAGACTCTCCCGAACGGGGGATGTTTTTAAGCATGAAATTTGACAATACCCGCCCATGTGTTCTATTGTGGATTAAAATAATTATTTTTTCGTTTAACTCGCTCTAGCACAAAAAAAATAGAATAATGAATTGTTATCAAATTGCGATGCGCAATGAAGAGATGGAAAACGTAAAGGTACCACTCGAAAGGTCACATGAGAACAGGAACATCCAAATTAAAAGTGGTATTCCAAGGAGACTCTCTCATGCCTTTACCTGTTTGTTCCACGTTTGTATATGTATATTCAAAACGGTTCATTTCTTAATTGTAGGTAAAACTGCAAAACTTGTATTTATGGTAGGTAGGGTATATATTCAGTCTATATCCATTTCATTTTTAAGATTTCATTTTCTAGAAAATCTTGTAATTGGCGTCGTTTTGTTTTGATTATATCGATATTTTTCTGTTTGTACTGTACAATATTGTACAATATTAGCGAAAAAATGGTTTTGTACTGCACAAAGAACACCTATCGGCCATTATCTGTAAGACAATGGTGTTATTATATTAGGTTAACTTGGTTATTTCCATAATAATCACTTCTTTTGTAAGTAATCAATCTTACTCCAATACGTTTGGAAAAATATTCCCGTCTCGTCATGAATCTCTTTTTACAAGTTTTTATTTAACTTGCATTGTATATATGTTAGTTTGTTAGTTAGCATATTTAGGAGGAATCTTGCAAGTCAATTTTGAATCACTTAACGATGTCCAGTTGAGCTGAAATTTTGCATACACGTATAGTTCTGGTGACAGTACAATGATATGATACCAAAAACTATGTTTTTTTAATTTTAGCACTATAATTTGCTCGAATAGTGTATTGACTCAGGCGTTGTATACTAAGATATGGCGAAGGATCCGGTATTATTTTAAGTAAGAACAACGCAATAAACATAAAACCACTGCCCAAGGAATCATTACTTTCACATCCTGATTTTCTATCCAAGTCACTCACAACGAAAAAATTTTGTATGTGGAAATAATTGTTTATAGAACTTTAATAATATAATATTTGAAATCCTCTACCCCAAAAGCCCATAAAACGATATCCCACATCGGTAGTGGGGTGGGGGTGGTAGTGGGGGTGGATGAAATAAAAAAATATTTTGAGGCTTCTGGTTCTTGTACACACACTAAATCACAATTTTTTTTCATCCCCTTTAATAATTGGGTGAGGGTGGTAATGGGGGTGGCTAATGCCAAAATTTTTCCATAAACAATTATTTCCACATACAAAATTTTTTCGTTGTGAATGACTTGGATAGAAAATATGGATGTGGAAGTAATGATTGATTCCTTGGGCAGCGGTTTTTTTTTATGCATTTGTCAAAATTTAATCTCGTAGACTAATGTTAATATTCATTCACTAAATGACTGATGGAATAATCGTCACAGCTTTTAACGGATTTTATCACGATTATTTCATTATTTACAACATGAACTAATTTAAAAACGGGTGACGAAATTCATTTTGAAAATTTATTATCTTTTATTTTATTTATTTTATTGCACACCCGGTGGGTATATGCTCTGATCTAGGTCAGCCCGCTCACACTCACTTTCGCTGATACAAGTATTTTTACTTGCCTAATTCTGCATGAAACCAATTTTAATTATAGCTTTTTTTTAAATGGTGCCAATTTTATATTTATTACTTCCACATCCAGTGGAAGTATAGTAACGACAAAAAAATTTTTAAAAATTTTTATTGTTCAAATAGGTTTAGAATGTCATGAAACATCGAGATTTCAAGTTTGAGCGAAAAAAAATTTCTGTCTGTCGGTCTGTCTGTCGGTCTGTAACTTTTTTTGTGCGCACGTTTACTCTGGAACCGTTTGAGATATTGACTTGAAATTTGGTACACGTATGTACTTTAACGAGATCTAGAACTAGATTTTCATCTTTTTCCGTCGAAGGGTTGGGGGGTAAATTGGGGTAAATTTGGAGTAAATAGGTAAATCAAGCAGGTAAGAGTTCATAAAATTGATATTTAGTACAGACAAGAGAAGCTAAGGTCTCAAAAAAACTTTTGGCATTAGCCACCCCCATTACCACCCCCACCCCATTATTAAAGGCGATGAAAAAAAAATTGTGATTTAGTGTGTGTACAAGAACCAGAAACCTCAAAATATTTTTTTACTTCATCCACCCCCTATCACCACCCCCACCCCACTACCGATGTGGGGTATCGTTTTATGGGTTTTTGGGGTAGAGGATTTCAAATATTATATTATTAAAGTTCCATAAACAATTATTTCCACATACAAAATTTTCGTTGCGAGTGACTTGGATAGAAAATCTGGATGTGGAAGTAGTGATTCCTTAGGCAGCGGTTTTTTATATTGATATGAACTTTTGTTAAATTCTAAAATTGCTATTGAAAATTACCGTAGGTCTCCGTCATTTGGTCTGTACGTACGTACGGGTCGCAATTCTTATCGGATCCACTTGCATATTTTTTTAATCACCTCGTCTATTATCAAAAATTTTTGCGCGCGTAAACTGCATGCCAATGAATTTTCGCTGGATTCTTTTTCACGGCTTTTCATTCGGCACTATTGGCATCCATTTTAAAATTAAAAAAAAAACACAAAAAAAATAAACAAAAAAAAATCGATTTGCACACTCTTCTGCACGCGACGACTGCCTAAAATTTGCGTTTCTGGCATATTCACGGTAATTTCATTCATATATATGATTCGCATGCATTTTAAAAACGTTGCACCTGACTGGTCATGTACCGCCAGTCTATATTGAATTTCATAAAGATCCAACTAGTTTAATTATTATAGATAATTATTTAATACCGTCACGAGTTTTCGTGGCCCATTTCTCTAGTTTTAGGTGTCTTGGATAAATAAAACAATTATTTTTTTGTCTAACTCGCTCTAACTCTCAAATTTTATCGTGCTATCACTGTACAACGTGATCTACCATGACATGCGGGAAATTTAACAGTAGGTTGTCCCCACCGAAAGGAGTTAAAAAAATAAAACATTAAAAAAAAATGACCAAATTTTTTTTGTAGAAATGCACCGCCAATAACTTTAACCAATCTGACGTAACGCGGTACAACCATATCACTTTATCAGACTTGGGATTGACACTATTGTCAGCAAAGCTGGAGAGGGTAGAAGTGACTTTTTGGTTTTAATCAAATCACACTACAAAAATAGCGAAATAAATCGAAAAGACATTGATCCTATGGTAGTGAACTCTAAAACAACAAGTAGATATAAGAGATATTTAGTTATTCCCGTCAATAACAAGCCGGTGTCCTGATTGTTCGACCGAAAGCAAAAAACGTGGCACTTTGATCTGTGCTTTAACTGCACCCGCCGGCTTTAGTTTTTATGCCAATTAAGAAAATGTAACCAACTCCAATATGTTCTTTCACAAGTAATACTGACCTACTCAACTAAAGTAGTGTTTCTTCGCAAATTTACTAATAAATTTGATATACTAAATTACCTCAGAACACTCTAAAATTTTGCAGGGGCTTTCCCACATTGAAGACTAGTACACCATTTTATTTTCCGCATATCATGGTAGATCACGCTGTATATGGTCAAATTTTAATAAGTGTTGAAAATTTTATTTTTTCCTAAGGTTATATAGAAAATTTGCATTCTCAAATGTAACATGCAGGAAACTTTTTTATCTTTTGAAATAGATACCAAGTATATCGAGAAGAAACTGCAATTAATTTCTATTAGATTTCCACGTTCTATATCATCTCTTAATCATCAAATAAGTTTTGCTTACATTCCCTCTTCAATCTCCAAAAGTGCCACTCCTCCACGGGTGGTAAATTACAAACTTAAAATCTAAGGTAAATATGATGCTCCTCCCTGATTTGTTGAACTTTTCATATAATTGTTGCACATTCTTCGCAGTTTTTTTGTAAATAGTAATTTTTGGACATTTTAAATCGTATGATGCCGACTTAGTTGGTGAAACACAAAAAGTTGACAACTCAATTCTTATGCGTGAAAAAAATGCCGGCGTCTTTGATCTTTACCGCACCGCCAAACTTTACACTTTACATCTATAATAAACAGCCTGTGCTTCGAACTCGCGATCCATGGATTTTAAGCCAACGTTCTAACCATTACACCACCATACTCTACTTCTGAAAGCGATAGTATTAAGCCATTATTTGAATATCCCGAGGAAAATCATGTTTCTACGTTTTAATATTATATTTTGATGAAATATGTATCAGAAAAATGTATAAATAAATGATAGGAAATAGCATTTCACAATTTTTTTTTCAATTAAAATACTAAAAAACTCAGAAAACAGTTTTTGAATAAAAAAAAAGTGACGTTTTTTTATTTGCGAAGAGTATATATAATAATAAATTTATCAATAAACTATAATCTACGTATAGCATTTATTGGATAGAACAACATACGGGGTGTGCACTTTGATAATCTAAAATAAGCCATATTTCAGATTTTCCTACAATTCACTTACCTTAGTAAATCAGATGCACCTATTCAATTGCTTACAATACGCGACTGTGTGGATAATATTTGGGCAGGAGTCACTTGGTTAAAAAATTTAATATGCGCCTAGCATTGTTACCAGATTTATAAGGAATTCAGTAAAGTTACTAAATTATGTGTTAGTTAATTTTAATCCTTACTATACTACGATATAAAAATGTTCAAAACTAGCGAGATTAGGGATGCTTACCTTATAAAATTTTAGGTAAAAAAAAATGTTCAAAAATAATTTAAGTATTTTTACAATTAATTATTTTTTATTTATTTGCATTTATCATGATTAGAGAACATTATTTAGGCACCATACAAATTACAACTTACACAGTTACACACCCCTTCAATTATTATGAAAAAACCTACTATATGTATATTGTTGCCCTAATCTGAGCACGCTAGTATACTAGTTAGGTAAATACTTTAAAATACTCATTATTGGATAATCAATCAAAACAACTACTCTTCTAGCTAATACTGAGGAAGTATTGAATTACATGATAGGATTCTTAACATTTTAAAGAAAAAAATATATTTAAAATACTTACATAGTTTATTAAAATTTAGTTATTCACAGTTTGTTATAAAAAAGTTTTAAAAAATAAGAATTTTTTATAAAAAAGTGTGAATGACTAAATTTGAATAAATGATTTAAGTATTTTCAATATATTTTTTGCTTTAGAATGCTAAGAATCCTATCATGTGACTCAATACTTCGTCAGTATTAGCTAGAAGACTAGTTGTTTTGATTGTTTCTCCAATAATGAGTGTCTATCCCTTCTATTTCCACTTCTTCAATATTTTCATCTTCGTCAACAACCATCTCAGCGGAAAATAACGAAATGAGTTCGTCGTCATCATTGTTGAACCTAGATTCAACGGTTGTATCCTCGGACATCGTATTGAGACCCGACCGGCAGTGCCGGTTTTAGATATAAATTGCCCCTAGGCCCAGGTCAATATTGCGTCCCCTCCCACTTGCTATTAATTTATTGAAGAGCGGGGGGGGGGGGAGGTGGGCGAAATTCAAGTTTTTTGGGTTTTTTGGTCCGAAAAAATTTTTGAAGAGCGGGGGGAGAATCCAAGAAAAACTGTTCTAATAATCCAAAAATTGTTTTCATATTTAGGCACTAATTAGTAAGACTTAAAGACTTAAGACAATGGATCCCCCCACAAAGCGGCGCCCCTAGGTCCGGGCCTATGAGGCCTAGTCACAAAACTGGCCCTGACGACTGTCCCCGACAAGAGCCGCCACACACTACGGAACATGGCGATCCTATTTTTCTGCATCCACAATTGGTGCCACAACCTTTTGTGCAATTGCAGAAAATAGAATTAAGAAGTTCGTCTGCTGCAGGAGAATAGTTGTTGGCTCTAATAAATTATTGTTTAAAGTACAACCCCATTGCTGAGGGTCTAAATCTTTTTCCAGCCAAGTTTGAACCAAAGATGTTTTAACTCCTAGATCGCTCAACTCAATTTTGTATAAAACATATCCTACTTTTTCAAGCAAAGAACCGCCCATTATCTCTCCCACTTTGCTTCCACTCCAGGCTCAATTTCAAATACCCGTGTTGTCAATGCGCATGCCTCGCGTCTAGTTGGTGTCCTGTCGCAAACCTTCGCGACGTTGTCAAAGATCAGAGACAAAAACCGCTTAAAGCGGGGAATTTTGAAGTGGTCAAACGCAATAACGTTGAGCGATCGGAAAATGTAGAGAAAATGGTAACAGTCCGGCAACAACGCTGGTTGCTCCGGTCAGTTGTTAGTACCGGTGGAGATTTGATTGCGTTTGCGCTTTAAGAGCATAAAATCTTGTTGAGAAACTCGAACTGACCCGACAATAGCAATGGTAAAGTCCGACAACTCCAGCATTACTGTCTCGCTTTTTGAGGCGTGTTAATATTGCTCTCTCCTTTGAGATGTTTGCAGCTTTGTCATATACGAATTTCTTATGGGTTAAACCATCTAGTAGTTAAAGATCTTTGGTTTGAACCTAGTAATATACCCTGAATATATGTTATTGAGTAGCTGCTGCTGTGGGTAGAAGTGACGACAATTGAACAGGCTTATTTATCAGCAAATTTTTCGAACAGTTTTCTATTTTAAATGCCGCCAATGCTTCCTGTAATTCTGGTCTTTTTTGTAATGTTTTAAATGCATTTATTTTTTCTTTTCGAAATAAAACAATAGTACATGCTACCTGACATTAAATCAGGTATGGCTGCTTTTTTAATATGTTGTGTAGGATTAAAAAGTAATGTTAAATCCAAGTTTACGACCTCGGCAGACCTCCGAATCTTGGTCAAAAATCCAAAAAACTGCGAGATTTTTGTTTTTTTTTCAGTTTTTGTCGATTTTGACACCTAAGGCCTATTTTTTCGGTAAAAACATTTTAGTATTTTTTAAAAGTAGATTAAATTTGCTACAAATTGGTACCAGAGCGGAATCTGTAGATCAAATAGTGTCCGAGATATAGCTGTTCAAAGTTTTGTAAAATTTTCATTTTTCGACATTTTTATGGTAGTAGTATGGTAGTATTTCACAGATTTTTAAGGTAGAAATTGTTAAAAATGTCGAAAAATTAAAATTTTAATTATTATTCAATTTCTAACTTAAAAATCTGTGAGATACTACCATATTACTACCATAAAAATGTCGAAAAATGAAAATTTTGCAAAAGTTTGAACAACTGTATCTCAGATAGTATTTGATCTACAGAGTCCGCTCTGGTACCAATTTGTAGCAAATTTAATCTACTTTTAAAAAATGTTAAAATGTTTTTATCGAAAAAGTAGGCCTTAGGTGTCAAAATCGTCAATAATTAAACTTGGATTTAACATTACTTTTTAATCCTAAACAACATATTAAAAAAGTAGCCATACCTGATTTAATGTCTGGCTGGATAAAATTTTTTATCCAAGGGTTGTAGGGCGGGCCACTTTTTGCTTATTGCATGCGTCTCAAGCGTTTGCAATTGAGCAATTGAGGTCAACCAAGCGTGCGAAATTACCTTTTCCTTTTTGTCTCAGAGAGTGGTACATTTGTTTATCTAATTTGAATTTGTTAGGCAAAAGACTCTCATTTATTCCCTTTTGTGGTTCCTAGTTTTTTTGCTGTTCGATGCGTGTACTAGGTGAACTGCATTCTGGTGTGGATGCACTAGAGAAATAGGAGTCCGTTGTCTGAGTATGGGTACATTTCTGTGATCTGATGACATTTTGCTAATTTTTCTCGCGCTTGGAAGATTTCAAAAATATGACATAACAACGTCATTCATTCATTTTTTTTTCCGGCTGAGTCTAAATATCTTTCCTTTCTTTTCTTAGACTCAAGGGTTGAGGGTGGGATCATGTTCTGCGTAATAGTGGTTGTCTTGGGCAATCGTTCGCGAAAACCCATTTCAATCATGTTTGCGTAATCTTGTTGTGAAATTGATCAAATGTAAAATATATCTTATCTTACCTTATCTCGTATCTTATCTTTTGTCTTAACGAATTAATATGTAAACGTAAATATACCTTTATCTTATCTTTTAACTTTATCGAATTTACTTTACATCATATTCGTGTTGGTATTATGTAATATACCATATTTTCGCGAGCCATAGGGCTTAATAAATTTTTACATTTGATCAGTCACAGTCACAGCAAGACCGGACACTAACTTCGTCAAAATTCTCTTTCTTTATTTTCTATCTTCTATCTCTCTATAATTCAAATCTTGTGTTGTTTTGTTCAGGACATTACCTTGTTGAACAGTTCAATGAATGGTTCAGGCGTTTGGCCTTTGTAACGAAAACTTGCTACCTTTTAAATTTTTTTTCTCATGTTTAATATTATTTACCAGTCTTGTCTGGACAGACCTTCTCGTGGTCAGGTAAATAATCTATCTTTTCTCGTTTGTGGTTTAATACCATATATTTAGTTTAACTGAACAAATAGTTCGGAGGATATTTTCCCCTGGATGACGATTTTCCTATTTAGTTAGACAGGTTTGCCGATAACTTTTTGGTTGGCGAATCATCAAGTTGAGTATTGGTAAAATACTTAGCAGTGATTTAGGTAGTTTTCTTTTCTCCCATTCATTATGTGAAACCATTGTGAACTGTTGAATGGTAAGGTGGTGCTATGGACAACATTTCACTTGATACCTTCTGTTCATAAATTTCGGTTTTGGGTTTATGTTTTGATATTATGGGTGTTCATTAGCACGTTTGTTTTTTTCTTTGGTGCAATTTTTATTTATTTTTTTCTTTTTTGGGGTAAATGTTTAGCCTATAAGTATCTGTCGCTATCCTATTTAGTAGGGTATTTTATTTATCGTCAATGGACTTACTTTGGGATGGGGATAAATCGGTTTCGATCGAGCTGTCTTCAATGACTGACCGTTAAGGAGGGTCCATCAGTCACATAGGTAAGGAGGCTTGTTCGTCAATGTTGGCCTAGGTCGCCTGATATTCTTCGAGAGGCAGGTCTACCTCCCTGGTTCACCTCAGCCCTTGACCTGTCGTCCGGTCGAGAGACGATTTATCGCGCCTTAAGTAGGAGTATCTCTGTAGAACGGATTTTTTTTTGTCACCTGGGTGTCATAGACTGACTCCTAGTTTCAGCCCTTTGGAGCTATATCCAATGCTTCGTTAATTTAACAGTCTGGATATGTTTTCCCACTGTTAAATATAGGCAGATACTTCGTTATCTGTATCGTGGTCTAGTTTTACTGTTGAAAACTTTTCCAATTTTAGTACTGGCAACAACTACAAAGTTGCTCAGGCATTCAACCACAATGTCTGTGGAGACTGATTCTTTGAGATCCTCTCCTAAAACATATTATCTTTTCTTTCCTATGGCTATCTTTTCTGTCTTACTCATGTGAGAGTGTCATTTTTTTTCTGAGTGGATTTCACCAGTTAGCCTGTGCCGCGTGACAACATTTATTACCGAGGCTCTTCCTGCATCTGGAAGTTGCGCAGAATAAGTGCTGGCCAGAATATTTTCTATCGTGTTTTTCTTTCTGACCACAGGTCGATTGTTGGATGGTTCTCTCGGGGGTGGTGATAACTGTCACAGGAGTTAAAACATTTTTTTTTTTTCGTGGTTTTTTCTAAATTATTGGTTACCTATATCTCATTCTACCTACACACGAACTCATTTCCTTATATCTTCCCTTTCCTACTCATTTACAGGGTGTATCACTTTACAAGTCAACAAAAAAAAAAAAAAAATTTTTTTTTTTTCGGGAGTTTGGGTGGTGTGTAACGGGATTTTTGTCGAAATTCCGTTACAGTTCCTTTTTATCATAATTAACTCATTAATACTATGCATTCTTTGTATATAACATAGTTCAATTTATTAATGCAGCCTATTGAAACACCAAACTTGCGCCCGAAATTGTCACGTGATAGCTCACCTAGTCTGAGTGCCGCTGCTTAACATCTTGTAAACTGTACCTTAGCTAATTCAATTTGAGTAAAACGGCGCGCCCGAGACTGTGTCGCCTGGTGGAAGGAATGCAAAAGAGCGCGGTGGGGAGGTATTAAAAATCGGGTCTGATAACTTCTTCCTTCTTCTTGTTGTGTGTTCTCCTAGAAAGTCAGGTATGAATACTCTAGTAATTATAATTTAATAATTTATGATATTAATCTAATGATTAGTTGTTAATCTTTGGCTGGTAGTAGTTTCAAATTTGAGTGATTATCCGTATAAAACAATTTCTTTATCTTTGCTTTATTGAAATATAATTTACCGCATAAATTCTTTACTAGCACGTGGGTATATTCGAAACTCACCGGTGCAGTTTTTTTGTCGAGGCGGAATGTTAGACGGGGACTCCGTTTAAAATTTATCTTTTGTGTGGAACAATATCTGCCGTCTATTTTGTATTTCTAGGTGTGAAAAGAGAAGCAGTGCGGATCTAGACTTTACTGTTTGAGGTGCCGACTATTCTGGAACCTACGAGGAAGGGCTTGGCTGTGGAGTTTTCTGCCATATGCGAGGTGAGTGGTTTTCATTTTCCTTAAATTTTTTCATTGTGAAAATAAATTTGCAACCGAAATACCACTCAGCTCGTGTTAAGGCCTGGTTTTCTTTAAATTTTGGGTAGAGTCTAGAATCCTGGCGATTTTTTTTCTCTTTTCACAATACCTAATTATCTTTTGCTGGTGCATTTTAGAATTCTAATTATCTTTTTGCTGGTGCATTTAAGCATATGTTATAGAGCATATTCCTTGCACGGGTATTTATTTTTTTTTTTTTTTTTATAGAAACATACTATTTGTGCCATTGATTAACGTTGTTTTTTTTGCTAGAGTTTTTATTCACCAATGCTTTCTAGGAAGCCATTTTCAGTTAATTTTTGAAGCCGTCTGAGTCACAGACGTAAAAATTATTCAAAGTCTTTTGGATGCAAACTTTTGCATCGTTTATAAAATGTTTAATTCATTTTTTTCTTCTCTCGATATAGACTAGTAAGGTCTATTAATTTGTGTATGATTAAATATTAAATACCTCTCTTGTTTTTCCTTGACTTTAATCATTTAGTTGAAATGTCTTAAATTTCTTAAATCGTACCTAATTATCTTTGTTTAAAATACATTATCTAATTAAATTTTGTGCAGAGAAATTTTTTTATTCAAAAGTTTTGGTCATAATTTTTTGTAATATTTGCTATCGAACATTTTAATTTTTTACAATTTCTCATTGAATTCAAATAGTAGTTTTATTAGATTTACGTAATTAATTTAGAGTTTGCTACCGAAGATAGCTTTCTCAATATCGAAGTTGCTTCACAACTTTAAGTTATTTTTATTAATATTTCCCTGACTGGTTTTAATCATTTTTTTTTCCCTTTTTATGTAAACACTTGGACCAAGTGAAGAGGAGAGACCCAGTACATGTTTTCCATCTTAATTAAGGAATTTGGTGGTCGTGGACAGCAACATCGTTGGAGTGGACAGAGCTGATACTCAAAGATAAGGAGATTGTTAGTGGGATCCCAGCTCTAAACATACGTCCCTCGAAATCATAACCATTGGAAGCTTCCCGCCCCATTCTCCTGCTGCAGCAGTTACGTAAGAACTTATTTTTTTGGAAACTGTACGGTCTAAGTTTTATTGGTCAGAAGAAACCTTGTACAAAACCAGTCAACTTTGCAAATTTTTCTCAATCTTTATTATCAATTTTTTATAATTTTTTTATTTCATCAACTTGTTGAAATTTTGTTCACACTTATTTTAATATCATTTGTTTTTCAAGTAATCTTAAATTCTATTTATATATAAATTATCCATTGTTTTTAACTCAACTTGTAAAGAAATTGTAAATATTTGTTTAAAAAAAAAAAAACATTATTTTCTTGTAATATACTGTTAACTTTTAATTATTTTTGTGTTCTTATTCCTACTCTCCCGATATTCAAGAACAGACTACCTAACATTTGTAGATATTTATTTTTGATATTAAAATTGATAATACTTGGTAAAGAAAATACGCTGGCGTCCAAAAGGCCCAGTACAACTAAAGAAAAAAAAAAAAAACTTTTCAGTGCATCTAAAAAAAAAAAAAATATTAACCTACTGACCCGTGCTGAGCTAGCAGGAGCTAGGTTTCTGCACCTCTTGATTGGGAATTTGAATCAATCCACCAAAGTGTAGTTAGACAATTGGCGCCCAACGTGGGGATGACAAAGTTACTGGATTACAATGGAATGTTAGAAAACTACTACTAAAAGTCTTTACTATTATTATTATCAAGAAATGTTGTAACATTTAAAAATGCCACATTATTTATTACATCTAAAGTATACCGAATTTCTAGACTGATCAGAATTATCAAGGAATTATTTGTAAAACATGTTGAGTTCGGAGTCCATACGGTATAGTACGCGGTGTTTTCAACGTTCCCAATGTCTCTGCATTGAGCTGCCCTCTGCCATAATCTTGAATAACTAAGAATTTGAAATTGAGAAAAACGAAAATTAGGTGAAAGAACTGATATGTGATAAGGTGCTATTCTGTGAATGTTAATGTGAGAGCACACAAAAATAGTTTGCACTTATGGTTAAATATTTTGATATCTTATCAGCTTTGCAAATAAAACCACAGGGCATTTTTGTCTCGTGCAATTCTCAAATTTAAAATAGTAAATGAGCAACCTTTTTTAATTAGGCCCACACAACATCTTGGGTGAGTTTTTTCCACTTTTGTAAGTGTTTGCCAATTTTAATTTCGATTTTTCTCCTTCTCTTTTAGGCCTTTCTTTTTGTTCCCTTTTATTCATTTAATTTTACGTCTCTAGTAAAATATATGCAAGGATTTGTTATATGGTTTTTGTCCCGTTACGACGATTTTTTTGTTCCTGTGCCTGTTCCTGTTTAAGAAAAAACTATAGTATATATGTCTTTTGGATGTTTCCCTTTTCACTGTTGATAAAAATTCATGAAATAGTCGCTGGATATATGGATCATGGTAACATCCCCTGGAAAATTGTTGCTATCCACGAGTAATGTACAGATGTAATCCAGAACATTCCTAGGAGCAAATTTCTTATTCCACCAAAGGATATCTCAGTTAAGCAATTATTTCATTACACTTTTTATTTGATTAAAATTATATGCTAAATTTACCATTACATATTTATATAAAAACAATTTTGAAAAATATTCATATGATATTACATTTCATTTACATAATTTTTTTAAAAAACAGTAAAATTTCTGTAAAGCAAAAACATACGTATGCCATTGCTAATCATATACTTTATAATAATTAATTAATATATCATTAATCAAAATAATATTTTTATACTATTTTTAAAGTTTAATCAGACATATTATAATCCTGCTTATTAGATTTCCCTAAGGAATTAATGCTATCTAGGTATATCATGCAAATACCCTTTTTTGTCTATATGTGTGTGTTTGTCTATTTAGTAATATAAGTCTCAAACAAAAATATTTTTTTGTCTATCTCATTTTAACAAATATAACCATCTATTAACCTTATAGTTAAATTTATTGGTTGGTTAGCTATAAATTAATTTTTTTAAACACTGTTGGTTGCAACTAATTGGCGCCCTCTATAAGTAAGTATAGATAGTTAAAAAAGAACATCAGCATAGCAACATTAAAAAAAAATGATACAAAAAAAAAGTAATCCACGACCTAAAGGCTCCCGTAAAAACTGAGTAACCGTTAGCGTTTACGGTGTTACCTAACTTTTCCAAAAATTACGGTACAATGTCCATTTCAAGGACATCTTGGACCGAAATTATGCGGGTATATGTGCATATACGATGTTCTTCTGTATTCATAGGTTTTGTTATCTATATACAACACTCTACGTATACAGGGTGTAATCAGTTTCATGTCATTAAAAAAAACTGGTAATGGGGACCGATTAGAGAAACAAAAAACCTTTATGACTTTTTCCTCTAGGGGCCCCTTTGAAAAAAACTGACCTAGGTCAACAATTTGAATATCAAGGTGGGAAACATTTGAGAACTACTGCCTTTCTGAGTCAATGGACGTGTAGTTTCCTTTAAATTGTCATAAAAAAGTGGCTTTGAAATCACGGCCCGCGGTTTCAAAGCAAAGAAGGGCGGCACCTGTGATGAGCACCTCAACGGCACCAATTATAAAAATGTAAATAATTCGTTATCTCATTTTGCAGAATTGCAAGCAACTGATGGGCGTAGAAATTTAAACACAGCATTTCTTTACATGTGTGTTTTTTTAATTTAGGACAAAATATTGGAGCTTTTATTGTTGTTTATAATTTTTCATATTTGAATGTGGTTTATTAACATTTGTAATCTAAATGAGTGTTCTGAGTTAAAAGCTTAAAAAATGTGAAATTATTGCTTGACACTGAGAAATAAAGAGTTAGACAGCTGAGATACGATAACAGAAAACAATTATGTGTATTTTAAGTTAGGAAAAAACCTGATTTATTTAACGAATTGCCCATCAGGTATCGAAAACTAAAATACACGAAATAAATCTAGAACTTACCAATAAATTTCTTGATATCCATAAATTGTTCGAAATGGCTTCCGTCTGCATGAGTACCCTATTCGAACTAAGGAAATACGCAATCCGTTCAACACATTTGGTAAATTAGGATCATATTTACTTCCACATCCAGTGGAAGTATAGTAGCGACAAAAAAATGTATGAAAATTTTTATTGTTCAAATAGGCTTAGAATGTCATGAAACGTCGAAATGTTAAGTTTGAGCAAAAAAAATTTCTGTCGGTCTGTCTGTAACTTTTTTGTGCGCACGATTACTCTGGAACCGTTGAAGATATTGACTTGAAATTTGGTACACGTATATATTTTAACGATATCTGGAACTAGATTATATTTTCATCTTATTCTGTCGAAGGGTTGGGGGGTAAATTGATGTAAATAGGGGGTAAATTGATGTAAATAGGGGGTAAATAGATAAATCAAGCAGGAAAGGATCCATAAAATTGGCATTTAGTATATGCAAGGGAAGCTAAGGTCTCAAAAAATTTTTTGGCATTAGCCATCCTCATTATTTAAAGAGTTGAAAAAAAATTGTGATTTTGTGTGTAGACAAGAACCAAAAACCACAAAATATTTTTTACTTCGTCCACCCCCACTACCACCCCCCACTCCACTACCGATGTGGGATATCGTTTTATGGGTTTTTGGAGTAGACGATTTCAAATATTATATTATTAAAGTTCCATAAGCAAT
Organism: Rutpela maculata; assembly: GCA_936432065.2. Lineage (NCBI taxonomy): Eukaryota > Metazoa > Arthropoda > Insecta > Coleoptera > Cerambycidae > Rutpela > Rutpela maculata. The sequence goes on from OW386289.2 coordinate 45,224,342, forward strand.
TATTTCCACATACAAAATTTTTTCGTTGTGAGAGACTTGGATAGAAAATCTGGATGTGGAAGTAGTGATTCCTTGGGCAGCGGTTTTACTAACTCGGATCGGACCTGCGGAACACGAATTTCGATGTTGGCAGGCCCAAATCTCGACCAGAAGCTCAGAATTCAAGATGGCAGCCAAGATGGTAGACGTTTTCTTAATATTACGATATTTTCTTTCCCGGGACTGATTTTTTTCATCTAGAGGGTTATTACTTCCACATTCAGTGGAAGCATAGTAACGACAAAAAATTTTTAAAAAAATTTTTATTATTCAAATAAGCTTAGAATGTCATGAAACGTCGAGATTTTAAGTTTGAGCGAAAAAAATGTCCAGTCTGTCTGTCGGTGTGTCTGTAACTTTTTTTTACGCACGTTTACTCTGGAACCGTTTAAGATATTGACTTGAAATTTGGTACACATATGTACTTTAACGAGATCCAGAACTAGATTATATTTTCATCTTGTTCCGTCGAAGGGTTGGGGTAAATTTGGGGTAAATACGTAAATCAAGCATAAAATTTGTATATAGTATATACAAGAGAAGCTAAGGTCTAAAAAAATTTTTTGGCATTAGCTTCTCCATTACCACCCTCACCCCATTATTAAAGGGGATGAAAAAAAATGTGATTTAGTGTATGTACAAGAACCAGAAACCTCAAAATATTTTTTTACTTCAACCATCCCCACTACCACCCCCCTATCACCACCCCCACCCCCCTATCACCACCCCCACCCCACTACCGATGTGGAGTATTGTTTTATGGGTTTTTGGTGTAGAGGATTTCAAATATTATATTATTAAAATTCCATAAACAATTATTTCCACATACAAAATTTTTTCGTTGTGAGTGACTTTGTTGTGAAAATCTAGATGTGGAAGTAGTGATTCCTTGGGCAGCGGTTTTTATGGTTTCTATGCACATTAAAATACCACACTAAACTGTCAACTAACGTTGTCGATAAAGAAAATAAAAATAAAAACTTGGTCCAAAATCCGTGAAGCAACACGAAAAGAACGGACAAGTAGTGTCTGTACGTAATCAAGAACTTAACGAGTTGAACGGTAAGTCATTAAAATAAATCTTAACTGTAAATGCGTGGCCCAAATTCAAAAAGAACAAAAACAACGAACGGGTAATAAGCACTCATAAAACGCCTTTCACCTTTACCGCAACGCTAAAGACCTTACCTTACCTACTTTTAAAAAAAGCCATAAAAAAAGTGTGATTATCAACTTGTTTCCTCGTCGCGCGGTCTCTAACAAAGGAGCGCGACACTTTGAAAAAGCCGATGGTTAGAGGCGCCGACATACGCGAAGATAAAAACCTATTCCAACATTCCAGCAGTTTTCAAACAATATTATTGAAAATTTTCGAAATTTTATTTATTTTTTCTAAAACTATGGGTTTTAGACCCAATGTTACCTATATAAGGTTTTAGTATGCACTTTGCTCCGAAATTTCTCCGACCAATATCTCCAAAACTATTTGTTCTACGTAAATTTTGTATAGAACCTTTTTTATGCATATTTATCTCACTAACAATTTCTATAGTACAATTGCAGGAGCAACTAAGTGCTACTGTTTTATAAGGTCGATATAATTTCTTGATAAATTAAAATAACTTCTTATATATGGTGACAAAGTAGTGAACTTGTTTTTAACAAAAGTTTTTCCAGAAAATAAACATAAACGACCAGACCATCCACCTCACATCACAACTATCCGCGCGTGCGTAATTGAATGTGGAATATTGTGATCTGTGGAGTCTACATGGGAGTCTAAAATTAAAACAGTATTGTGAGGTTGCAACAACGTCGTCCCGTCGATTTAGCACTACTCATGTATTTAAGTCATTGTCCGACCGCTTTTGCGCTAATGTTGACGTTGCAATTAGAGCAAAAAACAATCGGGTGTAAGGAAAATGTTACTTGGGATGGCTCATCATCATATACTTATTTGTTTACGTCCTTGAAATAAATAATGTGTGTCAGCATTTTTCAACGACAATGTAGGTTCAAATTTTATTGACATTGACCTTACTTACATCGATGAACCTGTCTTTATAAATATGAAAATATTTTGATTCCAGATAATCATTTTTAATGATAAAATCTTTAAAATATTGATATGAAATACAGTCAGGACTTGCTTCCATTTTTACGGTAATCAAGTGAATGAGATCATAGGTTTAACACATTGGGATACTGCCAGAATGTACAGAAACAAGGAACGTGAAAAGATATACAGGGGTAATGGTGCGTCAGACTTCGGTAGTTCGAGTTCTGTGATAGCTAGAAATTTAAAAAATATATATAAGCATACTGTCTGTAATAAGTCTATAACCGGAAATTATTTTCGAAGGTCGAGCTAAGACGATTCTACAGGTTTAATTCTTTCTTTAATGAAATGCTATGTATATCAGTATATTTTTTGAAGCCACTTTCAAGACTGTCAGTCCTGTATTATTATTGACTACCTCTCAACCACTTGGTTGTAATGAATTTTGTTGAAATAATGCCATCCGCAAATGCATATTGAAAAAATCACTAGTCACAATTATGAGTTTTAAGAAAAAAATACGTGAATACTAGTTACGAGACATCTATTTAGTGTTTTTGAATAATGTTTCACTATCTAAAAATGTAAACGCCAATCATGATTCTTCAATTTAAAACTTTTTGAATTCAATGTTCTCACTTTTTTTTTCAAATGAAACACCCTGTATATTTTTAGACGATGTAAAGAAATAAAAAACGAGTATTTTTATATATAGATCCCTATAGCTATTTGAAGCTATTTGAAGCCATTTTCGATTTATTGAACAATAAGTGCAAAATTCACGAATAAGTTTAAAAAAATAGAGGTTTCTTCAACTAATTCGACAGAAAAAATTATAATATGTGCTCCACATGTTGCCCATTTTGATTGACACACTTCCTTATATGCTCTTGAAATAAGATTTCTATTGTTCCTAAAATTGCCCGTGGTATAGACCTAAAAGCAATTATTATCCTTTCCTTCATATTTTGGATTTCTTTCACGTCAGATCTGGGGATCTAGCAGGCCATTTAGTGGGACCATTTCTTCCAATCCAATGAAGTGGCTAGATATTATTTAGGTAGTCCTTTACTGTATTTACATAATGTAGTGGAGCACCGCCGTGGTCTATCAGAGAGGTAAACATGTGAAGAGTCAGAACATCGTGCTAAGTGATCAATCTGCAATACGAAATATGGACCAGGGAGAAACATATAAGTATTTTGGTGTTGAGGAGTGCGTCGGAATCAACAACGACGAGATGAAGAGTAGGATTTCGAGAGAATACTACCGTCGTATTCAACGAGCTCTTGAGACCGAGCTAAACGCCAAGAACAAAATCACAGTAGTGAACACTATTAATTGCTGTCCCCGTAGTTACCTACAGTTTTGGAATTGTCGATTGGCTTCGAAGTGACATCGCGAAAATGGACAGAAAGACCAGGAAAATCCCAATAATGGGAGGAATTCATCACCCAAAAGCAGATATGCACAGGTTATACGTTAAGAAAAACGACGGCGGCCGTGGATTAATAGGGCTAGAATCTGCTTATGATTCATCTCTCGTGGGACTGAGCGCGTATATTCGACAGGAGAACGACAAATTCACACGGCTTGTTAAAGACTATGATAAGGACAAGAAGCTGTACTCCATCCAGAAGAAAGCGCGAAAAATCCAGGAAGAGTATCTGGGAGCCGAAAAGAGGAAAATAGAAGAACTCTGCGCAAAGCCGATGCATAGAAAATTCTTCCGCGATCTCGATCGACCAGCAGTAGACAAAAAGGCGTCTATGCATTGATTGAACTGTTCGGGTTTGAAGGGAGAGACGGAAAGTTTAATAATAGTAGTACAGGATTCAACACTAAACACCCAATACCACCAGAGGATGATCTTGAAACGGCCTGTTGACAGTAAGTATAAGATGTGTGGCCTAGCAGAAGGACATGTTAGTCACGTTGTGGCAACGAGTACACTCACAGACATAACAGTGGCCAGATATCTCTCCTGGGTCGTGTGCAAGCATTTCGATATACCAGTACCAGAAAAATATGATGAATATACCCCTGACAAGGTTGTCAATATCAACGACGTCACAATTATGTGAGACCTGCAAATTATAACAGCGAATCGCGAATTGACCAGACATAATGAAATCGAGAAATCTTGTTTGCTTATCGATGTATCCATCCCAAATGACATCAAACAGAAGTTGGTAGAATATGGAATGCAAAGACCACAAGCGTGCCAGTAATTGTAAGAGCCCTTGGAACTGTTAAGAAGGGCCATTACCGGAGTCTACAACAACTGCCTGGTCAACTGAGCGTCTAAGAAGTATAGAAAGCGCACTATTGGAAACCTCGCATATTTTAAGAAAAATTCTGGATTAGGAGTCTCTATGGTCCCTTGTTGAGATCTAGACTCTGGATTGTTGGAGCAGACATCATCAACGTCATCTAAAGGGCCTAAAAACCTGGAACGGGCTCCTACAGAACCAATCTCAAACGCGTACGAGGAATCGGTAAATCGTGTCAAGCTACGGCTGCGGCTGTGTGAGTGAGTTTGCAGAAGAGGTAAAAAAAAGTGTGGCGACAAGCTGTTTACCGCTCCCATCGTTCTGTCATCAACTGATGTTATCCCGACAAATGCGTAGAACAGCCTGGATACAATCGACATTAACCAACACATTATTATTGGTCTGATGCAGAAAGCTACAATACACAGCGAGTAAAGTAATATAGTCCGAAATACCTTTTAAATTAAATACAATTGAAGTTACCTTTGGAAAACAAATAGTTTTGACATTTCTCAATTTTAATCACATTTTTGTTTATTGATATGTCAATAGAACTGGATTGTAGTACCTAATTAGTGTTTTCTTTGTGAATGTGTGTCATTAAATATGGCCTCTCATACATTAAACATGCTTTTAATTTAAGGAGAATATTATCGTGTAAATGCTTCAAGAGCTGTCAGTTTATATGAAATACGTTTTCCTGGCAGACCTTTGCCGGATCGTAAAACTTTTTTAAGTTTGCGTTCTAATTTGAAAAATCATGCAAGTCTTAAGAAACCAAAAACATCAAGAAGGACAAGAACTGTAACTGGTGAAAATATTCATTTAGTATTACAACAAGTAGAAAATAATCCCATGTCAGTACGCAAGTTGACAAATATTGCACGTTACACCTGCCATATAATTCTTAAAATAAACATTTTTTTATGTAAGGTTCATTTGGTTCATCATTTGATTCCAGGGGACAATGAGCGCAGATTAGATTTTTTGGCGCAATTTTTTATTCTCTTAGAAGAAAATCTAATTTTATTGGATAAAATGTGGAGTGATAAAAGTCGATTCCACAACAATTACAAGACATATTCCACAAGAAGATTCCAAGACAGATTTCATTACAAGACATAATTATCGTTGCTGTCTCAAGAGAATCCTAAGTGGATGAGATAAACCAAATCCCAGAATCGTTTTGGAGTAAATGTCTGGTGTGGTATTGTTAATGGTTACATTGTTGGCCCATACCTCTACCATGAAAATTTAACCGGTGCCAGATATTTGCAATTTTTACGGAATCATTTGCAAGTACTACTCAGAAATTTGCCCGTTCAGTTGGATACTATGTGATTTCATCAGGATGAAGCAGGCACACATAATCAACACAACGTCATTAATTACATATATATCAAACATACCCAGGAAGATGGATTGGTACCAATGGAGTACTTAGGTAGCCCGCTCGATCTCCTGACATTACTCCATTAGACTTTTATCCGTCGAAGGGTTGGGGGGTAAATTGGGGTAAATTTGGGGTAAATAGGTCAATCAAGCAGGAAACAGTCGATAAAATTGGTATTTAGTATATACAAGAGAAGCTAAGGTCTCAAAAAATTTTTTGGCATTAGCCACCACCATTACCACCCCCACCCCCTTATTAAAGGGGATGAAAAAAAATTGTGATTTAGTGTATGTACAAGAACCAGAAACCTCAAAATATTTTTTTACTTCATCCACCCCCCCACTATCACCACCCCCCACCCCACTATCGATGTGGGGTATCGTTTTATGGGTTTTTGGGGTAGAGGATTTCAAATATTATATTATTAAAGTTCCATAAACAATTATTTTCACATACAAAGTTTTTTCGTTGTGAGTGACTTGGATAGAGAATCTGGATGTGGAAGTAGTGATTCCTTGGGCAGCAGTTTTTTATATGTATTTTGGGGCGTTGAAACCAAATCCGAGGTCAGAATTGTCACACGTTGTCAATATTTTCATGTAAGCTCAAAAAACAGATTAGAACGAGCCTTTTTTTTTCCGGGGTGGAAATCCTTTATGGACACCTGAACGGTAGTGTGGGACTCACCTCTAGGCGTACCCACTAAAACCACCCCTCTTCAGTGTATGATGTATTCTGGAACCGCTCTCGCTTCTCTTCAGGATATACGTCAATCGTTATTCAATGTATAGATGTTGTTTTTTTTCCCGTGTCTTTGTTCCCTGTATTCCCTCTAGATGTGCAAAGGGTATAGGTCGGGATTCCTCTCGTCTTCTCCTTTATACACGACGATCCGTGTAATAGCTGTTTCGGCCTTTGCCCAATTGTCTTCAGATTGCAGCATGAATTCCACAAGCTCATTCGACCCTAGACAATTTATGCCTCGTCTCTCTTCCACCCATCTGTTGCAGTGGAAGACTGTGTGCTCCGCATCGTCTATTTCGCCACAATATGCGCACTCTCGAGACTCCAGCTTTCCTATTCTCAACAGGTAGTCGGCAAAACAGCCGTGACCTGTCAGAGCCTGCGTGAGATGATACCCTACTTCTCCGTGTTTCCTTTTCACCCACTCTTTGACTGTAGGGATCATGCGGTGAGTCCATCTTCCTTTATGGGCGTTCTCCCATCTGTTCTGCCATCTTTCGAACAGTCTTTCCCTGGCGGTTCCTCTCTCAACTCCTTCGTACACTTCTACCCTTTCCTTGACCAGTAAATCCACTGGAGGGTTCCCTGCTACCACCAGCACTGCCTCGTACGAGACTGTCCGATAGGCGCTACATACCCTCAGTGCCATCTGCCGTTGAATCCTTGCCAGGCGTACTTTGGCATAAGCCCTTTCTTCTAAGGCGTATCTCCAGACCGGGGCGGCATAATATGACTGAATGCACCACGCCACAAGGCACTCTTCTTTTGCTGGCCTTTGGCCCCTTCGTGTTGCACATCACTCTTCCCAGAGCGGTTGCCTATTTCCCCGCTTTTTCCGCCGTTTTTGTTATGTGACACCTGAATGTTAGTTTTGGGTCCAGCCAGATTCCAAGGTATTTAAGTCCATTCCCCGGTCTAATTTCCATCTGTCCAACCCTGATGGTGACAGGCTGGACAGTTCTTTTCCTTGTGATCATCACTGCTTCGGTTTTTTCCAGAGCAAGTTTTAATTTTACGCTCCGCAGCCATTCCTCTATTCTCTCAATAGTGGCAGTCGCCTTCTCCTCGATTAGCCCTGTCCAGTTTCCAGTCACAGTTAGGGTAAGATGGGCGGCGTAGCCCGTAAGGTTGCGAAGGGAATCCGTAGGAGGTCTTCGAACATAAGTGTTGGCCCGAGTACCGAACCCTGTGGGACACCGCAGGTCACGTTTCTCCATTCAAAGGTGTTATTTGCGTCCATCCCCATTTGCCTATCCCTGAAGTAACTCTTAATGATATTAATGATATAAGGTGCCACTTCCAATCTCTCTAGTTTACTTATAGTCGCTCCCCATCCTGCAGTGTTAAATGCGTTCCTGATATCAAGGGTGACGATTAAGCACATTCTCTTTGCCTCCATGGCCTCTCTTGCCTTGCTCGTGATGCGGGTCACAGCATCCACCGTCGACATTCCTCTGCGGAATCCGAACTGGTAGTTCGACAAGCCATCCCTCCGGTTAATTTCTAGCTCTAGCCTTCCCAGGATTAAGTATTCCAGCACCTTTCCCAAGGCATCCAACAAGCAGATGGGCCTGTAGGAGGATGGTTCTTCAGGTTTTCCGTTCCCTTTAATAATGAGGACGAGCCTTGCTTTCCTCCATCTGGATGGAAAGTCTCCTCTCTCCAACGCTCGATTCATGACTCCTAAAACCGCTTCGGGGGATTTTTCGACGACTGTTTTGATCACCTCCGGAGGGATGTTATCCGGACCCGGGGATCGGCCGCTCCCTGTGGGGAAAGAGTGCGTCAGCTATCTCCCTCATCCTCTCCAGTGGAATCGCTGGAGGGGGTGCTCTCAATCGGCGCATGGCTATTTTGTAGCCATCACCCCATACATCTTCATCTATTCTTGCGCATAGCTCCTGCCATTTCTTTCCGTTTGCATCGGATATCGCCTCTCTAAGCGCCTTGATTGCTTCTTTGTAGCCTCGGGAGGCTTCATTATCATCCTGTCTGCCCTGTCTCCGGATTCTATTGGAATACTGTCTCCTGGTAGCGATGCATACATCTCTTAGTCTTGCTAGATCTTCGTTCCACCAGTAAATGCCTCTATGTACCCTTGCTGCCCTTTTCTTCGGTATGGCCTCGTCACAAGCTCTGGTGATGGCCTGTGACAGGGTTGCGTCAGTATGGTTGGGGTTGTTTCCTACCTGCTCCCTTATAGCTCTTTGGAGTCTTGGTCTGTCTAGTTGGCTGAGTTTCCATCCCGTCGGCCTAGAAGTCGCTGGGGGGGGGGGGGGGGTGTTGCCCTACCTCGAAGCAGATATACCTGTGGTCACTTAATGACTCCTCGTCGCCTGCCACCTTCCACCCTGTGATTTTCCCCGCAATCCCCGCAGAGGCAACCGTGATATCGGGTATGGAGGCGCTGTCCCCTCTAACGAAGGTGTGTTCGTCTCCTTCGTTCATCACGAGGAGATTAAGCTGAGAGATCCATTGGGTCACAAGCCTGCCTCTTGCGTTCGTTTCACTCATTCCCCATTCTGGGGCCCTGGCGTTGAAGTCTCCTGCCACGATGACTTCCTTCCGGATGTTCCTCATTTCTCTAACTACTTCTTCCAGATTCGATAATGATTCCTCGAATTCTTCCTTCGTGCTATTTGGGGAGAAGTAACAGCTAACTACATACACCTCCTTTAGCTCTAACCATACAAACCCTCGGCTCTTCCCGCTCCTGTAGATGCTGATCTTGTTATGAATCAGCCCGATGGCTGCGTCCAGGTTCTCATCCGTAAACCAGTTGGGTCGTGATCTGCTCGACATCATTTTGTTCGGTTCACTGATAATCAGTAGGTCTTCCCCTTTCCTCCTTCCTACCGCCCATACAAGATCTTGGGCGGCCCGACATCTATTAAGGTTTATCTGCCTTACTTTGAAGATGCCCCGCTACCATCTTCCATTCGTCTTGCCCCCCTTGACTCTTCTCTGTTTAGCGGGCATGCCGCTGAAACGGCCCGATGCCTTTCCCCCTATGCAGGGGGTTTCTCTTCCTTTTCTTGCCACTGTCTAGCACATCTCTTAAGCATCCAGCAGTAATCGGCCATCATATTTATATCCCATTTTCCTTGTTAGCGACTCCCCATCTCTCTTATATCTTGGTGGAACCGTTCACCTCCATCCTCGCTATAATCTCCGAGATTTTCTGAGAAGTAATCAGCGTAAGAATCTAGGAAATGTATTTTAAATTCATTAAACATCCCAATTTTTTGAAAGTTTTCAACCAATTCTGCTACTACACGTCTATAGTTATCACTTTTACATTTTCCAAAACGACGTTTGTGAAACTGACCCATGCAGATTTTTCGACGTCATTCATCTTGGTAACAAATACTTCATCCCTTAGCATAGTCAGAATATTGAGGACATGTGATAATTCTGACCTCGGATTCGGTTTCAGCAAACCAAAATACGTATAAAACATGGGTCAACTCGTTCAATCTATCGATTTACTTTTTACCCAGTTACAGGCTTATTCTAGGATGTTTTTTGAGCTTACACGAAATTATTAACGACATGTGACAATTCTGACCTCGGATTCAGTTTCAGCGACTCAAAATAGTTGTAAAAAGATGGGTCAACTCGTTTAAACGGTCAATTTAATATTTACCTGGTTTTAGGCTTAGATTAGATTAGATTTTGGAATGGAGTTGGCGGATTGACTTTGACCACCGCGACCTCTGTAGATCTATTGTGGCACTCCTTATCCGGCTTTATCTTTTGTATTAGACTCCATAGCCTCGATAATGGCCCCTTGGTATAGCTATCTGCCCTTGGTTTCTCTTGGAACCTCAGTCTGGCTAGGCCTTCGCAATGGCATAGCACATGTACTGAGGTTTCTTCTTCCTCTTGACAAAATCTGCATGTTGCATCCTCTGCTAGGCTCATTAGACTATTAAGCCTACAGCCCAGTGAACACTAAACCATATAATAAACGTTTTTTTTTGTTTATACCACCCGTATAATTGAAGTTTATCGAGCCGTTGAATATACTTCAAAATGTCCGCCCAATCAACGTTTATATTTCGTATATGACTCAGATATACATTTATATATCTGAGACGTTTGAGTTTTGTATATGAAACCCCACTATTAAACGTATACCTAAGACGTCTTTATTCCGTATAGGACACCCCACTATTAAACGTTTATCTAAGACTTTTATGTCACATATATGTCACACCATTAATAATGTTGTTGCATTTACAGTCACACAAACAATTTATAAACGCATATGAAATATATCTATATCACATATATTATATATGTGGCATGTATGTCATATAAATATATTCCATATGCATTTATTGTTTGTGTGAATATAAAATACAAAAATACTTACCAAGGTATTACTTATTAATTCACCTATGCGTATTGACGATTCTTTCACGTACCTATATGAAAAGTTATAAAAACCTCTTTACGCTAAGTGATTATCCTATTATTTTTTATTTTATTTTCACATACTTAAGACACTAATGGTTCACAACAGTGTATGTATATTTATTACCCGGTAACAAATAGTCATAACAAAAATAATAAGAAAATCATGTAGCCTAAGCAAACTTTTAAGGTATATTTTATAAAACAACCCGGTCTTATTTTGTTATTTTACTAAAACTTGAGGTTGTCATAATAAAAACAAAACACTTTAGAAAATAAAAATGTTGAATGTCCATTGCATTGTACTAATTAAAAAAAAATAATGCTTTTATAGCAAGTGAATTGAAGAAAATGTACCAACGAATCTTATTCAGTTATCATTTTGGTCTCTTAGCAGAATCATCTTCAGAATTTGCTTTCAGAAATTGAATATAGTTAAAATAGAAAATATAAACTAGAAGCAAAAAAGTCTTTATTAAGCAAAGTAAATACGTAATTTAACATGTAGTAGTCCAGATTCTCCACGGTTGATTAATTGTACCCTGAATGGATATACTATAATATATTTATAATAGGGGGGAGGTACAGAGAAAATAAAAGTGATAGATGCAAATTGTGAGGTTATAATTATAAACAATGTAATTATTACAAATAGACAAAACAACAAATAATTACCCTAGAAGGCAAATAACACATAAATAAGTTTCTCGCTTAAGTCCCGAAGCGTTAATAACTGCACTAAACAATAGTCAAATGATGGTACCTGTTATTCTAGATAGCGATGATGCACCTGGTTATAGAATCTCTGATGCGCGTCGTCGTCGAAATGGTAGCGCTCATCAACTTGATCAGGAAATGCAATAGATTCTCGGTACAGCAGGGACTTTATCCTTGAATTTACCTCCAATTGTCCAGCATTCAATTCTTAATTAACTTACAGCATTCGAACGACAGCTTTCATTCAAAATCAAAAACCTTCTTGTCCAAGTGTCAAAACATAACACATACTAGATCTCAATTAACAAATTACATTACATTGCCAAAACTAACTCTAAACAATAAACGATAACTTGGGCGCACTACAAACATTATTTTAAACAAAACAATAATAAATTAGGAAATAAAAAATTTCATTTATTGCTATTAGCATATCTAGATTTAGCTAGTTTCAGCCAATTTTGCACGGCTGCTTTAATTGCAATTTCACTGACCTCCTGACCTGCCTACCTGGAAATATTAAAAGTGTTAATTTTTCCTGGTGAAATTATTTTTTTCATTTTAAATTAATTAAAAACCAGAAAATAACATGTAACGATTACGCACTAAGTTCACTTTTTACATTTTTCAAAAAAAAAAGTGAAAATTTGTATCTAGGCTTATTTTAACATTTTAAACAACTTTTTCAAATAACACGAAAAATAAGGATAGTTATCTCTTCAACTACTTTTATATTTTCTATTATTTTTGAGCACCCAGTATATATTTTTGGCCATTTCACATACCGCCGATTGTAAAGTACATATTCTGTGGGGAGAAAAACGAGGTGTACCAGTAAATAATTTCTACGTGGAATTTTTTGTTTGTATAATGCAGAAAAATTGCCAGTCTTTTAATTAATAAGCGAGTTCTATTATTCATCAAAGTTTTGCTATCTCTGTCTCTTTTACGGTGTAAAAAAGGGACGGATGGATGTCTGCGCACGACTCGTCCGATGAATAGAAGAACATGAGGAATGTTTTCTATAAAAATGTCATGCCCCTACATCCGCCATATGGAAAAAATTATGGTCAAACTATGTTTTTTTCAATTATTTCCTTTCATGTTAGTTCTACTTTGAAATTAGACATTAGGTGTTTTCTTTCTACCAACAATCTTAGCTAAGCTAAATAGTTTTTCAGTCACACCTGATAATGAGTGAAATATTCGTGTACCACAGTTTGCGTGTGACATTAAAACTACTTAGCTTACTTGTTGGTAGAAAGAAAACACCTAATACCAATACTTTAGAAAATAAAAATTCATACAAAAAGAGATACTTACAACTTGTATTCAAACTATTTTTTTCTATTGTTAACATTTTACCATTTACAGTCGTTATAGTATGGTGAAAATTTGTGTTTCACTGCAGATTCTTCAAATTACACCTGTCCCCGTAATAGATTATATTATAATTTGCTAAAACCTTTGTTTAAGCAATCTTCTTCCTACGTTATACAAACATAAAAGTCCTTGTAGGAATTATTCACGGGTCAAATGACAGATTGACTAGAATAATTTCTTGAACCTAACTACTATCAATACTGTAAACTACTATAAAAGTGATTCTTACCTTGAAGGGAACAGGTAATAATATACCTTCAATACACACTCACAATGATAAACACAACAGTGCCACTTTTCACACAATCTAAGAAGAAATCGAAGTTCTAACTAGCAATGATGTCATACCACCTCACATGATGCAGATACAGCTTCGTGATTGGCTGTCCAAGGCGCACTGCGTCGGGAACATTCACAGTAAACGATGGATCGGGAAGTTTTGGCATAAATATGGTATGTATCATATCATTATTATACGTATAAAACAGACATTTAAAAAGATTTCTTCGTTTAACTCACATTTGCAAAAATGTTGACATGTATTGAAATTTACTAGGAGAATTTTGCATAACATAAATAAAAATATATATTTCACTGCTTTATTATATACGTGATAAAAACGTTCATATTATAGACGTTTACAGAAAACGTATAATAAATATACGATTTCGAAAATTAAACCATCATTTCGTATAATTTTCGTAAAATAACGTTTTCTAAACGACTGGGTGTTCACTGGGAGTGTCTAGTTAGAAGACCTACCATTTTCCTAATAGCCTTTCTATTTTGGTATAGTAGTTTGGCCGATCGCTATTTAATAAACATTTTGGCCTCTCTCTGTCGTTGGAAATTCTTCCATCACTCTAGAGATTTATTTTGCACCCATTCATTAATGGATGTTCGTATGCGTGACCTAGCCACACCGCAAAAGGATTCGGGTTCTACTAGGGCCTTAGATGCGCCTTCCAGGGCCAGCTCGTCAGTCTTCTCATTTCCCCTGTGTCCCTCGTGTCCTCGTACCCATGCCACGGTCACTTTGTTCTAACTTCCTAGGTCCGTAAGGGCATTTATACAATCCCATGGTGGTCTTGAATCGACCTGCATGGAATCAAGTGCCTTTAGCGCTGCTTGGCTATCGGAAAAAATGGCAATTGACTGTCTACAGTTCCTTGCCTCATTATTTCAGCCTGAAATATTGTGGCGTGTCTTCCTAGACTTATCGGGATTTTCGTTTTCGACCTTATCCCGTAAATCTCTGCTCCGACTCCCTGTTCTGTTTTGGAGCCGTCCGTATACCAGATCGTTTGCGACGACATTGGAGGACCGTTTTTTCAGTCCTCTCTGTCTGGTATTTTGATTTAAGTTATACTTATAGACCAATAGACCAATAGACCAAATACTTATATAGACCAATATCGTTATTAAGTGTGTTCTCGAAAATTATAAAAAAGGTTATGGCTAACAGGTTGACAATTTTTTTAGAAAAATATAACTTATTGACAAATTGTCAACATGGCTTTAGGAGTAAATTTTCAACTGAAACGGCAGCAACCGAATTGGTTCAAATTATAAATGAAAAATTAGATGCAAGAGAGTACGTATTGGGTTTATTTTTTGATCTATGTGCGTTTACACACTGAATATACCCTTTATGACAAATAAATTAGAAAAACTTGGGATACGCGGTAATATAAACAATTGGTTGACGTCATATTTATCTGACAGAAAACTTTTTGTTAAAATGATAGACTCTCTTTCGGATGAATATAAATCATCAATAGGAAGCCCTCAGGGTAGCGTACTCGGACCATTGTTATTCCTTCTATTTATAAACGATCTACCCGAATATGTTAACTACGGGAAAGTTTTCATGTATGCGGACGACACATCAATGATTATTTCGGCCAAGAGTCTCGAAGAACTAGAAGAACTAGCCAATAAAACACTCGACCAATTTAATACATGGTGCTATAAAAACAGGCTGATCATAAATTATGACAAAACGGCATGTGTCCCATTTAAAACGCGATCAAAACATATTTCTTTTAAAAATTTAAAAATATAAAAATTTCCCTAAATGGTAATCAACTAAGCACACATACCCATACAAACTTTCTAGGTATATTATTAGATGAAAATCTCTCTTGGACCAACCATCTAGATCAACTGTGTGCAAAACTGAGTCAGTCGTGCTTTGCTATCTCCATGTTGAAAAATAGTTTGGATCGTATCTCGCTGATAGATGTGTACTATGCTTTATTCTATTCAAAGTTGTCATACAATATAATTACTTGGGGTCAAAGTGTAGACCTACAAAGAGTTTTTGTTATACAAAAGAGAGTGCTGCGAATAATTTTTAATATGGGGTACAGTGATTCTTGTCGTGACACTTTTAAAATTAATAATCGGCTTACTGTCACTGGTATTTATTTATATAAATTATTTACATATATCCACGGCATAAAACACAGATTACCAATACACGAAGATAAACATGAATATAATACACGCAACCGCTGCAACCTTTATATAAATCATTATAATTTAGCTCTCTATAAAAAATCTCCAAAATGTGCCGGTAGTTATCTATTTAATAAACTGCCTTTTGAATTAAAATTTATAAATAACATAAGACAATTTAAATCTAAATTACTGAGATTTCTATGCGATAACTATTTTTACTCTCTGACTGAATTTATAAATCATAATTAACACAATGTACAAATAATTTTTCTTACATGTTATATTTTAATTACATATAAATCATATTATGCTGTATGTTTGTATTGTTTTTTATTTTACACTTAGTTCATTGTTGTATATTTATTTCAAACTGTATTTTGTATATTTTTGTATATTGACCTATTCTATCCAATTTTTGTAATTGGTGTACAGAATTAATAAATCTATCTATCTATCTCTCTATCTACATGTGTCCTTGGGCATTCCCGAAATGGGATGCGACTTCAGTTCTGAGTATAACTTTTGGTGCTCCATTCCGTGTTGTTGCTTTATGGGCATTGTGCCTTGCATTAGCCTGTGTACCACTGAAAGAGCTTCCCCTTGGATACATATGTGTAGTGGTGTCATGTAGTCGGTAAAAAAGTACATGACCTTTATTTTTTTTGTGTGTGCTTGTGTTATCAAGGCTTTAAAAGTGTAAATACTGTTTCAAAATGACCGATAAAAGCTTTTCAAAAGGACAATTGGAAAATTTACTCACTATGGATATGTTTATGGTGGCAACTTTTGTAGAACACACGTTTTTCTCTTGGTGAAGTTCACGGTGATAAAGCTAGCAAGTAGGAATAACAGTCTATTTTACTACTGTTTTAAAATTTAAATAAATCCGAGGAGAACTCAGATCACTAAGTAAAACAAAAAATATTGTTTTAAATCTACTAGTATAGTAGTATAATAGCAGTATAGTATGCCTTAAAAATAGAAAAAATATTTGAGTTTTGAGAGTAAACTAAAAACAAAACAAATTAATGCTATATTTGCACTTCACTATATATGTGGAAATAATTGTTGGAACTGGAATTGTAATAATATAATGTTTGAAATCCTCTACCCCAGAAACCGATAAAACGATATGCCACATCAGTAGTGGAGGAGTGGAAGTGGATGAAGTAAAAAAAAAAATTTTACGCTTTTGGTTCTTGGGCACGCACTAAATCACAATATAATTTTTTCATCCCTTTAATAATGGGGTGGGGGTGGCTAATGCCAAAAAATTTTTGAGGCCATAATTTCTCTCATATACAGAGTGACCCATTTTAAAGCTGAACACCTCTCTAAAATTATTATTTATTGTGCGATTTGAATCAAATTTCACTGAAGTATAGAACAAATTAGGATTTAATTATGACCAGAAAAACATTCGTCTCCTAGAAAAGCAAAGCCACCTGCGGTATCAAAATATGCGGAAAAAACAAAAAATCATATTAGGCACTTTTTATCGGAAAATTTTGTTAATGAAACTTCTCCAGAATTATCCAAAAACCTTGAGTCCAAAATTTAACCAAAATTAAAAAAATGAAAAATTTAAATTTTAAAATTTTTATAAATAATTATTTTGAAAAAACTGCAAATTACTTGCCAACTACCTGGCAGCTTGAGTTTAATTTCAAGCAAAATTATCATAGTACAGTTTTCTAAATAAAAAATCCCATTAAAATTATATTTTCGGACGTGGACATTATTTTAATCAGAATTTCAATATTTTTTATTTTGATTAAATTTTGGACATAAGGTTTTTTTGCACAATTCCGAACAAGTTTCATTAACAAAATTTTCCGATAAAAAATGCCTTATATGATTTTTGGTTTTTTTGCGCATACTTTCGTACCGCAGGTGGCTTTGCGTTTGTAGGAGGCGAATGTTTTTCTAGTAATAATTAGTTCCTAATGTATTCTATACTTGAGTAATTTTATTAAAATCGCACAATAAATAAAAATTTTAGAGAGGTGTTCAGTTTTTAAATGGGTCACTCTGTAGGTTTACTATACTATTTATATATACTATACTATTTACCCTCATTTACTCAAATTTACCCCCAACCCTTCAACGGAATAAGATCAAAATATAATATCGTTCTAGATGTCGTTAAAATCCATTCGCGTATAAAGTTTTAGGTCAATATCTTAAACGGTTCCAGAGTAAACGTGCGCACAAAAAAAGTTACAGATCGCCAGACAGATTTTTTTTCTTTAACTTAAAATCTCAACGTTACATGACATTATAAGTTTATTTGAATAATAAAAATTTAAAAAAAAATTCTCTTCTATACTTCCACTGGGTGTGAAAATAATTTGGTAAACTAAATAAAAAACACACTTTTATCTTTATTTGTATATTTATTACAGCCGATGCATAGCAAGAAAACAGATAATTTTGGATATAATGAGTACTGACACCAAATTCTACAGTAATCTAATCATAATATCATCTAAAATACATAGATAAAAAAGGCTATGGATTTAAAGCGATGCATGTGCATGAACTACTTCCAACTTTCTATCCAGGTCTTGACCGGTATTCCTTGAATCTCATCTGCAAGCCAACTTTGGATTGGAGAACTAAGCTCTTTGGTTCAAATTCTAAAGGAACAGGAGTATCTGAAGTTCTTTCAAGTTCAAATTCAGATAAGATGTGCACCAATCCGACTTTCGTCCCCAGCAATCCAAAGCGTTCACCTGAAATTTATAATTTCTAAAATTTAGAATCTATGTGACGAATTGAAAGAAATGTGTTTGTTTAACAATAAATGCTCAATCACATTTATATTTCATGTATGTGAGGCCATGATATGTTGTATTATATTTTTATATTATTTTTTCTTGTGAATAAGAGTCATATTTTTAAAATGCATAAGTTATTCACTTTTAGCTTTGTATTCGTTGGTCCTGAATCTGTGTTAAAAGCTATTGGCAGCTTAAAGTCCAACGCAGCTGGTGCCGATAAAGTTACTTTATTCATGAGCAAGTTATATCTTCCTACTATTTTGAACCGTTGAATTTAATAAATTTATGTTTAGAAAAGTGGTAATTTCTCATTAAATGGAGAGATTTCTTAATATGCCCAGTCCCGAAACTAAAATATCCTACCACTCTGCCAGATTTGCGGCCAATCAGTTTATTATCCGTTTGGTCAAAGGTACTAAAGAAAATTGTACATGATCAAATCGTTAATTATATTATACTCTTCGCAAATACGATAACGAAGAGTATTTGATTTGATTGGCACATTTCTAAAACCGTAAATGTCGCTCGCAGACAAAAAATTTTCATATTATTGTGTTAGTGGACGAATTCTGAACAACTTTCAAAATGTCCGTCTGCCTGTCCGCCCGTCCGTCCTTCACGTTTCTTGTAAGCACGATAACTCGAGAAAGAAAAATCCGGTAAGTTAGTGTTGGCTAGAGGAAGAACCCTTTTTGAACAAAATCGATCAGTAAATAAAAATGTTATTAATGATTTAAATTTGAAAACAATTTTTTTGATTTTTATATTTTTGTAATTGAATAGAAATCTGGTGAAATGATATTTCATTTTACTAGCTAAATATTTATATATTTTATAAATATACATTTCATAATGTAATATACAACCGTGGAAATATGATTTTAGCTCCTCTTATAATGTAAAAATTTACATTTTTTAAGTGTTAGGTGGTGGTGTAGTTCTTACGCCGGGGTCGAAATGGGGTATGGTATGGTTTTCTTTTTATTTTTATTTTATTATACACTGAGTCTTTTACCAACTAAGTTTGTACTATAAAATTAAAAATGTCTAAAACTAACATTATTTACAGAAAACTGCGAAGAGTATCCTATAGAATGTGTAACAATTATATAAAAAAGTTCAGTGAACAGACGAAGAGTACGTTTTTAGCTTGTTTTATATATTTTGAACTGAACAAAAGTGCAACCGTCTTCTTCGGGTTAATTTTTAAATTATGCCTCTTATAATAACTGCAAATAGAATTTATATTATCGTTCAACAACGTGTAAAAAATTTGCTAGCTGATGGATTAAAGGCAAACAGAAGCTGAGTGTCATCACCATATCGGCTGTGTAGTTTATAAACATCAGTGGTCTCAGAATTGATCCTTGCGGAACACCTGATAAAATCTGTTGCGCAAGAGACACAGATCAATAGTGTCAAATGCCTTATAGTAATCGAGTTATGCTGAGACAACTGCCATCCTTTTACCTAGCTCCCTTATAATATTATGACAAATATTATATACAGAGTGTCCCAGGATAGATGTAACAAGAGGTGTAATGGATCAAAAATTTTGGAATTTTGGAATGGTATTTGGGGATTGAGTCCTGCTTGTTGTAAAACTAAAGTATACCAAAAATGACTTGCTTTGGTGTTCTACAGGGTGTTTTATAAGCAAAGTTGTAAAAATCACCACTAATAAAGTACCTTTATTTTTTAAAATATGAAAAAAATCCACTAAGAAAAGTTATTTAGAATGCAATTTTATACCTCTATACCAAAGTTCAGGAATATAAAATTATTTTTTTGAAACTTCCCATTTTTTCAATAAATTAGTATTTTATTTTGAACCATTCAATTAAAACTGCATAGAAATTATTTTTTGTGAATTAATATTTAAAGTTATGTAGAAGCTAAAAGTAGGCTATGAGAAAAGCAGTGGATACACATTTATCATTTATTATTGACTGTCTGTCAAACGTAGTCAATATTATCCTTAATTTCTGTTTCAAATTAACGAACCAAGCATAAAAAATTAAGTGAAAATGGTACTTACAGTGTGTGAAAATTTTATATTGTGCAATGCTACGGAATTGGCGGTGAAAACTCGCTAGGAGAAGTGGTAAGCCAATTTAATTTGAAATTTACAAACACTTATTTTTCAAAATATGAAAAAATTCCACTAAGAAAATGTATTTAGAATGCAATTTTATACCTTTATACCAAATTTCAGGAATATAAAATTATTTTTTTGAAACTTCCCATTTTTTGCGAATTAAGAGTTGAATTCATATTTAAAGTTGTGTGGGAGCAAATGTTAATCATCTCAAAAAGTAGGCTATTGGTAAATAAAAAATTGAATATACGAGATGTAAGAAGGTATAGTGTTAATCGAACTAATTGTAAAACAAGGAACAATTACTAACAGAAGATTAATGAGTTTTAAAAATTATAACAAGTAATAAATGTCAAAAACATAACAGATTCACAAACAAATTAATTATTGACAAATACAAAACAATGTTTACAATTTTTTTATTATTCGACGTAGTTATCACCCACATCCACACACATTTCGATCCTTCGCCTGAAGTCCTTAAAACTGTTTCGAATATGATCTAACAGTATGGAGTTTACGGCATTTGTAATTCTCTGCTTCAATAGTGCTACATCGTTAGGAAGTGGTTCAGCGTAAACCAACTGCGTGAGGCGACCCCATAAAAAGAAATCCAATATTGACAGGTCTGGGGATCTCTCCGGTCACTTGATCGGTCCATTCCTGGCAATCCAATTTTCTCCAAAATTTAAATTCAACCACCGATTAACCATTTCTGTAGAGTGGTCAGGGCAACCATCATGTTGAAAATGAACTAAAGGCATATCTCTTAAAATATTTAAACGTTCTTCAGAGCATCTTTCAAGAAGCTGTAAATAAGTGTGCTGGTTTAACCTTCCCTCAATGAAATAAGGTCCAGTAACTCCAACGTGATAAGAAACGGCACACCACACATTCACTTTTTATAATATTGTCTTCTACAATGAATTCTAAAATTTGGATTTTCAGAAGCTCAAAACCGACAATTCTGAGATGACACAACACCACTGGTTGTGAATGTGGATTCATATGAGAAAATTATGAAATGATGAAAAAATCGTTCTTCCATGATTTTTTCTCCAATGGTCAAACAGAAATCCAACGGCCGTCATCTCCCTCTTCAAGCGTATGTTTATAATTTGCTTTATATGCCCTAATTTTCTTTGCCTTGTAAATTCTTTGGAGTTCAGACTTGCTAATATTAATAAGAGCTGATTTCTCTCTTAGTGGCATCCTAGGATTTTCTATAACAGAGGCATGAGCTATAATAGCCCCAACATTGTCTTCATCATATGCTTTTATTTTTCTTTTCATGTGAAGAACATTACCAGTAGCCAGAAAGTTTTTAATTATTCTCATAGCCTGAGTACGTGATAAAGCAGTGTTTGGAAATTTCAAATTAAATTGGCTTACCACTTCTCCTAGCGAGTTTTCACCGTCAATTCCATAGCATTGCACAATATAAATTTTTTCACGCACTGTAAGTACCATTTTCACTTAATTTTTTATGCTTGGTTCGTTAATTTGAAACAGAAATTAAGGATAATATTGACTACGTTTGACAGACAGTCCATAATAAATGATAAATGTGTATCCACTGCTTTTCTCATAGCCTACTTTTAGCTTCTACATAACTTTAAATATTAATTCACAAAAAATAATTTCTATGCAGTTTTAATTGAATGGTTCAAAATAAAATACTAATTTATTGAAAAAATGGGAAGTTTCAAAAAAATAATTTTATATTCCTGAACTTTGGTATAGAGGTATAAAATTGCATTTTAAATAACTTTTCTTAGTGGATTTTTTTCATAATGTGAAAAATAAAGGTACTTTATTAGTGGTGATTTTTACAACTTTGCTTATAAAACACCCTGTAGAACACCAAATCAAGTCATTTTTGGCATACTTTAGTTTTACAACAAACAAGACTCAATCCCTAAATACCAAAAATTCCAAAATTTTTGGTCCATTACACCTCTTGTTACATCTATCCTGGGACACACTGTATATACTGTGAGATATACGAAAGCCAAATTGATGTAAGGAAAAGATTTTAGGCGAATTTAAATAATAATTTTTGAAAACACGACTCAACCCAGTTATAGATGGTGTTAATATTAAATTCTCAGATCACGCAAAAAATCTTGGTGTTTTTTTAAATCAAAATTTAAGGTTCAAAGAATATAAAATTATTAGTACAAAAAACTTACTCCAGAATGAAATTTTTATATTCAGATGAATGTACGACATTTTTGTCACTCTGGTTTTTCCACTGGCCATTTTTTCCCATAGTTTTTTTTCCACAGGTCATTTTATTCCACAGTTGTCTTTTCTACTATATGTTTGTCATTTTTTTTCTAGAAGTACCCAATGTAGTTATTGACTTTATTAGGCATAAAACAAATGCCTAACCATTGGGTACTTCTAGAAAAAAAATGACAAACACATACAGAAAACAAATATCTAACCAAGTCAATAACTACATTGGGTACTCCTAGGACAAAAATGACAAACACAGTG
Organism: Rutpela maculata; assembly: GCA_936432065.2. Taxonomy (NCBI): domain Eukaryota; kingdom Metazoa; phylum Arthropoda; class Insecta; order Coleoptera; family Cerambycidae; genus Rutpela; species Rutpela maculata. The sequence continues at coordinate 45,247,215 of OW386289.2, forward strand.
GAAAATTGACAGGTTTGTAGAATTTAAGGATGTACAATGTATTTTGACGAATATACATGTATTTGTCGGGTAAAAATGGCTTTTGAAATTTTTGTGGAAAAAAAGGGACAGTGGGAAAAAGAAGTAGTGGGAAAAAAGGTCAGTGGGGAAAATGGAGTGACAAAAGCGGCTGGGAAAAAATGGAGTGACAAAAATGTCTCACGATTCAGATAGAACATTCTAAATTTAAGAATGGGAAAAAATGTGTGAATCATTTTTTTTGCTCATTCTTAATTACTGTAATAAATATACGTATTACTATACTACCCATATTTAATAATAATAATAATAATAATAATAATAATAATAATAAAAAAAAAAAATAAAAAAAATAAAAAAAAATAATAATAATAATAATAATAATACATCCACCGCCATAACGCGGCTTTACGAGTGCTATACTACCATCTAAGGCACTCGTACGGGGTAGATCAAACACCAGTGTTGCCTTACATCCCCGGAGATATTGAGTCCGTTGTCGAGAACGAGAGGTGCCGAATTTATTGGAACTACTCGTTCCCGACCGTCAGGCTCATTCAAGCCAACAAGCCTGACATAGTCCTCCTCGACCATCAGAACAAAGTGATGTTTGTCATCGAATTCTCAGCACCTGCTGAGACAAACATCGCTTTGAAGGAGGGGGAAAAACGGACCAAATATCGTGATCTCCGGTATGAGCTCCAAGTGCTGTACCCAGACTACTCGGTCAAGATGGTCGTCCTAATAATCGGCGTACTCGGAAGGATGAAGCCTTCGCTGCTCTCAGAATTAAAGATCATACCGGCCTGTCAGAATTCGGCAGAATGGTTGGCAGGTCAGATGCAGAAGGCGGTTATCTTGGGGTCCCTTCGTCTGCTTAGGGCACATGATTCAGGTGTTTACAGTCACTAACTCCACAGGTCGTGGAGAGTGGCTGTAATTAATTAGCCGGCGCGGCTACCGTGTGGTGTCGGAGGCCACGGAAGCTCTGTCCGGCAACGGGAAACCGAAAAAAAAAAAAAAAATAATAATAATAATAATAATAATAATAATAATAATAATAAGCATAAGATAAGCAGGAGGGGCTGACTTTCATCTATCAAGCCTTTGGTGAGTAGCGCCACTACTTACTCCAGCTGGGGGTGCAAAACCGAACCGGCAGCCCTAGTGCACCCAGGAGGGGAAAGCTCATACCCCTATGGTGTCGGTCGTGGGCTTGTTGGGCTAACCACCCACAAGCTCTAACTTCTGGTTCCTGCAAACAGAAGACAGGGCCCCCACAATCGACCCCGTCCGGATAGGGGTCAAGGGCAAGGTGGTGGGGCCCAACCGGATGGAGCGCCCGTTGAGGACGAACGCTATGAACAAGGACGCTTTGAGTGGACGGATGAGCTAAGGGACGACCTTCTGCATTGCTATGAAAGCAGTGAGCACGCGCGAAGGGGATAGATGGGGCGAATGCATGTTCTGTGGTGTGCAAGGCACCCAGAGCACAACGCCTTCACGCCACAAAACCTGCGTGATTATGTGTCCCACCTTCGTCGCAGGGGCTATGTGAGAACTGCCCCTCAACCAGTGAATGAAGTGGCCGAAGGTCCACCGAATGAACCGGTTGAGGATGCAGTCCCTGCCGTTCCACCAGTACCAGAGGGCCTCAGTACCAGACGGGGACTACACCACATAAAAGCCCCCGGGCCACAAGATCTGGCCAGAGTGGATGAAGAACTTTGTGAAGCGCTACCAGAACGGGCTGACACCTGGCACATAAACTGTGCCGTGTATCACGCTGCTCAACGCCTTTCTCGGTTGGAGAGGCGTAATACTCCCTCCCCACAAGAGAGGGCGGAGCGGCGCATACAAAAGATGGAAGCCAAGATCCGGTCGGCGAGGCAACACGCATCCCGTATCCAATGTGTGATGGACTATATGGCGGCCAATAGGCCGTTCACGCCTAAAGTGCGTCGAATAGCCGCCAACTTAAGACGCGTCCATCACACACTTAATGAGGCAGTGCTGCGAACCACCAAACATCACTGTCTCGACAGGATACGGATGCTAGTGGTTTGTAAAAAATCACTAGTGAGGAGGGCGAGGAGGCTGGCGGAAAATAAACTCTTCCGCCAAAAGCCCTCGCGCCTTTTCGAACCACCTCCGCGTGTTGCAGAGAATCCGCCGACTGTAGATCAGGTGGAAAATTTCTGGAAAACGCTTTACGAGGAGAAGCTTCCACTCAACCGAGACTCTCCAGCCCTTGCACATTTTGAAGCCTTTTGTCAAAGGTTTCAGCAACCACAGGAAGTGTGCCAACCAATAACCCCAGAAGAGGTTCGAAGAGCTCTCGAGGGCTCTAAGAACTTTGCTGCTCCAGGTCCCGATGGGATAAATAACTTTTGGTGGAAAAAGTTATCGAGCATCCACCACCATTTGGCCAGAATTTTTAATACCTGGCTAAATGGGGAGCAACAAATTCCTTCTTGGGTGGTTGAAGGGCGGACAGTGCTGATCCCCAAGAACGGAGATTTGTCCAACCCAAGGAACTACCGACCGATAACCTGTTTAAACGCATGTTACAAGGTGTTTACGCGCATCTTGTACATGCGAGTACTCCACGCAGTTGAACTGGTTTACGAACGGATATATGAGCAACGAGGGTCGAAGAGAGGTGTCGCTGGCTGCAAGGAGAACCTGCTGATTGACAGATGTGTCACGCAGGACTCAGTGCAGTATAAGCGGAACCTCTCCATGGCCTGGATCACCATCCAACCCGTCCGGATCCGGAATGGACAAGCTCCGCCGACTTCGGGATTCCACAATGAGGATGGCTTCTTTGGTCGACATTGACCAATTATTGGTACATATGGATAGACTTAATGATCAACTCGAGAGCTGTACCTCGGCGCTCAACAAATTCCAGGTGGTGACGGCCTTTTTCCGAGAGCTGCCTGCCGATGCCTTTTAGACTGAAGGTGTCTTCGTGGAACGCCAACGGTATAGGTAACAAAATTCCCTTATAAATTATTTAACGAGGCACAAAATCGACATTATGCTTCTGAATGAGACGAAACTCGACAGACGGGACAAGCTACGCGTCCGAGGGTATACCACCATCAGAAAGGATAGGGCAGACATTAACAGAGGGGGCGGTGTGGCCATACTCATAAAGTCAGACATTGCGCACACACACCGTTGTCTACGGAACACTTCCGTGGAGAACGTGTGTGTGACGCTGGAAGGCGGCATGAGTATCGTCGCCGCGTACAACCGGCCCTCGAACGGGTTCACGGCGGGTTGTCTTGAGAATTTGCTGAACGCGAGCCCGCGCTGCTTGCTTATAGGCGACTTTAACGCTCGACATAACGCATGGAACTGCCATCGCAACAACGCCAACGGCAACACTCTGTACGATTACGTGAGTAATCGTAATGTCGTAGTGCAGTATCCGGACGATCCCACGCATTTTCCGGAAAACGGTACAACGCCCACTACCCTCGACATTGTGGTCAATAAGGGTGTGCGGAACTCCACACCACCAGTGGCGCTGGGGGAACTCGCATCCGACCACAATCCAATTCTGTTGGAGTTGGATAACATATCGAGGGAAGACACTACACGAAAAGTCACCTCTTACAGGGGCGCCGATTGGCGTCTCTATAAGACACATATAAACACACACCTTACACTTGTAAATGATATCACCACACCCGCCGAGCTGGAAAATGTAGTGGGGGAGTTCACAAGGATAGTGCAGGACGCCAAGCAGAGTGTTGCAACTACGATAACTATAAATCCCTACAAAGACCGACTCGACGCGGCGGTCATACAAGACATCCACGAAAAGAATAGACTGAGACGGTTTTGGCAGCGAAATCGTGATGTTGACGCTAGGGCCGAGATGGGCAGGCTGCAACGGCAAATCAGGACCGCCATCAACAGCTGGAGAAACCAGAAATGGCGGGACAAGCTGGAGGCGTTAAATCCTCAAGACAACTCGCTGTGGAAGCTATCAAGGGCCATGAGAAATACGCGGGAGGCCATACCCGCGCTGACTAACGCCAACGGACGGACGGCTATGACAGACACCCAGAAAGCGGAAGACCTAGCTAACCATTTTGCAGACATTCACAATGCACAAACACCAAACGATCCGGGACACGACCGCATCGAAAACGACGTTAACGAACTGATTGGTCATGACATCCAATTGACGAGACGCGAATTTCTAAAAGTCATGGCCAAGCCCTCGGAAGTTGCGGGCGTTGTTCGGACACTACCAAATGACAAGGCCCCGGGAGCGGACTGTATCGAATACAGGCTTCTCAAATATCTCCCGCGGAAAGGCATTGTACAATTGACGTACATTGTCAACGCGATCCTGCGACTACAACACTGGCCCAGCCAGTGGAAGTGTGCCGTGGTCGTGCCGATCCTGAAACCGAACAAGGACGCCAAACTCGCCGGCAGCTATCGACCGATATCGTTGCTGTCGGCGATTTTCAAGTTGGTGGAGAAGGTCATCCTGGTCAGACTAGACGCTGCCCAGGATGAACTCCACATCGACGACGAATGTCAGTTCGGCTTCAGGAAAGGCAGGGGCACTGTACGCCAGGTCGTCAGGATCGTGAATGACGTCAAAGTACAGTGCAACCGCGGGAAAAGCACCGTCATGGTGCTGCTTGATATCGAGAAGGCTTTCGATACAGTGTGGATCCCGGGCTTACTCTACAAACTGAATTCGCTTAACTTCCCAACGCATATCACGAAACTTATTCACTCTTTCCTGACTGGCAGATCACTGCAGGTTAGGGTGAATAACAAACTTTCAACTCGGCGGGACATTCGCGCGGGCGTCCCCCAGGGGTCGTGCCTGTCACCAAAGTTATACGTCTCCGACTTCCCGGAGTTTCCGAATACGAACCTTGCCAAGTACGCCGACGACACGGCCATATACGCGCATTCGCACAACGCACAAGCAGCGAACATGCTGCTGAAGGCGCACATGGCCCGTGCCACGGCGTATTACGACAAGTGGAAGATTCGGATCAACGCCGAGAAGTTGGAATCAATTCTCTTCACGCGCCGCTTCACCGAAAATCGTATTATTACACAACTTTCGATAGGCGGCCGCCAAATTCCAATAAAGCGGTGCGTGAAGTATTTGGGGGTGAACTTGGACAGGAGACTGACATTCAATACGCACGTAAACGAGACGATACGAAAAGTCTACTCCATGTCCAGGAGTCTGTATCCGCTCCTGGCGCGGGGTAGCGGACTAAACAGGACCAATAAGAAATTGCTATATACGATGGTGATCAGGCCGGCTATCACATACGCGGCGCCGGTGTGGTGCAGCATCCCGGCCACGACAATGCGAAAACTAAAAGTAGTAGAACACAAATTTATGCGCCTCATTTCAGCCTCTGATAGGTACACCTCCCTCAGAGATCTCTATGCACGTTGCCACGACATAACTCCACTAGCGGATTTCGTCCAAGAAACATCGCAAAAATTCTATCAATTCAAACTGGGCGACAGTCCGCTAACCCGAGACATTACACGAATCAGACAGCATAATGCCATACTTTTCAACCTGAAACACCCATTACCATACCAGGCGTTGCCTATCTTTCGGCAACCTCCCTAGCAAAATCTTTCCTATACCAAAATTTCCATTTAACCAACTTTTAGCTTTCACCACCTTTTATTCTCAAACCCTTTCTCTGTTCCCTCTATTAGTCACCTTTTTGTTAATTTTGTTAATTTCTGTTCTTTTGTCCCTTTTTGTTCTCTTTCAAAATCCCCTCTCGACCAATAACTTCTTGTAAATCAAACTTTTTATTTAAATCACAACTTCCTCTCCACCCTATCTTTCCGAAGGCAGGCAGACCATCGGAAGAATACTGTCATTGGCTCGAACGGGTTTTTTATTAAGTCTTTTCCCGTATCAATAATCCAATTTTTAAAACTGTGCGCATGTGCTGTGCAAACTAAAACATTAGTGTAATTTTTAAGTGTTTTTAAAACTCATTCTAGTTATAGTTCGCCAAATTGTTAGATTTAAGTTTTTTGTTCCAAAGAACAGGAGTTCTAACCTTATAATCCTTCATTTATTGTTTAAGCCGGAGTTAAACCCGTTTCACCCGACCACCCATCTACCACGACGTTGCACGCCGTGGTGGTGTGGTCGGCTCTGAATCGGGACTTGACTCAGGCGCACTTTTGTATTATTAACTGTAATAAAACATTTTTGAATTGAATTGAATTGAATGGCCTGGATCGACTACCGCAAGGCATTTGATATGACATCGCATGAGCTTATTGTTCACTTGCTCCGATGTCTTGCGGTACCCGGTCCCGTAGTGAGATGCATCGAAGAACTGATGCCGCTCTGGAGGACTCGCTTTACCATTACATCGGGTAACGATAGAGTCCAGACGGAGTCGGTAACATTCAGAAGGGGAGTATTTCAGGGAGACTCCCTCAGCCCCCTTCTGTTCTGCATCTCACTACTGCCATTATCCGTTTCGCTCCGGAAAACCCGTGGCTACAACTGCGGTACCCCCGGCGATAGGAGGCATAAGGTCACCCATCTGTTTTACATGGATGACCTTAAACTTTATGCCTCTGGAGAGAGGGACCTACACCAGTCCCTCAGGGTGGTACAGGAGTACACGCAGGCTGTCGGTATGGAGTTCGGGTTGGACAAATGTGCACTGGTCCATCTCAAGAGAGGACGATGCGGGAACTACGGAGAAGACGCGCAGCTCGTGGACGGAAGCATCTTACATCATCTAGATGCCGGAGAGTCGTACACTTACTTGGGTGTCGAGCAACGCTCCACCCAAGAAGTGAATGTAGTGAAAAACGCTCTCCGCGGCAAGTATCAGCACCGACTCCGACAGATCTGGTCTTCAGAACTGTCGGGTAAGAACAAGGTGTCTGCTACCAACATGCTTGCCGTCCCGATCCTACTCTACTCCTTTGGAGTAGTGAAATGCTCTCGAGGGGAGTTGCGTCAACTCGACGTAGGAACCCGCAAGAAGATGCATCTCAATAGGAGTTTGCATCCTAAATCGTTCGTTCCACGACTATACCTCCCACGACATCGAGGAGGCCGTGGACTCTTGAGTTTGGAGAGTCTCCATAACAGGATGGTTCTGGATGGAGCCTGTAAGGTCATCAGCATGAAAGTGCAGGAGTAGGAGCCTTTTTGTTTAAGGCAGCGCGCAGAGCCGCCGATGAACTCGGTTTGGTCTTCGACGCTGAGCGGGTTAATCACGACTCTGTCACCGAGTTGGAACCTGCTCGGCAAAAAGCCCAAGTCAAAGCTGCTGAAATTGATTTATTTCTGCAGCTACACTCGGATAAGCCATTGCACGGAGTCTTCTATAAAAATATAGAAGACCGCGGCTTATCCGAAAGGCTGACCTTTGCTTTCTTAAGGTCAGCCGGGCTAAAGTCTGAGACCGAGGGATTCATAATGGCGTGCCAGGATGGTGTATTCAACACACTCGTCTATCGAAGTCGTGTCATGGGTATAGAGGTCCCTGATATCAGCTGCAGGACCTACCACAGGGCGCCGGAGACATTAATGCATTTGCTGTCGGCTTGTCCAGTATATGCAGTCTCGGCCTATATCCAGAGGCACGACGAAGCATTACGAGTGCTTTATTATCACTTATGGCACTCGTATGGGATAGACGAGACACCAGTGCTGCCTTACGCTCCGGGGGATATTGAGTCCGTTGTGGGGAATGAGAAGTGTCTAATTTATTGGAACTACTCGTTTCCCACCGTGAGGTAAAAACAAGCTAATAAGCCTGACATGGTCCTCCTCGACCACCAACTCAAGACAATGTTTGTCGTGGAGTTCTCGGCTCCCGCGGAGAATAACATTGTCTTGAAGGAGGAGGAAAAACGGACGAAATATCGAGATTTGCTCTTCGAGCTTCGCGGGCTTTACCCTGGCCATACTGTTAAGCTAGTGGTCCTGATCATAGGAGCCCTCGGTGGAACGAGACACACGCTGCTTTCAGAACTAAAGATCATACCGGCATGCCGAAATTCGGCAGAGATCTTAGCCGGCAGGATGCAGAAGGCCATTATCCTCGGCTCATTACGTCTACTCAGGGCACACGATTCTCGGACCCAGTAGTCACTCACCCCACGGACGTGGGGAGTGGCTGCCGGTACTACCAGCTCCCCTCTGTGAGTGTCGGAGCCACAGAGTATAAAGGGTGACTGGCTTTTACGAAAAAAAAAAAAAAATAATAATAATAATAAATGCCTTTATTTCCAGTAATATTGTACATAGGAGTAAAATAATAAATACAAAAGAGATTTCTGGAAATCTCAAGGTTAAGTTCACAACAAGTGTGCTCTACCACTTAACCCTTGCAATACATTGAAAATAAAAAATAATGCACTTAAGTAAGAGTACAAAAAATATAAGGTACTTAGTATAGAATATTAAAATAGCATATGCAAAAATAATACATAAATAAATAAATAGGTAAACAAACAAATAAATAAATAAACAAACAAATAGGCCCATATAAATATTCTGTCTGTCCTAACTAGACAGCTTTAAGATATGTTTTAAATTTCGCAGCACTAAATGATTTGGCACCAAATGAGACCTGATTATATAACTTATAAATGCAGTATCTGAAACCTCTCTCATAGACGAAGTTCTATGCATAGGTGGACTAAGTAAGCCTTTAGACCTGACATTGAGATTATGAACATCACTGTGAAAAGTTATTTTATTATAGAGATAAGATGGCGCCTTCGTTGTGATAATCTTGTGAAAGATACAAGTTAAATAAAAGTTTCTCCGGTCTTGCATATTTAGCCAATGCGGTTCTTTCAACTTATGTGACACGTGTTCGAACTTACGTATACCATAGATAAATCGAATACATGAATATTACACACACTGTATACGATTGCTACAATCCCTGTCTAAACAAAGATCATACGCTGGGGCACAATACGTGAACTGCGACAACGCTAATGTTTCACAAATGGTCTTTTTAGTGTTTATACTTAAATAACTTCGGTGAGGATAGAGAAGTCTTAGGGAGGAGTAAGCTTTTTGTAAAAATTTACGAATCTGTTCTCTAAATCTCAGAGTTGTATCTAGGATTAAACCCAAATTTCTGGCATGTTGCAACAATCCCAAACGACATCCGTTTAATTCGATGTTAATTAAATTTTGCAAATTAGCACAATCATGCTTCTTACCAAATAAAAGCATAGCTGATTTTGATGGATTTAAAATGAGCGAATGTTGTGTGGATATATCTGATAAATTTTTTAGTTCAGTGTTGATTTGTTGCACAGCAGCCTCATAATCCTTAGCATACAAAGAATAATAAATTTGGGTGTAATCCGCGTACATATGAACCGAACAGGATTTAACAAAATTTACAAATTGTGAAGTATAAATTGTGAACAACAAATGGAATCCTGCGGAACACCTTTATTGATCGCCCTTGATTGAGAAAGTTTATTGGATATTCTTATAATTTGCGATCGCCCTTCAAGATATGATTGGAACAGTTTACAGTCTCTATCATCAATACCACATGATTTTAAAATTGTTGGGAGTAGTTTATAATCTATAGTGTCAAAAGCCTTCTAAAATCTAGTAGTATTAAAACAGTACATTTACATTGATCAGTGACCTCAACAATATCGTCAATTATATGCATTAAGGCTGTAGAACAACTTTAACCAGCTCGAAAACCTGATTGGGTAGTTAGTAGTATGTATTGGCTCAGTTTTTTTTGGGACAGGAGTGACTAGAGCAACTTTCCAAGCAGTAGGAAACCGACATTCAATAAACATACCAAGAAATTTAATAACATAAATACTTAACGAATCAGATCCTGAGGTAGAATTTTTTAAGTTAGAAAGAACTCTTTGAATAAGTTGAGCGGAAACTAAGCTGAAATTGAAAGTTGAATTAGTGATTTTATTTAAATCAATAGTTTACTACATCTGTAATATTGTTATTATTTTGTGGGATGCTGTCCATAAAATAATTATTAATATAATCAGGATCTAGTAAATTGGCGGGTATTTGTGGTTTGTTATTGGACGCAATATTTAATGACCTAAGTTCGCCCCAGAGCTTTTTAGAATTTTTATTTCCTAGCGATATTATTAAAATAAGCACGTTTTTCAGCAGTTTGGGCATGGTTTGTAGCATTTCGTATCTCTTTATAATAGTTCCATTTTGCGAGTGAAGAATTTTCTTGTATTCAGACTTAGCTTTATCTCTTTGCCTCATCAATAAATAACTTTAGATTATCTGTCAACCAAGGAGCCTTATTTCTACTTATACGGACTGTTCTCAAAGGGACGTGCTTATTGAACAGATTTAGTAAAAGTGTTGTTAAATGATTTACTTTAGAATCAATGTTATTCATGTAAAACATGTCTTGTAGGGGGAGCCCTTGTAAGTCAGTATAAAATACATGTTCATCGAAATACTTAAAGTCTCTATAAGTTATATAAGTTGGTTTAAATTTAGAACTATTCGTTATTATTTTACATTGGACCAGTTCATGATCAGATATGTCCAGGCCTCCCAATTTTAGAGACGAGACATATTTCGGATCATTATATAATACAATATCAAGTAGTGATAAATTATTAGAAGTTATATGAGTGGCTTCATCGACAATTTGATGAAAATCGCGTGATTCAAACATTGACGTAAAATATTGAGTTGCACTTAGGTCTATGTTTAGTAAATTAATATGAATGTCTTCAAAACAAACAATTTTATCTCCGTACTGCATAAAGACTGATATTGCTTCTTCTAATAGATCTGTAAAATATTTAAAATTCATGTGAGGTGGCCTATAACAAACACCAAAAACAAAAGAATTATTATTTATAGAAACAGAAATCCACAGATGCTCAATGTTGTCACTAGTATCAATTGGGTTGAAATTATATGAATTATTTGATTGATTGATTGATTTATTTATTTATTTACCAGCGTGCGGTAGGCATTGCTGCCACTCCCAGGGTTATACAGCTAGGCCTGCTACGTCCACGCTGGGTTGGACTAAGGTCATGCTTGTTGCCAACAGCGAGAGCCACATGGCGCATGGTAAAGGAATATAGGATGGGAGGTTGAAATTTTATGACTTATTGAGATAAGATACTACGCCGCCACCCCTTGTTTGCCTACCTTTACGAATCAAGGTATAATTATTAATTTTCATAGATAAATTTGAAATAGAAGAGTTTAGCCAGGTTTCACTTAGTGCAAATAAGTCATATTTATTATCTAAAACGAAGCTTTTTATATTGTTAAATATTGGTGATAATGATTGAATATCTGTGCCGTATTCAAAAAAGAGTCTACCATTTATTAAGAAGATTACAAATGCTAATTAAGAAATAAAATAAAAAGTAGAATATATGGTAAACCGTCTAATCTATTCTATACCTACAAAAAAGTTACATTAAAGAACTCTCTTAAAAAAACGAGATAAAAATATCATACAGAGTGTGAACGGCATATAATAACAAAAAATTATTTAACAGGTTCGTATTTAATATAAATATAATAAGCAGAACAAACATATTAATTATTATAAGATACTAGTATATTGTCAATATCATTATGTTCCTTAACTTTAAAATTTTATTTTTGTCCTTAGCGTAAATCACTCCATCGCTGGTCCAGACATTGCGATAATAGAATTTTTCACATGCATTCATGAAAGTTTTAATACTTGCGGTGGTTAAATCTTCTTTTACACTAATACCAGTCGATTTTAATTTTGCCTTATTCTGAAACACCATTTTTTTCTGATTATAAGTAGAAAATTTTACTAGAACGGCTTGAGGTTTTTCAGTTTTACTTTCTTTTCCTACTCTAAGCAATTTTCAATGCAATCTTGAGTTAAATTCTGGTCGAGATGATTATTAAATATTTTTACTATTTTAGTACACCATATACACGAATATTATTTCTAAGTACTGCTCTGTAACATCAACACGAGTGCTAAGACGACTGTTTTCTAATCTAAGTTTGGAGTTTTCTTCGATTAACTTATTTATTACAGATTATTGCTCATCCATAAACTTATCTAATTTTGTACTTACTGCTTTCATAACCACAGATGTAATATTCTCTTTAGAATTTAGTGCTTCGACTATTGCAATTGCAACTGCATCTGTTACTTCTGGCCCTTTTATTTGCCTAGATTTTGCACCTCTAGTTTCTCGTTCTGTTTCTTGCGGCATTTTGATGTAAAATTGCGTTTTTTAAGCTTGTAAAAGAAATAATGCTTGAACAAAATACTTTGAATGCCGGAGCACACTTATGTACATCTACTCAGTGCGACACATCGACGACTGACGATTTAGACCAAACTTTAAAAAAAAACGTATATAAATTGTACAAAAACATTATATTGTCATTTCATTTTCAACTTACGAAAATACGATCACGTATGGACGAAATTTATTGAATTTAGGTGGTTAAAAATGAGCAGCACAACGAAACGTCATTATCTCATATTTTTGTATCGCTTATTTCATTCGTCAGCCCCCTGTATCTTCGTGAATAACTCGTCTTTAAAAATACGGCTCATATCCGTAATATCAGACAACAAAACACACTTAGAATGCTTCATCACTCGTCTGTTCTTTTTCAGTGGTGTTTCACTTATTAAGTAACATTGTGGTTCAATTCTACAAAACTTAATGTGTTTAAGTCTTTATGTATTTCACCGCAGAACGAAGCAAAAGTAAATTGACTGCTAGTAAGAATTACTTCTAAAAGTAACTAATTTATGTATGCGATTATGTTTGTATAAAATTTTCATATGGCAGTTAATTATAATTTTAATATGAACTATAGGGATATTTTTGAAACATTATTTGATAACTTAGAGTTGGTTAAGTGTAAGAATGGCCACCTGGCTAAACTTCGCCCGTTTTATAAAGTGTACAAATGTATACTCTGTCTAAAGTTAATTGGAAGATCATAAAACGAGGCCAACAGAGCGCCGACGTTTGATCTGTGCCGCCGTCAAAGTACCAACCTCGTTTTCTCAATTGATATTAGAAATTCTATATAACTATATATTATATTATTATGCATTTTTATAATAAAGTAGATATTATTATTTATCAAAAAAATAAAAGCCAGTCACCCATTAAACTCTGTAGCTTCGACTCTCACAGAGGGTAGCTGGTAGTATCGGTAGCCACTCCCCACGCCCATGGGGTGAGTGACTACAAGATCCGAGAATCGTGTGCCCTGAGCAGACGTAATGAACCGAGGATGACGCACTCTGCATTCTGCCGGCTAAGACCTTTGTCGAATTTCTGCAGGCCGGTATGATCTTAAGTTCTGAAAGCAGTGTGTGTGTCGTTCCACCGAGGGCTCCTATAATCAGTACCACTATCTTAACAGTATGGTCTGGATAGAATCTGCGGAGTTTGAAGAGCAAATCTCAATATTTTGTCCGTTTTTCCTCCTCCTTCAAGACAATGTTGTTCTCCGCGGGGGCAAACTTTGTCTTGAGTTTCTGGTCGAGGAAGACTACATCAGGCTTCTATTTGCCTGACGGTGGGAAATGAGTAGTTCCAATAAATTAGACACTTCTCATTTCCCACAACGGACTCAATATCCCCCGGTGCGTAAGGCAACACTGGTGTCTCGCCTATCCCTTAAGTGATGATAATAAAGCACTCATAATGCCCCGTCGTGCCTCTGGATATAGACCGAGACTGCGTTCAAGTGCATTAGAGTCTCTGGCGCCCTGCGGCAGGCCCTGCAGCTGACATTAAGGACCTCTATACCCATGACACGACTTCGATAAACGAGAGTATTGAATACACCATCCTGGCAAGCCATTATGAATCCCTCGGTCTCAGACTTCAGTCTGAGTAACTTTAATGTCGGCTTTTCGCCGAGCAGGTTCCAACTCGGGGACAGAATCGCGATTTACCCGTTCGACGTCGAAGGAGAGACCAAGTTCATCGGCTGCTCTCTGTGCTGCCTTAAACAAAAACGCTCGCTCCACTCCATTTTCATAGTCCCGGACCATGCAGAGGAGGGGATCCGAACACCTGATAATCTTACAGGCTCCATCCAGAACCATCCTGTTATGGAGACTCTCTAAACTCAAGAGTCCACGGCCTCCCCAATGTCGCGGGAGGTATAGCCTATTCAGATGCATCTTCTTGCGGGTTCCTACGTCGAGTTGACGCAACTCTTCTCGACTCCATTTCACTACTCCAAAGGAGTAGAGAAGGATCGGAACGACAACGGAACGGTAGTTCTTCCCCGACAGTTCTGAAGACCAGATTTGTCGGAGTTGGTGCGGAGAGCATTTTTTACTACACTCACTTTTTAAGTGGAGCGTTGCTCGACACCCAAGTAAGTGTAAGATACCTCCATTTACGAGCTGCGCGTCTTCTCCGTAGTCTCCTCATCGATCTCTCTTGAGATGGAGGAGTGCACATTTATCCAAACCGAACTCCATACCGACAGCCTGCGTGTACTCCTGCACCACCCTGTGTAGGTCCCTTTCTACTGAGGCATAAGTTTAAGGGCATCCATGTAGAACAAATGGGTGACCTTATGCATCCTGTCGCCGGGGGTACCGCAGTTGTATCCACGGGGTTTTCGGAGCGAGACGGATAATGGCAGTAGTGAGATGCAAAACAGAAGGGGGCTAAGAGAATTCCCCTGAAATATTCCCCTTCTGAATGTTACCGACTCCATCTGGACTATAATTACCCGATGTAATGGTAAAGCGGGTCCTCCAAACCGGCATCAGTTCTTCTATGCATCTCACTACGGGACCGGGCACCGCAAGACATCGGAGCAAGTATACAATAAGCTCGTGCGATGTCATTTCAAATGCCTTGCGGTAGTCGATCCAGGCCATGGAGAGGTTACGCTTATACTGTACGGAGTCCTGCGTGACACATCATGTCAATCATCAGGCTCTCCTTGCAGTCAGCGACACCTCTATAGTTATTATTATTATTATTATTATTATTTAAGTACTTCAAACACTATTAATATTGGCAAGTGGTGCAGAGAATCTAATGCTTCCTAAAACAGTAATTTAGGCAAGGGAAGAAAATGTACAAGTGGTGAAATAAGGAGAAAATATTCATTAATTATTTAGAAAATATTCAATAACATGTAGCTATTCAAATATAACTGTTTTTGTATTTAAAGTGGAATACATTATTCATGTAAATTTAATGATTGTCTCTTAGGTGTTATGTTGCTGGTTTTTCGAATAAAATAATTCAATAATTACTAAAGAATAAACGACACGTCTGACAGATATGCCCATTAATTGGGTTAAACAATGACTGATTTCGCTTTGTTGACTCTTTGTTGATTTTTCCTTCATATAGTGCTTCACCATCCTCAGTGGTGATTATCCAGAATCGTGCTTATTTCAATAAAAGGTAAAATATTTTACATCTTTTCGTCCACTTACAGAGTTTCATCAGTATTCGTGCTTGTATCTTCTATATTTACATTAGTAGCTTATTTACCTACAATTTAGGCATCTAAGTAATTCAATTTTCACTTAAAAGAGTTACTAAAATATTTTTAATGAAATCGAACTGCTTTCAGTCCCGAAATATATATTTTTTTGGGCCGACCAGAAAGTACACCCTTCTGGAGAAATTATCCACCAGAATTAACATTTTCCCGGGCTAGACCGGAAAGTGACATTAGAGATCGGCAAGAGCTTTTATATACGACTAACAAATAATATGAACATTAAATGGGTGATTTTTTATATAAAATGCCATCAATTAATCCCACAGGGAATTACGATGAGGGAATTCTGGTCATTATATCCCCTCGTGTACCAATCAGAAAATTATGCATGAATCAGTCTATCTGTGCACATTAAAAGTGCCAGAGAGACTGGTAACTATGAAAAAAATATAAACAGACGCCGTAAACAATCAAAGTAAAAACGGTTTTTGTGGAATTGTGTTAGTTCTGTGGTTGACGGATTGGAGAGTGATTCAGAAGATACTATTCCCTGTACTCAACCAGAAATAACTGAAAGAGCAGAAGCAACAGCATCCAATTTACTATCACAGAAATAAACAAGTTTTGATGATAAAGCGTGCCAAAGTTTCATGGACTGGCGTATTCATAAAAAAAACTAACTCGCTTTCTGAAAATATATTATTAGCCTATTTTGCTGGCTTAGCTGACAGATACAAATCTTCTTCATTATGGTCATTTTATTCCATGCTAAAAACGTTTTGAAAATAAAACACAACATAGATTTGGAAAAGTATGGAAAACTACGTTCTTTTCTGAAAAGAGAATCTGAGGGATATGAAGCGAAAATGGCCAAAACTTTGACAGCAGAAGAAATTAATAAATTTATAAAGGAAGCTCCTAATAGAGTTTATCTTTAACATTAAGTAAGATTGTCAGATACTAAATGTCTCAAATCTAACATATTAATTTATTTAAGGTCGTATTAATCGTGGGAATTATGGGTGTATATCGCTCTATAGTCCAGGGAAATGAGTAAAAAAAGTACCATGTTCGGGACTGTGACTCATCCAGGCAGAGACCACGATTTTTAGGTAGTATAGGTGTCAATAAATGAAACCTATATAAAATCTGCGGTCGATTTTCTGCATATGTTTATTTACAGCCATTTTAATGCAAAAAAATGGAAAAAACGTGTTTTTTCACACTTTTTCACCTGCCAGTAAAAAGTAAACTATCTTACAGATAAATCAAATGAATCACCTTGTAGGAAATTAAAAAAGCTTTTAAATGGCGGTTGTTAAATGTCGATATAGTTAATTGTTGCTAAGATAATTGCAAAATGCGGAATTTTATGCAATAAACAATATCTTGTGTAAAAAACAATCTACTGTTTTGTCCTTGCGTAAATAGTTGACTCTCATAGTGCTTAATATCTGGTAAAAATTTCAAATCGATTCGTCAAATAGTTTTTGCAAAATTGCATTAATTTATCCCAGAGACCTTTTTTTTGCAACCCCACCATGTCCAGAGAAATCAAAATACAATGATTCTACGGCCTCCACCTGAAGGGGAAAGACTTGATTTACCAAAATGCTTTGTTAGATATCGAAAAAATTAATTTTCAGACCTGCAAAATGACGTTGCAAAAGAACTCAGATTTTTACCTTATAAACAAATAGAATAATTTTTTAACAATTGATTGTAGAGCATCGGTTTTTCGATATTTGAAAAGCTGATATTTTTACACGAATTTTGAAAAAAAAAAGAAGGTCCTAGGTCAATTTGGGGCAAAGTTAGCAATTTTTTTTCAAAAATTCATAGCTCCTTTGTTTATAATAATTAAGAAATGTAACAAGCGCCATTTTAAAGGGGAAGAGTTCAACTTTTAGTGTGTATGTGAATCGACAAATATTCTGTATTATTATAAATTACAGCGTTATTTATATCGAACAATGTGTTTCTTTTCACACTTTACAAATTCTATTGTTTATAACTTAATATAACAGTAATTTATATATTTAATTGTACACAAACCTTTCCTATAATTTTCAATAAGAATAATACAAAAATTTTGATAATGTGTAAAAATATTTTTTTGTAAAATGTTTAAACAAATTACAGGTAATTATTACTCTCTTATTATTTTGGAGCAGATGTGCTGAACCATAGAAAGTTTCTACTGTATCATACAAATCATGATACATGACAAACGCTATCACTACATGTACATTCACACGCGTGTTGTATACTTCTACGAAGGAAGTAATGGTTTGTTTTATTATTTATTAATAATTAATAATACGCAAATTAATAAGAGCACTTTTCATAAATTGTATGGTAATTTTGCATTTGAAAAATATCTTAAAAATGTAAATTATATCGAATAGAGTGTTTTTATTTTATAAATTTGAAAAATCCAATTGTTTATAACAATAAGATATATATTTACGTGTACATAAGCCTTTTCTACAACTTGCAACAAGAACAAAACAAAAAATTTTGATATTTTGCAAAAAAAAAAATTTTTTTAAATGTTTAAACAAATTACATTGTTAATATTAATGTTAATAGTTTAACAGATTGAATATTATTAACGTACGCAAAAAGGTACCCCAAATTGAAAAAAGAAACATCAAAATCGGTTAACAAACACCAAAGTTATGACTTATGTGGTCAGTTTGAAGATGCTGTTTCAATTTTTGAATGCGCGGATTTGAGGGTTCCCCCTCCACAACCTCCGAGCTAAGTTGATTCGAGCCTCATTTTAGAAGCTTTGCCAACAGTTTTGAGAAAGTGCAATCATTTTCAAATTTTTTACACTAAAAGTTGAACTCTTCCCCTTTAAAATGGCGCCTGTTACGTTTCTTAATTATTATAAACAAAGGAGCTATGAATTTTTGAAAAAAAATTGCTAACTTTGCCCCAAATTGACCTAGGACCTTCTTTTTTTTTCAAAATTCGTGTAAAAATATCAGCTTTTCAAATATCGAAAAACCGATGCTCTACAATCAATTGTTAAAAAATTATTCTATTTGTTTATAAGGTAAAAATCTGAGTTCTTTTGCAACGTCATTTTGCAGGTCTGAAAATTAATTTTTTCGGTATCTAACAAAGCATTTTGGTAAATCAAGTCTTTCCCTTTCAGGTGGAGGCCGTAGAATCATTGTATTTTGATTTCTCTGGACGTGGTGGGGTTGCAAAAAAAAAGGTCTCTGGGATAAATTAATGCAATTTTGCAAAAACTATTTGACGAATCGATTTGAAATTTTTACCAGATATTAAGCACTATGAGAGTCAACTATTTACGCAAGGACAAAACAGTAGATTGTTTTTTACACAAGATATTGTTTATTGAATAAAATTCCGCATTTTGCAATTATCTTAGCAACAATTAACTATATCGACATTTAACAACCGCCATTTTAAAGCTTTTTTAATTTCCCACAAGGTGATTCATTTGATTTATCTGTAAGATAGTTTACTTTTTACTAGCAGGTGAAAAAGTGTGAAAAAACACGTTTTTTTCCATTTTTTTTTGCATTAAAATGGCTGTAAATAAACATATGCAGAAAATCGACCGCAGATTTTATATAGGTTTCATTTATTGACACCTATACTACCTAAAAATCGTGGTCTCTGCCTGGATGAGTCACAGTCCCGGCCAAAACCTCATTTCCCTGGATTACTAATGAGATGTATGAAACTGAAGACGTGAAAGATCTTATTAATAATTGTACCTAAAGCGAAATCCAAAGTGGTAAGAAGTTTTGTCATTACTGGTCAAATTTATGGGATTGTAAAAAGTACATGGATCTTCGGCCGTCGCACGTGACAATAAGCTCATTTTTTTTTTAATTTCCAAAGAGGTAAATGCACCATTCAACGAATAGTAGAAAATAAGTTTACTGTACTTGGAAAACAAATAGCAACTTATTTGAATTTGCCAAATTCTGAACTTTACACCGGTCATTGCTTTCGGAGATCTTCGGCTACACTATACCTGGATGGAGGTGGCGATATTACGGGGTTGAAGCGTCATGGAGGCTGGAAGTCCTCTCTCGTAGCTGAAACATACTTCGACCAATCTGTTAAAAATAAAATGACAACAGCCGAAACTATTTCAAAGCAAGTGAACAATGCTACGGCTTCTACTTCTACAGCTGCTAGAGTGATTAATGCTGATAGTATTACTACTTTTGAAAATAGTACTAACACAAAATATGCCCTCATCAGTTCAGTTTATTAACTGTAACATTAATTTACATTTTGTTGAAAAGAAATAAATGTTAAAAAATATTATTTTGGGTATTCAGCAGATAACTTTCAAAGAAAACATTCGTTTCTTTCATATGCCATTGGTGCAAGTCTGAACAAAAAGGAAGATCATCAAGACTCCCCTACGGTGACTTGTCGACTTCTTTCATACACCTACCATATCTAAGATTCAGCATGAAAAGCATGAATAAAACAACCACTCTTTCTATATATTGATGATTCAAGTCTGATCATGCTAATATATATAATATTAAGTATCTCTAGCCCCACCTAGAGGATACTACATCACAATCAAACGTTTATTACATTTCAAAGTCAAGAAAATACTAAAAAACACAAAGATAATAGTTATAAAATTTCGCTCACCGCATGCATGTCCAATAATGAAGTATTTCATATATTTTCGACGGATTTATGCCTTTAAACATTGTACAATCTTTTTCGTTCTCTTTAGAACTCGTCAGAAGGATATAAATCCAATTCGAAATAAAAGTTACTATTAGAAAATAAAGATGAAATATTTTCATGTCAAAAAATTGACAGGAAGACATCTATTTACTTGACAAATATATTAAAAATAACAAAAAACAAACATTCCTTTAGAGCCCCAAAACTCGTCTAGTTTAATAAATAAATACCTATTATTTCTGCTTACATCATTGTTAAAAAATATTATTTGAATATTTGTTTTTTGTTATTTTTAATAGAGTTGTCAAGTAAATAGATGTTCTCCTGTCAGTTTTTTGACATGAAAATATTTCATTTTTATTTTCTAATAGTAACTTTTATTTCGAATTGGATTTATATCCTTCTGACGAGTTCTAAAGAGAACGAAAAAGATTGTACAATGTTTAAAGGCATTAATCTATCGAAAATATCTGAAATACTTCATTTATTGAACATGCATGCGGTGAGCGAAATTTTATAACTATTATCTTTGTGTTTTTTAGTATTTTCTTGACTTTGAAATATAATAAACGTTTGATTGTGATGTAGTATCCTCTAGGTAGGGCTAGAGATACTTAATATTATATATATTAGCATGATCAGACTTGAATCATCAATATATAGAAAGAGTGGTTGTTTTATTCATGCTTTTCATGCTGAATCTTAGATATGGTAGGTGTATGAAAGAAGTCGACAAGTCACCGTAGGGGGGGTCTTGTTGATCTTCCTTTTTGGTCAGACTTGCACCAATGGTATATGAAAGAAACGAATGTTTTCTCTGAAAGTTATCTGCTGAATACCCAAAATAATATTTTACTTCCACATCCAGTGGAAGTATAGTAACGACAAAAAAATTTTAAAAAATTTTGATTGTTCAGATAGGCTTAGAATATCACGGAACGTCGAGATTTTAAGTTTGAACGAAAAAAAATTTCTGTCTGTCGGTCTGTCTGTCGGTCTGTCTGTCTGTAACTTTTTTTGTGCGCACGTTTACTCTGGAACCGTTTGAGATATTGACTTGAAATTTAGCACACATATGTACTTTAACGAGATCTAGAACTAGATTATATTTTCATCTCGTTCCGTCGAAGGGTTGGGGGTAAATTGGGGTAAATTTGGGGAAAATAGGTAAATCAAGCAGGTAAGAGTCCATAAAATTGGTATTTAGTATATACAAGAGAAGCTAAGGTCCCAAAAAAAGTTTTGGCATTAGCCACCACCATTACCACCCCCACCCTATTAAAGGGGATAAAAAAAAATTGTGATTTAGTGTGTGTACAAGAACCAGAAACCTCAAAATATTTTTTTACTTCATCCACCCCCACTACCACCCCCCATCACCACCCCCACCCCGCTACCGATGTGGGGTATCGTTTTATGGGTTTTTGGGGTAGAAAATTTCAAATATTATATTATTAAAGTTCCATAAACAATTATTTCCACATACAAATTTTTTTCGTTGTGAGTGACTTGGATAAAAAATTTGGATGTGGAAGTAGTCATTCCTTGGGCAGCAGTTTTTTAACAATGATGTAAGCAGAAATAATAGGTATTTATTTATTAAAGAAATAAATAATTTAAAAATTAACATTTTTTATGCGTTTATATATTATGTATGTATCACTATATTTTATATACAGGTTAGTCGTATATAACTATAATGGCTATTATTACTTCGGATGGTTACAATGGTTACAACACTCGCTCGCTGCACTCTCTCAAGTTGTAATCTCCTCAATAACAAGAGCCTTCATTATAGCATCGGTGTATAATATACTATTCCTATCCCTGCTATTCTCGTTGCAATGGAAACTAATTTGTATTAATTATTATGTCAAATAGATAAATACACTTGACTTTCACGAGTTTTCAAAAGTCAATTCACAAGTAATGGAAAATATGAATTCAGATTTTGAAGCGTTACAAGCAGACCTTGAAGTTGTATTATAATAGTGCCGGTCGTAAAAACATTTTATTTAATTAGTTATTATTGTTTGTCGTTGTATTTGTTAGAAAATTTATTAAAAAAATAATACAAAATTGATTGTGTATGAGAGTGTCGGCCGAGAAAAAAAAATGTACATTACACAACCGAAAAACAGTATTTTGCAGTTCTCCCCAAGCTTCCAGGACTCACCTGCTGCTCGCCCTGGAATCTGCTTGGGTCGAACAACAAAACACCTCTTTCCGGTCTTGTAATGTAAATTATTATTTTTATTAAACACATTATTTAATTAATAGAGGAATGTCTCTTAAATAAAAATAAAACAAATAAAAAACGACAAAAAAAAAAAGAAACAAATGGTGTCAACTAGAGACAGATATATCCTTTAGTTTCCATAGTAAACTAAAATCTCGGAACTTATTTGATCCCAATCTGCTAAAATTCACGTTAAATGTACGCCTGATTGTCTTAAGACAATCCTTTGTTCGGTAACTGAACAATTTGAAGTAACTCACCTACGCAAATTCGAGGTCCTCCGCCGAAAGGTAAATAGTACAAACCATCGACGTTGTAAGAGTTGCCATCAGAAAATCTCTCTGGCTTGTATTTTTCGGGCTCAGGAAAATATTGTTCATCATAATGTAGTCCTAACATTGATATGTAGACTGGCATACCTTTTTCAATCACGATGTCTGTTCCACTAATTTTATAATCCGCGTTGCATCTTCTATCCAAAAATGGTAAAACGGGATACTTTCTGAGTGTTTCTAAAAATTGAAAAAGTACCAAATTTGGAAAAGACAATATTCTCACACAATGACATATTAATCGGTATGAAGGTACTTTATACGTCAATAAAAATTTACTTTATTATTACTAAATAATTAAATATTAATGAAGACTTTATATTACAGTACCTAGAGGTAAAAAAATATGTAAAATTTCGGAATAATTTCTTATGTAATGATAATTTCTCTTAATGGTTTATTATTGTAGTAAAAGGTATCATTTTCAGTTTCTATATGCCCCGCACTCTTGCTCAAAAACCACTCCTAAAGTGGTAAAGTGTGGAAGCCATATTTTTGGTGTTTTGGAGAAAAATTTCGGGAACACATTAATAAACAATCCTTATTTGGATGCCATAAAGTGAAGATTCTCATTTTCCCAACCAAAAGTCATTTAAAGAATTAAAGATTTTTTTAATATAAAAAACAAGTACCTAGTATTTTCTGGATGATGATATGCAAAAGTGTGAGAAATATTCAGGGGTGAGAAATATTCTGAATTGACTAAATCACCTTATTATGATAAAAAAATATCAAACTGGGTGATTAGGAATTTCTTTTGCAATTAATACCAATAAAAACTTTAAAAAGATGCACCACTTTAATTGGTGGGGATGGGTGTAAGAGTATTCAGAAGTAATCACATCATAGCCTGATAATAGCCATTTATCGAGGAGTTGTGTTTTTTTTAAATAGATAAATAACCGTATATTAGATATTGTAACTTACACCATTTTTATAGGTGGTAAAGGGTGAGGGAAACGAGGGGAGGGGGTGTGAATTTAAAATTTTTGTTTCTTTTTTTACTCACCTAACGAAACTGAGTATTTCGAAAGAATTTCCTGCACCAAAGAATAACATTTTGTTGCAAGTTCTAATATCAATTTCAATGACACCCCCAAATAAGGGTTGTTTTTTACTGTCTTCCCTATGTTTTTAGTATACTCGGATGATATATTCGTATTCAGCGCCCCAAAATTAGTAAAAAAACATGATTTCCACACTTTACCACGTATGGGCCAAAAAAGCCCTTTTTTTAACATTGTTCTTTAGATATTTAATATTTGAAAAAGTATTACCTACTGATTTAGTTTTGAAACGAAAGATATTTATATTTTTGGGAAGCATACATTATTTTGGTTATAACATGTTTATTAATTATGATACAGAAGCAAACAAAAATCATTTAAAGGCCGACTAATATTTATTTTAAATTCTGTTCTTTAGAACTTTTGATTAAAGTGTCATAATTTCTAAGATATTCAATATTTAAATTAAATACTTCATCCTATGAACGTTCGAATACCATTTATAAACTTAAATATCTCCGAAACTATTAATCCTGCATAAATATATACAAAAGCATATTTATTTCTCAATTTATAAGATTTATTTTTGATGTCCGCCATTTTGCCTCTAAAGCTAATATTTATTGGGATATTTCCAAAGAAATGAACATTGTACGTTTTCTCCAAAATCTCTTTATAGTTTAATATGCATATGCAGGAGTGACTAAAAAAATTGAGCGTCTAAGTAACGGGTGTAATTAGTTTTATGACATTAAAAAAAAACTTGTCGTGGGGAGCGACTAGATAAACAAAAACCTCATATAACATAGAGTCTAAAGCCCATAGTTTTGTAGAAAAAAAAAACCAAAAACTTTGAAAATTTTTAAAAATATTGCTTGAGAACTGCTGGAATACTAGGCTTTATATCATCGCGTCTGGTCGCGCATGATACTCTGACATTTGTGCAGATAGGTATAAAATGTCGGAATCTTTGGCGGTGCGGTAAAGATCGCGGTAAAGACGCCGACATTTTTTGAGTGCTTGGTAGATCTGAAGACAACTATTCTCTTCTTTGCGATATTTTCAAGCAATATTTTAGTTTATGTCGTTACTTGGTTAAGTACGTACACACTGCCGGGCCTACCCGTTTGTTGATTTTGTATGTTGCTTTTGTACGTGTTGAATTTTGGGCCACTTTATTTTAGTTAAGATTTATTTTATTGACTTACCGTCAAGTTGTTAAGTATTTGGCTACGTACAGACATATCTACGTTCTTTTTGTGTTGCTTTTTGGATTTTAGATCAAGTTTTTTTTTTATTGACAACGTTTGTTGATAGTTTAGTGTGTTTAGTGTTGAACGGAGTACGTATGTACTTAGTTCGACGTGCCGAAATGTGTATTGATGCAGATGGAGGTCATTTCGAACAATTTATGTAATCAACTTTAATTTATTGGTAAGTTATAGATTTTTCGAATAGGCCTATCTACCACCGACGCTGTCACATTGCTATCACTTGCAAATCAAAGTCGCTTCTTGCTTAGGTATAAACTTTATTATTATGAGCAAATTTTGTGATTTTGCGACAAATTCAAAAGGATTGCTTTGTTGTTGGGTGTTACCTGTTGGGCAATAAAGGTATCATTTTTTTTTTTTTTCGGGTAGCCCGCTGCCGAACAGGACTTCCGTGGCCTCCGACACCACACGATAGCCGCGCCGGCAAATTCCTTACAGCCACTCTCCACGACCTGTGGAGTTAGTGACTGTAAATACCTAAATCGTATGCCCTAAGTAGACGAAGGGACCTCAAGATAACCGCCTTCTGCATCTGGCCTGCCAACTATTCTGCCGAATTCTGATAGGCTGGTATGATCTTCAATTCTGAGAGCAGCGAATGCTTTATCCCTCCGAGTACGCCGATTATTAGGACGACCATCTAGACCGGGTACAGCACTTGGAGCTCATACCGCAGATTACGATATTTGGTCCATATTTCCCCCTCCTTCAAAGCGATGTCTGTCTCAGCAGGTGCTGAGAATTCGATTACAAACATCACTTCGTTCTGATGGTCGAGGAGGAGTATGTCAGGCTTGTTGGCTTGGATTAGCCTGACAGTCGGGAACGAGTAGTTCCAATAAATGCGGCATTATTATTATTATTTTTTTTTCACAGATCTTTTTGGTTTATGCACACTGCCGGATTCTGAGACCAAAGCACATGTGTTTGGCTACGACATGGAAAGAGCTCTTCTTGCAATAGATGTTGTGTCCAAAATTACAACTTTCTGCATCTGCGTGAGGTGGGTCGTACATACACTTAATTCATCTAATTCCTTTAGGTTTTTATACACTATTCCATTCGCCCATATAACAATGAATATTATTTTAACCTTTTGGACCCCCACACATTCTTTATTTCGATGGCAAGATCTTCATACTTTCTGATTTTCTCTCTGTAGGCTTTCTCGATGTTATCGTCTAAAGGGATTGTTATGTCTATCAGGCTGACTGTTTTATTAATTTTGTCCATAGCTACGATGTCAGACCTGTTATGCATAGTTGGGTGATCACTCTGTACAGGCATGTTCCAATATATTTGAAAATTGTCATTCTTACTGACAGTGGGCTGAGGGTTATATTTACAATAAAGTGTATCTTCCTTTTGGCTGCCTGTTGTTCTGCATATTTGTTGGTGGAGGATCTTGGCCACATTGTTGTGTCTGCTAAGATACACAGTAGGCACTGAATATGTACAGGCGAATATTATATGCTGAATGAATTACTCACTTGCATTGCTCATTCTATACTTGGAGTTTTCAACTTGTTCTCGGAGTATGTGCCTTCTTTAAGTCCTAGTAGGCACTACTTCATCTTGTATAGCAGCAAGCGAGGCCTCAGTTTCAGCATACAAATATCCCGCAGTAAGGTACGATACAGAGCCTATCTTGTCGGCTGCGTCTTGATGCAGTGCACAGTAGTACCTGCCGTGAGATGCTTTCTTCACCCACTGATTCTCCGGGTCTTTTACACAAATTCTTTCAGGTTCAGGTTCCAGCAGACAGGTTTAGTGGTGAAAGTTTTTGGTCAACTATACACAAGGCTTTGAAGAACGGCAATTCTTTCTCTAAGAAGTATTTTCTCAAGCTATTTCTTTGTTTCTCGTGTGCTACTTCAAGGCTAACCAAACCCCGCCCACCTGCTGTGCGTGGCAGGTATAACCTTTCCATAGCAGATTTGGGGTGGTGTATCCCATACTTCGTTAGAGTAGTTCTCGTCTGTCCAGTGTCAGCAATTCTGTTATGGACCATTTTAGGACACCTACAGTGTATATAATAACTGGAAAAGCCCACATATTAAGTGCATTAAATCTATTTTTTTAAGAGAGTTCTGTTTTCAGGATAGTGGTTACTCTTTTAATGAACTTTTCCCCAATCTCCTCCATATTTTTGGTGTAGTCTATGTTAGCAGCCTGTAGAATTCCTAGCGCAATGCCAGATGTAGATAGTAAATCTAGCGTAGATGGCGCACTAGACTTTTCTGAGAAATGAATAGCTGTGCAATGGGTTTCAACCGGCTCTCCTCAGACTTTCACTTAGATAAAGAAAATAATTTCAAGCGGAAGTATATTGTTTTTATAATTTCGACTATATCCGCCTAAAGAACCTTGGACACAGTGTTGATATACAACTATACTACTAGAATTATTGACTTAATGTTTCGTTCTTATATGTGATCAGGTAGGGTCTCACATGATCGCCGCTTCGCATAATGGAGCATATTTTGGGCGGTAAATTAATATTTCTACATATGTAAGGTGATTTACACATGAAGCAAAGACACGATAATTCTAACTTCGACAAGCTTTACCTCGAAATCCTGAATTTCTGGGATTTTTTGCTCATTGAGACATTTGATCAGAGCGCCGAGGCACACAACATAAAAAAATTCAGCCAACTTAACGGAAACCACTTTTTCCATA
The DNA here is from genome assembly GCA_936432065.2 of Rutpela maculata. NCBI lineage: Eukaryota > Metazoa > Arthropoda > Insecta > Coleoptera > Cerambycidae > Rutpela > Rutpela maculata. The sequence goes on from OW386289.2 coordinate 45,274,982, forward strand.
GGAAAAGTGCGGGGGTCCTTTGACAATTGAATAATAATTTCCTATTGTTATAATCATACTTACCCATGATACACATATCTAAATATTTCATTTCCTGTAAGCCTTCATAAGTGATACCATTGTATTCTTTAATGTTTTTAACTATTTCCTTTCTCAATTTGTCTTGCATTTGAGGTTGTAGACACAATTCATATAAAGTAAATGACATCGTGGAGCCAGTTGATTCAAGTCCAGCGCCGAAAAATTGCACTGCTTGCGCAACCACCTTGTCTCCCTCTAAAAATAACGTTAAAAAAAATTCTCTTAAAGTTAGTAAATTATTAATATACAATTATTTATAATTAATGCATAAAAAATTGACTGTCTTGACCTCGCCCCCCCCCCCCAAAAAAAAACAAATCGACACCACACGAACTACTGCTATTATTGTCCGCTCTATTAAAATAAAAATCTTCTGGGATGGACGGAATATACAGAATGTATTAATACCAAATCTGTGTAAAGTAAGTAAGTTAGTTTAGTCTGGATATACATACCACACATATGGCGGAAGGTGAAGGTCATTTACCTGCCAAAAGCAGCCGTGATATCGGACCAAGCGCCCAAGTTATACAAACCCATTAGCCTGTCCTCTTTCGTACTTAAAACATTGGAAATACTATGGGACTGGCACATACATTAGAGACTTAAATGCTAAGGGATAATCCTCTTAATGATCGTTAATATGCATACCAGCCGAGGAAGTCAACAGACCTTGCGCTTGATTATTTGAATGGGCTACTGACAAAATCTATAGATGGCAAAGAAATGGCAGTGGCAATATTTTTGAACATAAGAGCGTTTAATAATGCGTTTAATTGCAATAAAGCAATCACTAGCATTTTGTCAATTAGAGGAGTGTCAACAGTACTCTGCCAATGGATTAAAGACTGTCTAAAAAAGGGTAAATAGTATCCAATCTAGGTGAGGCTACCATTGACGCAAAGGTGAGTACAGGCGGCCCCCAAGGAGGAGTATTATATATCCAGATAGCCCAGACCGATTCTAAGAATATTCCCAGAGTTTACATTTAGAAGATTCAATTATTTCTATTCCAATTATTATTCCGATTATTCACAGAATATTCATTATTTATGCAAATGGCACAGTTTTTATATATTTCTTGAACATTCAAAACAGATGTTTTAATAATATTGTAAGATTTTACAGGAATATGCTTTCATTATTTTAGAAAACATGTTACAACATTCCCAGAATATTTGACTGATTATTTTATGAATATTATTGGTATAAATTTAGACAATTATTTTAAGACTTTCAAAATTCATATACAGTAGTGGTATTTTAAAATATTGAGTCGATGCCAATGTAAGGAAGAAGAGAAGAGAAATGGACAAATAATATGCTGAAAAGAAACAGATTTAACCTACACTGTTGCCACTTTTCTCTTTAGCTACTTTTAGTAATAGGCAGAACTCTTAACGTGCTGGAATCAATGTTAATATATCACTTTCTTTCACGTACATTATTTTGCTATTTATATTTCACTCTATCTTATTAAAGGGATCGACCCAAGATTTGTACCTGCAACTAATCCGATTTAAGACCACAACTTTGGAACAGGTTGACAGATTTTTTGCTTTTTAATTTGAGACATAGTACTTAATAAGTTATTTGACAATGAATGATGTTTTCGATCCATTTAACGGACTACACATTCACACGGAAACGATGACGATGAAAATTTCGAACATTTCTAAATGGTCAACTAAAGCTTATCAAGTACTAATAGTCCAGTGTTTGACGGTAAAAATAGGGTATTATCTCAGAACACTTTTATACATCATCGATTTTGATGAAAATTTGTAATTAAGCTCATCTAACTTCTTCATCTAACTCTTTTCTTGAAAAGTTATATGTTCCTGAGTGTGCTTTTTGTTTTTTTGTGGTGAAAACTACCCTACTTAAAAACATAGATTTAAGCCTTACATAGATTGAAATCATGTTTAAATATGTAGAATAAACATTATTTCATGTCCTGGAATATAACTTATGATGTGTTACAACGTTTCAACCCTTTAAAACCCCCCCTTATGACGAAATTTTTAAAGAAATTAGTTTTCAGCATTTAATCATGCATTTCTAATGAGTTAAAATCCCGTCACTGTTTATTGTACAATTTATGATTTATTGCAACGTTTCATCCATTACAAACTGCCCTCGTAATAAAATTACTACCATATTTACTTGAAATTAAAAACTGAAATTATTGAATTAGTTTAAAGGGGGAAAATAATTATTTTATTTACATTATAATAGCATGTTTTATTATTGAAAACATATCGATCATCAGAAGAACTATCAACACTATCGACCTCCTACTCTTGGTCTATAATTGGAGGACAATTCTGACAGTTGTCACCGGAGCATGTTCTGCATGTTGCGTTACAAAAAAGTCCAACTTTTCGGCAGCTATACAAGCTCCGCCGTATCCTTTTTTGCAATTTTTTGCAATTACAGAATATCATTTTGAGGAATTCTGCAGGCATATCCAGCATTTTGATTGGTAGTAAAAAACCTTCATTATTAATCCATCCCCAATCAATTGGACGAATATTTTTGTTCCCAAGCCACATCTGGATTTGTAAATAATGTGCTCATTCAGAGCATCAATTGTCGGAACAAGGAATGATAATCTCACAGCACCGTTTTTAGTGGTAGCCTTAAAACGGTGCTCCTTGATTAATAAAGGAATCATAGCGCATCTACTCGAGAAACGCTGATAAGTCTGCGACACGGCTCAATTTTTTCAACTGTATCTCCTTAGCAGCTCCGTACAGTAATATTGTGCAGTACCTACCGGCTTCTAAAATATATAAAATAGTAAGTATAAAAAAAATAATAATTCTTGAATTTGTAATATGTTTTATTTTAATTTACATGCTCCGAAAATTTCACCGAAAAAAGGCGATTAGTTTTTCAACGATAACTTCCTTCATTTTTAAGCTATTCGATCGCTAAAAAAATCATTTTGTAGAGAATTTTAAGGGCTACAATGCATGTGAACTTTCTTGAAACCTTCGTATTTAAGATTTTTGAATTTAAAGGGCTCGGGGAAGGTGGTGCTCGCACTTAATGCAAACTTATAACAGTGTTATCTCAATTAATTTTTATCCTAGAGAAATTAAAAAAATAATGAAATTTTCAACAAAAGAAAACTTAATTTTGTACTGTAGTATTTTTTAGTATCTTCTTTAGTTTTTGAATTATCGTAAAAAAATGAAAATATTTTAAGAAATTTCAAAAATCATTTCAAATTTGAATCAATTTTTTTTTAAATCTAGGCATCCCAAACCGATCAAACTTCTAGAACATGTTGTTAGTACTTAAATAAAGTAAATTGTAAATGGATTACGTTCAATTTCAATTCTTGCGGTGAAGCTATTTGTTTTATTGCTGAATTTTTCTCCGAAAAAACGAGACAACCATTTTATTTTTATCATAACTCATTAGTTTTTATGCTAACGACTTTTACCAAAGCTCATGATAAAGGTCTCCTTACGTATTTTTAAAAATGTCTTATATGTTTTCGTCCAAAAATTTTCCGTTTTTCCGTTATTAAACATTGAACGGTTCGAATTCAGTTATCGGCGAACAAAAAGTCACCTTCAACGAGCCATAACTCGGTTCGTATTACATCTAGAGAAATAAGAAAAAAACTATCGATTTATCATTTTAAATAGCTTCATTTCTGCATATAGTAATTTTTTTGACAAAACGTAAAGTATTCGAGTTATTCGCGAAAAATCGTTCCAAAACATGAATTTTCAATCACGATTAACTCATCGAAAAAAATTTATAGGACATTTTTTGCTTAGAATTTATTTCCCTATCGATTTCTGCAGTTATTTTGAATGTAGTAATTTCCACCCCCGAGAAGGGGTGGCATCCACCCCCAGGGTAAAAGCACACATCGGCACTATATAACTTTTGTTCCTTGTGCCATTCCCTAATAACTGTCCAAATTTTACGTCAATTGGTTTTGTACGAAAGAATTCTGAGCGAAAAACCGTCAAACACTGGACTATATAAGTCTCAAATAAAAGAAATAGACCAATTGGAAACACGTTTCAAAATAAGTGGGTGTTGCAGTCTTAAATCACACACATAGAATGTTCTGAAAAACTAAATTTACCTTCGTCTTATTCGACAGTTCAGATGGTTCGCTCACGCGCATTTAGGAAAAATGTTTTTGAAACTACACATGAACTACACTTTTTTTTTTTTTGACAAAAACAATATTGTTTGTGAAAACTACCTCAATCATTTATTCTATTAATACATTCTATTGGTGCCACTGAAATGCGTTCACATCCCTAATGAACTCCTAATTTGATACTCGAACTGCGCTCACCATTTCTTACTTTGGTTCAGTTTCATTTTTAGTTAAGATAACGCAATTTTTCCAAATTTATCTCATAAGTAAAACAACGCTTCGTATAATTATTGTTTATTGGCTGGATATATTTAAAAAAGAAGTAAACATTAGACAGTCATAACAACATGAAAATATTAAATTTTATTGAGATCGTACGCTTAACAAGCAACCACGATAAAGGACGTGATGATGTTGAACGTACCATAAAGCAAAGGGAGACCGAGCAAAACATATAGTAAATGTCTACTATGACTTGTGGTACCTATTCTCATATGTAAAACAACGCTTTTTATAATGATTGTTTATCTCACAGAGTTAGACATGGGTGACAGGCAGGGTTCAAATTGCATCCACCATGTTGGGTCCGCCATATTAGATTCACCATGTTGGATCCGCCATATTTGATATGCTATATTGATTAGGTTAGGTCCGGTTCACTTTTAAACTTTGAATGAAATGATTCACATGCATTTGTGGTCCTTAAAATACTTGCTGTTTTTGCAGCCCATATTGTCGGTGGAAATACAGAGTCACTTTCGATATAATTTTCCACTAAAAAATGTATAAATCTAAAAACGTAATACAAACCTAAAATGTGTGATCCAGTATTTAGTTTTTCGCTCATAAAATCTTCGTTAGTTGGTTGGTCGGTCGGTCGGTCGGTCTAGCTAGCTAGTTAGTTGGTTTGTTTAGTCGAGTCAAATTAGTCGAGAAAACATAATTTTGCTAAATGAGTGGGCAGTGGCTTGTCCTGGAAGCCTACGCAAGCAGTCCACTAATAGTAGACTAGTGTGCACTAAGTAGTACACTTTTGCGGACATGTTATGTCCAATATTTTTTTATATGGTCATGATAAGACAATAATTACCTAACTAGAAAATAAGTCTTTGATTTGTTGACTTTTAACGAAGTATGAGAATGTATCAGATTTGATTTTCAAATCTAAATATTATAAGCTTTTTCAGATTTTCCAAACTGATACTTTCTGGTCTAAATATTGTGTAGAGAGAACTTTTTCAGTCGGACACAGGAAAAATAATGTTAGTTCATATTCACACAGTAGTGAGAGGTACATACGTAGTAAAGGTAAAAAAATGCTTGCTCAAGTAGTCTTAGAATGTCATCAAACGTCGAGCTTTTAAGTTTGGCAAAAGAATTTGTTTGTCTCTAACTTTTTTATGGAATGGTTTAAGGTATTGACTTGAATTTTGATATATTATATTGTATAGCAAATATTCTTTTTGTCTAAAAATTTCATAGAGTGGTAATTAAAAAGATATATGAAACAGAAAATAACCATCTTGCCAATATTTATTAAATATTTTAACCGATTAATTAGGTAATTCTAACCTAAAAAAATTGTAAAACAAATATAAATAGTAGTATAAACAACACACTTACCTAATTTTCACGATACTTCGATTTCAATGCAATCCACAAATTCATAGAATTTATCACAGGAATGAATTATGTGTTCTCAAATTAAAGAGTATCTCACGAATGCAAAGGTTTAGGCCAGTTTTCTCGCAGATCGGATGAAAGCATGGCAGCTTGAAGCATGTTCTGTATATCTCTCTTCAACTGACTAAGCCTCCTGGGCTTATTGTGCTTACCCTGTTTTTTAGTTGTTAGTTTACACTTGTCCATTTTAATATTCCTGTGTCACTGTTTGTGTTTGCCCGTAGATATTATACCTTCTGCGGACCAATGCCTCGCAGTCATGTATAATATGTTCTACAGTTTCTGGTACCTTACCGCACAGTCTGCAGTTAAGGTCGCCAGCAAACTTTCCAATTAAATGCAGGTACTTCTTGACAGGAAAGTGTCCCATCAGAAGACCAGTTATGATTCTCAGCTGAATCCTGTTCCTTGTGAGCAGTTGTTCAGTTTGTTTTGAACATGGTCCATTGATAAGTGTTTTCCTATGTTGATTTCCTGGAATATTTCTCCAGTAGTGGTTGTGTTTACTCTTGACCCAGTCTTTGATTACCCTTCTGACTGTATTTGTGTTAGTCGCATCTCTTTTTCTGTTCTGAAATGGATTAGTGATGGGAATAATCGAAAGATTTTAAAAATCGAATACTTGGTACTCGAATGATTTTGATAATTGAAATATCATTCGAATGATTTCATTCGCATGATTCGGACAACTCGTCTCTTTCACATCTCGAGATCTCGCCAAACGGCGAGCACCGAGCAGTTGTAGTTTGTAATAATGCGCTCGGATGAATATTAATCGAGGGATCTCAAATCTTAGTTTAAATTTAAAATTATTTATCGACCATAAAAAAATTGCCGTTATTTGTATACTTAGTTACTACTAGTCCTAGAATGCTGATTTAATATAAATACAAATTATGAAATAATCCCATTGCTTTTTCGTAAAGTGTATACGTTAACCATTGTCCGACTGCATGTATTTTATTGATGTATTGAAAATTATTTTTTCTGTGCCAAATAGGCGTTTATTGCAATGTCAAACTATTTTATCTTTGAGCTATTCGAAATCGAATAATATATATAAATCAAAATTTCACTCCTCTCTCTGAATCCGAGCACCAACACCTAAAACCGTTCGATTCAAAATTTGTTACAAATCTTGCATCCGAGTGCCGAGCGAAGTATGAATCATTTGAATGGCAAATATCCAAACAATGGCATTGACAATTCATTCACTGCTCGGATACCGATCATTCGAATGATTCATGGAAGATTCTCGAGATGTCTCGAATATTTTAATAATCGAATACCTCGATTATTTTCATTCGAATAATCCCATCACTAGAAATGATGTAACCGTGGAAAAGAACATATCACGTGTCCCGACTACTGACTCGGTGGCAATTCTGAAAAACCAATCAGAATGCAGAATACTGCGCGATAACATATTAAAGACTTGAAAATTGAATATTAGTTATTTCGAACTGTCCCGGTGTCTGGTGTTTGTACGAGAAGAAATATTATTTTTTGTAATTATTGCCTTATTAATATTGATTAATATTATAATAATAAAAGCACCTATGTACTTTTGTAAAAAAAAGTAATGCATAAATTACACAGCCCCACAAAAAAAATTCAGACCATGTATCCCTATATATTTTCGGTCGCTGAATCTGAATCTGAGATCAAAAAAAATCGTACACCTTCAAAATCATTAGCTAGAGCCAAGAAACACCCCTGGAATGGGGTAAAAAGAATATTAAGCTACGAGAATAGTTGTTACATCTTAATCAATAGAAGTATACAAATTAAGATTAAACAGCAGAGTACATACAGTAGATATGAAACAAACTCCAGGGAGGGTCGAAAACTAGACCCCATATATAAAAAAATCGATCCAAAACAGCAATGTCTGCTGAAAAAGCTCGAAATGTAAGTTTTGTTAAAGTGATAAGAAACTGCATCCAACGTAATTTTCATAAACTGCCCCTATAGGGTTGAGAACAACCACCTCTGAGTTTAAAGAACACGAGAAAAACAATAAAATAGTTACATCCAACAATATTTCTATTTTCATTGATGCTATGATTGACTGAAATTGCGTAGTACTCTAAAATAGAACCAGAAACTTACGTACCATCAACGTCGTACAGTGTCAATCCTCAGAAAACTACCTCCTCTGTAAGATTTAAATATAAAAAGTTATAGTGACATCTATACAAGTTCGAAATACCTACGTTGTGTGGAAGTGAGAAGAAACCAGACTCGTTCGACGCTGTTCGACGTGGATGCTGGAAAAACAGAGAGTAACTAACCGGATTTACATTTTTATGGATGCTATGATCGGCAAATCGTGTTGTACACTTAGAGTTTGAAACTCAAGTTCTATCAATGTTATTAAGTAACACCCCCCCCCCAGAAAGGATGTAAGCTACCGTTATTCAAGATGTAACGAAAAAAATGTTGCTGTGAACTTAATCTAATTTCTTCTCACCCCCACAAAACGCAGACGTTTCGAGTTTTTTCAGAAGTCACTGTAACTTCTTATAGTTTTTTCTTACTCAGGGGGTATTTTTCACTTTTTCACCTCCTAGGGAAGTGTAATTGAATAACAACAGTGGTACGTGACTTTCTAAATCTAACTCTGAGTACTACGCAATTTTAACCAATCATAACATTCATAAAAATGGAAATACTTTCAAATCAATGTTTTTTTCTTGTTTTTTCTGTGTCATTTAAGATAAGGGGCAATTTTTGGCAGCGCTGTTGGGGTAGTTTTCAATAATTGAGCCAAAACTACTGCAGACTCTTCTCATATTTACAAACTTCGGGAGTTTGGTCACTGCAGCTTTTTCAAGTTGAATCTTGGACACCCTCTGAGAGTTGACACTGTAGGACGTTGATGGTACGTAAGTTTTTAGTTCTATTTTAGAGTACCACGCTATTTCAGCCAATCATAGCATCCATGAAAATAGAAATCCTGTTGGATTTAACTATTTTATTGTTTTTTTCGTGTCCTTTAAACTAGAGGTGGTTGTTCTTGTTGTAGAACTCTCCAAAATCGTCCTAAGTTGAAGACATAATCAAAATTCGACTTAGGCAAAAATTTCATTTAAAGACATTTTTGGGAGTCTGCAGAGGCGCAGATCAGTCCACAAGGGCCGTTTTGGGTTCTATAAGGCGTTGGAAATGACCAGGTGAAAATTCGAAGAAACACCGAATTTTCACTTAGGAAAAATGTTTTTGGTTCAGAATATGAGAGTAGAAGTATATAATGACAAAGATTTATGAATAATATACTTTTTCAAAGGTACCATAAATTGGACTTTGAAAAATAATATTTTTGGAAGGGCGTCAAAATTTGGCCCAAGAATCGATTTATCGAAAGTACGCCAAAGTTTCACTTGCAGACTAATTTTTCAAAACTGCGTTGAAATTTGGCTTGAAGATCGATTTTTCAAAAGTACGCCAAAATTTCACCCGCAGATTAACTTTTCAAAAGTACCTTGAAATTTGGCTTGAAAATCAATTTTTCAAAAGTACGCCAAAATTTCACCCGCGGATTAACTTTTCAAAAGTACCTTGAAATTTGGCTTGAAAATCGATTTTTCAAAAGTACGCCAAAATTTCACCCGCAGATTAGTTTTTCAAAAGTACCTTGAAATTTGGCTCGAAAATCGATTTTTCAAAAGTACGCTGAAATTGGTCTTAAAATGGATTTTTCAAAAGTACCACGAAGTCAGTTTAAAAAGTACCACGAAAATATAATTTAAATTATTTTTTATTTTTTATTCCTCAACCAAAGACATTGACCTTTGAGGTACGGTCATTGAAAGCCCAATTCTAAAGTATGAGCATAAAATTTTAACGATGCACTGCATCCGAAAGGCAAAATAGAAGATTTTGTCAAAGCCGGCCTAGTGCCGATAAGCAAAAATTGATAAAAATCAATGCACATGTACAAGGCCGGTTTCTCGCATAGAAAGAGTTTGGATTGACCCAGCGGCTCGCAATTTGGTCGAGCGCGTTGAGTGGTCCAGACAAAGCGATGGTAGAAAAGCCAATAACAGGGCTTTTCAAATGACAAAGTTATAGAGGAAAACGCCTTGTGCATAAAAATCCAAAAATTCAATTTTGCCTAAAAGTCGCTCGAAGGTGAGACGCTGCCAAATCGATAATATTAATCGACTGTGATAAGGGTTAGTAAGTCGTGGACTGATCGAACGCCACTCAACTTATGCAGTAATAAGTCCTCTGAATGTGTTTGAGTACGTGAATCTCCATGATACAAGAACTTTAAAGCTAAGTAGTCTCTAGCGAAACTAAATTCATTTAGTAAAACTTTTTTAAGTTAATTTCAGTCAGCCTTAATTATTCATTTACCCAGAGTCTGAAATGATTCAAAAAGCTCACATTTTGATTCTGAGAAGGTACGTATGAATCTTTTCTACCTAATCGATCGTTAGCGTGAGCGCTCTCGCTTGTATGGTCTGAAAGTCACTACCTTGATTGGGGAAGGCACGATTCTTATCTTGAGAATTTTGTATAACCAATTCTGTTAAATAAACGGATTCTTTGAACTAATATTTCTTAATTGATCTTGAGGCCTGTTGACGGTCTATAATCCCTGGAACTTTCGTATAGAAAACCGGATGTGTCGAGTTAATTCGTATTAACGTTCGACCTTCTGGTTGCTTTACGGAGGTTTGAGAGGGATTTTTTTATGCGTTTTTTGAGAAATATATTCCGTTATTAATGGACCAAAACGTGATTTTCGCGTACCAAAACTAATCCCTCCGCAGAGAAATTCTTCGGTTGGGATTTTTTTATGCAAAAATTCAGGAAATTAAGAGGTGCCTAAACCCCTAACGAGGGAATTCAGGTCCAGAGAGAGCGTAGTTTCCGATCTGTGGTAGTGCCGCCTTGGTCCCATTACTCGGCTACCGAAGTGCATCTTATCTCGAACCCGCCTGGGAGGTAGAAGAACGGGGTAATACGCGACTGGCGCCCCCTGAGAAATAAATTGGTGTCGCGTCATTTTGACGCCCGGTAGTGCGTTCTTCTACATGGCGCCCAACGTGGGGCGTTGTTAGTCAGCAGGGCTTTCTGGAAAGGATATGGATGAATCAACGCCTTTCCAGTTTTACGACGAGCCGACATCTGTGATGGACAACGTCTCTAGAGGGTTAGAGAGGCCGTGCGCGGAGGATGTACTGGGTAGTTCGGGGGTAGGCCCGAGTACCACTGAAGGAGTCATACAGCCCTCCTCAGAACAAGTGTTCGCCCAAATGGCAGCAGGTCTTGCCAAAGCTCTAAGCGAAGCCACACACGAGCATAAGTATCGGTCGAAGCATCCAAATGCGGAATTTCATGGCTTCGAACACGAAGACCCTGAAACCTTCATTCATCATATGGAGGAATTTTTCGTCCGAGTACGAATTACGCAGGATAACGACCGTCTGTATAAAATATCAGAACAGCTCAAAGACGATGCTAGGAAATGGTTCGAACAATACCGAACCCTAATTACCACGTATCCTCTATTCCTCGAGCGGTTCAGAAGCCGTTACGATTCAGGTGAAGTACTCACCGAAGCAGTAGCTAATTTATATGGCAAGAAACAAGATGCCGAGGAAAATACGTCAGTATTTATTTCCAGGAAGGTATGCCTCTTCAAGAGGATCGATCCGTTTAAGCCGGAGGCGATGAAGGCGGCTACCATCTTCAATCAGTTGAGACCTGATATGAAAATGCTCCTAAAGAGTGCCGTCATACTAGATACAAATACACTAGTGAAGATGACCGAACAAATGGCCAAAATCATGGATGAAAATAAAGAATTCGAGGCTCTGCAAAATGTCAAAAAAAGCAAGGACCAAGAAGCGTCCACCTCTACCGCTTCAGCTCAAAGGAATCAGCAATCGAGCAGTAACTGGAGAACGGAACCCTCCGCATTAGCGAAGCCGTCCTCCAGTTCCTTTGGTGCATCTAGGACACCATTCAATGGATCTCAAAGAAGAGATAATCCGCCAGCACCAAGGGTGCATTTTGCAAATAATATTTCCTCGCTGCCCAGAGGGGATATACCGAGAAGGGGTACTGGAGACGTAAGGAACTCCCGAGTCCCGTATCGCCCTTGCAGATATTGCCCAACGGAGCAATGGCATTTTCATGCAGAATGCCCAAACAATCCCTATCGTAATATGAATACGGGAAACCAAGCGGGGGTCAGAGGCGATGGCCCAGGCCGAACTGTACCAGCCCCGCCTACCAGGCCCCACCAGGCTCGAAGCGACCCTCGGGGAAGCTCCGAAGCAAGAAGTTTAAATTAAAAAACTTCGATGACCTTCCTGACCTTAATTACCTGTTTAAGGATCAAGAAGTCAACCTATCTCCCCACCGATTCACTCCATTAGAATCTATTAATCAAACTAACGACGCTTTCCCTCTGCCTCGCATTAAGATTATAATTAATAATCGAGCGGTTAACGCTTTATTGGATACAGGTTCGACAAGGAATATTATCCAACCGAAATTTTTGAACGACATTGATCAACTTACAGCTCCCCAAACGTTTGTTATGGCGTGTGGCGATGGTTTAGTAGAATCCCTCGGGACTACGACCATGAACGTTAATGTACTAAATGTACCCTTTCAGACCACGTTTCAGGTCATTCAAAATTTAAACGAAGAGCTCATTCTGGGAGCCCCGTTTTTATATGCTCACAATGTCGTATTCGATTATCAACGTAAATGTGTCTACGTCAGCACTAAAGAGCGAATAACCGTCTTCTGGAATCAAGCGGCACATCAAGCAAGGAAGCAATGCCGGCTTCCCGAAGAACTGATCATCGGAAACGATAATTTAAAACCTCTATTCGAGGAATTCGCTGAATTGTTCACCGCGGTGCCTACCCAAGCTACCACGGTGACAACGAAACATAAAATAAAAGTTAAAGACGACCGCCCGTTTAATATCAAACCTTATCCTATGTCTCCTACTAAGAAAAAAGTTATGTACGATCAAATTGAAGAGATGCTGAAAGCCGGAGTTATAGAACCGAGTACCGCTCAGTACAGTTCGCCTCCCATTATAATAGAAAGGCCCGGCAAGAAGCCTCGCTTCTGCATTGATTATCGTCACTTAAATGAAGTAACGGAAGACGAAGCATCCGTCTTACCTAAAATATACGAGAGTATAAAGGATCTAGGAAACGCCAACATATTTACGGTGTTGGACCTCAAGAGCGGATATTGGCAAATCCCTCTTGAGGAGTCGTCAAAAAATTATTCTACGTTTACAACATTAGATGGAGCATCTTACCGATTTAACGTGATGCCTTTCGGATTGAAGACCGCTCCATGTACATTCCAAAAATTTATGGCAAGAGACGTATTGACCGGCTACTTGCATCATTTCTGCAAAGTATATCTCGATGATATTATCATCTACAGTGAAAATATAGATCAGCATGTAAACCATCTGAGAGCCGTCTTTGAACGCCTACGTTTACATAATTTAAAAGTGTCACCAGAAAAATGTGTGATAGCCACATCTAGTATAACCTATCTCGGGCATAAGATAAATGCCAATACTACTCAACCTTTAGAAAAACATATTCTGCAGATACAGAGCTATCCTGTGCCTACGACAAGGCGCCAGCTTCAGAGTTTCCTTGGCCTATGTAATTGGGTACGTGAATATATCCCTAATGTTGCAATAATTACTAAGCCCTTGACCCGACTACTCTCGAAGGACTGGCGCTATAAGTGGAATACAGAAGCCCAAGAATCCTTTATCCTACTGAAAGAGGTATTAAATAAACCTCTAGGACTGCACCGGCCAGATTTCAATAAAATGTTCATACTGCAGACGGACGCATCCTTAATAGGATTATCTGCAGTATTATATCAATTGGGGGATAATGACCAGAAGCACATCGTCTCTTATGCTAGTAATACGTTATCTCCGACGGAGAGAAAATACCATATCAATGAATTGGAATGTTTGAGCGTCGTTAATTATATAAGGAAATACAAAATATATTTGGCAGACCGTCCATTTATAGTCAAAACCGACAATCGAGCTTTACTATGGTTAAATAAGCATAAGGACGAGAAAACGAAATTTACACGTTGGTCATTATTACTTCAGGAATACAGCTTCACCATAGAACATTGTCCCGGCAAGGAAAATATATTGGCAGACTATCTTAGCAGGAATCCTCAAGGCCCAAACGTCGAAGCAAACGACGAAGAAGAAAGGATGTATCCACCAAAATTCTCGTACAAGGAACGAATATCAGTGATTACCACATTGGAATTAAACGATCAGGTCAGAGAAGCGCAAACGCACTCCAGAGATATCCAAGACCAAATTGAACGATGGAATACTCTAGTGCGACAAGCAGATAAAACCGAGGCAGAGGTGAAATTCGTCAATACACGACAAGTGATAGGCGGCACACTTTGGACGAACGGCGAAAATGTCAAAGAAAAATTATACGTACCAAAACGTATGGTCATGAGAGTAATATCTCATTTTCACGACCGACCGGAAGTAGGTCACCCCGGCCGCGATGAAACTGTTAGAATCATCTCGGGCCGCTATTATTTTAATAATTTGTCGAGACTAGTTAACAAATATTTAAATGAGTGCATTATTTGTAATTCCGTAAAAAGCAGACAATCACAACCGAAGGCTCCTCTCAGAAGCCATGCTCCATCGCATCCGTTCGAAGTTCTAAGCGTCGATGTAATCGGACCGCTTCAGCGAACCAAAGATGCAGATAACCGATATATATTAATGGTAGAGGATGTATTTAGTAAGTGGGTCGAAGCCAAGGCGTTCACCCAAGTCAGTGGAAAAACAATAGCACAATTTATCGAAGAGGAACTAGTGGCGAGATATGGCGTTCCGAGGGTCATCATTTCCGACCAGGGAGGCCACTTCAATTCCGGCTTTTACGATACGTTCTGTACACGTAACAATATTGAAAGATTCTTCACAGCAGCTTACCACCAACAGGCCAATCCAATAGAAAGGAGGGTGCAAGAAGCTAAGAAGATCTTAAAAACCTTATTATATGGTTCACCCAACGACGAGTGGGATCGACATGTTAGTCAGATGGCATATATCTTGAGAACAAGAAAAAACGCCGCTACGGGGCATACGCCCAGTTTCGTAGTACTCGGCTATGAATTACCGCAGATTGGTGATTGGAATATGTTCGCTTATAGACAAGAACGTCGTAATCAAGCGGACGTTCCCCGCCTTGAAAGAGTCAAGGAGATTCGTAAAAATCAAACAAATTACCAATGGCGTTACGCGCCCAAAGTGGCGGTAACGCCGGTCGTATATAAAGTGGGAGATATGGTAATGACTAAAAGGATCAGGAAGGATCATACCTTCACACCGTCGTGGAGTGGGCCACACAAGGTTTTAAAGAGATTGTCCAATGAAGTTTACCTCATTCACAAGGGGGTAACTTCGACGAGATTACATGTCGATGCCATCAGGCCGGCACCTAAGGGAGACCCCGATGTTGAATTGGAATTGTCTGAAGAATCAGAAGATAGTCCGGATGAAACTCATCTTAGTGACGACGCTTCCTCATCAGACAATGAGATCGCGCCCAGGTCAGAGCGACGTAGCGATACCACACTAGTTCAAATCAATGTTCCCGCAAGAGCTCAAGATGAGCAAGATGTAATAAGTCGAGATCCCGATGATGCTCGAGATGAGCCAGACATAGAAGAGTCACCTCTAGATATTTCTGAGGTCGACCACGGCTAATAGCCGTTTTCGCTTTTTTTTTATATTTTTTCTCAAAATTCTAAGTGGCGATTTTGACCTATATGCGGTCGAATCGAAAATTTAAAGTCTACTCCATGAGCAGACATGGAAAGACGGCGAACCCGACGCAAGAGCGCGATCCGGTAAGCCTAGCTTCTCAAGAGCGAGAGCCGCCAAGTTCGAGTAATGGACGTAGGCATAAGTACGAATCAGTACGAGTTTCGGAAGCTGTTTTTCTTATGCAAGAAGACAACTTCTATTTTAATCATTTTAAGTCAACAAAATTAACGTATACCCCAAATGGAAACTACGAGTTTCAGAAGCCGTTCTTCGCTCAAGAAGACGCTTCAATTTATTTTTTTTTTTACTTTTTTTTTCACAAGTCGTGATGACCGCACGAGTATCGTAAGCCGATTTAATCTACCTTACGAAGTAGAAACTACGAGACGAGTTTCAGAAGCCGTTCTTCGCTCAAGAAGACGCTTCAATTTTTTTTTTATACTTTTTTCACAAAGTAGTGATGACCGCACGAGTATCGTAAGCCGATTCAATCTACCTTACGAAGAACCAATTTCTAACCATTATAAGTTAACAAAATTCATGTTAGAAAAATATTTCATTAAAAACAACACATTGTGTTTGTTAGTCGACGCGTCCCAGTCGACGACTTGCTAAAAGTCAATCTAGTTGCTGAACTGCATTTTCCATGTGCAGAAATGGAAAGATGACCCAGCCTGTCGCAAGGGCGCGGCATGGTGAAGTCTGGAACTCAAAGGCGAGGACCGTCCAAGCTGCGGCATGGAGATATAGACAGCCTCTTCTAGAAAGGGCCGAAGTTAAGCAAGAGCGAGACCAGGGCGAAAAAGCGAGTGCAACGAATTAGTGAGAGTGGACGCTAATCAAAATTGTGCTACGCTTCGCTTCGCTTCGCATCTCGACGCGGGTGTAATTAAGTTGATAAAAATGTTGTATCAATTTGGCGTATTGTTTAAAAAATGTATTTATTTTTAAGTTAGATAGGCGAATCAGCCGTCTGCCCCAATTAAGGCCGTTATTTTTAAACATCTGTACCATAGGTCAGACCGTCAAATGAAGGCATACAGGCATACAAGTGAATATGGAATTAAGGGCAATCGATGAGTAGAAAAGATTCAACCAAAGGAGGGGAGTGTTGTAGAACTCTCCAAAATCGTCCTAAGTTGAAGACATAATCAAAATTCGACTTAGGCAAAAATTTCATTTAAAGACATTTTTGGGAGTCTGCAGAGGCGCAGATCAGTCCACAAGGGCCGTTTTGGGTTCTATAAGGCGTTGGAAATGACCAGGTGAAAATTCGAAGAAACACCGAATTTTCACTTAGGAAAAATGTTTTTGGTTCAGAATATGAGAGTAGAAGTATATAATGACAAAGATTTATGAATAATATACTTTTTCAAAGGTACCATAAATTGGACTTTGAAAAATAATATTTTTGGAAGGGCGTCAAAATTTGGCCCAAGAATCGATTTATCGAAAGTACGCCAAAGTTTCACTTGCAGACTAATTTTTCAAAACTGCGTTGAAATTTGGCTTGAAGATCGATTTTTCAAAAGTACGCCAAAATTTCACCCGCAGATTAACTTTTCAAAAGTACCTTGAAATTTGGCTTGAAAATCAATTTTTCAAAAGTACGCCAAAATTTCACCCGCGGATTAACTTTTCAAAAGTACCTTGAAATTTGGCTTGAAAATCGATTTTTCAAAAGTACGCCAAAATTTCACCCGCAGATTAGTTTTTCAAAAGTACCTTGAAATTTGGCTCGAAAATCGATTTTTCAAAAGTACGCTGAAATTGGTCTTAAAATGGATTTTTCAAAAGTACCACGAAGTCAGTTTAAAAAGTACCACGAAAATATAATTTAAATTATTTTTTATTTTTTATTCCTCAACCAAAGACATTGACCTTTGAGGTACGGTCATTGAAAGCCCAATTCTAAAGTATGAGCATAAAATTTTAACGATGCACTGCATCCGAAAGGCAAAATAGAAGATTTTGTCAAAGCCGGCCTAGTGCCGATAAGCAAAAATTGATAAAAATCAATGCACATGTACAAGGCCGGTTTCTCGCATAGAAAGAGTTTGGATTGACCCAGCGGCTCGCAATTTGGTCGAGCGCGTTGAGTGGTCCAGACAAAGCGATGGTAGAAAAGCCAATAACAGGGCTTTTCAAATGACAAAGTTATAGAGGAAAACGCCTTGTGCATAAAAATCCAAAAATTCAATTTTGCCTAAAAGTCGCTCGAAGGTGAGACGCTGCCAAATCGATAATATTAATCGACTGTGATAAGGGTTAGTAAGTCGTGGACTGATCGAACGCCACTCAACTTATGCAGTAATAAGTCCTCTGAATGTGTTTGAGTACGTGAATCTCCATGATACAAGAACTTTAAAGCTAAGTAGTCTCTAGCGAAACTAAATTCATTTAGTAAAACTTTTTTAAGTTAATTTCAGTCAGCCTTAATTATTCATTTACCCAGAGTCTGAAATGATTCAAAAAGCTCACATTTTGATTCTGAGAAGGTACGTATGAATCTTTTCTACCTAATCGATCGTTAGCGTGAGCGCTCTCGCTTGTATGGTCTGAAAGTCACTACCTTGATTGGGGAAGGCACGATTCTTATCTTGAGAATTTTGTATAACCAATTCTGTTAAATAAACGGATTCTTTGAACTAATATTTCTTAATTGATCTTGAGGCCTGTTGACGGTCTATAATCCCTGGAACTTTCGTATAGAAAACCGGATGTGTCGAGTTAATTCGTATTAACGTTCGACCTTCTGGTTGCTTTACGGAGGTTTGAGAGGGATTTTTTTATGCGTTTTTTGAGAAATATATTCCGTTATTAATGGACCAAAACGTGATTTTCGCGTACCAAAACTAATCCCTCCGCAGAGAAATTCTTCGGTTGGGATTTTTTTATGCAAAAATTCAGGAAATTAAGAGGTGCCTAAACCCCTAACGAGGGAATTCAGGTCCAGAGAGAGCGTAGTTTCCGATCTGTGGTAGTGCCGCCTTGGTCCCATTACTCGGCTACCGAAGTGCATCTTATCTCGAACCCGCCTGGGAGGTAGAAGAACGGGGTAATACGCGACTGGCGCCCCCTGAGAAATAAATTGGTGTCGCGTCATTTTGACGCCCGGTAGTGCGTTCTTCTACATTCTCAACCCTATAGGGGCAGTTTTTGAAGATTACGTCGGACCTGATATAGTTTCTTATCACTTTAACGAAACTTAAACATTTCGAGCTTTTTCAGCAGTCATTGCTGTTTTGGATCGATTTTTTTATATATGGGAGGTAGTTTTCGCCTCTCCCTGGAAGCGTGTTTCGTATCTATTGTATGTACGCTGCTGTTTAACCTTAATCTGTATAATTCGAATGATTAAGATATAACAACTATTCTCGTAGCTTAATCTTCTTTTTACCTCTTTCCAAGGGTGTTTTTCTGCTCTAGCTAATGATTTTGGGGGTGTACGATTTTTTTTTACCTCGGGTTCGGATTCAGCGACCGAAAGTAAATGGGGATACATGAGTCTGGTTCGCTGGTCTGAATTTATTTTTTGTGCGGCTCTGTTATTGGTATATTATACAGATTCAGAGAGTCCTTCGTTTGGCATTGCGCTATTAACCGACTGCTCACAATAAAGAGGTCTACCAGTACTCGAGCAGAGGTAAAGAGTGGACACACCCATCAATAGGCATGTACATGATTGCATGCTTCGCTCTGGCTTGCTCTTATTGCCAACCCAATACGTACACTTTCTGATAATGTATATTAATTAACTACTAAGGGAATGTTCTTATTTTATTTTCCTTGGATATTATTGTTTTCTTATGAAAGAATATTCTTTTATTATTCGTATGAAATATTCCAAGACCAGCACAGTTGGCGATCAATATGGCCTTAAAATCAATACGACAAAAACAAAGATACTGATTATTTCAAGAACTCCTGAATCTCCCATACACATTAGTGGTAGTGGATAAATTCAAATATCTGGGAACCTGGATAAACATCTACTTGGACCCAGATATTGAGATCAGAGCAAGAATCGAGCAATCAAGAGCTACTTTTAATCTCATGAAATCCTTCCTATGTAATTCCACATTATCGTTAAAAATCAGATACCGCTTTGTTAAATGTTATATTTACTCAGTACTGCTGTACGGTAGCGAAGTGTGGTCATTGAAGGCCAACACAATGAACCAAATCGAAGCCTTCGAGATGTGGGTGTTACGAAGACTCCTAAAGATTCCATGGACTGCCCGAGTTTCTAACAATGAAGTTCTCGAAAGAGCAGAATGTGAAAGAGAATTACTGCAAATAATAAAAGAAAGAAAGACCTCATACCTAGGTCACATAATACGCGCCGATAACAAATCATTGAAACTAATAATAGAAGGCAAAATTGAGGACCGGCGCGATATTGGCAGAAGAAAACATTCCTGACTGAAGAACATAAGGGACTGGACAGACTTGGATACCCACTAACTTTTTAGAGCTGCCCATCAGTTTTTAGAGTTGCCCAGAACCGCCAGACGTCCACTGAGATTGTTCTAATATAGAGACGGCACTATAAGAAGAAGAAGAATATATACATTCCTTAGAGAACATTTACAGATCATTCTTAGAATATCTTGTGCTATCTGGGCACTGGTGTGTATAATCCTGGTTGACAAACTCCTCCGGAAAATTTATGCGGAAGGATTTGACTTTCTAGGATATGCTGACAATCTAGTGATGGTAGTCAAGGGGTAATTCGCGAGCACGAAATCAGAGCATTCTCGGAGAGCCCTAAATATTGTCGACAGGTAGTGTAGTGAGGAAGGCTTTAAATAACTAAAATAATTAAGGCTCAATGAAGTGGAAATGCCATTTTTCAGCGAAATAAAATAGGGACAAGTTTTGTTGATGTATTTTTCACACCAAAAATACAAGAATATACGAAAAATTATAGGCAATATTATTACACAAAATGTCAACTAAATAAAAGGGGAAGAACTAAACTTTTTATTATTAATCGCGCAAAAAATTGCATTTGTATTAGCGAGGAAAAGAATATTTATTCACCATGTTCTGAAAGTACAAGAAAATGTACTTATTGTTATTATTATTTTAAAGGATCCGTCATAAGGTATTATAATAACACAGGTTTACAAAAAAAATGTCCGACTAATGGGATTCCATTATCATACCCCGAAGGTTTTTGACGTGCTGAACACGATGCCGTAGTCCGTTTTGCGCCATCACGTCAGAATTTCGAGAAAACTTAACCTAAAAGTGCTAAAAATACCCTTTTCGCCTTCGTTCATGCACAAATAATTTCACTCAAGCGACCCCAAAACCCCCGAGAAATAAGTTTTCGGCCACAATCTTCAAATTTTGATATATTTCTGAATTTTAGCGTCTGCCATATTAGATTCGCCATCTTGGATTTAGAAATTATCAAATTCTGACTTCAGATTCGTGATCAACCCCAAAAACCCCCGAGTAACAAAATTCAGGCCAAAATATTGAGTGAATTAATTTGTGCATGAACGAAAAAGGTATTTTTAGCACTTTTAGGTTAAGTTTTCTCGAAATCCTGACGTGATGGCGCAAAACGGACTGCGGCATCGTGTTCAGCACGTCGAAAATCTTCGAGGTGCGGTAATGAAATCCCATTGGTCGGACATTATTTTTTTTTTTGTAAACATGTGTAATCTACAACGAACTGCTCTTACGAAACGGGGGGTCGCTGATCACGAATCTGAAGTCAGAATTTAATAATTTCTAAATCCAAGATGGCGGATCCAATATGGCAGATGCTAAAATCCAGAAATTTTTTAAAATTTAAAAATTGTAGCGCAAAACTTATTACTCGAGGATTTTTGGGGGTCGCTTGTGCACGAACGAAGGCGAAATAGATATTTTTAGCACTTTTGGGTTAAGTTTTCTCGAAATCCTGACGTGATGGCTCAAAACGGGCTACTGCATCATGTTCAGTACGTCAAAAACATTCGGGGTACGGTAATGGAATCCCATTGGTCGGATATTTTTTTTTTTTGTAAACCTGTGTAATTTTTATGGAGACTCGGTAGTTATAAGATTTGGTTAAAGAAACACGCTTTTCTTAGATAGTAACATAATTCAATTAACAAAAATCGATATCTATTCTATCTTTCAAAAAAATCAGTTTCAATTGGCCAGTAGTTTAGTATGGGATTGCATAAGTGTTCTTATGTATCTAGGAAGTGACTTTGGCGTGGGTACCAGAACACTGGTGACACAGAGAAAATGAAAAAAAGAACCCAACTTCTCAGTGTGGCTAAGCTGCTCATACGAATATAAATCCCTGGAATGGTTTAAGAGTTTCCCGAGACAGAGTGGGTAAAAGAGTTTATTAGAGAATTATCGGCAAACCTACAGAAAACCCGCTACGCCAAAATAAACCGAACACTGTCAGCGAATGGGTCTGGCAGAGGATGTAACATTCAGATTCCGTCAAGAAGAACAGGAAACTCCAGGTACTCTTGACGAGAAGAAACCAAGGGCTGATGGTTAAACTAAGGAGACCTTATGGAGGCTATATAGTCTGATACAGAAGACAACATTGGATAAGAAAAACTAGAACAGCAGCGTCACAATAGATCAACAGGAGTCGCAGTGGTCAAGACCAAACAGCTAGCTCATCTTTTATAATCTAATGTGAATTTAGTAGCAATATTTTTACATTAAAAAATAAATTTACTTACCAAACTGTATTTCATTACACAAACTTTTATCTTTTCTCATTTCTACTAATATATCGATGAGGTCATGTCCCTTTATATTTGTCTCTTCTCTTAGCTTTATGGTACTCCAAAATGCATCTGATAAATATGTGATAATCCCTTCTTCAATGAAATTCAAATGAAATAGATTAACCCATCCAGGCATAAAGAAATACGCAGTTTGACTTATAGCATTTCTCCATCGAAAATCAAACATTGCCCTGCCAATCTTCCTAAAATCTGCATCATCTTGATCAAAGGAATGGGCGTTTATTCCAAAAGCACATCTTGCTATAACATCTGTGGAATATTTGGTGCAAATTTCTTTTGCTTCTTGTTCTGCCAAGTTACTTCGTATGTATTTATTCATCTCTAATCCAATATTGTTGATAATGGAGAACATTCCCTTGAGTTTGCCAGGAGTAAAAACCGGTGTCATTTTCGATCTTATTTTCTTCCAATCTGGATTTTTTTGAATGAACGTCATATTTGAAATGAGCTGGTTATGTTTCGGGGAGACGATGGTCCTATCCATAAAATAATGAAAATCTTTTACCAATACCTCTTTGATCAACTCTGGAGATTTCAAAACTAGGTACGGTTCATCAAACACGAATATTCCGAAGAAAGGTTCCTTTGTAGAGTCATAAAGACTTTTTAGCATCTCTCCTATTGTTGCTTTCAATGGAATAATTTCTAACAAATTTCCAATCAGCGGTAGCGGCTCTTTATAAAACACACCTCTTTTTTTCCAGTAGTCATATTTTCTAGCAAAATACTTATGAACCAAAAATGTGGATGTACTGATTATCAAAAGTAAATCTACTAGCCACGATGATGTGATCAGCATCTGAAAGCAGATGATAAAAATGCATTTATTTATATATGTACATCAATCCATTAACGGCTAAAAAATTAAGATAAGCTGCTACTAACAATATTACCTCATATTGCACACTAGGGTGGGTCGAAAAAAATAAATATTTTTTTTTCGGAGCGCGAACGGTAGATGTTAACCGATTTTAATTTTCTTTATGCCGTTTTTCATTTTATTACAATAGGTAACTTTTCCGCTCTAAAGCTAAAATGTTTATTTTTTTCGACCCACCTTATTGCACACCCTGCTGGCAGTGTGCTCTATTTTCACTAAGCACCCCGGGGCTCGCATTTGCTACTAATAGCTATTTATGTAACCAGTTACGAAAGACTTTATTTTGTGTAACGAGCGGAATGAACGAAGCGAGATCCCGCAAAGTAACACGAGTTACACAAAATTATCCTTCGGAACGTGTTACATACAAGACTTTTTCTAATTTTAAACGTCTAAAAACCCATTAAACATAAATGAGATAAATTAAATATTCTTTTCCATAGTTACCTGCTATTATTACACATTATAATTTTAATGTCAAAATTGACAATCAGTATTTAGCCAAGTTATAATATTATTAGTGGAAGTAAGGAGTCGGAAAGTATGCAAATCGTGCTAAAGTTATGAAACCTATCGCCCCCCTCCGTTTTCGAGGGTACTGAATACGAATAATCGGGTGAAAAAGTTTTTGGTCATGCACACCCCCCTTTAACGGCCAAAAACACCCTCATATGACAGCTTGGCATCGACTATTTTTGCAAAGATTCTTTATTTTTTCATGGGAATATAACAGATGGTGAAAGGTGATGTCAGGTAGTAGATCGCAATCGCTCTTGGGAGTGGAATTTATCCTGTCAGGGAGTGTAAAATTGTTTTATCACAATCATACAGAAATAATCAAATTGGCTTACATGTCAATAGTTGGAAAGTATGACATTTCTACTTCATTCGACAATTGAACTGAAATGTGACATTTCAGGTTGGAAAGTGATATTTCAGGTTGGAAAGTAGCCATTTTCTTACCAGTTTTCGAGTTGGAAAGTGAGCATTTGCCAACCTGTGTTCTTTACTTTTTTACTTTTTTCTGCAATAAATTTTCTGTTGCTCGTTCCGCAACTTCCCTGAGTTTAGGAGGAGTACATCCCATTTCACTATCGGTATTATTATCCTGCATTTTATATAAATAGAGGCAAGGGAAAAACACAAACGACTTTGACATTTGTCGTCTGACATAAGAATGTTTTGTTCATTGCCTGCTTAATAAAAACATAAAATGCTATTTAAAAATTTAGTAAACGATTTTTTTTTGGCTTTTTGTTCTTTAAGGGAGATGATTGTGAATAAAATAGTATACATACCTTGGTGGAATATTTCATTGCTCTCTCGACAACAATGAAACACTTTCCACCTCGGTATGTAATATACTATTCTTTTTTTTCTTGTTAAAGACTTTTACCCCCCGATCAAGGATAATAGTAAGAATGAATTGTAACAACCTCAGTGTTGGTTCCCCCAGGGCGTAATAAACTGATTTATTTTATTTTCTAATTTGTATATTGAGTGGGAGTAGTTTCAAAGTCACCATTTGTTCATTTTACATCCTCATCGAAAATGAACCTATCTTCGCAAGGATTTGAAATTCATGTTCCATAATATGGGATATAAGGAAGAGAATACAATTTAAAAAAAAAACTGTTTTTAATAAATGAGTCGTCCATTTCCAAAACCCCCCTAAGTACATTTTTTAAAATAATTCGGTTTATGGCTGGACTTGCATAAGAGTTGTTAAAGGAATCGATCTACGCAATTTTTGCATTTCTAAACCCACTAGAAATCATAATAATTCAGCGTTGAAATTTGTATTTGGTTCCAAAACCCCCTATGGGTAACCGCAATACTGTTCCAAAAACCACCATGTCTCAGAAAACAGTTTTATAGCAAAACTCACTAAGTGTAATCTAAAACAATACGTTATTCTAAATTGAGTTCCTTTTGCAAGTTTGGTACATTTAGTGTATTTAAATTATTTCGATCGATGGATGCCGGTCAAATTTCAGAAGAGTTTGACACATTATTTTAATAATAATTAAAATGTACACTATTGATGTTTAGAAAATAAAACTTTTTCATTTTTTCAGCAATTGTTTTTTAATATTTAAACTTTTTTTGAACAATCAAGATTATGTTGAAAATAATATGATAATATTGATGTCAGAATTTACGAAAAAACAATTTAGAAAGTTAAAATTACAGTTCCAGAACTCCCTAAACGCTATGTTTCGTTCCAAAACCCCCTATAGTAATTTATTTTTGTGTCATATCTGCTTTGTTTCAAACATTTAATTTTCACTTTTTGAATTTAATAATAAAAAAAAATGAAATACCTAACTCTACTATTTACAGAGTTACAAGTTTTTTGCAATTTTCTCAAAATTGTTTATAGGATACATAAGGGGTTCTGGAAACGGACGACTCAAATTATATGTACAGAACACGATTTTGAGTTAACGTAATATTTTTTACAAAACATTAATTTAACCCAAGGCGCTAATTACATGGTTCATATTCCTCGAGATGAACATCACATTCAATGCCATTGCTTTCTTCTTCATCGCACGCACGTTCATTTCCGATTCATGATCGGAAGTATACACTTCGGGTAGGTATAAAATTTGGAAAGTTTACAGCATTATCATAACTATTATCATTGGATTCGTTTGTTTCTGTGTTTGGTTCATCATCTTCATACTCTGGCGCACAATTCTCACAAAATTTACCTTGACAAGTCTTACAAAAAACGCTACATCGTAAACCTAATTTTATGAATCCGCATCGTTTCGTACATCCGCTTTTACAATTCTTAAAATTATAGTCTTTAAAAAATTAGTCAGAAACCAATTGATTTTCTGAAAATTTTGGTTCTACTTGATATATTCATTCACCCCGAGGACACAAGATTTACCAAGAAAACAGTAAAGGCGGCGAAAACAAATAAAATGATAGTCTAAATGAGTCCTTAATATCAGAGACATACGCACTAATCACTTCCAGAGAAATGGATAGACCCAGGGGTTATCAGTGCGCTAATCCTATGCCCACGATGTACCTCCAGAGAAACTGATGGACCTCGAGGATACGAGATTTACCCAGAAAACAGTAAAGGCGGCATAAACAAATAAAATGATAGTACGAGTCCCTAATATCAGCCAAGTCGCTACCTATTACACAGGCAGGCAAAGTAAGAAAAGTGGTCTTTTTCTGGTACTTCATTGGAATAGTATATTGTGTATTTAGGTGTGAAAGCAATACATTCCCTGACGACGATGCAAATTGTTGGCCGAGGCGCTAGCCGAGGCCAACAAGCATCGAAGTTCGGGAATGTGCTTTCACACCGAAGTACACATACTATTTTTTCTGAGATCACAATGAATATTATTATAACTTAAGGAATTCGTATTAATGCATAACATTTCTTCATTACAATCTAACTGCTTACTAATAAATGCAATTTTAATGTGAGTTGGTTTGTCTACGTGTTTATTTATTGTCTAAAATATACATAAAAAACCGTACGGGAATAGTATATTGTGTATCTAGGTGTGAAAGCGATACATTCCCGGACGACGATGCAAGGGAATGTGCTTTCACACCGAAGTACACATACTATTTTTTCTGAAATCACAATGAATATTATTATAACTTAAGGAATTTGTATTAATGCATAACATTTCTTCAGTACAATCTATCTGCTCACTAATAAATGCAATTTTAATGTGAGTTGGTTTGTCTACGTGTATTTATTTACTGTCTAAAATATGCATAAAAAACCGTACGGGAATGTTACCTTCCCGGCCTAGGCCGGGAAAGTAACATTCCCGTACGGTTTTGTTGATCGTTGCTTGGCAACGGATCTTTTCCGGTCTGTTTTCTGATAGTTTCCTAGCAACGGACTAAAATACTGGAATTGTGCATTTTTCGCTATAAAATCGCGTCGAAAATGTAGACATTCCCGATCGATTTCAGAAAAAGTAACATTCCCGTATGGTTTTGCTGATCGTTGCTTGGCAACGGATCTTTTCAGGTCTGTTTTCTGATAGTTTCTTAGCAACGGACTAAAATACTGGAATTGTGCATTTTTCGATCTGAAATCGCGCCGAAAATGTAGACATTGCCGATGGATTTCAGAAAAATATGTATTTCGACGTGCTGAACACGAATCAAGTATCGGTTTAGCTTCATTGGCCACCAATTTTTTGTAAACCGCGGAAATAACTTAAAAAAAATCATAATTTAGTTTATTTTCACGATTTACTAAAAAATGGTAGGTAAAGGAGCTAAACGGATACCTGATTTTAATTCAGCATGTCGAAATACATAGTGTAGCGTTAATAAAGGCCACACTTACCTTTTACACCGGAAGGGCGAACGGCTGCTCTACTGTCTGGTGAGCCTGGGTGGATTCGGTGTGATTTTATATTAAACTTTAAGAGGCTGCTATTTGTCGTTAAAAGTCACTAGATCTTAGAATTTATTTTGGGGCGCCACCGGCTCTAAATTTACAAATTTTTTCTTGGCGACCTCAAGCCAAAAAGGATCTTTTGTAATAAAAAAAATAATGTTATGTAAAGAAAAAGTTTTCAGATTGCAATCATTTATTTAATCCAATAGGATGATAAAAAAGCAATTTGAATTTAAAAACCTAATAATCTAGAGACAGCGTGATACTGAGATTTTATAATATAACAAATAAATAGAGTTCAGTACTCTAAAAATACCCTAGTTAAATATTTACACAAATATGAAAATATATATACAAACTGTACAGCTAGCAATATAGAAAAATAACTTCAAATAATAGTAACAGGCGTAAACCTTAAGTATTGCATTTCACAAAGCGATTCATATCAGAAAACGTACTTTCACTTTCGTAATCGAAAGAAACCTCTGTATACGTGGCCACATATAACGTTGGTGTACAATATATTTGAAAATTATCTGGTAATAAAATTTATATGATGGTAAAAATATATATATGCATATATATGCTTAAATAATGTTGTAATGCCTTGAGCTCAACGATTTGACAAGGGCAAAAATATAGAGAGCTGTATTGCTCTTTAATGACTAAAACATTTGGCAATTAAATATTTTCCTTTGTAAGATTTCCATATATTCAAATACACAAATCAGTATTATTCAACCAAAAACAAGTCAAATATAAAATATATAGTAAAATTCAGAGATACAACTAAATAACGTATTAAAATTGTTACCGAATTTTCCTCCACGTGTTCTCAAAGTCTCGCAGCCTTTGACGCTACTCAATAACCCTGCCCACGAAGGTCTGGCAATCTCGCTGCAGCCTAGAATTTCTATAACAGCTTAGATACGTCCCGTAGATCGGAAAAACGACGGCTCTATATACCTCCAAACTCATGAACTGACGGTCTTCCCTTGAAAGCCAGTTCCTGCCACATCTACCATACGAGTTCCAATGATCTATTACATAAGATGTCTCCCACGTTCCCTTATTGCCATAAATTATACCATACGCCTTAGAATGTGATGATAACAGAGACTATCGTCGGATTGTGGTAATGAAATTACGAGGAAACGAAAGTTACTCGTCATGGGCACTAGAACGTGCTCGGTAAACAGCCTAAAAAAAATACCCTCGTCCAAGTACCATATCTCAAAAAAAAAACCTCGTGCAGGTCACACCACACAGAGCAGAAAATCTCTCTCAAAACACACAAGTAATAATAACAGATATCTTCCTTGGATATTCGAGGCTCTTGGATAACAAACTCACTAATCGCTATTTTCCCGAATAAGTATCAGAAGCGAGTTCTAAGACAGTAAAGGTCAAAGTGCCAGTCCTCCCACGCGCTCCGTTTTCCACCGGTCTCTTTCTCAAAAAACTCCCAACGCTTGCGCTCGATTAATCATCGAATATTTTGGCAATCATCAGAATGGCCAGAGACGAAAATTTCTGACACATA
Organism: Rutpela maculata; assembly: GCA_936432065.2. Lineage (NCBI taxonomy): Eukaryota > Metazoa > Arthropoda > Insecta > Coleoptera > Cerambycidae > Rutpela > Rutpela maculata. Next base: position 45,304,317 of record OW386289.2, read on the forward strand.
CCACAATATAACAATATAACTCTCGCCGTTTTAACAATCAAACAGTTAGTTCTCCAAATATCTTATATACTGCTCGACAGTATTATGGTCGGATTACATTTAGTTCTTTATCACTTGCAACACATCTAAGCTTAATCAAAATTATTCAAATTACGGATGGTTAAAATGTGAAGAAATTAGTCTATTGCAAAAAAACAAAATATACATATATACAGGTGTTCAAAATGAACGCTACAATAGGAGTTACCCAATGAAGTCCTAGAAACAGATCACTTTTCTCTTTTTTTTTGCATCTGTGTGATATATTTGAACACGCAATTTTCTAGAAAATCCGGTGATATTCATATATTACACAAACACACACACAAAAAAAAGATCTGTTTCTGGGACTCCTTCGGACAATCACTATGTATTTCGACATGCTGAATCGAATCAGGTATCCGCTTAGCTCCGTTACCCACCAATTTTTAGAAAATCGCGAAAATAACCTAAATTATGAGTTTTTTTAGGTTATTTTCGCGATTTACAAAAAACGATGGCCAATGGAGCTAAACAGACAACTGATTTGTGTTCAGCACGTCGAAATACATATGGGTTATCCAATGGAGAACCAGAATAAGACCATTTTTTAAATTTTGTGCGCCTGTGTTATTATTATTATTATTATGAAAGGGGTGGTTCTTGACAGTTTAAGGGTGAAGGAAGGGTCGAACCAGCGTAAAACCATTTTTCTCTTGATCAGCGTCCTCGAAAACGGGGGGCGGGAGGTAAACGTCTTTAACAAGAAAAAAGAAAAGAAACAGTTTTACACCCCTCCTGACAGAGTAGATTTAATCCCTAAGGGCGATTGTGGTCTACTAAAGACAAAGAATCCCTGCAGCTGTCATGAGAAATAAACAAAAATGGGTGGTTTGTGGCCGTTTCAGGGGGTGCGCATGACTAAAAATTTTTTTCACCCTGTTATTCGTGTTCAGCACCCTCGAAAACGGGGGGGGGGGAGGAATAGGTTTCATAACTTTAGCAGGATTCTACTTTTTTTTTCGGGAAAACCCCGACTCCTTACTTCCACTATGTTTGATATCCTAATTTGATAGCATAAAGTAAATCGTGTTAATTAAAACGTTTTGTTCGCATTTTGAAGGAAAGAAGAATTTAAAAGCTTCCACTTTATGGACTCAGTATTCAATTTTGTATTGAATAAACACTGTTTCTTTTTCTTTTTGAGATGTTTATTTTTCTTAATTGATGATATAACAAACTTTTCTTCACCAGGTAGATAAAATTTAACTGTTCAAAACTGGTTATAAAAAGTTGGACGTTTTGACACATTCGTCAGTTTTGAAAAGTGTCATTTTATATGCCAAAATTATAAAATAAAATAGTATTTTATATAACGAGTGGCTAAAATGGTTTTTTTTTAAGTGGTGCTATAAACCACACGAGTAAAAAGAACACATTTTAGTCTCAAGTCATATACAAAATTTTTTTTGTATCGCCATTCGGAATTAGAAAACAATATAATTTTGTAAGAATAGACTAAATCTATTGCTGTTTCCATAGAAACCAAGTTTTATTTCTCACTGTGAAATAAAATGTCTTTATTTCACTCTTTTTTTTTATTTTACACTTATTCGTGGATAACTGGTCTTTAAAACACTTGCTCTATTTCGAGCACTTCGGCAGCGCCGCGCCGTCGTGCTCGAAAAATCGCTTATACTTTAATGTGCTATATTTCACACTTTTTTCTTTATTTTACACTTGTCAATAATGACATTGTTTTGAAACCAGTTATCCACGAATACTTTACGCCATTTTTTTTATTGGTACACTTTGAAATCATAAATATGGTATTATTACTACAAAAAATGGAAATAAGAATTAAGAATGTAAAATGGTTGAATTCGTGATGTGACATCAGGATACCTGTCAGTGTCATGGAAATGAGAAAAACAAAAATTAATTTGCAATCTGTAACATAGGATTAATTATTGTCACTACAGTTGTTACTGATTGTATATTGCTTTAAAATGAGTTTTAACATTGATTACTTAAATAGAAAAGCAGAATCGCGGTTAATATCGAAACAATCGGAAGACTCTTATAAAAAAGAATACGGCAAGTTCATCAAATGGATGGAAGAGCAAAAGGTAACAGATACAGATGAACGAGTTGTACTTGCTTACCTTCAAAAAATGTCGAAGCAGTACAAGGCGTCGATTATGTGGGCTATCCATTTGAAATTACAAAGTATGTTGAGGATAAACAATGGAGTCGATTTAAAATCATTTGTGAAAGTGCACGCATTCATGAAGGCCATTAGCAAGAATGACGTAGCCAAGAAGGCATATGTATTCAAGGAAGACGATTTGCGGAAGTTTTTCACAGATGCACCGGACATTACGTATTTATTTTTGAAGGTGGTAGCCATTTGCGGTATCTTTGGCTCTTGTAGAAGATGTGAATTGTGCGATTTACGCTTACATGACATCAGGGAAGAAGGAAGCGTATTGCTTATTACTATCCGACCATCTAAGACAGTGAAGGCTCTACGTTTTACTGTTGTTGATAGTGATGCAATTAGTTATGTGCGATTGGTGAAGCAGTATTTATCATTGCGCCCCCAAAATGTAAGTACAGACCGAGTTTTCTTACGGTATGATAAGGGGAAGGGCACCAATCAAGTGGTTGGTATTAATACATTTGGATCATGTCCCTTGCAAATTGCACGCTATCGATCCTGAGAAATACACAGGATATGCGTTTCGACGTACGTCCGCTACCATTATGGCGAATAGTGGCATGACAATAGATCAAATCCAATGACAAGTATGATGGAAATCGGCAGCTGTGACGACTGATTACGTTGAAGAGAGTATTAGCAATAAGAAGAATGTTTCAAACATTATTGGAAGTGCCATTAATGGAAGCGCAACCTCAATGATAGTGGCGCCGCTAGCCTTTTGAAATGGGTGGGCGGATGTCGGCAAAGGGCGGCGGTACAGCGAAAGACGAAGTTAGCAAAAAAACAAAGTGTACATTTCAGGGCCGCTTCTAGGTCATCAGACGCCTTCGTGCGAGAGCATTTGTTGGCGCCTTTTTTTTGGTGGGCACCGCTCAGTCGAAACAAGGGCGGATCTGGACCTTGAGCTTGGGTGGGGGGTATTTTTCGTCCCAAAATTTTAAAAAATTTTTGATGCGTGGGGGGGGGAAATCCGAAATCCCCGTTAGACGCGGCCCTGGTACATTTATCATTTATATTATTATTATCCTGCATCGCCAACGTAGAGATGTGGCGTGATGCCTCAAGTCGGCGGCGGCGGCGCAGGGTGGGCAGCGACCGGCTCTTGGATTTGCAGGGTGGGCTCCCGCCCACCCCAGCACCCCCTAGCGCCGCCACTGCTCAATGACTTCCGAGAATGTTAGCAGTATTAATTTGAACAGAATTTTCTCTGATTTATAAAACCGAGGTATTACTATTTCAAACAATACCAACTGTACTTTTCACATTCATTTAAAAAATCAAGATAGTTAAATATTTGAATAAAGCTTTTGAAACATTTGTTAGTAATATTTTATTTGAGTTACAAGGTGCTCCTGTCAGATCAATAATTAAAAAGTTGACATTTTGACTTCACGTTTCTCGGGTTGTTGATGTTGCCATTGCAACTTTAAGGGCGCGTTGTATTAACAATTTAAATCCCGGATCAACTTTGAATCGAGGATCAGGGGTCGAAAGTTGTTGTACTATTGTAGATCGGCGTTTTCACGATGGTTAATTCGGAGATCACTTAAATCGCCTCTGATAGCAGATTATACTTCCTGGTCCGTTCCTAATAGAACACCCTGTAGTTGCTTCTAAAGTGTTAACAGTGCCACTTCGTTGAATGAAAATAAGCTGACTCTATCTATATGCCCGTTACCTACGATCAGTCGGATCTAACCTCACATTCTTTCAAATTTTGATATTGATATCAAATAAAATAATAATATTAGAATTAGATACTGAACAATTAAATAGGAAGGGCTGAGCTGGAGTGTTGTTCGCGTTTTTTCTTGTTCTGTTATCATTAAGCAATGGAAGAAAACTACTTAGAAGTGTTGTTCACGTTTTTTCTTGTTCTGTTATCATTAAGTAATGGAAGAAAACTACTTAGAACGATGAAGACTTTTTAGAACTTCTTGAACTAGTTTTACACCCTCGGATTCCACGTGTTTCGAGAAAGACCCAATAATTTTGTTAAGTAGAGGGACAATAAGTTTAAAAATCGTTATGGAATATCAAAACCAGTGGCTCGGTATCTCTTGGACCTCATATATATGGAAATAGCACCGACTACTAATAGGTAGTGTAAAATTATAAAAATTTATGGTGAATTTTTTTTTTTAATTTTTAATCAATTTCGCCAATGTGGTTAGCAACATTTCCTCTTCGGAGGTAAAATTGCCTGCTCTTTTCAATCCCTTGTTATTTGTTCTGGGGTTAGTTAGTTAGAATTTTGCAAAAGTAACATTAGCGATTGAGATAGAGGGAAAATGTATTTGGAAAAGTCGTTCAGAAAAATTAAGTAAGTTCAAATATGAATTTTCATTTAAAAATATTGATTTTTTCTTTTAATTAAATAAATTATCAACATTATGTGTTATAGATAGATAGATAGATCTTTATTGGTCATATATACATAAATTATGTTTTGACACGTCAAAAAATATGGCAATAAAAACCAACAAAAAGTGGTTGTCTTAAATAGAAAAAAAAAGTACACTTTAAATAAAACAAATAAATAACAAAGTAGAGTAAATAACAGTAAGCACATAGAATAACAAACAATCATTATCACACAAATAAACGAGAAAAATCAGTTGACAAGAATTCGTCAAAATCATAGAATGCATTTTCAAGGAGGAAACGTTTAATTACATTTTTAAAGCGAGTACAGTCAAGTGTTTGTACATCAATCGGTAACACATTGAAAAATTTTACTGCATAATAGCAGGTGCCATTTCTGGTTTTTGAAAGTCGGAAAAAATCCAAATATATATTGCCCCTATTACGAGTTGAGTACGTATGTACACTTTCACATGTTATGTAATTATTAAGGTTATTTTTAACATGGACAAGGCACTGCAGTATATAATTACAGGGTAAAGTCAGTATCTTAAGGCTTATAAAAGCATCCCTACAATCATCTCTATATGATAGCCCAGCAACGATTCTGACAGCCTTTCTTTGCAGTGAAAAAACTGTTGAGGTATGTGCCGAGTGGCCCCATATTAAAATGGCATAAGTGAGGGAAGATTGAATTATTGCATGATATGCCATTAAAACCGTTGACTGTGACAAACAATTTTTTAAATTGCGCAATAAGAAAATATTGCGTGATATATTCTTGCAGATGTAGGACGTGTGTTCCTCCCATGTTAACTTACTGTCCAACATAATGCCCAAAAATTTAACGCAATGAGAGGTCGTTTGTACAGAGTGCTGTCTTAAAGAAAAAATCATAGTCTCTGTTTTATCGTCATTCAATATTAACTTATTGTTTAAGAACCAGTTGTGAACCATAGACAAACTGTTTTGAGCTTCTGATAATAAAGTGTTACAATCTTTATGGGAATGAGCCAATGTTGTGTCATCAGCAAAGAGAGTGAAATTTGTTGAGGGACTACTGTTTGGCAAATCGTTTATTAAATTAAAAATTTCCAACTATTTTCTGGAATTCATAGCAATCTGGATGTTCTAAACTAACCCAAACCTCGAATTTTTCTGACTTATTGCAATATTTAAAAAAAAAATCAATATTTTTAAATGAAAATTCATATTTGAACTTACTTAATTTTTCTGAACGACTTTTCCAAATACATTTTTCCTCTATCTCAATCGCTAATGTTACTTTTGCAAAATTCCCATTTTAAAAACATCACAGTTGGCTTTGAAATAGAGATTGAGTAACAGTTCCACCTTCCAAAGGTAGTTCATTATGGGTATTATGTGCTATAAAAAATATATACAAATCCAAATACAAATAGCCAAGTTATAGAGATGGCTTAGTACGAAGTGGGACACACTGTATATTAGTATATTACCTTAGCTGTTCTAATTTTGTGTTCTGATTAATTATTCAGCAATTATTTCAATTTCCCGCTAAAATTGACAATTTTTGACGGAATCAGTGTTGCCAATGTACAGAATCACTCACTTAAAACCGGATCATCTGAACTGCCGATTACTATCTACAAACAACATAAAATTGTTTTGATCTGCGAATTAATTTGATCCTGGTTTCCGTGATCGTAGGTTTAAAAAATCTTGGTACAATGCGCCCTAAAACACGCGCGATTTTAAAACGGATTTAAGCACTCTGAAGCGTACTTTAAATAAGCAAAATAGGGTACCAATAAAAAAAAAGAAATTTAATTTCACAGTGTGAAATAAAACTTATTGGTTTCTATGGAAACACCAATAGAATTTAATATATTTTTACAAAATTATATTGTTTTCTAATTTCGAATGGCGATACAAAAAATTTTGTATATAACTCGAGACTAAAATGTGTCTTTTTATACTCGTGTGGTTTATAGCACTCGCCTTCAGCTCGTACTATAAACGCCCTACTTGTAAAAAAAACACCCTTTTAGCTAATTGTTATATAAAATACTATTCTACAACAAGTGCATAAAGTGGTACTTCTTTTCAATGGGAAGGTGAGTGCGGCAATCCCATGAGTGAACAAAGTCACTTTACACATGAGTTTCTACAACAGTCCTCAATTTCCATATTTAAACAAATAAATTTCAAAATTAGCTTAAACGTCAAAACACAAATTCACAATTGACATTTCTAAAGCGAAGATCGTGAGACGCCCCAATTATTTTCAATTCACTAATGGATTTGGCTATACATAAGCGTGAATAGTCTAGGAAATAGCGTGCAAATTCGACGACGAATGGTTACCGTCTGCCAGTCGATAATCGAAGAGACCATATAAGTACAAATTTTTTTTCTCTCTGGAACTTTTTGGTATGATGGCGGATAGAGAGGGGGGGCATTTATTTTTTAATCGAATGATTATCTATATCTGTCCGCATAGGTAGTTAGTATACCCCAATTACGCTGGCAGAAGAAACTTCCGATCGGCGCGCGCGTTAACCTCAAAGAGAAAAAAAAATTTTAGTTTCTATTTTCGGGTAACGCGCGTGCCGACCGGAAGTTTCGTAATTGGGGATGTGAAGTATATATACTAACTACCTATGCGGACAGATATCGATAATCATTCGATTAAAAAATAAATGTCCCCCTCCCTATCCCCCCATCATACCAAAAAGTTCCAGAGAGAAAAACATTTTGTACTTATATGGTCTCTTCGATTACCGACTGGCAGACGGTAACCATTCGTCGTCGAATTTGCACGCTATTTCCTAGAATAGAAATAATGTTAGTTTTTTTCACGCTTTTTACTTTTACTTTCCTCACTTACCGAGGGAAGTATTGTAATCGTAAAAAAGTCACCCTCCGAGATTTCTTCGGATTTTTACGTTTTACGTTTCAGAGTACGTAGATTACGAAAATTAATGCCGCTTAATTCCTTCAGTCTGTCTATCGGTCTGTCTGTCTGTCGGTCTGGTGCCTGTTGGCGGATAATATTAATATTTGGTAGGTAGTTGACCATACTGCTAAGGAAGAACTAGATACAGTTCCGTTGAAAAATATAAACGGTGGATCCCATAAAAGTATAATTAAGAAAAAAAATATGACCGAACACAGTAATTGTTGGCATGTAGTTAACACAACTGTCAGGAAAGAAAAATATGAAGAAAATATACAAGGTGGTCACGATAAAAAAAATGTAGCGGAGCACAATAATATTTCGCATACAGTTAATACAATAGGGAACTTGCCCAAAAAATAAAATTGAATTAAAATACTCAAAATCGTAAACTAACAACCCCATAGGCAACAAAAAATTAAAAAAAAAAAAAATTCCTCCAGAAATATAAGCGATTAAAATCTGCCGGATTTTACCCACTCCTGAAACGTGACGTCAGAGGGTGAAAGTCGGATGACGGCGTCAAGCAACACCGATTCTGCTTTCGCATGCTCATTTGTCAAAAACAACTAACAGTGAACCCAACCTAACCTAAAATTCGTTGGAAAAACATCTTCAATATTCTGAAATGTCACAAAATGCTACTTTTGATTCGTTCGTGCCGAGTTGAATTTTCGAATTTCGCCGTGCAATTTACGATCAGGTTTATCTGGAAGACTTCCTCTTTATGTCGCGACATCGTACGGCCGTCCCAATGGTGTTCTTTGAAAAATATGAACGTGTCAAGATTGCATGTTTTTGCAATTTTTTCGGCTCCGAAATGTAAGCTGTTTTTTGATATTTTTCGCAGATAACTCCAAAACGGTGGGAGTTAGCTCGAAATAAAAAATAAGGTCAAACGAGTATTTTCCACTACGAATCTTTTGCTATCACCAGACTTTTGATTTTTTTTTTTCGTTTCGGAGATAACTACAGAAATGTCGGCCACGTACGGCAAAAAATCGCAAATTTTGAGCTTCTACAGTTGGCAACTTTTTAATCTTTGCTCCTACGTCAAAACACTACTCTAGCTAATTTAGATATAATTAAATTTGCTAAAACTTTTTTTTTATTTTTTGAATTCCGACAAAAATTAAGGAATTAGAGGGGGGGGGGGGGCGGGATTTGGGACTTTTTTTTTTTCGGTAAAATTTCTCCATTTTGTCACCGTAATTAATCGGTAATTAACTGAAATCGATCTCATTTACGATGTTCACTTAATATCATGTACCATTTTGACGCTCCGTTAACCTCTGCCCTTCGAAACAAAGGTTTCTGAGAAAAATTATTTTTTTAAGATTTACATACACTCTATAGGAAAACGTGTAATTTCCTACCTTTCCTCGAATATCTCGATAATTATTGTTTTTTTCGAAAAATTTGTAGACAGCTTATGTAAAGAGAATTAATTGAGCTTTCCGACACTTTTTTTATTTTTTCTCTACCATAAAAAACAAAAGACTTATGACCGAATATGCGGACGTCTCAAAGCTAACCGCCGCCCAGTTTATTAATTAGGGTGAATGGCTAAAGTACGCCATCTGTTGGACACCACGCGAGACCAGTTTTCACCCGGTGACGTTGTAGAAGAACGCACTACCGGGCGTCAAAATGACGCGACACCAATTTATTTCTCAGGGGGCGCCAGTCGCGTATTACCCCGTTCTTCTACCTCCCAGGCGGGTTCGAGATAAGATGACTTCGGTAGCCGAAAAGCGGGACCAAGGCTGCACTACCACAGATCGGAAACTACGCTCTCTCTGGACCCGAATTCCCTCGTTGGGGGTTTAGGCACCTCTTAATTTCCTGAATTTTTGCATAAAAAAATCCCAACCGAAGAATTTCTCTGCGGAGGGATTAGTTTTGGTACGCGAAAATCACGTTTTGGTCCATTAATAACGGAATATATTTCTCAAAAAACGCATAAAAAAATCCCTATCGAACCTCCGTAAAACAACCAGAAGGTCGAACGTTAATGCGAATTAACTCGACACATCCGGTTTTCTATACGAAAGTTCCAGGGATTATAGACCGTCAACAGGCCTCAAGATCAATTAAGAAACATTAGTTCAAAGAATCCGTTTATTTAACAGAATTGGTTATACAAAATTCTCAAGAAAGAATCGTGCCTTCCCCAATCAAGGTAGTGACTTTCAGACCATACAAGCGAGAGCGCTCGCGCTAACGATCGATTAGGTAGAAAAGATTCATACGTACCTTCTCAGAATCAAAATGCGAGCTTTTAGAATCATTTCAGACTCTGGGTAAATGAATAATTAAGGCTGACTGAAATTAACTTAAAAAAGTTTTACTAAATGAATTTAGTTTCGCTAGAGACTACCTAGCTTTAAAGTTCTTGTATCGTGGAAATTCACGTACTCAAACACATTCAGAGGACTTATTACTGCATAAGTTGAGTGGCGTTCGATCAGTCCACGACTTACTAACCCTTATCACAGTCGATTAATAATATCGATTTGGCAGCGTCTCACCTTCGAGCGACTATTAGGCAAAATTGAATTTTTTGATTTTTATGCACAAGGCGTTTTCCTCTATAACTTTGTCATTTGAAAAGCCCCGTTATTGGCTTTTCTACCATCGCTTTGTCTGGACTACTCAACGCGCTCGACCAAATTGCGAGCCGCTGGGTCAATCCAAACTCTTTCCATGCGAGAAACCGGCCTTGTACATGTGCATTGATTTTTATCAATTTTTGCTTATCGGCACTACGCCGGCTTTGACAAAATCTTCTATTTTGCCTTTTGGATGCAGTGCATCGTTAAAATTTTATGCTCATACTTTAGAATTGGGCTTTCAATGATCGTACCTCAAAGGTCAATGTCTTTGGTTGAGGAATAAAAAATAAAAAATAATTTAAAGTATATTTTCGTGGTACTTTTTAAACTGACTTCGTGGTACTTTTGAAAAATCCAGTTTAAGACCAATTTTAGCGTACTTTTGAAAAATCGATTTTCGAGCCAAATTTCAAGGTACTTTTGAAAAACTAATCTGCGGGTGAAATTTTGGCGTACTTTTGAAAAATCGATTTTCAAGCCAAATTTCAAGGTACTTTTGAAAAGTTAATCCGCGGGTGAAATTTTGGCGTACTTTTGAAAAATTGATTTTCAAGCCAAATTTCAAGGTACTTTTGAAAAGTTAATCTGCGGGTGAAATTTTGGCGTACTTTTGAAAAATCGATCTTCAAGCCAAATTTCAACGCAGTTTTGAAAAATTAGTCTGCAAGTGAAACTTTGGCGTACTTTCGATAAATCGATTCCTGGGCCAAATTTTGACGCCCTTCCAAAAATATTATTTTTCAAAGTCCAATTTATGGTACCTTTCAAAAAGTATACTATTCATAAATCTTTGTCATTATATACTTCTGCGCCATGTAGAAGAACGCACTACCGGGCGTCAAAATGACGCGACACCAATTTATTTCTCAGGGGGCGCCAGTCGCGTATTACCCCGTTCTTCTACCTCCCAGGCGGGTTCGAGATAAGATGACTTCGGTAGCCGAAAAGCGGGACCAAGGCTGCACTACCACAGATCGGAAACTACGCTCTCTCTGGACCCGAATTCCCTCGTTGGGGGTTTAGGCACCTCTTAATTTCCTGAATTTTTGCATAAAAAAATCCCAACCGAAGAATTTCTCTGCGGAGGGATTAGTTTTGGTACGCGAAAATCACGTTTTGGTCCATTAATAACGGAATATATTTCTCAAAAAACGCATAAAAAAATCCCTATCGAACCTCCGTAAAACAACCAGAAGGTCGAACGTTAATGCGAATTAACTCGACACATCCGGTTTTCTATACGAAAGTTCCAGGGATTATAGACCGTCAACAGGCCTCAAGATCAATTAAGAAACATTAGTTCAAAGAATCCGTTTATTTAACAGAATTGGTTATACAAAATTCTCAAGAAAGAATCGTGCCTTCCCCAATCAAGGTAGTGACTTTCAGACCATACAAGCGAGAGCGCTCGCGCTAACGATCGATTAGGTAGAAAAGATTCATACGTACCTTCTCAGAATCAAAATGCGAGCTTTTAGAATCATTTCAGACTCTGGGTAAATGAATAATTAAGGCTGACTGAAATTAACTTAAAAAAGTTTTACTAAATGAATTTAGTTTCGCTAGAGACTACCTAGCTTTAAAGTTCTTGTATCGTGGAAATTCACGTACTCAAACACATTCAGAGGACTTATTACTGCATAAGTTGAGTGGCGTTCGATCAGTCCACGACTTACTAACCCTTATCACAGTCGATTAATAATATCGATTTGGCAGCGTCTCACCTTCGAGCGACTATTAGGCAAAATTGAATTTTTTGATTTTTATGCACAAGGCGTTTTCCTCTATAACTTTGTCATTTGAAAAGCCCCGTTATTGGCTTTTCTACCATCGCTTTGTCTGGACTACTCAACGCGCTCGACCAAATTGCGAGCCGCTGGGTCAATCCAAACTCTTTCCATGCGAGAAACCGGCCTTGTACATGTGCATTGATTTTTATCAATTTTTGCTTATCGGCACTACGCCGGCTTTGACAAAATCTTCTATTTTGCCTTTTGGATGCAGTGCATCGTTAAAATTTTATGCTCATACTTTAGAATTGGGCTTTCAATGATCGTACCTCAAAGGTCAATGTCTTTGGTTGAGGAATAAAAAATAAAAAATAATTTAAAGTATATTTTCGTGGTACTTTTTAAACTGACTTCGTGGTACTTTTGAAAAATCCAGTTTAAGACCAATTTTAGCGTACTTTTGAAAAATCGATTTTCGAGCCAAATTTCAAGGTACTTTTGAAAAACTAATCTGCGGGTGAAATTTTGGCGTACTTTTGAAAAATCGATTTTCAAGCCAAATTTCAAGGTACTTTTGAAAAGTTAATCCGCGGGTGAAATTTTGGCGTACTTTTGAAAAATTGATTTTCAAGCCAAATTTCAAGGTACTTTTGAAAAGTTAATCTGCGGGTGAAATTTTGGCGTACTTTTGAAAAATCGATCTTCAAGCCAAATTTCAACGCAGTTTTGAAAAATTAGTCTGCAAGTGAAACTTTGGCGTACTTTCGATAAATCGATTCCTGGGCCAAATTTTGACGCCCTTCCAAAAATATTATTTTTCAAAGTCCAATTTATGGTACCTTTCAAAAAGTATACTATTCATAAATCTTTGTCATTATATACTTCTGCGCCATGTAGAAGAACGCACTACCGGGCGTCAAAATGACGCGACACCAATTTATTTCTCAGGGGGCGCCAGTCGCGTATTACCCCGTTCTTCTACCTCCCAGGCGGGTTCGAGATAAGATGACTTCGGTAGCCGAAAAGCGGGACCAAGGCTGCACTACCACAGATCGGAAACTACGCTCTCTCTGGACCCGAATTCCCTCGTTGGGGGTTTAGGCACCTCTTAATTTCCTGAATTTTTGCATAAAAAAATCCCAACCGAAGAATTTCTCTGCGGAGGGATTAGTTTTGGTACGCGAAAATCACGTTTTGGTCCATTAATAACGGAATATATTTCTCAAAAAACGCATAAAAAAATCCCTATCGAACCTCCGTAAAACAACCAGAAGGTCGAACGTTAATGCGAATTAACTCGACACATCCGGTTTTCTATACGAAAGTTCCAGGGATTATAGACCGTCAACAGGCCTCAAGATCAATTAAGAAACATTAGTTCAAAGAATCCGTTTATTTAACAGAATTGGTTATACAAAATTCTCAAGAAAGAATCGTGCCTTCCCCAATCAAGGTAGTGACTTTCAGACCATACAAGCGAGAGCGCTCGCGCTAACGATCGATTAGGTAGAAAAGATTCATACGTACCTTCTCAGAATCAAAATGCGAGCTTTTAGAATCATTTCAGACTCTGGGTAAATGAATAATTAAGGCTGACTGAAATTAACTTAAAAAAGTTTTACTAAATGAATTTAGTTTCGCTAGAGACTACCTAGCTTTAAAGTTCTTGTATCGTGGAAATTCACGTACTCAAACACATTCAGAGGACTTATTACTGCATAAGTTGAGTGGCGTTCGATCAGTCCACGACTTACTAACCCTCATCACAGTCGATTAATAATATCGATTTGGCAGCGTCTCACCTTCGAGCGACTATTAGGCAAAATTGAATTTTTTGATTTTTATGCACAAGGCGTTTTCCTCTATAACTTTGTCATTTGAAAAGCCCCGTTATTGGCTTTTCTACCATCGCTTTGTCTGGACTACTCAACGCGCTCGACCAAATTGCGAGCCGCTGGGTCAATCCAAACTCTTTCCATGCGAGAAACCGGCCTTGTACATGTGCATTGATTTTTATCAATTTTTGCTTATCGGCACTACGCCGGCTTTGACAAAATCTTCTATTTTGCCTTTTGGATGCAGTGCATCGTTAAAATTTTATGCTCATACTTTAGAATTGGGCTTTCAATGATCGTACCTCAAAGGTCAATGTCTTTGGTTGAGGAATAAAAAATAAAAAATAATTTAAAGTATATTTTCGTGGTACTTTTTAAACTGACTTCGTGGTACTTTTGAAAAATCCAGTTTAAGACCAATTTTAGCGTACTTTTGAAAAATCGATTTTCGAGCCAAATTTCAAGGTACTTTTGAAAAACTAATCTGCGGGTGAAATTTTGGCGTACTTTTGAAAAATCGATTTTCAAGCCAAATTTCAAGGTACTTTTGAAAAGTTAATCCGCGGGTGAAATTTTGGCGTACTTTTGAAAAATTGATTTTCAAGCCAAATTTCAAGGTACTTTTGAAAAGTTAATCTGCGGGTGAAATTTTGGCGTACTTTTGAAAAATCGATCTTCAAGCCAAATTTCAACGCAGTTTTGAAAAATTAGTCTGCAAGTGAAACTTTGGCGTACTTTCGATAAATCGATTCCTGGGCCAAATTTTGACGCCCTTCCAAAAATATTATTTTTCAAAGTCCAATTTATGGTACCTTTCAAAAAGTATACTATTCATAAATCTTTGTCATTATATACTTCTACTCTGATATTCTGAACCAAAAACATTTTTCCTAAGTGAAAATTCGGTGTTTCTTCGAATTTTCGCCTGGTCATTTCCAACGCCTTATAGAACCCAAAACGGTCCTTGTGGACTGATCTGCGCCTCTGCAGACTCCCAAAAATGTCTTTAAATGAAATTTTTTGCCTAAGTCGAATTTTGATTATGTCTTCAACTTAGGACGATTTTGGAGAGTTCTACAACAACGTCACAGTGCTTTTCGTGAGGAGTGGCGAGGATTTCAACTTTAATTATTTATTGCAAAGTAAGTACTGCGATTTAAGAGCTGATATTCGGTGTGGCGTGTTTTTATACCTAAATATACACTTTAATGAAATAAAAAAAAATGGGCAAGTTCCCCATTGTCAAAGAAGGAAAATATAAAAATTAGCACAAAAAAAATAAAAAAACGAGACGGAGAACGATAATATTTCGCATACAGTTAACAAAACTGTCAGAGTAGAAAAATATGAAAAATAATTATACAGGGTGATCACCCAAATGAAAATTTTAAAAATGTGACGGAGGACGATAATATTTCACATGCAGTTAACACAACTGCCAAAGAAAAATATGAAAAAATATACAGGGTGGTCAACCTAAAAAATAATGAAGAAATATGATAGACGACGATAATATTTGTCAAGGAAATGAAACATATAGTGTGACCCATCTCAAGTGGACACACCTTCGTAGCTTATTATTGGTCATCCAATTTCAACCAAATTTGGATCGGTATCAAAGACCTTTACTGTATCCTTTTTGAGTAAAACAAGACTCATTTCAGTCATTGGCGTGCATTTTTGTTAAAAACAGAGTCGATTTTCCGAGAACCTATATTAGGCATTTTTTTGTTGAAAAACTAATGCAATATTATTGATCAGCACGCTATAAAACCGCTATATCCAGTATTTAACAATATTTTGATTTTTGGTTTTCGAAATACGGTCCCCTTAAAATTACCTATTTTAAATATTAAATAATTAATAAATTGGTAACGAAATTTGTTTAGAAAAAAGTCATTCTTACTTTTCTCTTTAAATTCACGTTTTCTACCATCCCACATCATCAATACTTTCAAATTTCGTCCAAGAATTTTAATTGAAAAATTGTTAAAAATTTTGGCCGTAAATTATTCGGGCATTAAGGATTATCGAATTCGAAAGTACCAATGATATGAGGTGGTAGAAAAAATGAATTTAAAGAGAAAATAAAGAATGACTTTTTTTTCGAAAAAAAATTCGTTACCAATTTAGTGATTATTTAATGTTTAAAATAGGTAATTTTAAGAAGGCCGTAATTCGAAAACCAAGAATCAAAATGTTGTTAAATTCTGAATATAGTGGTTCTACAGCATGCTGATCAATAATATTGTATTCGATTTTCAACAAAAAAATGACTAATATGACTTCTCGAAAAAACGACTTTTTTTTCTTATTAAAAATGCACGACAATGACTAAAGTTTTGTTTTACTCAAAAAGGATAGAGTAAAAATCTTTGATACCGATTCAGATTTGGTTGGAATTGGATGACCAATGTCTGAGTTATGAAGGTGTGTCCACTTGAAATGGGTCACACTGAATATAGGGTGGTCACCCTGAAATAAAAATAATGAAAAAATGTGACTGTTGGCAATATTTCACATGTAGTCAATACTGTCAACTGTCAAAGAAACATAAAAAAATATATACAAGGTGGTGACCACAAAAAAATTGTTGAAAAAATGTGAGGGGTAACATTTCTCATGCAAGTAACACAACTGTCAAAGAAGAAAAACATGAAAAATAAAATATACTGGGTAGTCACTCAAAAAAAAAAAATAAAAATATGACGGAGAATGATAATATTTCGCATGCAGTTAACAAAGCTCTCAAAGAAGAAAAATGTGAACAAAACATGCAGGGTAGTCACCCTAAGAAAATAATGAAAAAATGTTACGGAGAACGATAATATTCGCCATGTACTTAAGACAATTGTCAAGGAGAAAAATATGAAAGTTATACAGAGGGCCACATTAAAAAATGTATGAAAAATGTGACGGATAATATATCATATGTAGTTAACACAACTATCAGATAATGACACTAGTGTTAGGGAAATAACCATAGTTTTTAGTTAAAAGTAATATACAGAGTCGTCATACAACAGAAAACATTATTAATGACTAAAGGATGCAAACTGTACATTTTTAATGAGGCTGTGCAACAGAGAAGGAAATTTTGGGTAAATACCTTTACCGATTTTTTTTCACTATTACTATAACACGTTTTACGCAATAAAAATAATGAAAAAAAGTAGGTAAGTACCGTTATTTTGACGTAGAAAAAAGAGATTTAAAAAAAAACAATATTTTCCGATATATTAAAAAAATGCATTTTTTCACCCCTTTACATCGCGGAACACCGATTGCAATTAGGAAATTATAGATTTCTTAATATTAAGAGTGAAACCTACTAACCCCCAAATTTTTATTGACTCGAGCTTTTCCTATTTTCAAATCTTTTTTCCCATACCAATAAACACGATTTATACAAGTAATTCGAATAGTTTCATTATTTCTGGATTAATATTTTTAGTTATCGAATTATCTAAGGATCCAATTTCGATTTTATATATCTGATCGACCAAGTATATGGGAACCACAACGATAGGAATATCGTTTTTACATATTATAGTAAGCTTATTGTAAAATCTTTTTTTAAATGATGGAAAGATACGGTGAAACAATTGAATAATTGAATAACATTATAAACGCGAATAATAAATTAGAATTCATATTAATTACTATTTGGATGTTTAAATGGAATCTGAACAATAGAATTAAAATAATTGTTTATAATTCCCAACTGTAATAAAAAAAATCAATGCCTTTTACCTATCATGGGTAAAGTTTCTGTAGGTAGCGCAGTGGAAACTTAAAACTGGCTGGCGTAAGGGCTGATAGCTTGACAGAGGAAAATCTTTAGATTTAGTTGTACTGATTTAGCTCAGATGTGGGGAAAACTGAAAATCATGCAATAGAGTCTGCTTATTCTAGTGTTGTAAATGAAATATGCTACTTCAAGAACAGGAAAATGGTGAGAAATATAACAACAAGGACGAAATTACGAATCCCATGTTAAAAATCGCTGCTCAAAAAATCACTACTTCCACATCCAGATTTTCTATCCAAGTCTCCCACAACGCAAAAAAATTTAATACTATATTTTGCACTCTGCAGTCTCTCACAACGCAAAAAACTTTGATACTAAATTGGCACTCCACAGACCGACATCACTTTTTTTGCTCAAATTTAAAATTTCGACGTTTCATGACATTCTAAGCTTATTTGAATAATAAAAATTTTCAATTCTTTGGGGTAAATATTTAAAGCAAGCAAGTATGATTTCATAACATTTGGATTTAGTGTTCCTACGAGAAGCTAAGGACTTAACATTTTTTGGTATCAGCTACCTCCCCATTATCACCCCCACCCCATTATTAAAGAAGGTAAAAAATAAAACGGTGATTATTTAATGTGTGTACAAGAACATTTTTTGCATTTTCAAATTATTAAAGTTCTATGATCAATCCTTTCCACATAGTGGAGTGCAAATAGAGTATTTAATTTTTTTTTCGTTTTAAGCTTGGATAGGAAACCTGGATGTGGAAGTAATGATTCCTTAAGTAACAGTTTTACCAGCTCACTTTGGTAGTTTGGTCTTACAGTATGATATTTCTTGAATGACAATTTGATGATAATATTATTATTATTTATTCGAGATGCAATTATGCATGCTCCTATAGAAATATTAAATTCCCATAATTATGCCCCTTGGATAACAGACATTAAACTCATGCAAAAATTAAGAACTAAGGCATTCCAGAAATTTAAAGTCTCATTCATCTGGACATTGGACGTACTACAAAGAACTAAGAAATTTTACAAAACTCTGCAAATAAAATATAAAAAAAAAGGCTTATTCAAAGTATAAATTAGATAATTCAAGAGAAATGGCAGGAACAAAACATTAACTTAGCAAAAAATTAGTCTTATTCCTGGTAAATTAAACAATGTTATCGAACGATACTTTTGCCTTTGAGGAAACTACAGAGGCAATGGTTTCCAATATAATTTAAAATATGAAATCAAAAGCACCTGGAACCGATGAACTAATATTACTTTAATTCAATTGTGTTGTCCCTTTCTAGTTCCATACATTTTTTTATCACAAACAAATGTATTGCCCTGTCATATTTTAGCACTAAATGGAAAGAAGCAGAAGTTATACCTCTCCCAAAGGTAAACCAACCTACAGAATTCAGCCATCTCAGCTCTATTAGTTTGTTGCCGAGTCTATCAAAAGTTTTGGAAAAAGTTATGGAACTACAGATTGGATTGTATTTAAATAATAATGTAATTTAATAATAGTCCAGTCAACGAATGAGTTGTAAAGTACAAGGAGGGGGCAGAATTATCCTCTTCAGGAATGTGTTAAGGGTAGTTTGGAGGTAAACATACTAAAAGTCCCGTCCCTAGCCCTGCCGCTTCAGGGGGGAGGGGGTGGAAAGTTCCCATTTTCTGCGCAAAATTAAATTATATTAAATTTCCTACAAGAATGTCTATATTCATTTTCTTCCTGGGTTATAGTTTCCGAGATATTCGCCAGCGAAAATCGATAATAATTAATAAATAAATAAATTATGTATCTGAAATGTTTCTATCAAAACAGTTTACCGTGATCTTCTAATAAATTATAATCACAAAACAATCTTTATTTTACAACACTCGACGTATTTACTAACGTAATATTTTGTCTAAATCTATACATTTCCTTAAAAAGAAGACACCCTTATAACTTTTTTATTTTGTTTTCGATTTGAATCAAAACTTATAGAACAAATTGGGATCTACTTATGACTAGAAAAACATTCGCCTGCTACAAATGCAAATCCACCTGCGGTACCAAAATATGCGGAAAAAATTACAAAATTATATTAGGCATTTTCATATCGTAGTGATGTTTACTGCAATATTTTATTCATAAAACCTCGCAGAGGAAAAGTTCAAACTATTGTTTACTCCACCAACCAAATGCAGCAGCTAGGACTAAAAGAAATTCTATTCCTGCATACTTTTACTGGCTGCTATTCAACATCTGCTATATTCCGGAAGAGTAAACTTGGTTTTATAAAACTTTACATCGGGTGACTTTGCCTTTGTAGCAGGCGAATGTTTCTCTGGTCATAAGTAGATTCTAATTTGTTCTATATTTGAGGTTTGTAGCAGGATAATGTTTCTCTGGTTATAAGTAGATTCTAACTTGTTCTATACTTGAGTAAAATTTGATTCAAATCGGAAACAAAATAAAAAAGTTATAAGGGTGTCTTCATTTTAAGTTAGTCACACTGTATATTTAAGGAAATGTACAGATTTCGACAAGATATTAAGTTAGTAAATACGTCGAGTGTTGTAAAATAAAGATTGTTTTGTGATTGTGATTTATTAGCAGACCACGGTAAACCACTTTAATAGAAATATTCAAGGTACCTAATTAATTAATTTATTATTTATTTTGGCTGCCGAATATCTCGTAAACTATAACACATAGAAAGAAAATGAATATAGATATTCTGGTAGGAAATTTAATTCGAAAAAGGGACCTTTCCACCCCCCACCCCCTAAAGCGGCAGGGCTAGGGGCGGGGACTTTTAGTATGTTTACCTCCTAACTATGCCCAACACATTCCTGAAGAGGAAAATTCTGCCCCCCTCCGTGTCCTCTACAACTCATTTGTTGACTGGACTATAATATATTACCAATAAAACAATCTGGGTTTAGACAAGGTCATAATTGTGCAACCGCATTAGTAGATACATTGGATGATATTATTAGAGAGTATAATAATGATAAAATATCCATATTAATTTTCTTGGACTATTCGAAGGCATTCGATATGATTAATCACAAAGTATTATTATCTATATTAGATGTTGTGTGTTTTGGTGAAAATGCAAAAACATTTTTAACTAACAGATTTCAGCAAGTAAAAATGAATAATCAAGTTTCCACCTTAATTTTAGTCTATTGGAATAAACTGTCTATCTATCTATCTATTAAAGTTTCGACCAATGTTCCTCAGGGAAGTATCTTACAGCCACTTCTATATACAATTTACACATCAAATTTCACAGAATCTTTGAAATTCTGCAGCTGTCATTTTTATGCCAATGACACGCAGCTTTATTGTTTTTTTGACAGCGAAGGAATATAATAAGCGAATGAATTAATAAACAGTGATTTAAGATCTCTTTACACACTTTCCACTAATCATATATTGAAGATTAATCCTAATAAATCATCAGCTCTTCTATTCTGCAAAAAAAAATTAGAAATCATGTAGCAAATATTATTAATATAAATATAGTATCTGATAAAATCTTTTGACAGAATCTCTGTAAAAGATTGGGCCTGATCATCGATATAACAATTAGATTCAAAGAACACATTACATACAAATTGCAGAGAGCATACTATAAAATTAATATATAATCAAAGACATTATTTAAATCGCGATGTCAAAAAAATGCCATGTGAATCGCTTGTTCTTTCACATTTTGATCACTGTGATAGTGTATATGGAATCTGTTTAGGTAATTACTTCCACATCCAATGGAAGTATAATAACGACAAAAAAATTAAAAAATTTTTTTTTATTGTTCAAATAGGCTTAGAATGTCACGAAACGTCGAGATTTTAAATTTGAGCGAAAAAAAAAATTCTGTCTGTCGGTCTGTCTGCCGGTCTGTCTGTCGGTCTGTCTGTCGGTCTGTCTGTCGGTCTGTTTGTCGGTCTGTCTGTCGGTCTGTCTGTCAGTCTGTCTGTAACTTTTTTTTGTGCGCACGTTTACTCTGGAACCGTTTGAGATATTGACTTGGAATTTGGTACACATATGTACTTTAATGAGATCTAGAACTAGATTATATTTTCATCTTGTTCCGTCGAAGGGTTGGGGGGTAAATTGGGATAAATTTGGGGAAAATAGGTAAATCAAGCAGGTAAGAGTCCACAAAACTGGTATTTAGTATATACGAGAGAAGCTAAGGTTTCAAAAAAAGTTTTGGCATTGGCCACCCCCCCCCCCCCCCCACCTTCACCCCATTATTAAAGGGGATGAAAAAAAATTGTGATTTAGTGTGTGTACAAGAACCAGAAACCTCAAAATGTTTTTTTACTTCATCCACCCCCACTACCACCCTTTATCACCACCCCCACCCCGCTACCGATGTGGGGTATCATTTTATGGGTTTTTGGGGTAGAGGATTTTAAATATTATATTATTAAAATTCCGTAAACAATCATTTCCATTATTTATACAAAATTTTTTCGTTGTGAGTGACTTGGACAAAAAAATCTGGATGTGGAAGTAGTGATTCCTTGGGCAGCGGTTTTTTAAGGTTAAAACTGGCCAAACATTAAACTTAAAGTGATTTTAACATACATGCCGACCAAGTATATCATTTCCGTAGTATTTCAGGCGCTGAACACGATAAAAATAATGAAATTTATTTTTGACATTCAGATTTCAATAAAAATACATTCTTTTTTGTAGAAAACTTCCAAAAAAATAGGTTTAATGTGATTTTTCTTATATATTGACCAGATATATCATATTGGCAGTATTTCCATCCGTTGAACATGATGAAATTAGTAAAATTTACCCGTGACCTTTAGATTTCTATGAAAATACAATCTATTTGCAGAAAAATGATATACTTGGTCGGCATATATGTTAAAATCACTTTAAGTGACCTTAAAAAACCGCTGCCCAAGGAATCACTACTTCCACATCCAGATTCTCTATCGAAGTCACTCACAACGAAAAAACTTTGTATTTGGAAAGAAGTTCCATAAACGTTAATAATATACCTAATATTAGAAATCCTCTACCCTTAAAAACCTTTAAAACGATACCCCACATAGGTAGTGTGGTGGGGGTGGTAATAGGGGGTGGTAGTGGCGGTGGATGAAGTAAAAAAATATTTTGAGGTTCCTGGTTCTTGTACATACACTAAATCACATTTTTTTTTTTCATCCCCTTTAATAATGAGGGGGTGGTAATGGGGGTGGCTAATGCCAAAAATTTTTTTGAGACCTTAGCTTCTCTTATATATACTAAATACCAATTTTATGAACTCTTATCTGCTTGATTTACCCATTTACCCCAATTTACCCCCCAACCCTTGGACAGAACAAGATGAAAATATAATCTAGTTCCAGAACTCGTTCAAGTACATATGTGTACCAAATTTCAAGTCAATATCTCAAACGGTTCTAGAGTAAACGTGCGCACAAAAAAAGTTGCAGACAGACCGACAGACCGACAGACAGAAATTTTTTTTTCGCTCAAACTTAAAATCTCGACGTTTCATGACATGACTTCCTCTGGAAGTGGAAGTAATTGCGATTATCTCCGAAATTTGCCCTTAAGTCATATATTTTTACTACGGCATCGTGTTCAGCGCCCGGCTGACAGCATTGACCTCTATACCCATGGCACGACTTCGATAGACGAGTGTGTTGAATGCACCACCCTGGTACGCGATTATGAATCCCTCGGTCTCAGACTTCAGCCCGGCTGACCTTAACAAAGCAAAGGTCAGCCTTTCGGATAAGCCGCGGTCTTCTGTATATTTTTATAGAAGTCTCCGTGCAATGGCGTATCCGAATGTAGCTGCAGAAATAGATTCATTTCTGTAGCTTTGACTAGGGTTTTTGCCGAGCAGGTTCCAACTCGGTGACAGAGTTGTGATTAACCCGCTCAGCGTTGAGGAGCAGACCAAATTCATCAGCGGCTTTACGTGCTGCCTTAAACAAGAAGGCTCCTACCCCTGCACTTTCATGGTCTCGGACCATACAGAGGAGGGGATCCGAACTCCTGATGACCTTATAGGCTCCATCTAGAACCCTTCTATTATGGAGACTTTCCAAACTCAAGAGTTCACGGCCTCCCGGTGTCGTGTTAGATAAACCGTGGAACGGACGATTTAGGATGCAAACTCTTAGATGCATCTGTTTGTGGATTCCTACATCGAGTTGTCGCAGTTCCTCTTGGCTCCATTTGATTACTCCCAAGGAGTTGAGGAAGATCGAAACGGCATGCATATTAGTAGCAGACACCTTGTTCTTCCCTGATAGTTCTGAAGACCAGATCTGTCGGAGTCGGTGTTGATATTTGCCACGGAGAATGTTTTTCACCACACTTACTTCTTGAGTGAAGCGTTGCTCGACATACAAGTAAGTGAACGACTCTCCAGCCTCCAGATGAGGAGAACAGAAACATGCAACTTAAAAGAGGTATTTCAAGGAGTCTCTCTCTCTCTCCTGCCTTTACTGTTTTGTCTGGCACTAGCCCCCCCCCTCAAGTCAATTAAACAAACAGAGAGTTGACTTCAAAATAAGTGGCAAAAATATCTCTTCTATTATGGACAACCTAAAGGTGTTTACTAAGAATGAAGCTCAACTAAAGCAAATCGTTCAGTGATGGCATCAATATGAAATTTTGATTAGACAAATGCGCCATAGTGATCCTCCAGCGAGGTAAACATGTGAAGAGCGAGAACGTGGTGCTGAGTGATCAACTTCCAACACGAAGTATGGATCTGGGGGAAATGTATAAGTATTTTGGTGTTGAGGAGTGCGCCGGAATCGACAACAACGAGATGAAGAGTAGGGTTGCGAGGGAATACTACTGTCGCATTAGGTAAGAAGGCAATCTCTTAAGACCGAACTAAATGTTAAGAATAAAATCGCAGCAAGAAATACTATTGCTGTCCCAGTAGTTCCAGGAAGAATCTGGGAGCCGAAACAACAAGGACGTCAAGAAGAAAATTAAAACCAGCGTCGAAAGGAGAAAAATAGAAGTATTCAGCGCAAAGTCCATGCAGATTTCCCCCGGTAGATTTCCACGTTCTATATCATCTCTTAATCATCAAATAAGTTTTGCTTTTATCTCGAAAAGTGCCATTCCTCCACGGGTGGTAAATTACAAACTTAATATCTAGAGTAAACATGATGCTCTTCCCCGAGTTGTTAAACTTTTTATATAATTGATGCACATTCTTTAGATAACTCGTTTTTTTGTAAATGTTAATTTTTGGACATTTTAAATCGTATGATGTCGACTTAGTTTGTGAAACACAAGTAGTTGACAACTCAATTCTTATACGTAAAAAAATACCGGCGTCTTTGATCTTTACCGCACCGCCAAACTTTACAAATGATATCTATAATAAACTGTCTGTGCTTCGAACTCGGGATCCATAACTTTTAAACCAACGTTCTAACCATTACACCACCATACTCTACTTCTAAAAGCGATAATATTATGTCATTATTTGAAAATCCCGAAGAAAATCCTGTTTCTATGTTTTAATATTATATTTCTATGCAATATATACCAGAAAAATATATAAATAAATGATAAGAAATAGCATTTCACATTTTTCTTCAATTACAAAACTAAAAAACTCTGAGAAAGCAGTTTTTTTAAATTTAAAAAAAGATACGTTTTCATATTTGCGAAGAGTATATATAATAATAAATTGACCAATAAACTATAATATACGTATAGCATTTATTGGATAGAACAACTTACGAGGTGTGCACATTTGGTGATTTTAAATAAGGCATATTTCAGATTTTCGTAGCGCAACGTACAGTTCACTTACCTTAGTAAATCACATGCACCTATTCACCTTCTTACAACACGCGACTGTGTGGACAATATTTTGGAAGGAGTCACTTGGTTAAAAAATATAATATGCGTCTAGCGCTGTTACCAGATTTATAAGGAATTCAGTAAAGTTACTAAATTCTGTGTTGGTTAATTTTAATCCTTACTATACTATAATTAAAAATGTTCAAAACTGGCGAAATTATTATAAAATTGCAGGTAAAAAAATTGTTCAAAAATAATGTAAGTATGTTCAAACAAGAACACATTACACTTACAGCTAATTTCGCAATGTGTTTGTGATATACTAGGAGTACGGAGTTTATAGATCTTCTATTGTTTTCTTGATTCTATAATAAGTGGGTTACCTCAAGTAATACAGATGCACAGTAGGTTTCCCCGAATATTATGGATGCGCAGTAAGTTACCTCGAGTAGTATGAATGCGCAGTAGTATGGATACGCGTGAATTTCCTCGAGTCAAGTGGTGGTGCAGTAAGTTTCCCCGAGTAGTATGGATGCGCAGTGGGTTTCCTGGAGTGTTTTGGATGCGCAGTGGCCTTCCTCGACTACCATCGATGTGCAGTAAGTTTACTCGAGTTTTTTGGATACGAAGTAGGTTACCTCAAGTAGCATGGATGCGCAGTGGCTTTCCTCGAGTACAATGGATGCGCAGTAGGTTTCCCCGAGTAAATTGGATACATAGTGGGTTATCTCGAGTAGTATGGATGCGTAGTATGTTCCTCGAAGAAAATGCTTGAAGTACAAGCTTTACTTCTATCGTGTAGTCCACGGCACACAATGACTTTTATGTCTTTGTCACGCCATTTTTTGCGTATTACTTCCACATCCATTGGAGGTACTTATACTAACGCAAAAAAAATGTTTGAAAATTTTTATTGTTCAACTAGGCACAGCATGAAATATCAATATTTTAAGTTTGAGCAAAAAGAATTCTGTCTGGCGCGTCGGTCTGTCTGTCAGTCCTATAAACCTTTTCGTACACATGATTACTCTGGAACCGTTTAAGATATTGGCTTAAAATTTGGCACACGTATATATTTTAACGAGATCTGGAACTAGATTATATTTCGATTTTATTCTTGAAGAGTTGAGGTGCAAATCGGGGTAAATAAGTAAACAAGCAAGTAAGAATCCATGAAATTGGTATTTAGTAAATATAAGAGATACTAGGGTCTCAAAAAAAATTTTACCCCCACCCCATTATTAAAGGGGGTGAAAATATTGTAATATAGTGTGTATACAAGAACCAAAGTCATCAAGAATTTTTTCACTTCATTCGCCCCTACTATTATCACAATGCCCACTGCCGATGTGGCACATTATCTTATGGGTTTTTGAGGTACACGATTTCAAATATTGTATTATTAAAGTTCCATAAGCAATAATTTCCACATAGTGGAGTGCAAATATAGTATTTTCAGCTATAATATCCCAAGGACGTTGATAATACGAAATAATTTTATCACAGTTTCCGAAAGCACTTGCTTGGTAATATCCCGACGCCGTAGGGTAGGGTAGGGTAAAAGCAACGTGCTTGAGGAAGTTGTGATAAAATTATGAGCTATTTATCGACGTTCGATATTATAGCTGAAAATACTAAATGTAGATTATGTATTATGTATTATTTGGTGTGTTTTCCTCCTCTATTGTTATATTCATTAAATCGTTATTTGCAGTTCCAAATCGACATTGTCAAAAAATTAATTTTAAATTATTGAACTGTCAAACTGGATGACATAAGTGAAAAGATCCCTTCAGGGATCTTTTCAGTGTAATTCTGTTCTGATTGGTTGTTTCAGCACACGTGATTAGAAATAGGCGAACTTAATAGGATTGCTGTTTGAGCAAAAAATTTTCAGCTATAATATCCCAAGGACGTTGATAATATGAAATAATTTTATCACAGTTAATAATGAGGTGGGGGTAGTAATGGGGGTGGCTAATGTTAAAAAAAAATTTGTGACCTTAACTTTTTTATATATACTAAATACTAATTTTACAGACTCTTATTGCTTGATTTACCTATTTACCCCCATTCACCCCCATTTACCCCAATTTATAGAAATAGACATGTCAGTAGCAATATCAATGGCTTAAAAATGAAAAACAAAAATAAAAGTGTAAATACATTAATGTACAAAGTACCTCACTATTTATAAGGATACAATACAATACAATAAAAAACGTATATATGTAGCTAAAAGGTAAAACGGACATACAGCATTTAAATCGAATAAAAAAACACATAACATACGAGTCAAGTTTGGTCTGTCAAAAGTATGAACTCATTAATGGAATAAAATGAATTACTTGTCAGAAGTTTTTTTAAACCGTTCTTAAAACTGACTAAAGATATGCGATCTTTTATTTCGTTCGGTAGAAGATTATAGACATGCCAACCAGAGTGAATAGGTGACTTTTTATAAAATTCGTGTTTATGTTTACTTAAATAAATTAAATTTCTTCCTCTAGTGAGATAATTGTGGAAATCACCATTATGCATAAATTTGTTTTTATTTGCATGAATATATGTCAATAGTTTTAACAGACATATAGATGTCACAGTAAGAATTTTGTTTTTTTTAAATACTTCACGGCATGATTGATTATACACAACATTAAATATAAGCCTAAGCATCCTTTTCTGGAGTATAAATATTCTGGCAATGTCACTTGATTGTCCCCACACTATAATGTTGTATGAAATAGGCGAGTAAACGAAAGCGTAGTACACGTTTAGCAAAGCATGATTATTTAAGGAATTTTTTAGAGAGCTTATTACATAAAAGCTTTTATTTAGTTTTGCAGACAGTATTTCGATATGGCGACTCCAATTTAAATTACTGTCTAGGGTTATACCCAGAAAAGAGGCTGAGTTTACAGTTTTGATAACGTGTTTATTAAATGAGAAGGTGTAATTGTTATCCGAAATCCTATGCCGGTTTTTAAATTCTATGCAAGTTGTTTTAGGATAGTTAATTATTAGACGGTGTTTATTACACCAATCGCTAAATTCTTGCAAGAGTTCATTAATTTTATTCTTAAGAATTACAGGATTTGCATCAGACACTACAATCGTAGTGTCATCCGCATACATGAAAACTTTACCATGAGTTATATAATTAGAGAGATCGTTTACGAATAAAAGAAAAATTAGTGGTCCCAATACGCTCCCCTGGGGAGTTCCAATATTTATATCATACATATCAGACTCAATATCTTTAATCTTAACAATCATTTTTCTTTGCGATAAAAAAGATTTTATCCAGTTATTTATAGGCCCACGTAAGCCCATGTCATACATTTTTTCGCATACAAAGGTTTTGTCAATGGTGTCAAACGCCCTTGTGAGATCAAACAGGACAGCTACTACGTTATGATTTTCATCCATTTTGCTAATTACATGTTGAATTAAATCAACAGTGCCCGACTCAGTTGAAAACCCTTGTCTGAAGCCATGTTGGGAGCTTGTAAAAATATTAAAATTCTATTGTAGACAACTTTTTCAAAGATTTCGGAGAAAATACTCAACAACAATATAGGACGATAATTTTCGATATCAGTCTGGTCACCTTTTTTAAACAACGGAATAACCGCAGCTTTTTTTAATGAGTCAGGAAACTTTCCGGTTGAAATTGACAAATTAATTAAATCAGCTAGGACTTCTGCTATTTCGCTACTGCATTCTTTTATTAATTTTACTGGTATTTCATCCAGGCCTGTACTTTTTTTATTTGGTAATTTCTTGATAATGAGTTTAATTTCACTTTTAGTAACTGGCGTGAAGAACATGGTTTTAGAAATGAATGTAGGTGATGTGCACACTGTTGAGACATTGTTACCAAAATGCTCTTCAAGTTTTTTGTGGACAACATTAGATAAGTATTCACCGAAAGTATTGGTTATTTTTTGTGGTTCATTAATCACTGCATTGTCAAAGTTAATGGCTGTTATAGAATTATTATTATTATTAGATGATGTTTGTTTTAACTTATTAACAAGATTCCATACAGTTTTTGTCTTATTATGAGAATTCTCAATGATAGTATTATAATACGCCACCTTTTCATCGCGAATATCATTTTGTACTTGTTTTTTGAATGTTTTATATTTATCCTTTAGATGTTCGTCTGCGATGTTTTTTTGAGCCAGTTTAATTTTTTTAATTCCTCTATGTCGTTCATTAATTTTTGTGAAAATTTTATTTTACCTGTTACTTGCTGTCTGTTAGCGCCGGTTTTATAACTACATGATGTATTGAAACACCAGATAAAATGGTCAAAAAAGTCGTCGAAGACATTGTCGCTGTTCTTATTATTATTCTGCAAAGAGAAGTTTTTAAATAAGAATTTAAATTCGTTAATTGAATGACTGTTAATTTTTCTAAAATATTTTTTAGGTGCTTTAGTTGAGTTTTTGGGCAACTCCAGAGTTATTTCCGAAGGAGGATTATAATATACCATCTGACCATGGCGATCAGACAGTCCGGGGTCAAAGTTTTCGCATTTTGTGAATTTTGGATTATTAGTAACCAATGATGGTTTGCGTATAGCGTGCACTCGTTCTAGCTATTCGAGTAGGCTCAAAAATTAGTGAAGTAAAATTAAGTGACATAAATATATCCGACAAAACCCTTGAGTTCAAGTTGTCGTTGTCATAATTTATATTCAGATCGCCGCACAAAATGACAAATTTAAATTCAGAAAATGCTTTGGATAATAGTTGTGATAAGTGCATAATAAACATTTCAAAATCCCCTGATGGAGGTCTGTAAATATTTAGAATACAAAACTCATTGTTAAACATAACAGCAGAACATTCCATACATAATTCAATTGATAAATTATTAAGAAGTTTAATAGGTTTACAGAGAGAAGCTATACCTTTCTTAGCAAATATAACTGTGCCACCATGTAAATATTCTTTGCGACCATAATCTCTAACTAAGGTGTAATCGTTAATGTAAGTAGTGTGTAGTTTTTCTCTGGATTGCCAATGTTTACTCAGGCATAAAAAACTAGGGTTATGTTTGCTAAGAAACACCTCTAATAAGTTCACTTTATTTGAGACACACTGTATATTAATGTGGAAAACACTCCACATTTCGTCTTGAAGTACTTCATGTTTTGTTAGGATTAAGGAGTTTGCTGAGGCGTCAAGGCTGGTTGGTGAAATTTTTTTTCCCTGGGAAACTTGAACCTGGCGACTGCTGCACCACTTGGCCAAATATCTGGTATGTAGACTTCCTTACAATGCTTTATAGGAAAAGATAATTTAAAAGAACATGTTGAATTGTCTTTTTTTTTCCAGTTTTTCTCACGTGAAATTAATATCTGGGGCCGTTACCTTTAGGCAATTGATAAGTGCATCTTCTGTGGTTTCTGGACCTAATCTGTAGACATGCAAATAACCAAGTTTAGGTATAGTTGTTATTTGATTTAAATTGCCATTCGTGCCTATAACTGGTTTAGATTTTTTTGGTCTGTTTACTAAATTTGCGGTCAATGAACTGCTATGAGTTTTTGTGACCGAATGTGCGTTTTTAATCGCCGCACTAACTTGGTCAGCTGTGATCTTATGTGTAGTTTTTTGGGTGCCGGTTTTTACTGCGGCTGAGTAACTTTTTTGATTATTATCAGTTGCTGGCTTATCGCTAGTCACTGTTTTATTCTTAATTTCCGTCATACTACGAATACTGCTTGTAGATGGCTCTGGGTTTGAGGTATGGGAATAATTTTTATTGTTAATATTACTTGATTTGTTATTATTTAACTTAAGTAATCGTATTATTTCCTCTTGGTCAACTATTCTCTTTTCTAGATGCAGGACTAGATTTCTGAGAATTTCTATTTATTGGTTTAAATACTTGTGTTGAATGTTTACCTTTATACAAGAAATCCTGTCACACTCTACACAGAAATCTTGCGAGTCGTAAAAATTCTCACTGTCTTGTTTTTCAGGCACCTCTTCATACACTAAGTCACTTCTACTTGCACCATTATTATTAACTTGTTTAGTTTTTTGATCTAGAATAATGTCTACAAGTTCTTCTTTAGCTTGTTTAATTCGACCTTTGCCTGGTCCGCCATCTTGCTACTTATCCCCCAACCCTTCAATGAAATAAGATCAAGATATAATCTAGTTCCAGATCTCGTTAAAATACATACGTGTACCAAATTTCAAGTCAATATCTTAAACGGTTTCAGAGTAAACGTGCGCACAAAAAGTTACAGATAGACAGACAGATTTTATTTTGCTCAAACTTTAAATGTCGACGTTTCATGACATTCTAAGCCTATTTAAACAATAGAAATTTTAAACAAATTTTTTTCGTTACTATACTTCCACTGGATGTGGAAGTAATAGCACAATTAAAAAAACACTGCCTAAGGAATCACTACTTCCACATCCAGACTTCATATCCAAGTCTCTTACAATGAAAATTTTTAGCTCAAAGAGCAATTCTATTAAATTCGCACATTTCTAATCACGTGTACTGAAACAACCAATCACAACAAAATTACACTGAAAAGATCCCTTAGGAATCTTTTCACTTATGTCATCCAGTTTGACAGTTCAATAATTTAAATTTTATTTTTTGACAATGTCGATTTGGAACTGCAAATAACGATTTAATGAATATAATAATAGAGGAAAACACAACAAATAATACATAATACATAATCTACTTTTAATTTTACAAATTGCTGTTTTAATAATTGTATTTCTAATATACAGTTTTGAACAAATAAATTAAATAAATTGCAAAAAATGTTCTATGCGAACGTTGATAAATAGCTCATAATTTTATCACAACTTCCTCAAGCACGTTGCTTTTAGGTAATATCCCCCCGCCTACGGCGTCGGGATGTTACCAAGCAAGTGTTTTCGGAAACTGTGAAAAAATTATTTCGTATTATTAACATCCTTGGGATATTATAGCTGAAAATTTTTAGCTCAAATAACAATCCTATTAAATTCGCATATTTCTAATCATGTGTGCTGAAACAACCAATCACAACAAAATTACACTGAAAAGATCCCTTAGGGATCTTTTAACTTCTGTCATCCAGTTTGACAGTTCAATAATTTAAAATTTATTTTTTGACAATGTCGATTTGGAACTGCAAAAAACGATTTAATGAATATAATAATAGAGCAAAACATACTAAATTATACATAATACATAATCTACATTTAATTTTACAAATTGCTCTTTTAATAATTGTATTTTTAATAAATAGTTTTGAACAAATAAATAAGATAAATTGCAAAAAATTTTCTATGCGAATACCCCTCGAACGTTGATAAATAGCTCATAATTTTATCATAACTTCCTAAAGCACTTGCTTGGTAATATCCCGACGCCGTAGGCGGAGGGATATTACCTAAAAGCAACGTGCTTTTGTGAAAAAAAATAAAATTGTAATTTAGTTTGTATACAAGGATCTAAGGCCTCATTTTTTTTTTTACTTCATTCACCCCCTCTACCACCACCCCCACCCCCACTACCGATGTGGCATATCGTTTTATAGATTTTTGGATGATTTCAAATATTACGTTATTAAAGTTCCATAAACAATAGTTTTCAATAGTGAAGTGCAAAAAACATAGTATCAAAGTTTTTTTCGTTGTGAGAGACTTGATAGAATATGTCTGAAATTTTAAGATTTATAAGCACCCTATAGGTTGCATTGTAATTCGAGTTTTATGAACAAACGAACAGCGTGCCTGCCCTTTAAGATTATTTTAGCAGGTCACTAAATTGACAGCAATGTTTCAAGGATAGATACGGAAATAGAGTCAGAGACGCGTTATCGCGTGTGTGTAGCTTCTACTATTTCAAATTAGAATACCATGTAACCTGTACATTGTTTGTAGATCTTCTATTATTTTCTTGATTCTATAATAAGTGGGTTTCCTCGAGTACTATGGATGTGCAGTAGGTTTCCTCGAGTATTATGGATGCGCAATGGCTTTTTTCGAGTACCATTGATGCGCAGTAGGTTACCATGAGTAGTATGGATGCGCAGTAGGTTTCCTCGAATATTTTGAATACGCAGTGGCTTTTCTCGAGTACTATGGATACGCAGTTGGTTACCTCAAGTAGTATGGATGCGCAGTCGCTTTCCTCGAGTACCATTGATGCACAGTAGATTACCACGAGTAGTATGGATGCGCAGTACGTTTCCTCGAGTAATGATACGCAGTGGCTTTTCTCGGGCACTATAGATGCGCAGTGGGTATGTAGTCAAGTATGAATCAAGTAGGAATAGTATGGATGCGTAGTGGCTTTCCTCTAGTAAATTGGATGCACAATAGCATGGATGTTAATATGTGATTATAGTCAGCTAAGATTCAACCATATCCTACGGTGATTGCATACTATATACCGGGTGGCCATGAGAACCAGCCCAGGCTTATAGCTTTGTTTATGAACCAACTGTTTTGAAATTTGGAACATGTATATAAGACTTATATTCCAATTTAGTGACCTGTGTAGTCAAAATGACCGACTTCCGGTTTCGACGGAAATAACATCAAATTTGATTTTTTAAATGGAACACCCTGTATATTTTGGTATTTACTGACCAAATTCTATCTGATCACGTTGCAAAATTTTCATTTTTTTCAAAAATTATTTTAAAATTTTTAATTTCATTTTTCAACCAATTTTTGACTTATTTAATTTTTTAGTGTTAAATAGAAATTAAACTAGACATATCGCATATTGTCGTATTCGAAATAAAATTCTCTATTTACTGTTGTGAATGGTCCATACACGTTCCATTTAAAAAAAATTGACTTTCTTATCAAAACCAACATTTCATATTGGCCGACAATACACTTAATATTAACTTACTACTAAGAATTATCATTTGTGTGGATGAAAGAGAGGAGATAGATAAATTTTACCCTAGTTACAATCTTCTGGGTTGAAAAATGAAATTAAAAATTTTAAAATTGTTTTGAAAAAAATTCAAATTTCGCAACGTGATCAGATAGAATTTGGTCCGTAGATTCCAAAAATATCAAATTATACAGGATGTTCCATTTAAAAAATAAAATTTGATGTTATTTCCGTCGAAACCGGCAGTCGGCCATTTTGACTACACATGTCACTAAATTGGAAAATAAGTCTTATATATATGTGTTCCAAATTTCACAACAGTTGGTTCATAGACAAAGGAGCTATAAGCTTGGGTCGGTTCTCGTGGCCACCTGGTAGGACATAGTCGGATCTTATCTCACTATAGTCACATATTATCTGACTATAGTCACATATTAACTAACTATAGTTGCTCATTATCTGAATATAGTCAATTACTATTTAACTATAGTTAGTTATTATCTGACTATAGTCAATTAAAAAAAAAACCTATGTGGCCCTACAACGCCTTCGTAGAAAGTAAGGTGATGTGTTGCGACCCCTAGAATGAATTCAATTAATTCAGATGTATTTGCACCTACTCGAGAAAGAATCTACTAGAAGTTCTAAAGTGACATCTGGAATTATCTAGAGAATGGTGGTCATCACAGAAAAATCGAAATCTGTCATTTTTAGGTATAAAAGACCGCATTCTCGGCGGGTAGTTCAGAAAGTATAGAAGTAGTTTTGAAGTTTGATTGACAAGTGAGGTTAAGAGTACAAAGTGAAAAAAAGTGATAAACATTGTTATTTTTAGTCAGTAAAGTGCATTTAAGTAAATAATAGTATTGTGAAGTATCCAGAAAATTATTTAATAAAGTGTGTTAGTGGACATCTCTTGTTATAATTTTTGGAACCCACGGAATTTGCAAGGGCGGTTTCTTGGGGGTGGAAACACGTTACAGTAATATAGAACAGCTATGGGTAAAAATTAAAATAAATAAATAAAACTATGCAGTGGGAGTCGTGTACAGACAGCCAGATTCACCATATGGTGAATTTTTTAAATACATTAGAACAGTAGTTGTCTGTTTTATTACCACAATATGACGAAATATTCTGTCTTGGTGATTTCAATATAGACATGTTAAGGATTGATTCACTTCACTAAGTTGTCTTAAACTTAGTCAGATGCTTGAGGCATTTAATTTAGATCAACTAGTTCATTCTCCGACTCGCATCACTCTTAATTCTTCAACACTTCGTAGATCGTAGATTGTGTAAACGTAGTTCTCCTCGACCACTTGTCTGATTATGAATTAACTTATTGTGAGTTAAATATTAAAAGTAAATTGAATACACCGATCTTTAAAACAATAAGAAACTTCAAAAGTTTTAATCAGGAACAATTTTATAATGATCTTAGTTTAATTAACTTTGAGGTTATTAATGACATGAATAATGTCATTGATAAATTAAATTTTTTAAATGAGAATATTCTAAACCTTTTGAATGTATATGCACCGTTGAGTACTATAAGAATTACTAAGAAATTTTCCCCATGGATGACTGATAGCATACGCTTACTGATATCTCTTAGGAATAAGGCCCGTAGTAGGTGGCGTCAAACTAAAAACGACCACTTTAATTATTATAAACAGTTAAAAAATTACACAACACTCTCGTGCAGAAGGGAAAAAAGCATTTTTTGAGCATAAACTGAGGGTAAATGGTGTTAATAATGTATGCAGAGACTTGCAAATTCTAAATATAGGAAAAACTGAAAAGAATTCAATACCCAATCATTTAAAAAATGTGGACTACCTGAATGACTATTATGAAAATAATATTCCGCTGATGCCTACAGATCAAAATGTCATTAATTATTACAATAACAACATCAATCCAAATATAGAGACATTTACTTTCCGACTTATGTCCGAAATTGATGTGCAAAAAATTTTATACGGAATCAAAACCAATGCCCTTGGTTATGATGGACTCAATATCAAAATATTATTAATGTGTTGTCCTTATATCTTGCCTCATATAACGCACATCATAAACTTTTGTTTAAAAAATAACGTTTTTCCAGATGCTTGGAAGCAAGCCCTTATACTGCCAATTTCAAAAAATAATAATCCCACTGAGTTTAAGGACCTACGGCCAATAAGTATTTTATCAACACTGTCAAAAGTCTTAGAAAGAGTCGCAACTTCGTGAGCACGTGACAAAGTTCAATTTGCTGCCTGATATACAATCAGAGTTTCGCCCGTTACACAGTTGTGAAACATATCTCGAACATTACGGACGAGATGGGCAGATGAGAAAAAAGCTAGTGTTGGTTCTCATTGATTTTTCAAAGGCATGACACTATAAATCATAAAATACTCTTAGCTGTACTAAAGTTTATTGGTTTAAGCAATGGAGCGGTCAACTTCTTTCGTAGCTATTTGATGGGTAGAACTCAAAGAGTAAAAGTTGATGAGAATGACTCTGCCCCTCTTGATGTATTGTGTGGTGTTCCGCAGGGATCGATATTGGGCCCCTTATTGTACACTCTATATACATCGGAGTTTCGAAAAGCCATTACACACTGTCAAATGCATTTATACGCAGATGATATACAACTTTACCTCTCTTTCGATCCAAGTCAGTATATAGATGTAATGTATAAAATTTACCATGACATCCGTTCGTTACTGAAAAAATCCAAAACTCACTCACTAAATATTAATGCCAACAAAACATCGGTTCTTGTATTCGGACAACCAAGTGCTAGGTTTCAGTTAACGGATAGAATTCAAATAAACATGGAAGGACACAACATAAGCCTCATTGAAAAGGCAAAGAATTTAGGGTTAATCTTTGATAGTTCACTTAGATTTAAGCCTCATATAAATAATTGTATCCGATTAGCCTACATGAACCTTAAAATGATTTACAGTAATAGACATTATCTCAATCAAAAAGTAAAAACAATTTTATGTGAATCATTAGTATTATCTAGATTTAATTTTGCCGACTCAGTATATGGTCCATGTATAGATGCGGAAGATAACCGCAGAATTCAAGTCATACAGAATTCTTGTTTGAGACTAATTTTTGGTATACGGCGTAGACAGAATATTTCACATGAACTGCCCGAGATAGGATGGCTTAACATATCTGGATGACGCCTGCTCCATTCCGCTTGTATATTTCATGAAATCTGACCTATGTAAACCCGCGAGGGAAAATTTACCTGCTGTGAATCAACTTCGGTATTCTGATGTTTTAAAAAATAAGACACAACCAGCTGTTATTATTAAGCCAAAAAACATTGAGCAGCCGATTACGCAGACAAAATCAGATGTTATGCAGCATGTAAACCCTATAGAGTCAGACATTCAACTATCAAAAGTGAAAAACGTTAAAAACGGTGGTTTTCTGATTGGATGTAAAAATAAGGACGACAATGAAAAAGTCAAGAAAATAGTGGAAGAAAAATTATTGGACTCTTATGAAATTCAGGAAATCAACGGCATCAATCCCAGGGTTCGTATTGTTGGACTGACTGACAACTATCGCGAAGATCAACTGGTTACGTACATAAAAAAGTGCAATGCAGATTTATTTTTAAGCAATTCTGAATGTAAAGTTATTAAAATTTTTCCTACCAAAAAAAACAAAGACATATTCCAAGTCATACTCCAATTGGACAGATTCTCGTATGACAAAGTTACTAAGGCTGGCAATTTATTTATAGGTTATGATAGCTGCAGTGTTTTTGATGCAATTGAGATATACAGATGCTACAAATGTAATGAATTTCATCACTCTGTAAATAATTGTAAAAAAGCATTAGTCTGTCCACTTTGCAGTGAAAGTCACAATGTTAAGCAATGTAAGTCTAAAGTGCTCTGTTGCTCTAACTGTTCCAAATTAAAAGTTAAAAACGGTAATATCGCTACTAGTCATGCGGTTTGGGATAAAGATAACTACGGCATACACTCAGGCGCGGGATAAACTCAGAAATGATATCCTATTATCAGGTCAATAGCAATCATTGTATCCGACTTTCTCTAATAACAATTTTCCAGTAGCTAATGGTACTCTTGCCAATAGTGAGGAAGCTGCGTGCCTGCGTAAGGTGCATAGTGATTTTGTTGTTTATTATCAAAACACCCGCGGGCTTAGAAGCAAAACAGATAAAATTTTAAACTCTCTGCCTTTACATGAATACTCTGTCATCGCATTAACCGAAACTTGGCTCGATCCTTCCATCAACAGCAGTGAATTGTTTTCCACTAAATACCCCTACGTATATCGCTCCGACAGGGATTTTTCAAGTAGTAATGGCAAAAAAGGTGGTGGAGTTCTAATAGCCGTAAGTGATGTCTTCTCCTCAAGTATTCTCGATTTAAATACACCACAGTTCAATAAGCTATCACTGATCGACGTCGTTGGTGTGAAAATCAGTTCCCATTCACAATCGCTATACATTATCAATATTTATATACCTCCAACCACTGTACACGAGGATTATATGTACCTATTTGAAGCTATTGAAGCACTGGACTGTCTGTATAATAACGATGTGCTAATTGTTGGAGACTTTAATATTTCCTGGTATGCTTCGTACTTACAGGACTCTCAAGCCAATCGGCAAATATTAGTATTAAATAACTTTTTAAATATTTTTAATACGTCGCAACATAATTTTATTCACAATGACAACAACAGAATACTTGATTTGGTTATATATAACAAGGTGTGCACTGTTGAAAAATCCCTTGAACCACTAGTGGCCGAAGACAATCATCATCCAGCGTTAGAAATTTCATTTAGCATTACCCTCAGCACTAATTTAAAGCACAACTTTCCTGTCAATTACAGCAACTGTTACAATTTTAAGAAAGCCAATTTCTTATTGTTGTATGAATCAATTTCTAATATCGACTGGAGTTTTATGTCCACTCTTCATGATGTTGAGGATGCCTGTACCTATTTCTATGATAATTTATATAGTAGCTTTGATCTTTATGTCCCCAAGTTTGTCTCGCAACATAATAGACGATATCCACTTTGGTTCACATCTGAGATAATTAAAAATATTAAACTTAAAGCCAAACTACTAAATAATTTTAAACAGAATAATGACCTTATAACCTTTGATGAATTTAAGCGACTGCGGGCTAAAATAAAACTGGATATTAATATCTCCTACAAGAACTATATACGTTCAGCAGAAAATAATATACAGAGTGATCCAAATAAATTTTGGGCGTACATAAAGAGCAAAAAAGGATCAACCAATATATCTGACAATATGTTTTACGGTGATAATAAGCTAGATAATCCAACAGATATTTTGAACTCATATGCCGATTTTTTTAGTAAATCATTCACGCCTTCATCTGATCTATCCTCGGACGATGAAGAATTTTTACTTAATTCTCAGTTACACATTAGCGCATTTGAGTTCAACGATGTTCTCGCCGCTTTAAAGCAGATTAAACCCAAGATGACGACTGGTCCTGATGCAGTTCCAGCTTTCTTAGTTAGGGACTGTGCTTATGTTCTCGCCACCCCATTATGTATTTTGTTCAATTTGTGTTTGAAGACTTGTACCTTTCCAAAAATTTGGAAATATTCTAAAGTATGTCCTATTTATAAAAAAGGTGACAGACATGACATAACGAACTTTCGACCAATTTCTATACTGTGTAACTTTAGTAAAGCTCTCGAATTTTTATTACATAACAATATCTATCATCATGTCAGCAATAGACTCTCACCGTATCAGCACGGCTTTATGAAAGGTCGATCTACTACGACGAATTTAACTGTCATAACGCAATTCATTGCTCAAACTGATGTCGTGTACACAGACTTCTCCAAGGCATTCGACAGACTTGATCATAACATACTGCTACAAAAGCTTACACTATTCGGACTTTCCCCTTCGCTTATATTACTATTTGTATCATATCTTTCTCACAGGAAACAGTACGTAGTATTTAGTGGTTTCAGGTCTGTTGAATACATTGCAACTTCAGGTGTTCCACAAGGATCTGTCCTGGGTCCCCTGTGTTTCAACATATTCATTAATGACATCGTTATTGATATAGATGTGAACTGCCTTCTTTATGCGGACGACTTAAAAATATTTGATGTGGTTAGAAATATTGACGACTGAAAAAGAATTCAGCACAATTTGGACAAGATTTCAAATTGGTGCTTATTAAATAAACTACCGCTTAATCCACAAAAGTGCAACGTAATGTCATACACATTAAAAACCTCTACTTTGACATTCAATTATACTCTCGAAGGTACAGCATTGGAGCATCCTAATATCTTTCGCGATCTAGGTGTAATTTTTGATAAAAAACTGTCATTTAGTAAGCATATCGAGACGATAGTGTGTGAGGCATACAAATCCTATGGATTTATAGCACGAAACAGCAGAGATTTTGTGGACCCAAACACCATTAAAATGTTATATAACTGTTTTGTGAGATCCAAACTTGAATATGCTGCGATTGTATGGTATCCTCACTATAATGTACACATCGATAATCTCGAAAATGTTCAGCGTAGACTTCTTAAACTGCTGTCTTTTAAAGCGGATGGTGTGTACCCACCTTTAGGCATACCGCAAAATGAACTACTTGAGAAACATTCAACAGTAAGTCTCTTACAACGGCGGGAGTATCACTCACAAACATTTTTATTTAAAATTATTCATTATAAAATCGATTGCCCAGACATTGTGTCTCAATTAAACTTTTATGTTCCCAGATTATCCTCCCGTGATAACGTAACCTTCTACCTGCCCACAGCGCGTACAAATGTACTTCAACATTCGCCTATATATACAATGTGCAATAATTGCAATCTATTAGGAAGTCGGTTAGATATATTTTCTTGCAGCCTTAGTAACATAAGGGCCATTTACTTGGAATAAATGACTTTGTTTTTCTTTCTTTAAATAATTATATTATTATGATTTATATTTGCCTCAACTACTGTTTTAGTCTTTTCTCTTAGTATTTTAATTTTTATATTATACTTATCATACCCTCCTGTTCTGTAATTGGGTATTTCACCTGTAGAACAGTGTAATTTAAATAAATAAATAAATAAATAAATAAATAAAATTATAACCAACAAAATTCCCGAATATTTTAACCTTATAGAACGGATATACATAATATAAATATCCGTTTTAAAGGTACTCTCACTCCTCCCCTTCATCGTACTGAATTGTTCAAATGCTCCTTCTCATACCAAATAACTAAAATCTATAATTCCATACCATCTGCTATAAAAAATAAGCCAATATCGGCATTTAAATATTATTATAAGAAATCTCTCTTAAATCAACAACCATAAATACAACATCTGAGCTAAGGTAATCGTATATGCCTACCCATTGCACCTAAAGACTTGTGTGGTAATTTATTTGCTATTACAAAATAAGTTTCAATTGCTATCTTATTTACTAACGCTTAAGATTAAAAACAGGGGCATGCCTGTGCATAGCCATCTGATCTTCGGCGTTTTTCCCTCTCAATTGACTTGTATTTTCTTTATTTAATTTATGTACTTTAGTGGGAAAATAAAGACCATTTATTATTATTATTATTATTATTGTTATTATTGTTATTATTAAAAGAACCCCGCACGCATCTTATGGAAATTGGCCCTCTTTTAAGTTGGCTGAATTTTTAATATGGTGTATATTGCGACTTTCTGATCAAAAGCTCTCATAGGCACAACTCGATACTTCGTCTAGTTTCTGAGATACAACTATAAATTCTGTATCTTGCCGACTATTAATTTATTGGTGGGGTTAAAGGAGCAATTTCCGAAAGTTTTTCAATTAAAGTTTTTTGATTAGGAAGATGTTTTTTGTTTTTTATGTAAAAAATGTTTTAGCCAATTTGACCGAATATTTTAAATTTTTAAATTTTCTAACGACACCAAATATGACTAGTAATCGACCAACGCCTAACAAAAGTTAAGCGATTACTAAAATTAACTGGCATCTAGACCCTACAGGTCACAATATTCCACATTCATATATGCACGCGCGAATAATTGCGCTGATGAATAAAATTCAGGGCCGTAGCGAAGGGAGGGGATAAGGTACCAACTTTCAGACTTTACAAAAGTTGGAAATTTGAGATATAAGTTGGCAAATTTTATTTCGGCGGGAAAAAATTTTTTCTTGTTTTTCTCCCCCACGCTTATCAGATTTTTGGAGAAATTATTATTTATTTATTTATAGAGTCGGCTTCTTAAGTTGAAAAAGCTGGCAAATTTGAAAAATAACTCCCCAAAAAAGTTGGCTCGCTACGCCTATGATAAAATTGTACCATGTATTTTCATACCGGATAAAACTTTTATGTGTAAACTCTGTATCTATTTTATACTCAAATATATACTACAGTACTAGTCCAATTAAATAAGTCGACAAATCAAAATTTTGAGGTAAATATTTGAATTTTTGATATAAGTTACTTTGTTGTAATAGAACACGATTAATGAAAGAAATTTTTTTTTGAACCCCCGGGAAGGGGTGAAAAAATATATAATAAAGTGTTTTTCAAAATTATTCAAAATGTGTAAAAGCTAGTAAAGAAAGTTTCAAACAAAAATTGTATAGAATAAAA
Organism: Rutpela maculata; assembly: GCA_936432065.2. Lineage (NCBI taxonomy): Eukaryota > Metazoa > Arthropoda > Insecta > Coleoptera > Cerambycidae > Rutpela > Rutpela maculata. Next base: position 45,347,189 of record OW386289.2, read on the forward strand.
TTTTATATAAAAATGATCTCTTTTTTTTTGGTATTACTAAAATTAACGGAGTTAGGCTAGTTAAAAATTAAGGGATGATATCTCGGATGATATGTACAACTTTAAAAAATCATAGCGTGCTGAAAAGTTAATGAATTTAAACATTTTTTTTTCTATTTACTCAGAAAAATACAAACATTCGTTTCAGAGAAATGGATTTTTTTTAAAATTGTTAATAAAAAAGTTATAAAAATTTTAATTTTTTTATTTTCAATTAAAACCACTTTGAACGGTGAAACGAATTTTTTTTACACCATTCTGTTCATCATTTAATATATTGAACATTTGCTTTTGAAATTTTTTTTTTACCCATCATTTTCGAGCAGGTATGAATTTATTTACCTGTTTAATTTTTTTCCAAACATAAGACACTGCTCTTCTGACGATACGATAACTGGAAAGAAATAAAGAATGCGTACGACAAAGATAAAATGGTTTCGTAGCTGCTGCGTTGCCTACAAGACGCGCATACGTTACATCTATACTGCCGTCATAAGTCATAAGGAGAATAGCCCATCTGTAAATTGTCGGTTGGCGAGAAAAGTAACAAAGGCGTTTGTTTTCTCCCAACTAGTAAATATTAATTAAGAAAATCATGTAGCTGTTTTCATGCACTTATGTTTTTGTACTTTATAATTTTAACCTCCCCACAATAAAATTGTGGGAGGTTACTACAATTAGTCCAAAATCGAAAATTGAGATAACATCAAATCTTTCCGTTTTGAGGTCCCAGGAACCCAAAAAAGTTGTTTTTGAAAAATGTCTGTGTGTGTGTATGTGTGTGTGTGTGTGTGTGTGTGTGTGTGTGTATGTCTGTTAGCACGATAGCGGCGAAGCCACTAAACGGATTTGGATGAAACTTTGCATGAGGGTTTCTTTAGTGCTCCAGAAGATCTGAAAAGGTTTTGGTTGAGATCGGATTACGTTTGTTGCTGTTTTGGCACAAGTTGTTTATTTTATGATTACTTACAATTTGTAATCGAACCATTGAAAAGCAGTAAAAATTCCGATTTCAACGATATATAACACTTGCACTCTTTAGCTTTGGTTTCCGTGAAAAAAATTAAAAACCAAATAACACGCTTCTTGTGTAAAATATATTTTATAGTGGAACCACAGAATACAGTAACTGCACAGAGGCGAAGTCTTTGGCGGTTCCTTTCAGTTTTGACGGCTCGTTTTCTGTGACCTTGCGTACCAGTTGCGTCTACACCACGGTGTATTAAATAGGTGGTCCGGCACTTTCCTATTATAATAATGGCTTCGTAAGTGCATGGTTTCTATTTACTTTAATAGATGGCGCGAGCAATACGGTCCTACAATTACCTGAGCATGTGCATCGCATAACTAACATAACCTCAAATTTTAAGGTGTTTTCGTTTATTCTCATATTTAATGTTTGTAACCGAAATTTGAAACGTAGGTATAAATATTGTAGATGGACGGATTACGAGTGAATTAATAATACACCTACGTCACATTACGTCACAAATAAGAAAAATTCTTAGAAACTGGTGCAGATATCGACTTAACTATTGGAAACATCCAATTAAAGTTTGAAACGTAGATGGAAATATTGTAGATGGATGGAATACGAGTGAATTAAAAATACACCTACGTTCTGATGACGTCGTAAAAGCATAAAATTCTTATAACAGGCGAACTGATGATATCAAAAAAATATTTCTACAAGACGAGTCACGAAATTTTTATTTTTTTAATTTCCAAGAAATATCAAATTTTCGGAGAAATGTCACTTTTCAGAAAAATGTCAGATTTTTAAAAAATGTCAAATTTTCAGGAAAACGTCAAATTTTCGGAGAAATGTCACTTTTCAGAAAAATGTCAAATTTTCGAAAAAATGTTGAATTTTCAGGGAAATGTCACTTTTCAGAAAAATGTCAAATTTTCAAAAAACGTCAAATTTTCGAAGAAATGTCACATTTCGGAAAAATGCCAAATGTTTGAAAATTGTCAAATTTTCGGAGTAGTCATTTCAGAAAAATGTCAAATTTTCGAAAAAATGTCAAATTTTCGGAGAAATGTCACTTTTCAGAAAAATGTCAAATTTTCGAAAAAATGTTAAATTTTCAGGGAAATGTCACTTTTCAGAATTGTCAAATTTTCAAAAAAATGTCAAATTTTCGAAAAAACGTCAAATTTTCGAAAAAATGTCACCTTTCAGAAAAATACCAAATGTTTGAAAATTGTCAAATTTTCGGAGTAATGTCATTTCAGGAAAATGTCAAATTTTCGAAAAAATGTCAAATTTTCAGAGAAATGTCACTTTTCAGAAAAATGTCAAAAATTCAGGAAAATGTCAAATTTTCGAAAAAACGTCAAATTTTCGAAGAAATGTCACCTTTCAGAAAAACGTCAAATGTTTGAAAATTGTCAAATTTTTGGAGTAATGTCACTTCAGAAAAATGTCAAATTTTCAGAAAAATGTCAAATTTTATTAAAAGGACTCAAAGGAAAATTCCCAAAAAATACTACGGGTCCATTTGTGGTATAAGTTCTCTGCTAGTGTGTTAAAGCGTGCAGACTGTATGCTGAGTATTTTTGACGTGTCAGGTGTATCGAGAGATTACAAGTTTTTTCGACGTTTATAAAGCCCACGGATGGTGTGAGAGTCCATCCTGAACCGCTTACAAGCTCTACAAGTGTAAGCAATCCCACCGGAACGCTTTCGGTGAGTTTTTTCCAATAAAACTTTAAAAGTGACAGTCACATATTTTAAAAACTATTTCCGCTGCTTCCGGCATACCGCCGGAAATTCTTCCGGCAACATAACCTAAAAATAGTACTACATAACCTAAAAACAATTTAGGACATTGGTACCAACCAAAACATTTTTCAAAAACCAAATTCCCCAGAGAAACATTGGAACCAAAAATTTGACAGCTATCACTTCCCCGACCGATTTAGTGAAAAATTGGTCGAGGCCAAAAGATAAAACAAAATATACCAACTCAAACTTTAACGATCCACCATGAACACTACCCTGGCTACATCTGGCAGGGAAGCTGTCTACCAAGAGTTATATGGTTTTTTCCAAAGATGGCCATCCCTGCCATCCATCCCATTACCAACAAACAGGTTTTTTCGTTTAGTTGTTTCCTGTATCAATAATCAAAATTATTAAGTGCTCTTGCCTACGAACGTTTTTATAGAATTGTGTTTATTTTCATATTAATTTTAGGTCCATGTGGACACATTATAATTTTAACCTAGTCTTTAAGCCTGCCTACAGAAGACAGGAGCTACTTTTCTATTTTTCTCCAAGCCAAACCGGACCTACCCCGTCAGCTTCACACTCGCCACGGCGGTGTTCACCGTGGTTGTCTGGCTGGCCCCGGGCTAGGATCCGATGAAGCATATATTTGTATTAAAAACATTGAATAAAATATTAATGTTCTGCAGACTATAAATTTAACACTCAAGTTCTTAGGTCCAAATCCCACCGAACGCAAGACTTTTTTTCCCATTGTAATACGAAAAAAATATTTCAACTTAATAAATATAATTAAATGAGATCGTTCATATTGTTTAGTGCTCTTTTCGGCTTCAAAGAATCACCGGGTGGGGAGGTTCCAGCCGCTTCCAGTAGCTGCCGATTTTTTTAATAATATTTTTAACTGCAGAACTCTTGGATGCTCATATATTATTAGAATCTCATTTATGACATATATCTAGATGCGGCTTTTCACCTTATGACGGCAGTAAGGGCATCCGCGCTTGACGTCACAACTAACCTCAAAAATATCTGTTTCTTAAGATTTAAGAGTATTACGCAACTATTATTAAAATTTCTGCCTGGTTCCCGTATTTTCAACTAAAATCTAGTTCAGTGAAATGTTTATGGAGTTCTAAATACTTTGTCCCAATAAAATAGGACTCTTTTTGTAGGTTGGAAATCTAACCTGTAATTAGCAGTCTATTTCTATTAATCAACAATATTGAATATTATTTACGCGAATTTTTAAATATTTGCTTAGAGCCAGTACCGGCTCCAAGCTAAAAATGCGTATACAAACATTAAAAATGAGAATAAACTTGAAAAACTTAAAATTTAAGGTTATGTTGGGTACATGATGCAGATGCCCGATATCTCAATGCAGCGGTTGTGATTGTTTTGGTGAATAAATGCTCCTACAAATTGTTAACAAAATTTTTAATTGTGGTCAAGTATAATAAGAGTGTTTTGCGAAATCTACATACTTATACACGCTTCGTTTTATGTACATTTTGGTTATAGGTATTAGATACATGGCATTTTGTTTACGTGATCCAAATATTTTTAAAATTAATCTTTGAATTGTAATGAAAGAAATTATTATTACTATCAATACTTGCTGATTTTTACCAAATTTAGAATTATTTGTTTGACATTATTGATATAAATTAAAAATAAAGTACACAATATAATTTTTTGCGAGAAAATTTTGCAGACGAATTATTGGAGTGTTGGAAATAATTGTTTGAAACATCGTTTTAAATTAGTCGAAATTCGCGTATTTTAACCAAGGTTGCAAAAAATGTTTTTTTATGCATTTTCGATTAAATTAATAAACTAATCCGTAATGTAGAAGTAAAAATTATTTGCAAAAATGAATATTTGCAATCGTGAAAATTATTTTTTTTCCACATTAACAATTATAATAATTTTTCTTCTTAATTTCAAAAAAATTGACAATTACAAATATTTACATTACTTTTTTACAATTAATTATTTTTTATTTATTTGCTTTTATCATGATTAGAGAATATTATTTAGGTATTATGCAAATCACAACGTACACACTTTTTATTTATTATGAAAATACCTACTTTCTGTATATTGTTGCCCTAATCTGGGCACGCTAATATACTAGTTAGGTAAATACTTTAAAACACTTATTATTGGAGAACCAATCAAAACAACTACTCTCCTAGCTAATACTGACGAAGTATTGAATTACATGATAGGATTCTTAGCATTATAAAGAAAAAAATATTGAAAATACTTAAATCATTTATTTACATTTAGTCATTCACACTTTTTTTATTTAATACGAAATTATCTACTTTCTGTATATTGGTACCTTAACCGGGTCACGCTAATATACTACTTAGGAAAACACTTTAAAACACTCATTATTGGAAAACCAATCAAAACAACTACTCTTCTAGCTAATACTGACGAAGTATTGAATTACATGATAGGATTCCTGGGATTTTAAGGCAAAAAAAAATATATTGAAAATACTCAAATTATTTATTGAAATTCAGTCATTCACAACAATTATTATTGAACCTTACATTCTATTTCAACTCTAGAAAAGTTGTACAAGTTTTTTCGAACTCGTTAGTTCTCATCAGTAGAGTATAGAAACATTCATTCATTATTTACAAGCCTATTCTTGATTTATTTTTTACAATTAATTATTTTTTATTTATTTGCTTTTATCATGATTAGAGAATATTATTTAGGTATTATGCAAATCACAACGTACACACTTTTTATTTATTATGAAAATACCTACTTTCTGTATATTGTTGCCCTAATCTGGGCACGCTAATATACTAGTTAGGTAAATACTTTAAAACACTTATTATTGGAGAACCAATCAAAACAACTACTCTCCTAGCTAATACTGACGAAGTATTGAATTACATGATAGGATTCTTAGCATTTTAAAGAAAAAAATATTGAAAATACTTAAATCATTTATTTACATTTAGTCATTCACACTTTTTTTATTTAATATGAAATTATCTACTTTCTGTATATTGGTACCTTAACCGGGTCACGCTAATATACTACTTAGGAAAACACTTTAAAACACTCATTATTGGAAAACCAATCAAAACAACTACTCTTCTAGCTAATACTGACGAAGTATTGAATTATATGATAGGATTCCTGGGATTTTAAGGCAAAAAAAAAATATATTGAAAATACTCAAATTATTTATTGAAATTCAGTCATTCACAACAATTATTATTGAACCTTACATTCTATTTCAACTCTAGAAAAGTTGTACAAGTTTTTTCGAACTCGTTAGTTCTCATCAGTAGAGTATAGAAACATTCATTCATTATTTACAAGCCTATTCTTGATTTATTTTTTACAATTAATTATTTTTTATTTATTTGCTTTTATCATGATTAGAGAATATTATTTAGGTATTATGCAAATCACAACGTACACACTTTTTATTTATTATGAAAATACCTACTTTCTGTATATTGTTGCCCTAATCTGGGCACGCTAATATACTAGTTAGGTAAATACTTTAAAACACTTATTATTGGAGAACCAATCAAAACAACTACTCTCCTAGCTAATACTGACGAAGTATTGAATTACATGATAGGATTCTTAGCATTTTAAAGAAAAAAAGATTGAAAATACTTAAATCATTTATTTACATTTAGTCATTCACACTTTTTTTATTTAATATGAAATTATCTACTTTCTGTATATTTTTTTTTTGTTTTTTTTTTTTTTCTTTTTCTTTAAAATGCTAAGAATCCTATCATGTAATTCAATACTTCGTCAGTATTAGCTAAGAGAGTAGTTGTTTTGATTGGTTCTCCAATAATAAGTGTTTTAAAGTATTTACCTAACTAGTATATTAGCGTGCCCAGATTAGGGCAACAATATACAGAAAGTAGGTATTTTCATAATAAATAAAAAGTGTGTACGTTGTGATTTGCATAATACCTAAATAATATTCTCTAATTTACATTACTTATTTTTTAAATTACAAAATTTCATTTATTTTAATTTATTATTTTTTAAGACCATAAGAAATTATTATAAAAATTATTATAATTGTATACATATTTTAAAAATTGTGTACACAGAAATATATTAATCAACAAAATTTTTTTTGGATAATTATTTTCAATTCTGAATGAAAAAAAATGACATTTAAAAAAAATGATCGATACATTTCCATTAAAATAGATCATTGATATTATTCTATTCCTAATCTAAATAAAAATAAACAGTTTAAAAAATAAAATTGGATAAATTAAATAATAAATAATTGAACTATTTTTTGGATGGATGGATAATAACAATTAGAAGAAAATAATTCATTCTTAAAACAAAATGTATGATCCATTCTATATTAAATTAATCTTATGAAAAGTTAAAATAAGAACTATCAAAAACAAATTTGTTAACAATTTTTAGGAGCATTTGTTCACCAAAACATATACCACCGCTGCATTGAGATATATAGACTAGTTCACAAGTTCAAAGCCGTGTTAATGCTTAATAAAGCTCGTGAAAATATGAGTGAGGGATCATTGGATCTAGAAAAATGTGCAAAAGTTTCAAACCCGCATATAAACAATTGCAAAAGTTATAAATTAATGAAGATTGAAAAAATAACGAGTTTCGTTTTTTGCAAATAACTCGAAAACTATTAATATTTAAGAAAATTTAAAGGAAGGTTTTTAAAGAGGAATGAATTTCAAATAAAAAAGTCCCAACTCCCGAAACTCTATGTCTATTATTAATAATTTCAATTTAATGTTGAAAATGGAGCTTTGTGCGGCGAACACTAAGCCGTTACGATGCTCTGAAGCCGGCCGTAATAAGTAAAAATATTTTTTATGTTGTTAAATATTAATTTAAACATTTTAAAAAATTATGGTATTATTTAGACACTCAAAGGAACAATATCCCGTTGGAAAAAAATTGTTTCACCGATTTTTCATAAAATGAGCCTATTGTTGTTTTGAGTTTTGCTCGAAAACTATGCATTTTTCCTAAAAACAGTCAATAGAAAAGTTGTTGAGAATTAAATTTCCAATCGAAATGGCACCTTCAGAAGTCAAATTTTTTTTTTACAAAAATGCGCCCAGAAAACAAAACGAGATATTGTTCCGTTAAGTGTCTAAATAATACCATAATTTTGAAATTAATATTTAATAACATAAATAAATATTTTTACTTATTACGTCCGATTTCAGAGCATCGTATCGGCTTAGTGTTCGCCGCGCAGAGCGATGAGAGATAGAGTTTCGGGAGTTCGGCTTTTTTATTGGAAATTAATTCCTCTTTAAGAATCGTTCTTTCAATTTTCTTAAATATTAATAGTTTTCGAGTTATTTGCAAAAGTCGAAAATCGTTATATTTTCAATCTTCATTTGTTTATAACTTTTGCAACTGTTTATGTGCGGATGTGAAACTTTTACACATTTTTCTAGACGTCATTCCGAATTCAATGATATTTTTACGAGCTTTATCAAGCATTAACACGGCCTGGAACTTGTAAACTAGTCTGCATCTGCATCATGTACCTAACATAACCTTAAATTTTAAGTTTTTCAAGTTTATTCTCATTTTTAATGTTTGTATACGCACTTTTAGCTTGGAGCCGGTACTCGCTCCAAGCAAATATTTAAAAAGTCACGTAAATAATTTTTCAATATTCTTGATTAATAGAAATAGACTGCTAATTACAGGTTAGATTTCCAACCTACAAAAAGAGGCCTATTTTATTAGGACAAAGTGTCTAGAACTTCATAAACATTACACTGAACTAGATTTTAGTTGAAAATACGGGAACCAGGCAGAAATTTTAATACTAGGTGCGTAATACTCTTAAATCTTATGAAACACATGTTTTTGAGGTTAGCTGTGACGTCACGTGCAGATGCCCTATAGATGTGACGCATGCGCGTCTTGTAGGAAACGCAGCAGCTACGAAACAATTTTATCTTTGTCGTATGCATTCTTTATTTCTTTTCAGTTATCATGACGTCACAAGAGCAGTGTCTTACGTTTGGAAAAAAACTAAGCAAGTAAATAAATTCATACCTTCTTGAAAATGAAGGGTAAAAACATTTCAAAAGCAAATGTTCAATATATTAAATAATGAACAGAATCGTATTAAAAAAAATCGTTTCACCGTTCAAAGTGGTTTTATTTGAAAATAAAAAAATTAAAATTTTTATAGCTTTTTTATTAACAATAAAAAAAAAATCCATTTCTCTGAAACGAAGGTTTATATTTTTCTGAGTAAATAGAAAAATTTTTTTTTTGATTTATTAACTTTTCAGCACGCTATGATTTTTTGAAGTTGTACATATCATCCCTTAATTTCTAACCAGCCTAACTCCGTTAATTTTAGTAATACCAAAAAAAGTCTAGAGATGATTTTTATATAAAATTTCATGCTTTATAATTTTTGTTTGAAACTTTTCTTACTAGATTTTACACATTTTGAGTAATTTTGAAAAAACACTTTATTTTATTTTTCTTCACCCCTTCCCGGGGGTTCAGAAAAAAATTTCTTTCATTAATCGTGTTCTAATACATCAAAGTAACTTATATCAAAAATTCAAGTATTTACCTCAAAATTTTGATTTGTCGACTTATTTAATTGGACTATACTACATATATCTATTCTAATAAAATAAGGAGTAGGTATCTACATATATTTGGCACCGAGCAATTTCATTTTAATTATGACAATATTATTTGACAAAAGTAAACTATTTACATGTTTGTCAGATTATTGTAGATAAATGTTCAATTTTTTTAATTAAGAATGTACTTTTTCTACAATTCTCTTTCGTTTCGTTTCAATTATAAAGTCTGATAGAAATATTTATGAAGAATCTGGTAACATATTATTTAGCGGTTATTCTAAGTTCTATATAATTTCTTGACAAATTAAAACAACTTCTTATATGATGACAAAGCAGTGCATTTATTCTTAACAATAGTTTTTCCAGAAAATAAACATAAACGACCAGACCATCTAACCTCACATCACAATTATCTGCGCGTGCGTAATTGAATGTGGAATATTGTGACCTGTGAAGCCTAGACGGGAGTCTAAAATTAAAAGAGTTTTGCGAGGTTATAACAACGTCGTCCCGTCGATTTAGCACTACTCATGTATTTAAGTTATTGTCCGACCGCATTTTGCGCTAATGTTGACGTTGCAATTAGAGCAAAAACAATAGGACGTAAGGAAAATGTTACTTAGGATTGCCCATCCTTATATACATCTTTGTTTACGCCCTTGAAATAAATGATGTGTCAACATTTTGCAACAACAATGTAAGTTCAGTTTTTATTGACATTGACCTTATTTACAATGATGAACTTATGTTATAAATATGAGAATATGTAGATTCCAGATAATAATTTTTAATGATAAAATATTTAAAATATTGAATGAGATACAGTTAAGACTTGCTTTCATTTTTACGGTAATGAAGTGAATGAGATCATAGATTTGACACATTGGAATACTGACAGAATGTACAGAAACAAGAAACACGAAAAGATATACAAGGTGGGGCAGTGGTGCGTCGGACTTCGGTAGTTTGGTAGTTCGAGTTCTGTGATAGCTAGAAATTTTTAAAAAATATGTAAGCATACTGTCTGTAAAAAGTCTATAACAGGAAATTATTTTTAAATATACATCAGATCGAGTCAAAACGATTCTATAGATTTAAGTGTCTCTTTTTTAATGAAATGCCATGTATAACAGTACCTACATTTCTTTAAGCCCCTTTCTAGACTCCTTTCAGTTCTTTATTATTATTGACTACCTCCCAACCAGCACTTGAATGTAATACATTCTTTTGTTAAAATAATGCCATCCGCAAATGCATATTGAAAAAATCACTAGTCACAATTACGGGTTTTAAGAAAAAAATTATGTGTGAATACTAGTTATGAGACGGATCAGTCAATTTGAGGTTGCTATTATTCCTAAAATTGCTGGTGGTATAGATCCAAAAGCAGTTATTATCCTTTCCTTCATATTTTGGATTTCTTTCACGTAAGATCTGGGGATCTAGCAGGCCATTTAGTGGAACCATTGCTTTCAATTCATTGAAGTGGCTAGATATTATTTAGGTGGTCCTTTACTGCATTTAAATAATGTAATGGAGCACCATCTTGAATGACCCACATCATATTTCGAATCCTTTCAGGAAGATTCACCAATAATTGGGGCAGACAGTACTCCAGAATATGAAGATAAATAGCACCAGCCAATGTACCATCAAATAAATGTAGCAATATTACATGTTTTCTAATAATTCCTCCCCAAACGTTTATAGACACCTGTGCTAGTTATCAACTTACCTGAAAAAGTGAGGATAGTCCGAAGTATAATAATGGAAATTGTGCCTGTTAAAAAATCCATTTTTATGAAAAGTTGCCTCATCAGTGGCCCAATTACAAAACTGTAGACGCCTTTGAAAATCGTTATCAATTAGTTCCTGGCGCATTTGAATGTGATATGTATGAAACTTTTTTTTTAAGATTCTGCTTATTCCTAATAATGAGCTCACTTCTCTCTGGCTAATATGGGAATTTTCAACCCATTATTTGCTTTTAATTTCCAATCCATCCAGAACATGACAAAATAACTTGCTCTACCAAATCTGATAAATTCAAAGTAGCTGAAATTTTAAAGAAAAGATAATATCCGGGGTTTGGTGTGCACCAAGGATTATATTCTGGACCAGAGAATCCAATTACTTATACATTATACCAGGACGCAAGGGACATAGGTGAACTGAAAAGGCTGACGAACTGACCCGGGAAGGCACGTCTAAACCCCCAATAGGAGCCGATCTCTTTTGCGGTGCATGCCATGCAGATGAGCATTACGACACCCCGTATATACAGGGTGTTTCTTAATGACGTGCTAATATTTCAGGATGTGATTCCTTAGATCATTTCATGGAGAAAAGTTAATATGAACATATGCTCGCAACTGCTTAATTTTTTTGCTATAGGGTGTGAATTTTTCTTTTTATGGTTATTTTTTAATATCTTAAAAAGTATTTGAGATATTATTTTCAATTTTGGTATGATTAATAGAATATAAAACCACATATTTTAGTTAGAAAAGTTATTTTATCGCTCCACAAGCGGCGTCCTTGCAAACATGTCCTCTGATATTTTTTACCAAAAAAATGGTACGCCACTGAAATTTTTCATGTGGATATTTTTTCTGATTAACCTGATTAATTTTACATGAAAACGGTCTCTTGCGTTTTTCTCGTCAAACGCACAGTTTTTGATTAAAACAATTAAATTCAAATTGAAACTAATTATTATTAACATTGATAATGATAAATTCTGTTTTATAAAAATTGTTGGAAATGGCCGCCTTCACTTCCGCCCGTCTTCGCATTGAATTGCGCACTCGGTCAAATATTCCCGGCGTATTCCGTATTGTTTCACACTAGGCAACTATTATCAAATCTTCTAAAATGTTAATGGGAGTTTTATACACCAGGATTTTAAGATGACCCTATAATAAGAAATCCAAAATGTTGAGATCGGAGAATCTTGCTGGCCATTGCGGAGGTCCTCCATGACCTATCCAACGATTGGGATAAACCACATGTAAATGGTCACGAACAATTCCACTGAAATGAACACGAGCTCAATCGTACATGTACCACATTTGATTCCTTAACGCAACTGGAACATGTTCAACACACACAGATAGTTCTTGTAGAAAGTGCAGGTAAGATTGTCCATTAAGGCATCCTGGCAGAAAGAAAAAGTCATATAAGATTCTTATTAATAATTCCTTCCCATACATTAACCGAAAATTGCTCTTGGAAATGGGTTTCGATTATGGCATGGGGGTTTTAGTCCGCCCACACATGATTATTATGAAAATTTTGAATAGAATTCCTAGAAAAATTTGCATCGTCTATGAATATAATTTGTGACTTAAACTGCGGATTTAGTGTAATATTCTGAGGGTACCACTGACAGAAGTTCACACGCTGTGGAAAATCCCTGGGACGTAATAGTCCACAGTACATCGCCCCTTTTTTTTGAATGATTAGTAACAGGCTGAATTTTCGTAAGTAGCTTCGTTTTGACGAGACGCCCAACTTTTCTCTCTGCGAAAATTCTCGGGTAGTGGTAGCTAACAGCAAAAATTATTTTTTCTATTTCGCACGAATTAGACAATTCGACAACCTGTCAAATCATTTTGGCAATATATTTTTCATTCGTTAAACGTTTGTTAAAGAGTTTGTTTTTCGATTGCCTTGGTTACGTTTGCACGAGTTAATTATAATAAACCCCGTGTTTGTCCACAACATATTGCCAAAATAATTTGACAGGTTGTCGAATTGTCTAATTCGTGTGAAATAGAAAAAATAATTTTTGCTATAGCTACCACTACCGAGAATTTTTGCAAAGAGAAAAGATGGGCGTCTCGTCAAAACGAAGCTACTCACGAAAATTCAGTATGTTACTAATCTTTAAAAAAAGGGGCGATGTACTGTGGACTATAATGCCTGTACTCTTAGAATATGGTACAGAGAGAACAAAAATCAACCAAAATTCGCCAAATAATTTGACGGCAAATATTCAGAGCTCTAGCGATCTTCCTCGTAGTAATCTCAGAATGTTCGTTGATTTCCTACAGCATCGCTTCCTCAGTTTTGGGTGTCCTGATAGTTAGAGGTCTACCTTCCGAAGTACCTTTTTGGAAAGTACCAGTTGCATAAAGACGGCAATGAATAGTCGAAAAGAATCGGCTATCTGGCAAGGCACGATTAGGATATCTTTCCTCATACACACTTCTGGCTTCTGTTGTCTTACCATCTGCGAGAAAATGCATTTTCGCCATTTCTGCATTCGTATAATTCACCATATTTACTGAGATATGCGAATAAAGCAGCGAAAAAATAAAATAAATTCAACGAAACACTAAATCTCGAAGAAATACTACGATGAGTTTTGAACACCAACAACTTACTTTATGTCAACAAATATTGTCTTGAAAATTAGATTTATGTGTTCAAAAATTATTAGTCAATACTGCTAAATGAAGCAATTTCAATTTAATTACTTTAATCAAGAACTGACGAGGAAAACGTAAGGGGCCGTTTTCATGTAGAATTGACCTGGCTAAAAGTATCCACATGGAAAAAGTGTAATTGACTTTTTCGGTAAAAAATATCAGAGGGCATGTTTGTAGGAACGCCACTGCTGGAGTGGTAAAATAATTCTTCTAACTAAAATATGTGTTTTAATATCCTACTAACACATACCAAAATTGAAAATGATATCTAAAGTACTTTTTGAGATAGATATTAATAAATAATCATTAAAAAAAATCAACACCATGGCAATAAATTTAAGCAGTTGCGGACATATGAAATTACCTTTATAAAATTATCTAAGGAATCACACCCTGAAATATTAGCACGTCATTAAGGAACGCCCTGTATATACGGGGTGTCATAATGCTCGTCTGCATGGCAAGCACCGCAAAAGGGTTCGGCTCCTACTATTGCCTTAGACATAGACACGCCTCTTCATTTGATCTATGTCCCTTGTGTCCTGGTATAATGTATAAGTAATTGGATTCTCGGGCCCAGAGTATAATCCTTGGTGCACACCAAACCTCTAATATTATTTTTTCTTTAAGATTTCAGCTACTTTGAATTTATCAAATTTGGTAGAGCAAGTTCTTTTGTCATGTTTTGGATCTGAAGGAAATTAAGACCAATTAATGCTTAACCAGAAGCTATATATTTATTTTAGTTACTTTGTGTAGCATTAAACCACCCATGTCTGATAATGAATATTCAGAGACTTGAAGATGTCAAAAGGACTATTTGGCATTGTTAAATCCGCCAACGTTTGAGGTCCTTTCTAGGCCTCTCTCCGTGAACATATCAGTTGAGCAAGAATCCCTCGAAGACTGGTTACATTGATCTGAAACTGAACACAATCTCCAATAGCGGGCCGGCGAGGTTAAGTATAGTATATCGACTTATTAAATTCACATATTATAGTCTCCCAGGCATTTGAATTTTCTCAAGTGGCAATAATTTATATGCAACTTGTTGCATATTATCAATGAAAATTATATTTTAGGGAAAATTTACGACTCCAGTGTTAGCAGAGCTTACTTGGTGAACAAGTGAACAGCAATAGTATGGACTGGAAGTATTTTCCAATATAATTTTTTAAATTATCTTAATAAATTAAAATATGAAGTTTTAAATAAAAAATTGATATAGCAAAAGAATTTGTAGACATATTCTCTCTAGACTTCTAATTGGAATGTTATAAATTCCTCAAAAGCGAAGTTATGTTCAAGGAAAGTGATATCCAGAATTCGGTGTTTATCAATTATTTTTAAACACTGCTAGCGGAGCGGATCTGGTTTTGAAATGAAACCAACTTTTAAATTTTTTTTCTTGTCTGCGTTTTTCCGAATGTGTAACCCCCTTCCGGACAGCCTTGGCTTTGGATTTGGGGGTTGTCTACTATCTGTGGTGTGTTTATGTTATGTTTATGTTTTGACAATTCGGTTACATCCGTTCTCTTTTATCATGTTATCAACTTAGTTCAGCTTAATCACACGGGGTGGCGGAGGAATTCACATTTAAAATTCGCAAAAACACGTTTTTCCACGATAACTTTGTCATTATTGACCTGACGAAAAAAAGTAAAATTAAAAATTGAAGATCTCGCGGAAGCGCATAATTTTGTAAAATTTTTTTCATATTGAACGGTAACTTTTCGTGAAAAATTTTTTTGAAAATACTCTTTCTTTTGCCCTAACACTAATGCACAAAAAGTAATTCCTTAATTTTTTTACGAAAAAAAGAAGTTAGGGGGATGAGATTTTTTTGAGGTAGGTTAAATAGATAAGAATTGATGGAGCCGGAGGATTGGGTGGTGGGCCAATTAGGGGAGGGAAGGGAGGTGGGGAAAGGAAAATTATTCGAACTTTTTTACCTGTCGTGCGATTTTCAAAAACCAAAATGGAATTTGTTCGTTATTACGTCTAATATTTGACTGAATAATTTTTTTTATTTTTTTCAAATAAACAAACTTATGGGAGGGGAAAAACCTTTTGCATTTTTTTTTAAAATGCGTTTTTGAGTACGAAGGAAAGGGCTCAGAAGAGATTTTTTTACAGGTAAGTGAAATTTCTTTTTATACACATATCGGCTCTCTCCATTTATCGACCACATTACCTGTAAACGACGAGAACTGAGAAATGGCAGCCATTTTCAACAATATTTTTTCACATTTATTACCATTTACTTTAATTTTTGCAATAAAAAAGTTCTGTATATTCCCTAGTGGACAATATTAAGAAGTAATTTGAAACGATTTTCTGATGAAATATATAAAATCAATCAAAATTCTGAGGAGAGGTAAAAATAGAAAATTTCTGAAGAGTTTCGTGCATACAGAAGTATCACATACATATTTAACGAAAAAGTGAGAATCGCATGCAATTCTATGCATTCATCGTCAACCAATAATGTCTACTAAAAGTTATTATACAACAAAGAGTTTATCATATATAGTGCCAATAATATACAGCTTCATGACTGTAATCTGGTTCTATTGTCAGCCAAATGGCTGCAGCTAAAAAAATGCTGTACCACTTTGACTGTTAATTCGCTGTCCCAACCTTATTGTAAAGATGCCGCGGTAGCTGCTACAGTTAAATATGGTATTTAACCATAATAAATAAATTATTCAAATTCAAAAGATTTTTATATTCAATATTAAATATTTAAAGTATCAGTATTAAAGTGGACTTTTTTACAGTCAGAATTGACGGGTAGATCGACAACCGAAAATAGAAAAAAAAATTTAGTTTCTATTTCCGGTTAGCGCGCGCGCCGACCTGAAGTTTCGTCTGCCCGTGTAATTGGGGTATGTGAAGTACATATACTAACTACCTATGCGGACAGATATCGATAATCATTCGATTTAAAAATAAATGCCCCCCCTCCCTATCCCCCTACCATACCAAAAGTTCCAGAGAGAAAGAAATTTTGTACTTATATGGTCTCTTCTATTACCGACTGGCAGACGGTAACCACTCGTCGTCGAATTTGCACGCTAGGCTATTAAGCAATAGGTCATGCTGAAGGCAGTCAAATACCCGACATCACTATTTTCTACAGCTAAAAGGCTTTAGGATGAGATGATTAAAATAACGTTTTCCAGTAAACAACACTGAGTGAACATTGTGTGCATGCAAATGACGGCATGCACTCCAAGAATTTTGTAGTAGTGACAAATTCTGAATTTTTGGTGCAGTACCTAACATCTTCTTTCTTGGTGGTAGTTACTATAATCTCGTCCTCACTACTATTCGAGAAATCCTTCAAAAATTCATCAATTATAGTAAATTTTCGTATTATCTAGATTATTCATACGCGCCATATTGTCCTCCTGGATTACACGAGCTACCAGAGATCTTGTAAAAAATCTGCACTTAGTGTACGCTGGCGCTGTACGAATAATTTTGCTAGGCTAGTGGACAACAGGAAACTGCCAAAGTGCGCACTCGGTTTCATAGGCTACACTCACTGAAAGACTATTAAACCAATGTTGTTATAAGCTCCAGATCTTTTGGTTATTGTGAAATTTATTTTAGATGTGTACTAATATTGTAAAGCACTAACGTAACTGCTATATTGGAACTTGTTTTTCCATTCAATTAAATTGCCCTCGCTAAAAACCATAAATAAAAATCTCTTTATTTAAATATTTTTATTTAAAGATGCTTTTCACAAGTTCTTTTTTATTTACTTTGCCCATCGCATTTTTTGGTATCTCTTGTACAATTTTCAGTACGCTAGGCAGCCAATATTTCGGCATCTTGTCCGCTGCCCATTCTCTTAACCCATCTAAACTAACTTCTCGTCCGTTTCTAGGCACTACAACAACCGCAATTTTTTCACCCCACACGTCATCAGGAACGCCAACGACTACGCACTCCTTCACGTCAGCATGCTCCAAAAGCTTGGTCTCGATTTGCAGTGCGCTTATCTTGTACCCACCAGACTTGATAATATCCGCGCTACTTCTCCCCAACATCCTAAATTTACTCGTCTCGTGGGAATACTCGCACATGTCACCCGTTTTGAACCAACCGTCCTCAGTGAATTCCTTCTTGGTAGCCTCTGGTTTGTTGAAGTATTCTTTAAAGATGCCATCTCCTTTGACTAGAAGCTCCCCTTGTATGTTATTTTCAACTTTTTTGTCGATGAAGGTACCTCCACTGTATTCCAAGAGTGTGTTGTAAGTGTCGTTGACTTTTTCCGATAACCTTATGGACACTCCTGGCAGAGGTACCCCGACATAACCTGGTACTCTATCAGACTCGTACTCGTTCGATAGACACATCCCTATTTCGGTCATCCCGTACCGTTCCAGGAGACGGTGTCCGGATATGTCAAGCCATTTCTCGTACAACGGCACTGGCAAAGGTGCAGACCCGCACACCATGAGCCTTACTTTGTTCCGTAAATAGTCCTTGACGCGGTCTTTGTCATCTTTCAGGCTTTTTTCGTACTCTTCTATGAGCATCGAGTATATGGTCGGTACTGCCATGAAAACAGAAACCTGTTCGTTGCCTTCAGTCTTGCTCCTACCTAGTAAGTGTGACCATACATCACGGGCAGAGAATTTCGGAAGCATTATTGTCGTCGCCCCTATGAGTAATGGACAGAAAAGTGCGTTCACTGTGCCGTGCACGTGGTGAAGAGGTAATGTGTGCAATATAACGTCTTTGGAGGACCATTTCCATGCTTCTAGGAGGGTCTCAGATTGGACGGAAAGGTTCTTGTGGGATAGGACGACACCTGTAAATTTAAGATCGGTGTATTTTATATGTGTGCTAATGCAAAATAAACGTGGAAAGTCTATTGTATTGAGAAACTTAAAATATGTAGAATGAAATTAATTAGAGAAGATAACATACTAAAACTACTAAGTTTACTATTTTCGTTTATTAATAATATTGGACAGTCGCAATTAAAATAAATTTAATTTCATCTGTTTTATTCATAGAAACGGTTGAATATTCGCTATAAATATATAATAAATACCGAACACGACCTAGACAATCGGCACGCGCTAGCGATATCGGTTTGTGCGGATGTTATCTTCTCTAAGTAATTTCACTCTACTACAGGTTTAAATTTAGAAATATTTTCAAACGAATTAAATTTGTTTTTTTTTATACACAGGGTGGTCATATTTATATAGAAAAAAAATTTTGGAATTCTTATTCTCACCTCTTGAAATTGTTTCATTTACTAAGAAAAAAATTCCACCAAATTTGGTCTTCCTGGAATAAAGGGAAGTGGTGCCGTCGGCGAATTTTTGTGGGTAAATTTGTTAGTAAAGGACATACCTTTTTTTAGTTATTTTTATTTATACTCATTTAAATTACATTTTGTATTACATGTAAATTATTTTTTATAATTGTTATTATGATGTTGGCAAGTAATTTTACCTGCTTGCAATAAAAAGCAAAGAGAGTAGGATTATTTAATTAAAGAGCGATTTTGGCCTTTTTCAAAGATGAGTCTTTCTAGAAGTAGGCAATAAAACAGATAAAAATATCATATCTTTTTGCCTGCTTCCACGTACAGGACATATCGTTAACCCACCTACACCATGCCTCTAAGGGACCTACTCAACTGCTGATGCTTATATAAACTGAAATTAATAAGGAACTATTTTTGGTTTCCGCTTTTGCTTAGGTCAAGTAATATTGAGAGTGTTATATTTTTAGTGATTTTGGTCTGTAATTTTGTTCAATCATGTCATGTCCTCGAAGTATGAGACAAAACAGTTTAATGTACCTCGTAGGTAGTCATTCACCACAGATTATTGGAAGCAAGCTTCCTTCCAATAAACAAGTTTTAAGTGTACTCTTTTTAACCTGCGAGAAGTGAAATTGAATTTGCGTGAAAGTGCAAAACTAGTAATAAACGAAGTAATTGTTTTTTGGCACAAAGCGCGTATCCCAACACGTGATGTGCAACATTGCGTTAAAAAAGTAGAAAGCCTATATATGAAGAATTAAAAAAAAGTGGAAGAACGAAAACAGAAGAATCTTGAACGAATGGAGAAAAGTGCCAACATTTTTGAAAACGTAGCCGAATTAGACACTTTTGAGTCATCAAGTAGCACCTCGTATACAAGCTCTACCTACGAAGAATTAGACCCCGAAGTACCTGGACCCTCAGAAGCAAAAAAAAAGGGATTAGTGGGAACACGAAACCTAATAACCTCAAAGATAGTTCCGACAAGTGTAAAGTGAGTGACAGAGACGCAGTCCACATATTAACGGCTATTGCTGAAGCATTAGGGTACGATATACTTTCCTTGTCTACAAGCAGGATAACTATTCAACGCTGTAGACAGAAGTTGCGGAAGGAAAGACCTGAAAAAGCAATGGACTGTTTTAAAGGATTTCATTTCTTATCTCCTATTATTCACTGGGATGGACAAAAATTTAGGGATTTAACTGGCACTGACAAACACGACAGAGGATAATAATTACAAGTGGAGATACAGAACAAATACTAGGAATACTAGTTTTAGAGAATTCGACAGGAAGAGAGCAAGCAACTAAAGTTTATGAAGCACTATTACACTGGAACCTATGTGATAAAGTGAAGGCTTTGTGTTACGATACAAGTGCTTCGAACTTGGGTTAAGTAAATGGTGCAAGTGTTTTATTAGAACAAATGTTAGAAAGAAATTTACTATATTTGCTTTGTAGACATCACATTTATGAAATTATTTCAAAAAGTGTTTTTGATGTGAAAATGCCTTCTTCTAGTGGCCCGGATGTTCCATTATTTAAACGTTTTAAACAGGTTTGGCCTAAAATTGATCATGCAATTAAATGGAGGGTGAAAATATTGATCAAATATTACAAAACGATGGTCTTGATATTCTTGATTTTGTAGAAAACGCTTTAAAGACGAAACAACATCGCGATAACTATAAAGAATTTTTAAATCTGACTTGGTTATTTCTAGGCAAAACAGATAATCAAATAAATATTCTCGCTCCTGGGGCTTTTCACCACACAGGCTGGATGGTAAAAGCAATCTACTGCTTGAAGATATTTTTATTTAGAGATGAATTTAAATTAACAGCAAAAAAAATAAAAAGCATTTTTTTTTTTTTCGGCATCAACTAAGCATTATCGAAATATGTATTTTCATTGTTAAAATATAAGCTAAAGCCTGGTTTATAGCTCCTTCTCCACATAAAGCTCCATATCATGATCTTCAATTTATAAAAAGTCTTATAAAAGCATTGATCCTGCTATATCTCAAAGTGCAATTTCAAAAATTCAAAACAATTTGTGGTTATTTAAATTCTGAAGCTTCTGCTCTATCTTTTTTGATGATGATTTTTCAATAGATGCTAAAAAGGACATAGTTAAGGCTTTAGCAAAAGAAAACTTATTTGAAGAATGCAATAAACGTTTCAAATGTAGCATGGTTGATGAGATACAAAGTAAAGAAATATGTCATTTTATTTTCTCGGGTCAAGGGTCAAAATCTGGACTACGTGTGGGGGCCAAGGAAACATGCTACCACGACCAATTCAACGTTCATGAAAGTAGGTGTTTAAATAGGTTTGTACTTGAATGTTAAAAATGTGGCGAGGTACCATCCTGCAAGAATAATGTACTATGCATCAAATTCAGTGGTAATGCATTCAGCATATCAATAAAATCATTTTTTAAAAAATGTAAATAATTGTTACCATTTAAATTTTTGACAACTCATGTTATCCTAGAAAATGGTTCCCAATGATTCCACGCTAATCATTGATTTTGAACTCACGTTGAAATTGTCGTTCTCGAGTTACATGAGAATTTTTAACTTCCCAAAAATGATTGTTTCTTGAATTGAAAATACCTCGGCAGGTAAATTTATTAATCCATAAATAATATTCTGTTTACGAATGAGTGATCAATATTTTGTCTGTCCGAATATCATTTGCAAATTGATATCTTAACGGAAAATCGGCAACCAATAAATTTTGCCCAAGTGTAAAATAGTTTGGATGGTATTCTTCTGCATGCAATATTTATAAAATGGAAGGTTACTGATTCCTGTAGCTCCAAATAGTCGTCTTGAACTAGTTTGTGGATCATCTGCAATGCGAATTAATATTTCGTCTTCCTGATCAGGCGTAATAATTTTCGGTCGACCTAAATTACCACGTTTAGGATGAAATGAACCACTTTCGCCTAAATTCCTGAACGTATTTTGAAATAGTCGATGATCAGAATGCAACCTGTATGGAAATCTTGGCAAATACTCACGTTGCGCAGCATGTCCATTGTAATTAGTTGACAATAAATAAGAAACATATCTCTCATATCTGAGTTTGAAAAACTATTATGCCTCGGCATGTTCTGATTTTCGTTAATTAGCCGATATTAACTAAAATAGATACACAAAATTAGAAAAAATTGTTAACTGTCACATGGAGAGTGTTATTGACAAAATGCGATAGGTTTACGATTTTTTAAGAAAGCGATAACAATACGGGTAAAAAAGTTAAGCGTGCATTTCATCGTAAACGTTGCTTACGTGGCGCCCTCTCGGATCTACATCAAAAATAGAGTAGATTTGAATGCCTTGTCTAAAAAAAATTCGGGCATGCTTTGCTGTTTTACAGATAAATTATCTCTTCAACCCTGAAAATCGTACATTGATATCTATTCCCGTTCTCAAAAAATGTGGCTTTAAATTCAACTTAAAAATTCGCTTAGTCCGTTTCAATTGGCCATCAGTTTAGTTCCAGACGACTATCTGCAGCTACAGAAATCAGAAAGACTTCTAGATTATAAATGTTGCTTGCAGAAAAGTATCATCCATTCCATTTTGCAGCTGAGCAAAATTTATTGCCTGCCGATATCAGTTTGCAAGTAATATTCGGAACAGACAAAATACACAGCCCCACAAAAAAAAAAGTTCAAAGCAGCGAACCAGACCCATGTATTCCTATGTATTTTCGGTCGCTGAATCCGAATCCGGGGTCAAAATCATTAGCTAGAGCCAAAAAACACCCCTGAAATGGGGTAAAAAGAATATTAAGCTGCGAGAATAGTTGTTATATCTTAATCAATCGAATTATACAGATCAAGGTTAAACAGCATCGTACATACAAGAGATATGAAACACACCCCCAGGGAGGGGCGAAAACTAGCCCCCATATATAAAAAAATCGATCCAAAACAACAATTACCGCTGAAAAAGCTCAAAATGTCTAAGTTTTGTTAAAGTGATAAGAAACTGCATCAGGTCCGACGTAATCTTCATAAACTGCCCCTATAGAGTTGTGAACAATCACCTCCAAGTTTAAAGGACACGAGAAAAACAAGAAAAAACGTAAAATGCAACAGGATTTCTATTTTCATGGATGCTATGATTGGCTGAAATTGCATAGTACTCTAAAATAGAATTAGAAACTTACGTACCATCAACATTCTACAGTGTCAACCCACAGAGGGTGTGAAAACTACCCCCTGTGTAAGGTTTGACTATAAAAAGGTACAGTTACTTCTAAAATTCGAAACATCTGCGTTGTGTGGAAGAGAGAAGAAACTAGACTATGTTCGACGCTGTGCTTGAAAACCACACCCACGGGGTTTCTAATAACATTTATAGGACATGAGTTTCAAACTCTAAGTGTGCAATGCAATTTTTGCCAATCATAGCATCCATAAAAATGTAAATCCGGTTAGTTTCTCTCTGTTTTTGCAGCTTCCTACAGATATAGAGGTAGTATCTCGCAACCCCGTGGGGGTGGTTTTCAAGCAGATCGTCGAACATAGTCTAGTTTCTTCTCTCTTCCACAGAACGCAGGTGTTTCGAATTTTTATAGAAGTCACTGTAACTTTTTATAGTTAAATCTTGCATAGGGGGTAGTTTTCACACCCTCTGAGGGTTGACAGTGTAGGATGTTGATGGTACGTAAGTTTCTGGTTCTATTTTAGAGTACTAAGCAATTTCAGCCAATCATAGCATCCGTGAAAATAGAAATCCTGTTGGATTTTACGTTTTTTCTTATTTTTCTCATGTCCTTTGAACTTAAAAGTGGCTGTTCTCAACCCTATAGGGGCAGTTTATGAAGATTACGTCGGACCTGGTGCAGTTTCTTAACACTTTAACGAAATTTAGACATTTCGAGCTTTTTTAGCAGTCATTGCTGTTTTGGATCGATTTTTTTATATATGGGGGCTAGTTTTCGCGCCTCTCTGGGGGTGTGTTTCATATCTATTGTATGTACGCTGCTGTTTAACCATAATTTGTATAATTCGATTGATTAAGAAGTAACAACTATTCTGGTACCTTAATCTTCTTTTTATCCCATTTCAGGGATGTTTTTTGGTTCTGGCTAATGATTTTGGGAGTGTACGATTTTTTTTGACCCCGGATTCGGATTCAGCGACCGAAAATACATGGGGATACATGGGTCTGGTTCGCTGCTTTGAACTTTTATTTTTTCTGTGGGGCTGTGATATCGACCGCTCATTCGTCAACAGAATATTATTTACAGATGAAGCTACATTTACCCGCCGAGGTATCTTCACTTCAGCTTAAGAATAATTTTTGGGGGTTGAAAATCCTCACGCAACACGAGAACGACAGTTCCAACATGAGTTCATTGGGAACCATTTTCTAGGACCACACGAGTTTCAAGAAAAAATGGTAACAATTATTTACGTTTTTTAAAAAACGATTTTATTGAACGCATTATCATTGAATTTGAGGCAAAGTATGTTATTCATGCAGGATGGTGCGCCCCTCCACATTTTAACATTGATATTTTCATGAACGCTGAATTTGTCGTGGTAGCCTATTTCCTGGCCCCCATGTACTCCAGATATTAACTCTTTGGATTTCAGTGTGGGGCGCAATGAAAGAACTTGTTTAAAAAATACCGTAAATATCGGCGCACAGTTTGGCAAGAATTCAGTTCAGCAGCAGCCTTTTTTGATCCAAAGGTATTATTTAATAAGAAACGATCTTTCATGAGCCATATAGATAAGTGTATCAAGGTGAATGGTGGACATATTGAACATTTATTATTAAATAATATTACCTTTTTTTGAATTTCCTTCCACATGCTGTTCTTTATTTATTATTATTAGCCTTATTTATATTAATGTCCTGGCGGAGTTCAGCCGTAGGCTGATCTTCCACTCTACCAGGACAGACACTCACACATAGACAACATCACAACACCCATTCCCTGCGACATTGCCACCTGCCGCAGCTGAGACTCGAACTCAGGAGAGAAGAGCGACTAGACCATGTTGTCTCTCACACAACCGCAATCTAGCCCACTGCTACCACCTTGGCAACACCACGTGAAAAACGCCACTACACGTCCATACCCTAGCCAGGATTCGAACCCGGGACTCCGTGGTCGCAAGCCTAACATCCTAAGCACTGCGCCACCAAGCCCTTGTTTAAACCATAATTTTGTTTAATTAAATTTTCTCTTCATTTGTTTCAAATAACATTTATTGACTACATAATTTGTGCTTTAATTCTATGCTAGAGTGTCAAAATTAAAATATTTAACTGTCAAAGGTATTGTTGATATCGGCTCCTACTACATTAATATTTCTTATAATAAATTATACCGCAGATTGTTAAAATGCTATTACCTCGAAAATTTGGTCAAATAGAAATCCTATTAAATTCGCCCATTTCTAATCACGTGTGAGGAAATAAACAATCAGAACAACATTACACTGAAAATTTTATACCAATCATTATTAGCCAATCGGATACGTTTATTTTGTCATTGTTACTATGACAATCATCAAATTTTTTGAAAATCTTACTTACCATGAGCACCTACCTTTGTGATTAATAAGTGAAAATTTCCCTGGTTTGACAGCAATGATTAGACAATAGGGTTTATATTATGAAAAATACTTTTATATTTATTTTCAATTAAATTAGTACAATTCTGGCTTACTATGTTTCCTTACATCATTAACTAATTCCAAATGCTTTAAAAATTCCACTTGCCGTGGATTATTATTATTATTAATAAAACAACTTTATTAGGCAAAGTTTAGTAGAACTTACTATTCTTACACTTCTCCTGAACAAAGGTTACTCGTAACAGTGGGCAAGTTTTAATCTACTCCATTTTCACAGTTCCTTGACCGCGAAACTTTTATTGCAATTACACAACCCTATACCCCAGATAAAGCTATGCCACTGGTAAAAATATTCGCTCATTTTGGCTCCGCCCTGGCATCTTCTCATAGTAATACTAGTCTAACAGCGATTTTTCTAGCTGATATTATTTGTCACCACTTTAAATCACAGTAAATATCATTTCATCTTGGTTTCCCTTTACTGTAGTATAAAGATTGTACACGAAATAAATTATTATGACTAATATTAATTCGCTATATTATTTTTATGCGACTAGAGCGTAGGGAATATAAGAAATAAGTATACTAAACTTGTCTTAATTTTATTTCGCTCTCATTATTTCATACCTTATTCCCCTGAATCCTAGTATGAAAAATATAAACAATCAATATATTTTTTACCATTATCTACTATTAAGTATTTCATTTTACTAAGATATGAGGAAACCACATAAAAATTAAAAACCAAAAAAATTAATCTAACACCGGCACCAGCTTACAAAATTTTGCAAACATTTCTAAAGTTTTTTTTTGTCAAGTAATTTTGGTCTAAAATTTTCTTACCGAATTTCCCTCGCCCTTGAATTAAAAATCCGGAACTTTTTTCTCGCTCACGAATTTTTAAAGAAAATTCGGACCTCAAAAAAATTTCCGGAAATAATTCAAGCACTAGGGAGATTACAAGTGAAAATTTGGTCAAATAGAAATCCTATTAAATTCGCCTATTTCTAATCACGTGTGAGGAAACAAACAATCAGAACAACATTACACTGAAATTTTTTTAATAGTTCTAACAACCAATAAAATTTCGTTATTTCTTGTCATGTGACACAATTCACCCAGTCATTTTAACATTACACTAATAAGACCATCCAGGGAAATTTTCAATCTCTATGACAATAAAATTATTTAACTTCAACCAATCTAATCGTTAAATTTTAGTAACTGTACATTTACTAACTGTACTTTTAATAAATAAATGTTTCGTTGTGTTGCGACTTATTGATTTTATTTCTTCAAAAAATGTTGTGACCAAATATCCCTCTGATATTGACAAATGCCTCATAATTTTATGACAATCTCAAGCACGTTGCTTGGTAATTAATAGCCCCCCGCCTTCGGCATCGGGCTATTACCAAGCAACGTGCTTTCGATTGTCATAAAATTATTTCGTACATTATCAATGTCCTAGGGATATTATAGCTGATAATCTCCCTAGGGCAATTATCACATATGTCATTCAGTTTAATAGTTCAATAATTTAAAATGTATTTTTGACAATGTCACAATAATTACGATTTGGCACTGCAAATAATGGCTTGATAAATATAATAATAGAGGAAAACACGGCAAGAAATACAATTATATCCATTTAATGTTACAAACCCACTAAACAAAATATATATCCGTAATATTACGCAATATTAAACTGAAGTAACATATTTAATGTTTTCTTGCAATATGATATTTATATTAAATTAACCTAACTTTGGTATAGCTGAGAAATGTTAAATTGCAAAATATTGAAGAAACATTTAGTTAATATTAGCTCGAAAATATTTCCGTAATATAAAAAATTATATTTAACAAATGTATGTCACATATTATAATCAATGTATCTTTAATATTGCCATTAAAATAAGCTTATTATATTACAAGAATGTAACTTGTAATATTACACGAAAATATTTCACATATATAACTGTAAATGTGTTACGAATGAATCTTATTTATACATTATGAATAATATGCATTTGATCATACTTTAACATTATTTGCAACGCTTATTCTATGTAACTACCATGAACTTCTATGAAAACTCGCCTATTCTCGCCTAAAATAGTATGAACATAACCTTAAAATTTTCGATATCTTGTGAGTAAGTGTGTTGCGCCTTAATGCCCTTATTTTCAGAAATGGGTGATAAAAGCGAGAATAAGGTAAGTAGATAATTACAGTAATGTAGAAATTCGTGGAAACTTTTAGCAACAAAATAAAAATAAACTTTAAATTTTATTTAGTTACCTTAAATTTGCGGTATTTTTACACCTGTGTTATTTGTCGAAGCACACTAATTGCATTTTATTGATAAACATATAACATTAAAAAATTATTCTTGTTTCAACCTGCTTATTTTAGGTCAGTTATTTATTGCTTTACTCATCGGAGTTGCATATGTGGTCCTAATCACGGGGATAAAAAAAAACAAAAATTTGATATTAGGCCACCGATAAGTAAATCAATTGTCCCTGTTTTAAGTTGGCTGCTCGACCAACGTAATAGCTAGGGAGCTGATGGCAGAATTTTTTATATGATTTTATCGTGTGACTGAAGTCGAAAAGTATAAACATCTCATAATAACAAGCCGGAAAAACCATTTCAGTCATTACTGCGTTGCTGATTTTTTAATTAACAGTTATTTAAAAGTGCGAAAAAAAAATAAACGCTCCTATATGATTTTATTGTATCAGCCAGTTGTTTTAAACGTTGCCTGTCAATATGACATTGATATAAATGCAGTTGGCTGAAATCTATGTGTCTGCGTTTTTTTTGTAATTTAATTTTTTTAATTAATTTATGATATACTAAAAATTAAGTGATTTTATTGTCGCTGTACCATATATCAAAAGTTTCGCAAAGCGGTAAGAAACAATAAAACAAACTTCAGTCACCTGTGTACTGCTGCATTTAAAGGAGGTGAATTTTCAAAAATGCGAAAAAAAAACGCTTCTATATTATTTTATTGTTTCAACCACTTTGCAGGAAGCTTTGTTTGTAAAGCATATAAAAAAACAGTGGCTGAAATTTACAATGCTGATTTCTCATTGGCTGACGTTTCTTAGTAATAATTAAGAAGTGAAAAAAAAAATATGTTTTTTCGAAATAATTTAGCAATGCTCGATCCTACGAGACGAATGTTCAAGACAGAGTTGAAGTTTTTATTGTAAGCCTAATAGGTAACGAGATACAGCGGTGGGAAAATGAAGTTTAACAATTTTTTTTTTTTCAAAAAATGCTCAAACTTCATTGTTGCGCGAAAGGTCCTACCTTTAATACGTACAGGCTTAGAGAGCAGTGTTTTTGATTTGATAATAATTACTTACATTTTTGATATATTTAAAATCTCTAAGCAATTGTATAAGGACTAAATGTGTGTAAGGATTTTGTAAGGGATTTAAAATTTTGTAGCCAATAGTCGGGACATAAAATGTTGGATTCTTATCTAAAAATTACAAAAAGAGTATAAAGCAAGTACGGACTCTTTGCCAATTTTTCTGAATACCTATCATTAAAATTAATAACTCTTGTTTCCTATTTTCGAGGAATGATGTAAGCCACTGTAATACTATCCCGTCAATTTAATATTTTTTTTAGTTTCAATACAAGTATTATTATAATAATACAAATATTATAAAATATGTTGTTATAAACATGCATTATATAATAAAAAAATTTTTTCTTCTTAAATTCATTTGTCTAATGCTGTATCTCTTTAAAAATTAGACTTACAATAAAAATGTATATACAAAAAATGTAGGAAATTTTGTCCTCTTCAACTTTGTCTTCAACATTTTTCCCCCACCTCCAAGGTTGAAACCTTGTGTTTTTTATCATGGCCTCGACTTAAACAACATATATCAAAATCATTACTACTTCACCGTTTGCAGGGCAAAATTCCCAACTGATTGTCTTTCTTTGACATTTTTTGGAGTAAATTGAGAATATTTCTGAAAATCAGCAACGTACACGTCAGCCAATGTTTTTCTCTGCTAATGGATATAAATACTAACAAATTACCAAACACCATTCGAGGTTTCTATTTTGAATAGCATACATTTTTATTTGACTTTTAACAATTTCTTACCGTATGTAAAAATGGTTGAACCGTTAGCCGCGGTTAATATCGTATCGAAATTCTTTTTTAAATCTGTGAAAGCATTGCGTGGCACCACAGATAAATCGGCACCAGTGTCGATTAGGAAGTTCATTTTGTTAGATCTATCGTAAATAAAAAGTCGACGACGTTTGCTGTTAGAAATGTCAAAATCAGACGTCATAGAATTATCAAACTTCAGTCATCTTTGAGAATTATCAGATTGTTTACAATTCTTACTGAATTTGCACCATTCACCTCCACAACGATAGGCATTGGCACCATAAAGTTGATGGTAGTAACAAATAGTATTGTCTGTACGATCAAATTTATTGGAAACATTATTACGGCTGGGTGAACGATTGCGATTAGTGGTATGAGTTTGTGAATTGCTTCTACTTTTGCAATTGTTGCAGCATGAAGTAAAAGGTTGAGGCTCGAAGGATTGATTGGAAAGTCTGGATTCTAAAGAGTTTAATCGACAATTAAAAATTTCTTGTTTTTGTAATACTTGATTAATTGAATCATGGAAAGTGATTGAAAAATTTTTGATAGTGGTAGTTAAATCTGATAACGAGGTTGACTCAGAGTCAAGAGGATTTTTGGAGTACGATGCAACCATTGAATTTTGACAGGACTCCCAGATCCGATCCGCAATCTCTAGAATCTCTTTTGTGTCTGTTTTCCCTGAAGCTGTAATGGCAATATATACTGTTTGAGGCAAACGTCTTTTCCATAGCTTTATCAATAAATCTTGACTAACCATGCTGAATCCTCCAACCATATTCAGCATGGATCTATAGAAATCTGAAGGTTTCAGATCGCCCATTTGGGAACCTGATAACAGATCATTCAGACGTTTTTCCTCACTCGATGATAAACGTGAAATTAAAACTTTCTTTAAATTTATATAGAGATCCGTTTCCGGGGGATAAGATATTATATCGTATATATTATCTATCACATCTAATGGCAAATTAGCTATAACCTGATACTTTTTCTTGTCATTGACAATTTTTGCAACAGAAAACTGTGATTCAATCTGGGTAAACCAAATTTCTGGTTTTGATTTCCAGAATGGGGGTAATTTGACAGACGTGACATAATGGGTTTGAGGAAAATCCTCGTCTGAAGGTTGTCTTGGCATAACTAATCGATTGTGATTGATTGATTGATTGACTACTCTCTTAGATAAAAAAGGGAATGTACTTTAACTCACTCACCGACAGATGACAGTACTTGTAATGTACAACTTCAGTTGATTGAATTAGGAAATTACCATAAATTATAGGAACATCTATTCAAATTTGGAACCTCTATTCAAAATTCATCGGGAAAATTCTTCTCTTCATAAAATGGTCAATTTATAACGGTAGTTGATATATTGAATCTCTTCTTGAAATTATTGATAATAATTGTTCCAAAACAGGAAAGTGTTGTACTTCGGTAATTATATCTGAGATATTCTTCTATCTTTTAAAGTGGAAATGATTTTATCTCTCCTTCAAATTAATTAAATAACGTAGATTTCATCATGTAAGTTATAGGATAACTTCGGACATATATATCAATCACTTCTGGTATATATTTATCACGTTGGACATAAAATTTTCACATCTGGCATATATTTATGACGTTGGACATAAAATTTTCACTTCTGGCATATATTTATCACGTTGGACATAAAATTATCACGTCGGGGTCAATAAATTTATAGCGTTATCGCTATAAATAAAATTAAAATCGCAGTTAATATACGTATATTTGTTTTTAATACATGTTCATATTTTATGTGATATTGGTATTTTTTAGTATATTGATATTATATTATTATATATCGAATGTTTTTATTTTTCCTAGCGACTCCATAGAAACTTCTCCATTATGGATCGAGTTTTCCTTTTTGTTTCTTAGCGACTCCATGGAAACTTCTCGCTTTTGGAACTTCTCGATTTCCAGTGAGTGAGTCGCTATAGTCGCTATAAAGTGTAATGGACCAAAAATTTTGGAATTTTGGAATGATATTTGGGGATTGAGTCCTGCTTGTTGTAAAACTAAAATATACCAAAAATGACTTGATTTGGTGTTCTACAGGGTGTTTATAAGCAACGTTGTAAAAATCACCACTAATAAAGTACCTTTATTTTTCAAAATATGAAAAAATTCCACTAAGAAAAGTTATTTAAAATGCAATTTTATACCTCTATACCTTTCAAGAATATAAAATTATTTTTTTGAAACTTCCCATTTTTTCAATAAAGTATTTTATTTTGAACCATTAAAACTGCATAGAAATTATTTTTTGCG
This sequence comes from Rutpela maculata, assembly GCA_936432065.2. NCBI lineage: Eukaryota > Metazoa > Arthropoda > Insecta > Coleoptera > Cerambycidae > Rutpela > Rutpela maculata. Next base: position 45,379,409 of record OW386289.2, read on the forward strand.
AATTAATATTTAAAGTTATGTAGAAGCTAAAAGTAGGGTATGAGAAAAGCAGATGATTAACATTTGCTCCTACATAACTTTAAATATGAATTCAACTCTTAATTCGCAAAAAATGGGAAGTTTGAAAAAAATAATTTTATATTCCTGAAAGGTATAGAGGTATAAAATTGCATTCTAAATAACTTTTCTTAGTGGAATTTTTTCATATTTTGAAAAATAAAGGTACTTTATTAGTGGTGATTTTTACAACTTTGCTTATAAACACCCTGTAGAACACCAAATCAAGTCATTTTTGGTATACTTTAGTGTTACAACAAGCAGGACTTAATCCCCAAATATCATTCCAAAATTCCAAAATTTTTGGTCCATTACACCTCTTGTTACATCTATCCTGGGACACACTGTAGACAAATTGACCTCGGATCCGGAATCAGCGACCCAAAAAACCTATATATATATTAAATCGAAGTCCCAGAATAAGCCTACTCATTCCGAAAAGGCGAGTTTATTTCACGGCTTTTTCATAATGTGACCTTGAAATGACCCTAAGAGGGGGATGGGGTTGGTTCCGTTTGTGGTCGAATCGACTCTAAATTGACCCTAGACTGTTAAAAAACATTTTCTTTGTTCTTTTTGCCAAATTTGAGCCGAAAACCGGCCTTATTGACCCTCCCCCTTTCAATAACTTTTTTCTCGTCCGTGGCGCATGGGACCCATACGAAATATGGGAAATAACATCTCGAGAAGTACTTCTGTAACGACCCCTAAAAAATTTTGAAAAAGCAGTTTGCGAAAATTTTTTTCAAAATTCGGTTACCCCCCCAAGGTCTAGGGACTCCTGTTTAATTTTTTTTGTCATGCATTTTACTTTTCATTAAAATGAGTTTGTTAAGTTCTTCTTTTAACATCGGCAGCCAGGTTGTGCAAACATCTACGGAACAATTCGACACGCATTTATCCTCATTCAATAGTATTATAGCCGCTTCTTTAATTGTATTTTTTTGAAAAGTAAAATGCATATAACAAAAAAAAATAATTTTAAACAGGAGTGCCCAGACCTGGGGGGTAACCGAATTTTGAAAAAATTTTTTAGAGGTCGTTAGAGAAGTGCTTCTCGAGATGTTATTTCCCATATTTCGTATGGGTCCCATGCGCCACAGACGAGAAAAAAATTATTGAAATTTCTAGATCCGCGCATGATTCGAATATTAAGCATACATTGCAGCAATGATATTCATGGTGAGATATAAATAAGTATGTAATGTAACACGTTAAATAAGTATGTAATATGACAAGTTATATTGATAAATTATTACGTCAATACGTTATGAACATTAAGTAATATTTTCACAATGTTACCTTTTTAACAATGTAACAGAGTAACATTTAATAGTATGACAAATTACTTTGTAGTAACATTACGACACTGTTCATGATCTGTTTTACATAACATTATATGTAACTTTGTAATATTGAGGTTCTATTAAAGTAATAATGCATTGTTTAGTGGGAATTGCTCTTTTATTAATTATGTTTTTAATAAAGAGTTTTTAATAAATAAATAAAATACATTGGAAAAATTTTTCTATGCAAATGCCCTTCGAACGTTGACAAATAGCTCATAATTTTATCACAACTTCCTCAAACACGCTGCTTTTAAGTAATGTCCGCCTGCGGCGTCGGGATATTATCAAGTAACGCGCTTTCGGAAACTTACAAAATTATTACGTATTATTAACGTCCTTGGGACATTATAGCTGAAAACAGTCCATTTCTAAAGGTAATGACAAGTATACTTTTTGTCCGCCAAAATGAGGTATGTTTAGGATTTTTTTATAAAAAAAAAACGATAACATTACAGGTAAAAAAACTGGACGTACATTTGCATCATAGACATTGCTTTTGTGGCGCTCTCTAGGATTTATACCAATATAGAGAGTAGATTTGAATTTCTCATCTTAAGAACCCCCATTCGTCAATTTCTGTACAAGTATTTGAAAAATTTCAAGTCATCTAAAATAATTAAAAATATAATATTGGCTTTAACACCCGGTATCTCTGTTAATATCAACTTTTGGACTAAGGTAAGTTTAGCTAAATCGCAATATTAGCACAGCAATTAGAAATTTTTACTTCGGAATAATATCATATGCATTAGATTTCATTCATTTTTGGTATAGTAAACGCATCAAAGAAAAGTTTTGATATTATGCGGTGGATTGCTAATTTATAAAAAGGCATCCACCCCCTACTAAAAAATACGGAAGAATTGGAGCTGAAAGATAATCAGATTTTCAGAAGAAAAGGTTCTATGCAAGTTTTTATATAAATTGATAGTCTTTAGGTTATAAAGACTAGAAAATTGGAATTTTAGCTTGAAAAGAGGTAGTTCAAATAGGTTTTCGCCAGGCAACTCGAAAGGTACTTTGAGCGAGAACATGTTAGAGACAAATAAGAAAGCTATCAATTTTAGGAACCACGAAACTAACGTAAAAATGCTAAAAATTAAAATAAAAGTTCAGTAATTAAGTTTCCATATCATTTTTAAATTATTTCTTTAACATAAAGACAAAAAAGTTGCAACAGAAACAATCCATATTGTCATATTGCCATATTGTTAACGTAGGTAGTCAGTAATTAAAAAAATATATTCCCATATACTGTTTTCCGTTAACATGTAGTATGAACTAGACGCTCAAATTTTGTCATTCGCTTACACCGCTTGCTTTTAAAAAAAATGCATTTTAAACTGTAAAAGGATTTTAGAAAAAACGTAACATGTTTGTTTCCTTGCAAATATTGCAATAAATATTAAAAAGTGGTGGATATAAAAAACGAAGCTTATAAACTGAAAATAAATTAGTTTTTTTTTATATATATATTTGTGTAAGATCGATAGTTTCGGAGATATTTTTACTTCCACATCCAGTTTCAGTATAGTAACGAAAAAAAAAAAATTTGAAAATTTTTATTGTTCAAATAGGCTTAAAATGTCATAAAATGTCGAGATTTTAAGTTTGAGCAAATAAAAATTTCTGTCTGTCGGTCTGTCGATCAATCTGTAACTTTTTTTTTGGGCACGTTTACTCTGGAACCGTTTAAGATATTCACTTGTGTACACGTATGTATTTTAACGAGATCTGGACGAAGGGTTAGGGGGTAAATGGAGGTAAATAGATAGCAAGTAAGAGTCCATAAAATTGGTATTTAGTATATATAAGAGAAGCTAAGATGTCGAAAAATTTTTTGGCAATCACCACATCACCCCATCCCATTATTAAAGATTGTGAAAGAATAACATTGTCATTTAGTGTGTGTACAAGAACCAAAGGCCTCAAATAATTTTTTTACTTTACCCAACCCCCACTATCACCACCGATCTGGCATATCGTTTTATGGGTTTTTGGGGTAGACGATTTCAAGTATTATATGATTAAAGTTCCATAAACAATTATTCCCACATACATTTTTTTTTGTTGTGAGAGACTTGGATGAAAAATCTGGATGTGGAAGTAGTGATTCCTTGGGCTGCAGTTTTGTAGTAGTATATAAGTATTTAGTTTAAATGTTGAATATCTTAGAAACTGACACTTCCATAAAAAATTCTAGGGAACGAAATTAAAAATAATTAATCAATCTTAAAATTGGGTTTTTGTTTGTTTCACAAAAAAATAAAGAAGTTATGGCCAGTACAATGTGCGTTTGCGCTTTTTTTTAACAAAAGGTCGCCATTTTGTTATTGTAATTACTCAGTAATTATTTTTTTTCCGTTTAAAACACTTATTTTGGAAAGAAATTTCCATCCCCCATATTAAAGCCACCATTTTGAATTTCTTTATTTTGACTTCAGATTCATAATCAGCGATTCGAAAAACATAACAATCCTACGTTTCAAAAATAAATTAGTAATACTTTTTCAAATATTGAATATTTAAATTTGGGAGTGGTTTTCACCTCTAAGGTAAGAGCAAGTATCCGGACCATAAAGAAACTGAAGACAATCAATACCTTTTGCTACAATAATAACTCCTAACAAATATCATTACATATGAAATTATTCCGAAGTTTTACATATTTTTTACCTTTAGGTACTGTACTATGGTGTTGCTCTATGGGACATTACTTACGAACCACCCTGTATGTAGTTTAATAGTAAGTATATGAAAGATTACATTATACTATTTATTTCTAGAAAAAGATAAAGAATAAAAGCCTCAATAAACTGTCTAAAAGTGTGTCTACTTGTTTTTAAATTCACCTTTTGGGTTTCCAGTAGTTCCACTCGTGTACAAAATCAAGGCGTTGCTGTTTTGGTAAAACTCTGAGGGCAAAATATCATCTAACTCGTTCGGATGTATACTTCTTCTCTCTCTGGTTTTCGTGTGCAACTCGTCATCAATGATATACAGCCTGGTGTCAGTTTTTTTAGATAATCGTGACATTATTTCTTTGTGTTGTGGTGTTGTTATCAATAATTGGGAGCTGGTGTCTGTTGCATAATACTGTAGAATATTTTCCGGATGTAAAGGGCTAAGGGGAACGGCTGAAATAAAGACATATTCTAATAATATAAGTAAATATAACTTCTTAGCATTCGAAACGTAACATGCTATACAGGATGTAATTAGTTTCATGTCATTAAAAAAAAAATGGGGACTGACTAGAAAAACAATAAACCTCCATGACTTTTTCCTCTAGGGGCACTTTGAAAAAACTGACCTAGGTCAACAATTTGAATATTAGGGTAGGAAACATTTGAGAACCACTTCCTTTTTGGGTCAAGGGACGTGTAGTTCCCAATTATACAACTTTTAAATTGTCATAAAAAAGTGCAAAGATTACCGACCGACTCGTTCTCGTCGACCCGCGGCGGCCCGCGGTTTCAAAACAAAGAAGGGCGGCACCTTTGATGACCGCCTCAACTGAACCAATTATAAAAATGTAAATAATTCGTTATCTCTTTTTGCAGAACTGCAAGCAAATGATGGGCGTAGAGGTTTAAACACAGCATTTCTTTACATGTGTGTTTTTTAATTTAGAACAAAATATTGGAGCTTTTATTGTTGTTTATAATTTATCAGAGTTAAATGTGATTTATTAACATTTGTAACCTAAATGAGTGTTCTGGGTTAAAAGCTTAAAAAATGAGTAATTATTGCATGACATTGGGAAATAAAGAGTTAGACGTCTGAGATACAATAACAGAAAACAATTATGTGTATTTTAAGTTAAGAAAAAATCTAATTTATTTAACGAATTGCCAATCAGGTATCGAAAACTAAAATATTCGATAAATCTAAAACTTACTAATAAATTATTGTTGATTTACATAAATTTTTCGAAATGACCTCCGTCTACATCAATACACTTTTCGGCACGTCGAACTAAGGATATACGCACCCCGTTCAACACATTTGGTAAATTAGGATCATTTTTTATGGTTTCTATGATACTGGTCCGCCACGCCCAATCCATCGTTGAGGAAACTCCCTGTTTAAAACATTTCGAACAGCCAGACTAAAATGAACCGGCGCTCCATCATGCATATATCACATTCTTCTGCGCCTTGCCAATGGTACATCTTCCAACAAATTTGGTAGTGTTGTAAAAAATTTAAGTATACATCACTATTTAATCTAGCGGGTAATTCTATAGGTCCAATTATTTCATTATCGCAAATTTCTGCCCACAAATTAACGTTGAACCGTCGTTGAAAATGCACCCTTTTTATTACATGTGGGTTTTCGTCTGCCCAATAGTGCATATTTTTCAAATTAAACACTCCACTCCTGGCAAAACACGTCTCATTGGAGAAACAGAGAAAGTTTAAAAAACCCTCATTTGCCGCGTGTTTTCTCAAAATCCACCTACAAAATTCCATTCGCTCTGCAAAATCTTGAGGTTTTAGAGCTTGGACATGTTGATAGTGATGGGGGTGTAAGTTCATATCTCTTAAAGTCCTCCACACCACAAAACGGGATACTCCCACACGGTTCGCGATATCGCGGGTGCTTAAAGTTGGATCCTCTTCTACGAGTTCCAAAACTTGAACCTCCACTTCAATTACTCTGTCTTCGCATTGTGGACCTCGTTCTCCTTCGTGTCCATCGAGACGACCTGTTTCCCGAAGACGCTGAGCAATGCTTACAAATGTACGTGCACAAGGATGACGTCGATTAGGGAATCTTAAACGTTAAAGCTGTTGCACAGCAGCTGCATTTCCACGACATTCTCCATACATCAAGTGTATATCCGCGAGCTCTGGGTAAGTGTAATCTCTCATATCGTTCAAAATCTGCGTTTTAAAACACCACATTAAACTACCAACTAACGTTGTCAATAAAGAAAATAAAAATAAAAACTTGGTCCAAAATCTAAAAAGCAACACAAAAAGAACGAACAAGTAGTGTCTGTACGTAATCAAGAACTTGAACGGTAAGTCAATAAAATAAACCTTAACTGTAAATACGTTGCCCAAAACTCAAAAAGAACAAAAGCAACATACAAAAACAACGAACGGGTGTACTTAACGAAGTGCCCACAAAAATTAAAATATTGCACAAGGGAGAGTGTAGTTTTCTTCAGATCTACTAAGCACTCAGAAAACCCCGACGTCTTTCACCTTTACCGCACTGCTAAAGACCTTACCTTACCTACTTTTAAAAAGTCATAAAACAAGTGTGATGATTACCAACTTGTGTCCTCGCCGACGCGCGGTCTCTAACAAAGGAGTGCGGCACTTTGATAGAGCCGTATTAGCGTATTTGACGGTTAGAGGCGCCGACATACGCGAAGATAAAAGCCTATCCCAGCAGTTCTCAAACAATATTACTGAAAATTTTCGAAATTTTTTTTTTCTAAAACTGTGGGCTTTAGACCCCATGTTATATAAGATTTTTTTGTTCATATAGTTGTTCCCCACCACCAGTTTTTTTAATGACAAAATTAATTACACGCTGTATTTTAATTAGATTTTCAAACATAGTAACTCGCTAAGGCCACAATCGCTTCTCTTTTTTTTAATTCATGAAAGATTATTTCATTAAGTACCTATCTATCTTATTGATTTTCCTGAAAAATAATTTTGAGATCATTAGAAGTGGAAAAATTACGACATTATATTAAGAAATCTTTTTACACAAAGAATGTTTTGAAATATTACTTTCACCTTTCCCGAAACAGTCGACTTTATTATAGTCAAGTGACATTATTCTTAACGTATGGTAACTTATTAAACTTTTTGCTGTAAACAAAATTTTACGCAAAACATTTGGAGTATTTTGCGTTTAACAGTCTACAAAAATCAGCTCTTATTGGTATAATTTTTGAAAATTTGTCAATAACCCAATTGTTGTCCATGTGGTCCTCTAAAAGTGATTTGGTGAGATACATTCATTCTTAATCCTAATCTTCTAGTACTTATCGTAGGATCTTCCATTGCAATATCTAATATTTCTTCTTCAACGTCGACAGTTCTTGCGGTTGTTGGATGACCAGCATCTCTCTTTTTCACTTGAACACTTACTGTTTCCCTAATTAGCCTATCTGTACTTAAAAAAGTTTTGGCATTAAGAATGTTTCTATTCGGGAATTTCAGCTGCAGCAGATTTCAACTAATAAGTATTTTTTTTGTAAAAGGATTTCTCAATGAAATGTAAATACACGTTAATTTGTAAACATAAATTATTTGAGATCGGTTCGGTTTTTTGATTTGCAAAGAGATTTGCCGTTTTTACTTCTAATAATCTGAAAATTATTTTTTTGTAAGAATTTTTAGAAATATGTAAAAAAGAATCACGAAGAACTGAAGAGGGACACGATCAGGAAGCACTCTGGCGACATGAAATGTCAAAGCCCGCATACAGAAAGAGGAAAGGGAAAAATCAACATCGCATGTATACAAGAAACCAACATGATAGACAGAACAGGTTATCACACAAATACAAATGGCACCTAAGCGGGCACCTAAAGAAAAGACACGCAGAGGAGTTGCATGGGTGAACCCATCGAGATAAGGACGGGAAAGATAAACGAAAATTTAGCTACAGCAATCATACAAATCCGAAAGGACAACATCTGTGTGATAGGAGACACGTACCCACGGAGAAGAGGGCAGGAAGAAGGGTATTTAGGGAGTTACCCAAGAAACCAGAAGAAACGAAAATAAAAAAATGCCCATTATAATATTAGGAGACTTCAACGCACATATAGGAAAAGACGACAAGGCGGAGGAAGATAAAAGCATCATTAGTAAAACTTAACTCCACACATGGTCTAACGAAAATGGAAACGCGCTGAAAAACCTACCACACATATTTGACATAATAATAAGAAACAGGTGGAGCAAAAATCAAACCTGTCTTGACACTTGGTGTAATGGAAGCTGAATTTTACAAATAGATCATATCCTGGGAAGTAGAGAGATAAGAAAAAGGATCAAGAACATTAAAGCAATAAGGACAGCAGACCACAAAATCCTAAACGGAAATTGGAAATAAAAGAATAGAGAAGACGTAAAGAAAACAACAAAACACCATACAGTACCTGGAATAATTCTCTACTACAGCACGAAGACCTCCAGAAGAAATACTGTGAAGAAATAGAAAAACAACCGACAGGAGAAGAATTATACTGGACATCAATGGGTTCAAAAATAAAAATTACCGACAAGAAAGACGTTAAAAAGGGACAGGTCACCTATGAGCCCGACAATAAAGGAAAAAAGTAACAGATACGAACAACTAAGAAAGATGAGACAAACAACACCCGACGTGGAACAAATATGAAAAACTGTCAGAAAAAAGAGAAGCGAAGAGAAACCACGACGAGTAAAAATGTAGATCATTCTTTGTAAACATAGAAACAGTCGCAATAGGACAAGAACTAAATCAAACCTTCAGAAAAAAATCTAGAAGAAACAATATCTACAAGAGAAGATCATACTACTGCAACATTGGACCAAGAAGCTAAAGCAAGAATGGAATGCAACTATAGAACGAAGAGAACTAATTAAAGAAGCGGACCACTGGCCCTTGGTCAAGCCTCCATCAAAGAACCAACTGCTAGGAATAATAGCGACAACTAGAAGAAACACCGCACCTGGAGTAGAGAAAATAAACAACGAGTTAACACACTGCGGGCCGGAAAGGTTAAAGGAGCAAACCCTAGAAATGATCACCAGAGTATGAATAGAAATCACACTTTTACCTACGGAATGGAACTCCCAAAATCAACTCCCACAGGGTATAGATGATTACAGAAAAATAATAGGATGCAGCAGCATAGGATACAAATATTATGCACAATTCCTGCTGGAGCAACTAGAGAAGTAGATCAGAAGACCATCAGACTACCAGACAGCATTCATCAAAGGCAGATCAACGGACGGCCATATGTTCTGGAAGAAAAATTGAGAAAAGGGACAAAACAACACCTAGTTGCTATAGATCTCCAGAAGGCATTTAATTTATCACCCATGAGGCTCTAGTCAACACCCTATATAACAAAAGAGTCAAGCAAGGATGTTCACTACTAGGAGGGAAGATAAGACAATTACAAAAAGCATAGAAATGTACGCAATGAAGAATAGGGAGGCGACACTACACGTGGAGAACAACAATCGAGAGAATCATGAACAAACTAGGAAAGGACTAAAATAATTTTGTATAAAAGAGTACCTTTATTTTTGGATGTACTATCAGCCGCAAAAATATCGGAAGAAAATTTTGGACCTTGCACCTTGTACAAACCAAATGTTCAAAATTTCAAGGACATCAGTAAATATATTTTATATATTTTTTTATGGCTATAAAATTGAAGTTTGATAAGTTTGGCAGAAACGTTTTTAGAATTTTTAGAATTTTAACGCTAGATCTGAAAAGTCGATTCTCTTTGGATAATATGTCGCATGTGATTTTGAAACAATATGGGTGATTATTACAAAAAATGTCGTCAGCAAAGAGGAAAACCCTTCGTTGTACTTGCTAATGCTAATCGATAACACAGCTCACAAGAAAAGTTCTGTGCAAAACATGAAAACATCATTAGTAGGTATGTTTTTAGTGGGCAGAATATTTACTAGTGAAACATTTTTGTCGAACTCCTCTATACGTTTCCTTAAATATGTAAGGAAGAAAAAAGCAGACCGCAACCAACAGCTATTCTCCGGACTAATTCCCCGCCGAGCGCTGAATTACGAATTACAAGCCTGGCCGTGTTAAGTGCAATAACTATGTATTTCCATAAAACGCTAAAGTTTCAATTGCAACAGGCACCAGCCGAAAGACTTATTCCTACTCAAAGGCACGAAAGCTCCTTTGATTAGGCTGGTGCCTGTGGCAATAGAAACTAAGTGGCAATACATAGTTATTGCACTTAATATAATAATAATAATAATAATAATAATAATAATAATAATAATAATAATAATAATAAATAAGCAGGAGGGGCTGACTTTCATCTATCAAGCCTTTGGTGAGTAGCGCCACCACTTACTTCAGCTGGGGGTGCAAAACCGAACCGGCAGCCCTAGTGCACCCGGGAGGGGAAAGCTCATTCCCCTCTGGTGTCGGTCGTGGGCTTGTTGGGCTAACCACCCACAAGCCCCGACTTCTGGTTCCAGTAAACCGAAGAGAGGGCCCCCACAATCGACCCCGTCCGGATAGGGGTCAAGGGCAAGGTGGTGGGGCCCAACCGGATGGAGCGCCCGTTGATGACGAACGCTATGGACAAGGATGCTTCTAGTGGACGGATGAGCTAAGGGACGACCTTCTGCAATGCTACGAAAGCAGTGAGCCCGCACGAAGGGGATACATGGGGCGGATGCATGCTCTGTGGTGTGACAGGCATCCAGAGCATGGCGCCTTCACGCCACAAAATCTGCGTGACTATGTATCCCATCTTCGTAGAAGGGGCTACGTGACGGCTGCTCCTGGACCGGTGAATGAGGTGGCCGAAAGACCGCCGCATTCACCGGTTGAGGAAGTGGTTCTACCTGTTCCACCAGTACCAGAGGGCCTCAGTACCAGACGGGGGCTACATCACATAAAAGCCCCCGGGCCACAAGACCTGGCCAGAGTGGATGAAGAACTTCGTGATGCGCTACCAGAACGGGCTGACATCTGGCACATTAACTGTGCCGTGTATGCCGCTGTTCAACGCTTTTCTCGGACAGAGAGGCGTAATACTGCCTCCCCACAGGAGAGACGCATACAAAAGATGGAAGCCAAGATCCGGTCGGCGAGGCAACACGCATCCCGTATCCAATGTGTGATGGACTACATGGCGACCAATAAGCCGTTTACGCCTAAAGTGCGTCGAATAGCCGCCAACTTAAGACGCGTCCATCACACACTCAATGAGGCAGTGCTGCGAACCACCAAACAGCACTGTCTCAACAGGATACGGATGCTAGTGGTTTGTAAAAAAAATCACTAGTGAGGCGGGCGAGGGGGCTGGCGGAAAATAAACTCTTCCGCCAAAAGCCCTCGCGCCTTTTCGAACCGCCTCCGCGTGTTGCAGAGAATCCGCCGACTGTAGATCAGGTGGAAAATTTCTGGAAAACGCTTTACGAGGAGAAGCTTCCACTCAATCGAGACTCTCCAGCCCTTGCACACTTTGAAACCTTTTGTCAAAGGTTTCAACAACCACAGGAAGTGTGCCAACCAATAACCCCAGAAGAGGTTCGAAGAGCTCTCGAGGGCTCTAAGAATTTTGTTGCTCCAGGTCCCGATGGGATAAATAACTTTTGGTGGAAAAAGTTACCGAGCACCCACCACCATTTGGCCAGAATTTTTAATGCCTGGCTAAATGGGGAGCAGCAAATTCCTTCTTGGGTGGTTGAAGGGCGGACAGTGCTGATCTCCAAGAACGGAGATTTGTCCAACCCAAGGAACTACCGACCGATAACCTGTTTAAACGCATGTTACAAGGTGTTTACGCGCATCTTGTACATGCGAGTGCTCCACGCAGTTGAACCGGTTTACGAACGGATATATGAGCAACGAGGGTCGAAGAGAGGTGTCGCTGGCTGCAAGGAGAACCTGTTGATTGACAGATGTGTCACACAGGACTCCGTGCAGTATAAGCGGAACCTCTCCATGGCCTGGATCGACTACCGCAAGGCATTTGATATGACATCGCATGAGCTTATTGTTCACTTGCTCCAATGTCTTGCGGTACCCGGTCCCGTAGTGAGATGCATCGAAGAACTTATGCCGCTCTGGAGGACTCGCTTTACTATTACATCGGGTAATGATAGAGTCCAGACGGAGTCGGTAACTTTCAGAAGGGGAGTATTTCAGGGAGACTCCCTCAGCCCCCTTCTGTTTTGCATCTCACTACTGCCATTATCCGTTTCGCTCCGGAAAACCCGTGGATACAACTGCGGTACCCCCGGTGATAGGAGGCATAAGGTCACCCATCTGTTCTACATGGATGACCTTAAACTTTATGCCTCCGGAGAGAGGGACCTACACCAGTCCCTCAGGGTGGTACAGGAGTATGTTGTAGAACTCTCCAAAATCGTCCTAAGTTGAAGACAATCAAAATTCGACTTAGGCAAAAATTTCATTTAAAGACATTTTCGGGAGTCTGCAGAGGCGCAGATCAGTCCACAAGGACCGTTTTGGGTTCTATAAGGCGTTGGAAATGACCAGGCGAAAATTCGAAGAAACACCGAATTTTCACTTAGGAAAAATGTTTTTGGTTCAGAATATCAGAGTAGAAGTATATAATGACAAAGATTTATGAATAATATACTTTTTCAAAGGTACCATAAACTGGACTTTGAAAAATAATATTTTTGGAAGGGCGTCAAAATTTGGCCTAAGAATCGATTTATCGAAAGTACGCCAAAGTTTCACTTGCAGACTAATTTTTCAAAACTGCGTTGAAATTTGGCTTGAAGATCGATTTTTCAAAAGTACGCCAAAATTTCACCCGCAGATTAACTTTTCAAAAGTACCTTGAAATTTGGCTTGAAAATCGATTTTTCAAAAGTACGCCAAAATTTCACCCGCAGATTAACTTTTCAAAAGTACCTTGAAATTTGGCTTGAAAATCAATTTTTCAAAAGTACGCCAAAATTTCACCCGCAGATTAACTTTTCAAAAGTACCTTGAAATTTGGCTTGAAAATCGATTTTTCAAAAGTACGCCAAAATTTCACCCGCAGATTAGTTTTTCAAAAGTACCTTGAAATTTGGCTCGAAAATCGATTTTTCAAAAGTACGCTAAAATTGGTCTTAAACTGGATTTTTCAAAAGTACCACGAAGTCAGTTTAAAAAGTACCACGAAAATATACTTTAAATTATTTTTTATTTTTTATTCCTCAACCAAAGACATTGACCTTTGAGGTACGATCATTGAAAGCACAATTCTAAAGTATGAGCATAAAATTTTAACGATGCACTGCATCCAAAAGGCAAAATAGAAGATTTTGTCAAAGCCGGCGTAGTGCCGATAAGCAAAAATTGATAAAAATCAATGCACATGTACAAGGCCGGTTTCTCGCATGGAAAGAGTTTGGATTGACCCAGCGGCTCGCAATTTGGTCGAGCGCGTTGAGTAGTCCAGACAAAGCGATGGTAGAAAAGCCAATAACGGGGCTTTTCAAATCACAAAGTTATAGAGGAAAACGCCTTGTGCATAAAAATCAAAAAATTCAATTTTGCCTAATAGTCGCTCGAAGGTGAGACGCTGCCAAATCGATATTATTAATCGACTGTGATAAGGGTTAGTAAGTCGTGGACTGATCGAACGCCACTCAACTTATGCAGTAATAAGTCCTCTGAATGTGTTTGAGTACGTGAATTTCCACGATACAAGAACTTTAAAGCTAGGTAGTCTCTAGCGAAACTAAATTCATTTAGTAAAACTTTTTTAAGTTAATTTCAGTCAGCCTTAATTATTCATTTACCCAGAGTCTGAAATGATTCTAAAAGCTCGCATTTTGATTCTGAGAAGGTACGTATGAATCTTTTCTACCTAATCGATCGTTAGCGCGAGCGCTCTCGCTTGTATGGTCTGAAAGTCACTACCTTGATTGGGGAAGGCACGATTCTTTCTTGAGAATTTTGTATAACCAATTCTGTTAAATAAACGGATTCTTTGAACTAATGTTTCTTAATTGATCTTGAGGCCTGTTGACGGTCTATAATCCCTGGAACTTTCGTATAGAAAACCGGATGTGTCGAGTTAATTCGCATTAACGTTCGACCTTCTGGTTGTTTTACGGAGGTTCGATAGGGATTTTTTTATGCGTTTTTTGAGAAATATATTCCGTTATTAATGGACCAAAACGTGATTTTCGCGTACCAAAACTAATCCCTCCGCAGAGAAATTCTTCGGTTGGGATTTTTTTATGCAAAAATTCAGGAAATTAAGAGGCGCCTAAACCCCTAACGAGGGAATTCGGGTCCAGAGAGAGCGTAGTTTCCGATCTGTGGTAGTGCAGCCTTGGTCCCGCTTTTCGGCTACCGAAGTCATCTTATCTCGAACCCGCCTGGGAGGTAGAAGAACGGGGTAATACGCGACTGGCGCCCCCTGAGAAATAAATTGGTGTCGCGTCATTTTGACGCCCGGTAGTGCGTTCTTCTACATGGCGCCCAACGTGGGGCGTTGTTAGTCAGCAGGGCTTTCTGGAAAGGATATGGATGAATCAACGCCTTTCCAGTTTTACGACGAGCCGACATCTGTGATGGACAACGTCTCTAGAGGGTTAGAGAGGCCGTGCGCGGAGGATGTACTGGGTAGTTCGGGGGTTGGCCCGAGTACCACTGAAGGAGTCATACAGCCCTCCTCAGAACAAGTGTTCGCCCAAATGGCAGCAGGTCTTGCCAAAGCTCTAAGCGAAGCCACGCACGAGCATAAGTATCGGTCGAAGCATCCAAATGCGGAATTTCATGGCTTCGAACACGAAGACCCTGAAACCTTCATTTATCAAATGGAGGAATTTTTCGTCCGAGTACGAATTACGCAGGATAACGACCGACTATATAAAATATCAGAACAGCTCAAAGATGATGCTAAGAAATGGTTCGAACAATATCGAACCCTAATTACCACGTATCCTCTATTCCTCGAGCGGTTCAGAAGCCGTTATGATTCAGGTGAAGTACTCACCGAAGCAGTAGCTAATTTATATGGCAAGAAACAAGATGCCGAGGAAAATACGTCAGTATTTATTTCCAGGAAGGTATGCCTCTTCAAGAGGATCGATCCGTTTAAGCCGGAGGCGATGAAGGCGGCTACCATCTTCAATCAGTTGAGACCTGATATGAAAATGCTCCTAAAGAGTGCCGTCATACTAGATACAAATACACTAGTGACGATGACCGAACAAATGGCCAAAATCATGGATGAGAATAAAGAATTCGAGATCCTGCAAAATGCAAAGAAAAGCAAAGACCGAGAAGCGTCCACCTCTACCGCTTCAGCTCAAGGGAATCAGCAATCGAGCAGTAACTGGAGAACGGAACCCTCCGCATTAGCGAAGCCGTCCTCCAGTTCCTTTGGTGCATCTAGGACACCATTCAATGGATCTCAAAGAAGAGATAATCCGCCAGCACCAAGGGTGCATTTTGCAAATAATATTTCCTCGCTGCCTAGAGGGGATATACCGAGAAGGGGTACTGGAGACGTAAGGAACTCCCGAGTCCCGTATCGCCCTTGCAGATATTGCCCAACGGAGCAGTGGCATTTTCATGCGGAATGCCCAAACAATCCCTATCGTAATATGAATACGGGAAACCAAGCGGGGGTCAGAGGCGATGGCCCAGGCCGAACTGTACCAGCCCCGCCTACCAGGCCCCAGCAGGCTCGAAGCGACCCTCGAGGAAGCTCCGAAGCAAGAAGTTTAAATTAAAAAACTTCGATGACCTTCCTGACCTTAATTACCTGTTTAAGGATCAAGAAGTCAACCTATCTCCCCACCGATTCACTCCATTAGAATCTATCAATCAAACCAACGACGCTTTCCCTCTGCCTCGCATTAAGATTATAATTAATAATCGAGCGGTTAACGCTTTATTGGATACAGGTTCGACAAGGAATATTATCCAACCGAAATTTTTGAACGACATTGATCAACTTACAGCTCCCCAAACTTTTGTTATGGCTTGTGGCGATGGTTTAGTAGAATCCCTTGGGACTACGACCATAAACGTTAATGTACTAGATGTACCCTTTCAGACCACGTTTCAGGTCATTCAAAATTTAAACGAAGAGCTCATTCTGGGAGCCCCCTTTTTATATGCTCACAATGTCGTATTCGATTATCAACGTAAATGTGTCTACGTCGGCACTGAAGAGCGAATAACCGTCTTCTGGAATCAAGCGGCACATCAAGCAAGGAAGCAATGCCGGCTTCCCGAAGAACTGATCATCGGAAACGACAATTTAAAACCTCTATTCGAGGAATTCGCCGAATTGTTCACCGCGGTGCCTACCCAAGCTACCACGGTGACAACGAAACATAAAATAAAAGTTAAAGACGACCGCCCGTTCAATATCAAACCCTACCCTATGTCTCCTACTAAGAAAAAAGTTATGTACGATCAAATTGAAGAGATGCTGAAAGCCGGGGTCATAGAACCGAGTACCGCTCAGTACAGTTCGCCTCCCATTATAATTGAAAGGCCCGGCAAGAAGCCTCGTTTCTGCATTGATTATCGTCACTTAAATGAAGTAACGGAAGACGAAGCATCCGTCTTACCAAAGATATACGAGAGTATAAAGGATCTAGGAAACGCCAACATATTTACGGTGTTGGACCTCAAGAGCGGATATTGGCAAATCCCTCTTGAGGAGTCGTCAAAAAACTATTCTACGTTTACAACATTAGATGGAGCATCTTACCGATTTAACGTGATGCCTTTCGGATTGAAGACCGCTCCATGTACATTCCAAAAATTTATGGCAAGAGACGTATTGATCGGCTACTTGCATCATTTCTGCAAAGTATATCTCGATGATATTATCATCTACAGTGAAAATATAGAACAGCATGTAAACCATCTGAGAGCCGTCTTTGAACGCCTACGTTTACATAATTTAAAAGTGTCACCAGAAAAATGTGTGGTAGCCACATCTAGTATAACCTATCTCGGGCATAAGATAAATGCCAATACTACTCAACCTTTAGAAAAACATATTCTGCAGATACAGAGCTATCCTGTGCCTACGACAAGACGCCAGCTTCAGAGTTTCCTTGGCCTATGTAATTGGGTACGTGAATATATCCCGAATGTTGCAATAATTACTAAGCCCTTGACCCGACTACTCTCGAAGGACTGGCGTTATAAGTGGAATACAGAAGCCCAAGAATCCTTTATCCTACTGAAAGAGGTATTAAATAAACCTCTAGGACTGCACCGGCCAGATTTCAATAAAATGTTCATACTGCAGACGGACGCATCCTTAATAGGATTATCTGCAGTATTATATCAATTGGGGGATAATGACCAGAAGCACATCGTCTCTTATGCTAGTAATACGTTATCTCCGACGGAGAGAAAATACCATATCAATGAATTGGAATGTTTGAGCGTCGTTAATTATATAAGGAAATACAAAATATATTTGGCAGACCGTCCATTTATAGTCAAAACCGACAATCGAGCTTTACTATGGTTAAATAAGCATAAGGACGAGAAAACGAAATTTACACGTTGGTCATTATTACTTCAGGAATACAGCTTCACAATAGAACATTGTCCCGGCAAGGAAAATATATTGGCAGACTATTTGAGCAGAAATCCTCAAGGCCCGAACGTCGAAGCAGACGACGAAGAGGAGAGAATGTATCCACCAAAATTCTCGTACAAGGAACGAATATCAGTGATTACCACATTGGAATTAAACGATCAGGTCAGAGAAGCGCAAACGCACTCCAGAGATATCCAAGACCAAATTGAACGATGGAATACTCTAGTGCGACAAGCCAATAAAACCGAGGCAGAGGTGAAATTCGTCAATACAAGACAAGTGATAGGCGGCACACTTTGGACAAGAGGCGAAAATGTTATAGAAAAATTATACGTACCAAAACGTATGGTCATGAGAGTAATATCTCATTTTCACGACCGACCGGAAGTAGGTCACCCCGGCCGCGATGAAACTGTTAGAATCATCTCGGGCCGCTATTATTTTAATAATTTGTCGAGGCTAGTTAACAAATATTTAAATGAGTGCATTATTTGTAATTCCGTAAAAAGCAGACAATCACAACCGAAGGCTCCTCTCAGAAGCCATGCTCCATCGCATCCGTTCGAAGTTCTAAGCGTCGATGTAATCGGACCGCTTCAGCGAACCAAAGATGCAGATAACCGATATATATGTTAATGGTAGAGGATGTATTTAGTAAGTGGGTCGAAGCCAAGGCGTTCACCCAAGTCAGTGGAAAAACAATAGCACAATTTATCGAAGAGGAACTAGTGGCGAGATATGGCGTTCCGAGGGTCATCATTTCCGACCAGGGAGGCCACTTCAATTCCGGCTTTTACGATACGTTCTGTACACGTAACAATATTGAAAGATTCTTCACAGCAGCTTACCACCAACAGGCCAATCCAATAGAAAGGAGGGTGCAAGAAGCTAAGAAGATCTTAAAAACCTTATTATATGGTTCACCCAACGACGAGTGGGATCGACATGTTAGTCAGATGGCATATATCTTGAGAACAAGAAAAAACGCCGCTACGGGGCATACGCCCAGTTTCGTAGTGCTCGGCTATGAATTACCGCAGATTGGTGATTGGAATATGTTCGCTTATAGACAAGAACGTCGTAATCAAGCGGACGTTCCCCGCCTTGAAAGAGTCAAAGAGATTCGTAAAAATCAAACAAATTACCAATGGCGTTACGCGCCCAAAGTGGCGGTAACGCCGGTCGTATATAAAGTGGGAGATATGGTAATGACTAAAAGGATCAGGAAGGATCATACCTTCACACCGTCGTGGAGTGGGCCACACAAGGTTTTAAAGAGATTGTCCAATGAAGTTTACCTCATTCACAAGGGGGTAACTTCGACGAGATTACATGTCGATGCCATCAGGCCGGCACCTAAGGGAGACCCCGATGTTGAATTGGAATTGTCTGAAGAATCAGAAGATAGTCCGGATGAAATTCATCTTAGTGACGACGCTTCCTCATCAGACAATGAGATCGCGCCCAGGTCAGAGCGACGTAGCGATACCACACTAGTTCAAATCAATGTTCCCGCAAGTGCTCAAGATGAGCCGGATGTAATAAGTCGAGATCCCGAAGATGCTCGAGATGAGCCAGATATAGAAGAGTCACCTCTAGATATTTCTGAGGTCGACCACGGCTAATAGCCGTTTTCGCTTTTTTTTATATTTTTTCTCAAAATTCTAAGTAGCGATTTTGACCTATATGCGGTCGAATCGAAAATTTAAAGTCTACTCCATGAGCAGACATGGAAAGACGGCGAACCCGACGCAAGAGCGCGATCCGGTAAGCCTAGCTTCTCAAGAGCGAGAGCCGCCAAGTTCGAGTAATGGACGTAGGCATAAGTACGAATCAGTACGAGTTTCGGAAGCTGTTTTTCTTATGCAAGAAGACAACTTCTATTTTAATCATTTTAAGTCAACAAAATTAACGTATACCCCAAATGGAAACTACGAGTTTCAGAAGCCGTTCTTCGCTCAAGAAGACGCTTCGATTTTTTTTTTTATACTTTTTTCACAAGTCGTGATGACCGCACGAGTATCGTAAGCCGATTTAATCTACCTTACGAAGTAGAAACTACGAGACGAGTTTCAGAAGCCGTTCTTCGCTCAAGAAGACGCTTCGATTTTTTTTTTTTTATACTTTTTTTCACAAGTCGTGATGACCGCACGAGTATCGTAAGCCGATTTAATCTACCTTACGAAGTAGAAACTACGAGACGAGTTTCGGAAGCCGTTCTTCGCTCAAGAAGACGCTTCGATTTTTTTTTTATATACTTTTTTCACAAGTAGTGATGACCGCACGAGTATCGTAAGCCGATTCAATCTACCTTACGAAGAACCAATTTCTAACCATTATAAGTTAACAAAATTTATGTTAGAAAAATATTTCATTAAAAACAACACATTGTGTTTGTTAGTCGACGCGTCCCAGTCGACGACTTGCTAAAAAGTCAATCTAGTTGCTGAACTGCATTTTCCATGTGCAGAAATGGAAAGATGACCCAGCCTGTCGCAAGGGCGCGGCATGGTGAAGTCTGGAACTCAAAGGCGAGGACCGTCCAAGCTGCGGCATGGAGATATAGACAGCCTCTTCTAGAAAGGACCGAAGTTAAGCAAGAGCGAGACCAAGGCAAAAAAGCGAGTGCAACGAATTAGTGAGAGTGGACGCTAATCAAAATTGTGCTACGCTTCGCTTCGCTTCGCACCTCGACGCGGGTGTAATTAAGTTGATAAAAATGTTGTATCAACTTGTCGTATTGTTTAAAAAATGTATTTATTTTTAAGTTAGATAGGCGAATCAGCCGTCTGCCCCAATTAAGGCCGTTATTTTTAAAACATCTGTACCATAGGTCAGACCGTCAAATGAAGGCATACAGACATACAAGTGAATATGGAAATTAAAGGCAATCGATGAGTAGAAAAGATTCAACCAAAGGAGGGGAGTGTTGTAGAACTCTCCAAAATCGTCCTAAGTTGAAGACAATCAAAATTCGACTTAGGCAAAAATTTCATTTAAAGACATTTTCGGGAGTCTGCAGAGGCGCAGATCAGTCCACAAGGACCGTTTTGGGTTCTATAAGGCGTTGGAAATGACCAGGCGAAAATTCGAAGAAACACCGAATTTTCACTTAGGAAAAATGTTTTTGGTTCAGAATATCAGAGTAGAAGTATATAATGACAAAGATTTATGAATAATATACTTTTTCAAAGGTACCATAAACTGGACTTTGAAAAATAATATTTTTGGAAGGGCGTCAAAATTTGGCCTAAGAATCGATTTATCGAAAGTACGCCAAAGTTTCACTTGCAGACTAATTTTTCAAAACTGCGTTGAAATTTGGCTTGAAGATCGATTTTTCAAAAGTACGCCAAAATTTCACCCGCAGATTAACTTTTCAAAAGTACCTTGAAATTTGGCTTGAAAATCGATTTTTCAAAAGTACGCCAAAATTTCACCCGCAGATTAACTTTTCAAAAGTACCTTGAAATTTGGCTTGAAAATCAATTTTTCAAAAGTACGCCAAAATTTCACCCGCAGATTAACTTTTCAAAAGTACCTTGAAATTTGGCTTGAAAATCGATTTTTCAAAAGTACGCCAAAATTTCACCCGCAGATTAGTTTTTCAAAAGTACCTTGAAATTTGGCTCGAAAATCGATTTTTCAAAAGTACGCTAAAATTGGTCTTAAACTGGATTTTTCAAAAGTACCACGAAGTCAGTTTAAAAAGTACCACGAAAATATACTTTAAATTATTTTTTATTTTTTATTCCTCAACCAAAGACATTGACCTTTGAGGTACGATCATTGAAAGCACAATTCTAAAGTATGAGCATAAAATTTTAACGATGCACTGCATCCAAAAGGCAAAATAGAAGATTTTGTCAAAGCCGGCGTAGTGCCGATAAGCAAAAATTGATAAAAATCAATGCACATGTACAAGGCCGGTTTCTCGCATGGAAAGAGTTTGGATTGACCCAGCGGCTCGCAATTTGGTCGAGCGCGTTGAGTAGTCCAGACAAAGCGATGGTAGAAAAGCCAATAACGGGGCTTTTCAAATCACAAAGTTATAGAGGAAAACGCCTTGTGCATAAAAATCAAAAAATTCAATTTTGCCTAATAGTCGCTCGAAGGTGAGACGCTGCCAAATCGATATTATTAATCGACTGTGATAAGGGTTAGTAAGTCGTGGACTGATCGAACGCCACTCAACTTATGCAGTAATAAGTCCTCTGAATGTGTTTGAGTACGTGAATTTCCACGATACAAGAACTTTAAAGCTAGGTAGTCTCTAGCGAAACTAAATTCATTTAGTAAAACTTTTTTAAGTTAATTTCAGTCAGCCTTAATTATTCATTTACCCAGAGTCTGAAATGATTCTAAAAGCTCGCATTTTGATTCTGAGAAGGTACGTATGAATCTTTTCTACCTAATCGATCGTTAGCGCGAGCGCTCTCGCTTGTATGGTCTGAAAGTCACTACCTTGATTGGGGAAGGCACGATTCTTTCTTGAGAATTTTGTATAACCAATTCTGTTAAATAAACGGATTCTTTGAACTAATGTTTCTTAATTGATCTTGAGGCCTGTTGACGGTCTATAATCCCTGGAACTTTCGTATAGAAAACCGGATGTGTCGAGTTAATTCGCATTAACGTTCGACCTTCTGGTTGTTTTACGGAGGTTCGATAGGGATTTTTTTATGCGTTTTTTGAGAAATATATTCCGTTATTAATGGACCAAAACGTGATTTTCGCGTACCAAAACTAATCCCTCCGCAGAGAAATTCTTCGGTTGGGATTTTTTTATGCAAAAATTCAGGAAATTAAGAGGTGCCTAAACCCCCAACGAGGGAATTCGGGTCCAGAGAGAGCGTAGTTTCCGATCTGTGGTAGTGCAGCCTTGGTCCCGCTTTTCGGCTACCGAAGTCATCTTATCTCGAACCCGCCTGGGAGGTAGAAGAACGGGGTAATACGCGACTGGCGCCCCCTGAGAAATAAATTGGTGTCGCGTCATTTTGACGCCCGGTAGTGCGTTCTTCTACAAGTACACGCAGGCTGTCGGCATGGAGTTCGGGATGGACAAATGTGCACTGGTCCATCTCAAGAGAGGACGATGCGGGAACTACGGAGAGGACGCGCAGCTCGTGGACGGAAGCATCTTACATCATCTAGATGCCGGAGAGTCGTACACTTACTTGGGTGTCGAGCAACGCTCCACCCAAGAAGTGAGTGAAGTGAAAAACGCTTTCCGCGGCAAGTATCAGCACCGACTCCGACAGATCTGGTCTTCAGCTGCAGGGCCTGCCGCAGGCCGCCAGAGACTCTTATGCACTTGCTGTCGGCTTGCCCGACATATGCAGTCTCGCCCTATATCCAAAGGCACGACGGAGCATTACGAGTGCTTTATTACCATCTAAGGCACTCGTATGGGATAGACGAAACACCAGTGCTGCCTTACGCTCCGGGGGATATTGAGTCCGTTGTGGGAAATGAGAAGTGTCTAATTTATTGGAACTACTCTTTTCCCACCGTCAGGCAAATACAAGCCAACAAGCCTGACGTAGTACTCCTCGACCATCAACTCAAGACAATGTTCGTCGTGGAGTTCTCGGCTCCCGCGGAGAACAACATTGTCTTGAAGGAGGAGGAAAAACGGACAAAATATCGAGATCTGCTCTTCGAACTCCGCAGACTGTATCCAGACCATACTGTTAAGATAGTGGTACTGATTCTAGAAGCCCTCGGTGGAACGAGACACACACTGCTTTCGGAACTCAAGATCATACCGGCATGCCGAAATTCGGCAGAGATTTTAGCCGGCAGAATGCAGAAGGCCGTCATTCTTGGTTCATTACGTCTGCTCAGGGCACACGATTCCCGGACCCAGTAGTCACTTACCCCACGGGCGTGGGGAGTGGCTACCGGTACTGCCAGCTCCCCTCTGTGAGGGTCGGAGCCACAAAGAAGGGTGACTGGTTTTTGGTTTTTAGCTCGCTAAAAAAAAAAAAAAAAAAAGAAAAAAAAAAAAATAATAATAATAATAATAAACGCAGCAAACCTACCTCATAGACATCACAATCCCGCTGCCTGAAAACGTAGAGAAGAAATACAGGGAAAAAATCTCAAAGTACTTACCCCTGGCCGAAGAGGTAAAGGACATGTGGCGGCAGGAACAAGTAACCGTGATACCAATAGTGATTGGCGCTACTGGAGAGATACCAGTCACACTCAAGCCTGCTCTAGTCGCGTTAGGAATGAAAGAGAACACCTATATTATGATGCAGAAGGCAGTCCTGATCGACACATGCAGCCTGACCCGTGCGTTCCTCAATCAAATGTAATAGAGAGGAATTCAAGCTGCCCCAGTGGGGCCCTTGGGTTCTGTAATCACTTGTCAGAGGAGACAATGAATACGCAAAATAATAATAATAATAGTTTATTACAAAAGAACATACATACATACATTGTAACTCATGGATACAGTAATGTAAATAAACTAAAATGATGCCACAAGATGATTTGAAATCATCTGACCGTGGCCAAGTGAAACATATAAAAGTATATATAACAAACAGAATTCTAAACCATAAAAATACGAAACATATATAAGAAATCCATCTACATGAGATAATACATATCATAAGTGGGTATAATCATTTTCTATAACCGAAAAATTTTATTGCTCAAATTGGCTTAGAATGAAACGTCATGAAACGTCATGAGATTTTAAGTTTGAGCAAAAAAAAAATGTCTGTCTGTCTGTCGATCTGTCTGTCGGTCGGTCTGTCTGTAACTTTTTTTGCGCGCACGATTACTCTGAAACTGTTTAAGATATTAACTTGAAATTTGGTACACATATGTATTTTAATGAGATCTGGAACTAGATTATATTTTAATTTTATTCCGTTGAAGAATTGGGGGTAAATTGGGGTAAATGGAGGTAAATAGGTAAATCAAGCAGGTAAGAGTCCATAAAATTGATATTTAGTATATATAAGAGAAGTTAAGGTCTCAAAAATTTTTTTGGCATTAGTCACCCCCATTATTAAAGGGGGTGAAAAAAATAAAATTGTAATTTAGCGTGTATACAAGAAGGTAAGGCCTCAATTTTGTTTTACCCCCACTACCAACTCTCTACCACCCCCCCCACCCCCCCCTATCGATGTGGCATATCGTTTTATAGGTTTTTGGGGTAGACGATTTCAAATATTATGCTGTTAAAGTTATTAATAGTATGGATGCGCAGTGGCTTTGCTCGACTACTATGGATGCGCAGTAGGTTTCCCCGAATGTTTACGGATGCGCAGTGACTTTTCTCGAGTATTACAAATCACAGTAGGTTACCTCAAGTGGTATGGATGCGCAGTGGGTTACTTTAAGTAGTATGGATGCGCAGTAGCTTTCCTCGAGTACAATGGATGTGCAGAAAGATACCACGAGTAGTATGGATGCGCAGTGGCTTTTCTCGAGTACTATAGATGCGCAGTGGGTTACCTCAAGTGATATGGATGCGCAGTGGGTTTCCTCGAGTAAAATGGATGCGCAGTGGGTTACTTTAAGAAGTATGAATGCGCAGTGGCTTTCCTCGAGTAAATTGGATCCACAGTGGGTTATCTTGGGTGGTATGGACGCGTAGTAGGTTTCCTCGAAGGAAATGCTTGAAGTAAAGGCTTTACTTCTATCGTGTAGTTTACGGCACCCAACGATTTTTTATACCCTTGTCATGCCATTTTCTGCGTATTACTTCGACATCCAGTTAAAGTATATTAACGCAAAAAAAAATTGAAATTTGTATTACTTAAATAGGCTTAGAATGTCATGAAACGTCAATATTTTAAGTCTGAGCAAAATAAATTTGTCTGTCGCGTCAGTCTGTCTGTTAGTCTTGTATCTTTTTGATGCTCACGATTACTCCGGAACTATTTAAGATATTGACTTAAAATATGGCACACGTATGTATTTTAACGAGATCTGAAACTAGATTATATTTTGATCTTATTCCGTTGCAGAGTTGAAGGGTAAATTAGGGTAAATTGGTAAATCAGACAAGAGTCCATGAAATTGGTATTTAGTAAATAGGAGCTAAGGTCAAAAATTTGGCATTAGCCACACCTTTTACCACCCCCACCCCCTGATTGTGATTTAGTATGTGTACAAGAGCCAAAGTCATTAAGAATTTTTTTTCACTTCATTCACCCCCACCACCACCTCCTGCTACCGATGTGGCATATAATTTTATGAGTTTTTGGGGTACATGATTTCAAATATTATACTATTAAAGTTCCATAAACAATTATTTCCACATAGTGGAGTGCAAATATAATATTTTTGTTGTAAGAGGCTTAGATGTGGAAGTAGTGATTCCTTGGGCAGCGGTTTTTTTAAATGTTTTTTACCTTACTGTTCTTACAATTGAGATTCTTGATGATTTTGAATCATTCCTTGAGGTTAGAAAAAAATGTGATTTGCTAGAACAATCCTGATAGCATACTCGTATTCATGTTGTCATGTTTTCTACAAAACTTTTTTTGTGGAGCTCTGTAATTCATTATAAAATTATTTTATTTCCATTTTATGGCTAGTGTTAATATCAGGCAGGTAGCCACTGAACTATATCTACGAATACACAATATATGAAAGATATGTTCTGGATGTATCAAATATTACATATGAAATCGACCATTTTATCATGTCACCGCTATCTAATACAACCCAAGAGACACACGTCAAAAAAATAAAAATTATTACCGACCTATCTGACCGGACATCCATATAGCCCATAAAGTAACGACGTAAGTAACGTCATTAGAACACAGGAATAATATCCTCTCATTTGTTCTTCCATTAAGTTGGCGTGACACGTTATCCGATAATTCCTTAGCACTAGCAAAAATATTTCCAAAAGTGTAACTTCCCGCACTGTCATATAGAGCTACTTTTTCGGAGAAATATTTCGCGTTTGCAAAAAGAGGAACATTGCTTGTATGTCTGCACTTGATTTCAACATTTTTTTGTTGAAAAAGCACTAAAATGTTTCTCAATAATGACCGTCTTTTAATTAAAATAGACATTTTTCATTTGGTTACTTAATTGTTAATCTACAAACACTAAACTGCAATGTAATTTAAATTAATAGTTTTTCGTTATCATATATTATCATAACATTATCTTTTACTATTGTTCCAACTCAAATTTATCTACAAACAAATAACACCAACGTGAGTTCATTTGCACTTGTTTTCGATTTAACTTAACGTTAAAAAATAATCTAGTTTTTATCGCCCGTTATCTTTATCATGGTTAATCTTAAATATACAGAGTGTTTCGAGGGCAACTGTACATGATTAAGGATAGGATTTTGCAGAGTGAGAGGGAAATATGCGTTTATTTTACGATTATTATAAACATTTAAAAAATCATAAATGGTATAACCTTTAACTCATTAATTGTTTATATATTTAAGTCTTTTTAATTCAAAATACCTAACTTTGTTTATGGTTTTTAAATTAATTTCAATTTTGTCTTTTAGGTATGGAATTTACTTTCTACCCACGATGTGGATTTTTCTTTGCTGTGAGCCATTTCGAGACAAATTATGTAAGTCTACTTGTTCGAAATACTTCATCGTTGGATTTAGTTCACTGATTTGTTCGATTGCACTTTTAAAAAAGAAATAAAGTTTTCCCCCAAGATAAAGTAAGTTACAATGCATTTCTTAAATCTAGTTTTGTACATTCTATAAGCTAAACAATTTGCTTGTTATTTCTTTATTCATTTTCTCGTTCAAAGATGAAATTTGCACCTTTAATATATATATATATATATATATATTGATATATATATATATATATATATATATATATATATATATATATATATATAAATATATATATATATATATATATATATATATATATATATATATATATATATATATATATATATATATTGATATGATATCTTGACTCATGAGAGAGACAATAAGTTTCATTATCAAAATAAATAATCTACGCCACTGTTTGCAGTTCTGCATCAAAGAATTCAAAGATCACAAAGTAAAAACTTTAAAACTAACATGAATTATCGATAGTAAACATACTATCAGTAAACAGATTTAAATTGAAAGACAGAGATTGAATAGTAATAATAAATATTGTAAAATGCTTAAATTTTAAAATAAGTAGGTTTAAAAATTTGTAAAATCTCACTTTATCTTCAGAAGCCAGACTTCTTAAATACAAAACCAAAGGTGGAAAAATCATATCAGGAATCCATCGTTAGAGTGTTTCTGACTAATAGACAATCATAGGTTGATCCGGAGCTCATCAAACTGGAAAAACTTCCACAAAATAGGAAATGTAAATTTCCACATCTGAAAATTTAAAACTTGAAATTAAAGCAAAAAAATAATTTAAAACTAAAATATTAAACAATATAGGTGACAAAAACATAAAAGGAAGTGAAAATTCACAAACAAACTGAATAAAAATTCTATAGTGTACATAAAGACTCTTTAAAAAGAAAAGGAGCACAAATAAAACTTAAATCTAAGATTTCCCGAAAATTAGTGCTCGGGTTTAAATCATAAACATTTAAAATCAAAGACTATTACCTTAGATTAAACCTGAGACATACATCCCTGAATTCCATATGTTAAATGTAGTTTAAAGTTTCAGTGTTGACCATCCGTAACCATAATTTGTGTGCTGTCACTGGTTATTTAAATATTAGATTGTTAAAAACATTGTTTTCCTATTTATTATGCAGGCAGTTGAAAGAAAACACTGCAAAGAACATTTCAAAATGATTTTCAGTTCGGTAGGTAAAAGGACACTACTTCAAGGACTGAAGAAACATTGACTATGAGTTCTGAAAAATAAAAGTTATAAAGTTAGCATTTATTCATACTGAAAAGTAAATTTGTTAATTAGAATTAAGAGAGCTAGTTAGTAAGAAGATTAAGAAAGGTAAATCATGCATCAAATCTATATATGTTAGATCACGATTTACATTAAAGACTTTTTAAAAACTTTTATTAAAATTAAGAAGAGTCAACGTTGACTCTTGAAATGAAATTATAATATTATAGTGAAGTGTTTATTACGACATGAGTATATGAACTGAATACAAAATGTAATCTATCTTATTTATATCCTCGGTTAGCTGTACTTAGTCAGCATTTACATTATTCCCAAGAGAAAGCAAAGAGGAAATATGATATTTACATATCAGCGATAAATAATATGAGGGAATTCGTTATCAACACGTAGCTGAAATATGATATGCTGAGATAGTTTAAAAAGGAATAAAAGTCACGTACAAGTTTTATACAGTGTACCAAATATTATATAACAACTTCCCCCATATTAAAAAAGTTGGTGATTATACAGCAACTTTTGTAAAATATAAAAGCAAAATAATAGTAAAATGAAAATAATAAAATTGTAAAATGTAAAACCAAAATGATAATAAAATGAAAAGAATAAAATTGTAAAATATAAAAATGCAAATAGAATATTAAAGATGTACATATAACATAAGTTAATATTAATCATGAAATCAAAATTGGTAACAATGTAGAATGTCTTTAAGTTAGTTCCACTTCCTCGGTTTCTTCTTCTCTTTGGATACTGGGTCTTCTCCTTGGAGGTAAGATACTGGTGAAACTTTTGTATGTTCTTCTTGGCATCGGTGGAGATGGAGGTGGATCGTGTGATGCATGAACAAGGGCTAACTTTCGGCTTCTTTTTCTGCATTTGCAGAACAGGTAGAGGAGGATAAGGGAGATCACTAGGGTTATAGTGAAGTACGTGAACCACGAGATGTGTTTTGTCACGTAGGGTTCGTTGATGAGGTCGTCTAAATCCTTGGAATACTGGTCTAATTTGTGTTTCGCAATTTCGAGGTCTTCTGTATTCAGATTGTTTAATTTCAATGGTTTCAAATTTGGTAGTTGAGTTTTGTCTGGAAGGTCACTGCAGCAATCATACGGAATTTCGATTGGGTGAGTGTTATCTTTGACATCTAACACTTCATTGGAACTGGCCTGGATTTTGGTAATATCAACAAAGGCATAACAGCTGGGTTGTAATTTTATAATGGAATTTTTCGTGATGACTTCTGTTTTTGAATTTCTCTTTGGACAATTAACGGTAACATGTAATGGTTCTGCGTTGATGACTAGCCAGGTGTTTTCTTGGAGTTTTTGTACATTATATCCTTGACTAATTATGAATGAGGTTTGACAATTTTGGGGTAGAGTCATGAGGTTTTTGAAGAGCCTTGCTTCACATATGGCATTGTTATCTATCGGGTAGGCGAACAGGTTGGAGCATAATTTGGTTCCCATGTAAAGTTGTTTGCACTCATCTAGATCCGGGATGGGTAAGAACATTAAGGAATCATCATCTCTCGCGATATATTTTTGTGATACCGATAATAAGTGGTGTAAACCAGTTCTATTATCCAAAATAGGGATAGGATACAATTGATAAGCTGTGTAAGTTTGTGGGTCTACTAAAGGTACCTTTAAAACAAAGATTAAACTTGAATCAGTTTGAAAAGCTTGCAGTTCTATAATATCTAAGTATTGAGCAACTTTTGATAGCTTTATTGAGAGCGGTAGATTATTTTTATGCAAATTCTGTGAAATTTCCTGTAAAGATGAAATTAAGTCTGTTGGAGTGATGATTGACGTATGAATGATTTTTAGACGTGCAAATGTTATTGCATTTAAAACATCATTTAAATTATCTTCGATGTACAAATAACTTGCCATTAATTGTTCGCAATAATGTAAGAATATTAATTTAATTTCAATGGCTTCGATGTGACTTGTCATAGATTGAATTGTGCGATCGATTTCTTTGATATTTTTGTTAAATGTGTCTTCGTCAATTTGAAGTTTTTGAATAGTTGAATTAAAATTTTTGATAACGGATGTAGTAACTGAAATTTGATTTTTAATTAGATTCTCCAATTGGTGTTCGTCGTTGTTTAGTTTATTGATGCAATCGGAATAATATTGACCGTCCTCGGCATCTAAATTTCCGGTTATTGATTTAAAGATTGTGCCGAAACCGTTGATTATTCCGCGCTTATATCGTTTTGTATCCAAAAAGATTTCATCAAATTTTGATTTTATAGTTTTAGATATTTGGGTTAACAGATTTAGATCTGTTTTAACTTCACTCCTGAAAGTGATCGTTTTCTGATCGGCAGCGTCCAGGGTGTTTAGGATAAGCTCTAACATTTTTTCGTTTCTGTCAAAGGTTGTTTTTAGGGAGGAAATGTTCTTGTGAACCAGTAATGTCCATTTGTCGTTGGTTACTATTACGTCAGTTTTTTCGTGGTAGTATATTCCTATGGCGTTGTTTATAGGCGTGATTTTATATTGGGAGACCACTAGTGTTGCTGATCCGAACAGCAGGAATAACCTGAAAACAAGGTTAGCTTTCAAAATAAGGTTTCATTCGGTCAAAATTGACTTTACTAGTTTGTTTAGTTTCTGGGTTGAGTAAGATAGCTGAATTTTCAAAGATTTTGGTAATTTCGAATGGTCCGTTAAATTTGTTTTGCAATTTATTTTTAATCTGTGATTCTTTTACGTAAACTTTGTCTCCGACGTTATATTTAGTACGGTTTTCGGGGACGTTTTTATCGAATCTAATTTTGGCTTTTTGTTTTTGAAGTTCCGTTCGGTCTCTAGCAATTTTATAGTAATGGGAGATACGATTGTTTAAATCTCTGACGTATTTTGTTATCAATTCTTTTTGGTTATATAAGGTTTCTGGTGGTCGGACTGACGTATGACCAAAAACTAATTCATATGGTGTAAATCCATGCGTTTTGTTAACAGAGTTATTATAGCAAATTACAGCGTAAGGTAAAATGGTGAATGGGTGTTCGTTCGGGTTTTCTGTTTGGTTAACTCTTATCATTTCTGCTAACGTTGCGTGGAATCGTTCAATTGAGCCATTCGATTGCGGGTGTCCTACGATTGAAAAGGTTAATTTTATATCTTATAAAATACATAAATCTTTTAATAATCGATTGTCGAATTCTCCTCCATAGTCGCAATGTATTCTCAGAGGAGTACCATAGTGTTGGAAATATAGTAATAAGGTATTTACTACAGATTTAGCGGATTTATCAGGGACTGCATAAGCTTGTGTAAATTTGGTTAATTCCTCACGTATCGTTAAAGCATAGTTGCGTGTGGGGAACTCGAATAGGTCAATGTTAATTCTTTCAAATGGTGTCTTTGGTGTTTCGGTTATTACTAACGGACTGCTTAAATTTTTTCGACAGACTTTACTTTTTTGACAAGTTTCACAATTTTTTACAAAGTTTTCTACGTCTTTAGTTAGACCTTGCCAAGTGTATTTTTCTCTAATTCGTCGAATAGTTTCGTTTATTCCGCGGTGTAGGTTGTTTTTACCGCTGTGATGTTGATCTAATATTATAGGAATTTGGTCTTCATCAGGGGTCTTGACAATGTCTTGACAAATTATTAATTTTAGGTCCTTCTCCGCAAAAATGAATGACAGAATTTCAAGTATAGGGAGGTCTAAATTATTTTCGACAAAGTAAGTCTTAGAAAGATCCAAGACGTCTTGGTTTTTAAATAATACCAAAAAAAAGTGTTCAATTATGGATTCGATATCAAACGGTAACGGAACGATAAAGTATCTCCTATGTCTGACCGTCTTGCTCGATACAATATTGATCTTATCATTATGGAATTCTGGGTTTTCTTCAAATATGTCATCGATAATTTTGTGATGAAGGTCTTGTAGATTATTTTGTTGAAAAAAGGTTATAATATTTTTGTGTTCTCGATACAATAGTTGTTTGTTAGAGGCTTTGATTTTTGAATAATCTATTAAGGACGTCGTCTTGTACAAGTTGACAAAGGTTTCGAATTCTTGGGCGATTTGGTCATAGGTAAATTTAGTGTTATCGTCTAGAGTTTCGTCATCTGATTCGTCATTCGATTCGTCTCCGTTCGCAGCTAGAATTTTGGTATGAAATTTGGAACAATCGTTAAAGTGGTTAATTTTGATTCAGGACAGGGCGTCTGCATTCTTGTTTATTTTTCCGGGTTTATATATGACTTCGTAGTCGTATTCTTCGAGTTTAAGGCGCCAGCGAGCTAATCTACTACCTGGGTCCTTTATAGAAAATAGCCATGTAAGTGGTCTGTGGTCGGTTATCAATTTAAACTTTCTACCGAATAGGTATGGCCTAAAATGCTTTACTGACCACACTATAGCCAAAAGTTCACGTTCTATCGTGGAGTATTTAGTTTCGGCGTTGCATAAAACTCGGGAAGCGTAAGCAATAGGTAAATCTTTACCAATTGGTCCTTGTGAGAGCACAGAACCGACGGCAAATGCGCTCGCCTCAGTAGTTAGTATGAAAGGTTCGTCAAAATTTGGGTAAATTAATATTGGTGATGTAGTTAGTGTTTGTTTTAGGTCGGCGAAAGAATTTTGACAGTCGTTATTAAAGTCGAAAGGAACATCTTTTTGCAGAAGTTTTGTCAAGGGTTTAGAAATTTTGGAAAAGTTTGAAATGAATCTTCTATAGTAACCTGCTAGTCCTAAAAATGATTTGATTTCTTTTTGGTTCTTAGGTTGCGGAAAGTTTAAAATGGCATCGACTTTACTAGGATTTGGTTTCACACCGTCCTTTGTGATGAGGTGTCCTAGGTAGGCGACTTCTTTGCGTAAGAATTCGCATTTGTCTGGTTGAATTTTGAGGTTGGCTTTTCGAAGGCGTTTAAAAACTTCTGTTAGACGGGAAATATGTTCGTGAATGGTAGGCGAGTAAATAATGATGTCGTCCATATATACGAGACATCGTTCATTTTGGATGCCTAATAAAATATTGTCCATCACTCTCTGAAACGTCGATGGAGCATTTTTTAGTCCAAATGGCATTCGCACGAATTCGTAATGACCGTTTTCGACAGTGAAAGCAGTCTTTTGAATGTCTGCGGGATTAATTTCGATTTGGTGAAAACCAGAAGCCAAATCTAGGGTTGTGAAATATTGGCATTTGCCAAGTTGGTCTAAGAGGTCGGAAATGTTGGGCAGAGGATATTTGTCACCGATTGTAACCTCGTTGAGTTTACGATAGTCAACTACAACGCGCCATTTCTGTTTACCAGAAGCGTCCAGTTTTTTTGGGACTACCCAAACAGGGGAGGACCAAGGTGAAATTGAGGGTTGAATGATGCCTTGACTTAACATTTTCGATACTTGGGACTTAACTTCTTCTTTATGGACCTGATTTTGTAAATATCGGTCGGGAATTGTCGGTGTCAATAGGGTGTTTGATTTCGTTGGTAAAGGTCAAATTGTCTCCTTCTAAATAGAATATATCTTGAAAATCTAAACAAAGCTGCGTTATTATTTCGGCCTCTTCTTCGTTTAAATGGTCCAAGCGCAATTCGTTCTTAATTTCAAAGGATCTGTCCGTCATTGGGTGTTGGTCGGAGTTTTGCGTATTTAAGTTAAAAATTGACTTAAATTTTTGTAAAGGTTCTAAATTTAAATTAGAAAAATCGACAGTCTTCGGGATGACGTTAGCGTTGATTATTGTCGTTAAAAATTCTCCGTTTTCGTTTACTCTAACAAGAGCATTAGGTAAACGGACTTTTTCGTTTTCCTGCGCTTGCAAAATAGCGTCAGTATTTCTAAGATTACATTTTAGTTTATAAATTTTTTCAGTACGGCCGTCAATTTGGATTTTATTTTGATTAGGGTTGTGGTTTGACTGAATTTTGTCGCATTCGGGTCTTGACGAATCGTCAGTTACTTTGAAAAGTGGAACCGTTTTAAAATTGGTTATTAATTGTTTATTTCTTATGTCGACGATACAATGATAGTGCTCTAGGAAGTCAGCTCCTATCAGTCCATCAAAATTGATATCTAGATCATAGATGTAAACTTTATGTGGGTCGTTGTCCGTGAAGGGTATAAGAACAGATTCATTAATAGTAATTTTCTGATCGGTTATACCTTGTATAATTACATTTTCTGAAAATCTCCGTTTGTAATTTTCCGCTGTTTTTGGTTTAAAGATAGAGATACCTGCGCCCGTATCGATTAGAATTTTGAATTTATTTGTGATGTCTTTAATGTAGTACAAATTTTTTGAATTTACGGTCAACAGTGAGTGAGATAGCGTCTCTACATGAACCCTTGTTCCGGAAAGTTCAGGAACGGGTTGAAATTGTCGTTTAGATTCATAGCTTGAATTTGATTCGATATTTGATCGAATTGATCTGTTTCCTGTGTTGGAGTATCCGCGGGATACTCCGGGCCGAAACAAAAATCCTGAGAATTGGTATTATAATCTTCTTGAGGCGTTTGAGAATTAGCAGTATAACTCTCGTATTCATTTTGCCAAATATCGGTATGGTTTGTTTGTGAATTTTGAGAATTATCAGTATAATTCTCTTGTGGTAAATATTGATCGTTGCAATCAGTTTGGTAGTTTCGGAAATCGTTGTATTGCTGATGGTCGAAATTATCAGGTTCATTATAGTAATTAATATGTTCATAGTTTAAAGGATCACAGTAATTGTCAAAATTAACGTGATGCGTTCTTTGTGGGTTTTGACGATTGAAATTTGGATTTTGTTGTTGATTTGGGAATCTTTGTTGGAAGTTGGGGTTCGGTCTTATTACCGAAGGTCTATTTTGTTGTGGATTATTTGCTTGTTGGGAATTTTGCGGAGAAAATTGCCTTTGATTATTTTGGCTGGAAAAATTCTGGAAATTTGGTCTTGAAATTTGCGCTTGACTGGGAATGAAACTAGGAGATGAAAATTGTTGATTTTGCCTTGTGCGGCATTCATTAATTGTATGTCCGTTCCTTTTGCAGAAAGAACAGAATTTTTGTGGAATTGGAGGGCGTTTCGCTTGAGTTTGAATGGGATTTTTATTTGGGTTATATTTGTTGAATTTCTGAGATTCAAAATAAGACAATTGTAATTCTCGTTTTACTCGGAGAGTTGCATCGAGTACAGTAGCCGGGTTTCCAGCTCGGACTATCTGGCCTAATTTGGGTTCAAGTCCGGTTAACAAGGTATTAAGGGTCATAGTATCAATTAAGCGTGTTTGCGCATCTTTCTGTTCGTTTGTCATAGCGATTTGTTTGTTTACCGCGGAAAGCATTTTCGCGTTATGGGTTTGTAGCCTAGAGATAAAAGTTAATGGTGATTCGTTATTTAGTTGATAGAGTCGTTGCAGATCTTGTATAAGCGAGGTTAGATCGCGTGCGTCTCCAAAATGAGACTCTAATAAGTTTTTAGTTTCACCCCATGAAGTTGGGTTTCTTGAATTTATTACCTCGGCAGCTTTGCCTTTTAATTTATTTTTTATATGTAGCGAGAGCAATGTTTTTTGGTCTGCCACGGCCATGCAATAGGCTTGACTATAAGCATATAAGAAAGTTTGTAAAAATAAAGGATTGCCATCGTATTCGGGCACAATTGAGAAAATTTCACTTAATTTATACGGTTCAAGAACCGGTGCTGGTGCTGGTGCTGGTGCTGGGCCTGATGCTGCACCTTGTGCTGTACCTTGTGTTACTTCGTCGGGCATGTTGCTCGATATTTAGTAAATTAAGGAGTTAAAATGAATTGATTAGAATAAAAAAAATGTTGTACCTTTGGTAGATCGATTGGGTTTTTGTGATACGAATGTTACATTAACAGTATAATGCACAGTATCTTTAAATTAAAATTAAATTTTAAAACTCTAGTTGAGCATTAGCAGTATAATGCTGTAGATTAATCGTTTGTGCTTAACGTCTAAGCTTTAGTTTGTTTGTAATAATAAAAATAAATATAAATGGGGATTGGATAATAGAAATAGTTTTCTGTGTATTAGCAGTATAATACACTACGTATGATAATAAAAACAAACAAACAACAAGTAAAAAATTGCGAGATGATTCGTTAAAGTACTTACAGTAATAGATTCTACATTGAGTGTAGGTTCTTCCAGTAAGGGATTGGGATCCGCCACCACAAGTGAGGAAGGTCTCATTGTTCTGATAGACAACTTGCACTAGTTAGGCACCTCGTGGAGATGTTGTCCTTGTTCTTCGTGGGTCACTACCAGTTAGGCTTCTTGTTCTTAATGGTGTTCACGGAATCCTACCGACTGCGCCAATTGTTAGATCACGATTTACATTAAAGACTTTTTAAAAACTTTTATTAAAATTAAGAAGAGTCAACGTTGACTCTTGAAATGAAATTATAATATTATAGTGAAGTGTTTATTACGACATGAGTATATGAACTGAATACAAAATGTAATCTATCTTATTTATATCCTCGGTTAGCTGTACTTAGTCAGCATTTACATTATTCCCAAGAGAAAGCAAAGAGGAAATATGATATTTACATATCAGCGATAAATAATATGAGGGAATTCGTTATCAACACGTAGCTGAAATATGATATGCTGAGATAGTTTAAAAAGGAATAAAAGTCACGTACAAGTTTTATACAGTGTACCAAATATTATATAACATATATATATATATATATAGACATATGAAGCCTCAATACGAAGCCCAAAACAGCATATTCTGCCGCTTACTCGAAGCCCACAACACACATACGAAGCCCGCCTTCGGGCTTCGTAAAAATAAGCGTGTATAAAACCTAGACTATGTTATTCTCAACAAATCCCGCCAATTGGCAAAATTTCGCCCGGGCATCAAATTGCACCTCCTTTCTCTCAAAACATACGCTATGTAGTTGAACGAATTGATGTTCAGATGGCGCTACAGTTGTCGGTGTATAAGCGATATATACAGTGAATATATTTGACGCATTTTGCAATGCTCTGTTTTATTCGATGCATTATACGAATCCCTAAATCTTGGCAACACTGTCCATCTGCTTGGTAAATATTATGCAGCCAACTAATGTGTTTGTATCTGTAATATTTTTGCTGTGGCAATGATAATTTGTGGCAATGATAATTAAATATTTTATGTTAATTGTGTTTATCTAATGGCTGGCTTAGAACTGGACTCGTAACTAAATAATATTTATATCTGCTATAAGATGACAAAAAAATTGTTGTTATTTAACAAAAAGTAACAATAATAATAATAATAATAATAATAATAATATTTATTTACCAAAAGAGCAGTATATAAAATACACACACAAAAAATATTTTACTTTTTTACTTCACTAAGATTATATAGACTGTCTTTCTTTTCCGTGAGTTCAGCAGCAAAAATCGTAATTATAAATATAATTAATTTGTGATTTTAAGTACACTTATACAGGGTATTAACTAAAATGTTGTAGATATTTCTAAGTAGATTCCTTGGCAAAAATTAAGGAAAGTTTCTAGTATTAACCTTTCCAAAATTAGCCCTCCCTGGAAAGTCCCTTTTAAAGGGGAGAGTCCAAATCTCCTCTACTTTATATTTGTTAAATATTTCCCATCTTCTTTGTTATTTCCGTTCATTTAGTTTACGTTACTTTTAATCTGAATAATTTTGAGAGAAGCGTATTAAATACATATGGAAGAAAACGGCTTACTTTTATGCATGTCAGGATATTTTTTTTAAATAAGAAGCAAAAAGTTTTAAAATTTTCTGATGAAGTTATAAGCTAAGTTTCATCAAGAACTGTTGAAAAGTCATAAAGGGTGGTTTATTTGATACATTTAAGGGATGCCACGGAGGATGAAAAGACTTTTGCATAAATATCATATTGAGTAAAAACTATTGATAAAAGCTTGCACTATAATGAGTCTGAAAAAAATAATTTCAAACATTATTTTAATGCACGCTTTACAGAAGGGCGTAATTATCCAGGAAAAGCTAATTTTAAAAAAGTTCATATGAAAGATCCGACTTTATTTTTGTCAAGTAATCTAGTACTTACCTAATATATGGTACATACATACTATTTCGTAGTGTGAAAATAATAGTATATTAAGTATCATCAGAACGGTAACGGACGTTTACCGGAGACCGGCATAACCCTCAAGGTTCGCGATGCTATACTGTTTTTTGCACAATCGTATTATATTGCACTTCAATTAAAATAGTTTAATTTCTACTAAATAAACGAAAAGTCGCGTTTATATTTCGCGGCAAGTACAGCTTGTCAAATATGATATTTGTATTTTGACATTTCGTTTATTTACTAGAAATTAAATTATTTTAATTGAAGTATAATTAAAAACGATCGTTCAGAAAATGTTATTTTTTTTTTAAATACATAGAAATGTCTTTATTTCTTGTACTTATTTTTGTGAAATAACGGATTACCGTTAAAAATTAGATTTTACAATATATGTTCCCAAGACGTCAGGTTATATTTACTGATTGTATATTAATTTAATATAATATATATTAATATATTATATTAATTTTACTTACAAGTAAGCAAATTACTTACCGATTTAGCAATCAGTAAATATAACCTGACGTCTTGGGAACATATATTGTAAATAAAAAAAATAAGCTCGATCGTACAAAAAATAGAATTTTTTGAAATCGGAAAAAACCTCAAAATTGTCATTGAAGTGTTAAAGACAGTCACTAAAGTAATCCGACATTGTACGATTTCTTGTAGTAGTTGGAGGAGGTGACAGGTAAACGTTAACATAAATTGTCCATTGCTTGTGACATAATTACATTACAAAAAATTATTGAGATTTGACATTTAAATAATTATGACATTTCTTAATGTCACTTAAAATTATTTAATAAATAGAGTTGATTAACCTCAATTTCACAATTTCTGGATTTCAAGAAAAACTTAGTTATGCACCTTGGCACTAAAGTTTCTTTTTATCATTTATGTGGTTTATTTAACTAAATTCTACATCGTGATAAAAAGTTTAACTTTCGTGCCTTGTTACAGAAACAATTATTATCGCGTGTTTCCAAATAATTAATAAATTGTATCTACCTATTTTAGTTATTACTTTTTCCGTTCATCGTGTATTTGTAGCTTTGATAAATATATAAAAAATCGTTCATTAATAACCCCTATTAATGAATGATTTTCTATTAATATACGATTTTAGTTCAGGTAACTAAGGACATAATTGAAAACAATTAATATGACAATTAATGTCTACACTCTAATTGTCAAACGTATAAAAAGTGTATGAAACTTTTATAATTTATTAGTTATGTACATCGAAGACATATCATTAACTCCCCTAGAAGTGCTAGAAAGTGCAAATGTAGCATCTCTAAATTTACTTCCAGATAAAAGCAGAAAACTTTACGAGAAAACTTACGCGGATTTAATTTCATGGTGCAAAAAGAGAAGCGGGTATCGCGCTATTCGAAATCGGTGCTATTGGCATATTTCTTCGACGTTACAAAAATAGGCCTAATGAATTTGTAATTGTATTTTTGATATTTTTTAAGTTCCATGTGTGTTATCATAATTAAATAAATGAAGTAACACTTAGAATTCAATTTTGTGCCATAAAATAAAATTAGATTTTTTCCTATGTAATAATATACAATCAACACGCAACGGAAAATTTTTATAACTTACTCATGTGTTAATCGGCGATTAATAATCTCGACAAATAATGCGCTCGCTGGCGCTCGCACGTTAAAATGTCTCAATTTATTAATCGCTCTCATTAACATACTTGTTTGTTAAAAAACTATTATCTTATAGGTGTGTATTGTCTCTAGATATATGGTGGAGTGAGGTGAGAACAAATAGCAAAATAAAACATGTAATTGTTTTATTTTTAAATTTTTAATTAATTTTATTTGAAA
The DNA here is from genome assembly GCA_936432065.2 of Rutpela maculata. Taxonomy (NCBI): domain Eukaryota; kingdom Metazoa; phylum Arthropoda; class Insecta; order Coleoptera; family Cerambycidae; genus Rutpela; species Rutpela maculata. The sequence goes on from OW386289.2 coordinate 45,419,900, forward strand.
AGAAATTCTATTTGAAAGGAAATTGACAATATTTATTTTATATTTATTGCGGAAAGGAAAAGTGGTAGAAAACTTCATATTTGATTACAGAAAGCCATTAAAAAAGTTTTCAGGGAAATTCATTCAAATCCAATCGATTTTCTAATAACTTACTTTTTTCGTCTAAGAGCACCCCAACCCCACTATTAGTGGAGTGAAAATAAATTTTGAATGAAACTGTTTGGCTGCAGGAATTTTATTGTTTTAGTTTGTTTTATGTATAATAACAAGTGCTATGAGCAGTTTTGGATTAAATGTGGTTAAGGTTCCTTTTTTCGATTCTTCGCTTATAACTCGGAAACGATGCGTCGTATGGGAAAAGGTAATCTATGCAAAATTAAACGTAATTAAATTTTCCACAAGAAATGTTTATATTCATTTTCTTCCTATGTGTTATAGTTTACGAGATATTCGCCAGCGAAAATCGATAATTAATAAAAAAAAATCAATATGTACCTTGAATAATTCTATCATAGCGATTTACCGTGATCTGCTAATAAATCACAAAACAATATTTATTTTACCATACTGGACGTATTTACTAACGTAATATTTTGTTGAAATCTATACATTTCCTTAAATATACAGTGTGACTCACTTACAATGAAAATACCCTTATAACTTTTTCATTTTGTTTCCGATTTGAATCAAATTTTACTCAAGTATAGAACAAATTAGGATATACTTATGACCAGAAAATCATTCACCTGCTATAAAGGGAAAGCCACCTGCGGTACCAAAATATGCTGAAAAAAATAAAACATTTTGAATGTTAGAAATTCTAAAAAATGCATCCGATCGGCGCCACAATTGTACATACACCAAAATTTGATTTGGTTATTGATGGGGGATATCTCATACATAAGCACATCTGGCAAAGGAGGTCCTCAGTTTCCACAATTTGTGACTACGTAAAATTCGTCGTTCGTAAGATTAAAAATCAATATGATTTTTAATATTTGTCCTCATATTTTGGTACCACAGATGGTTTTGCTTTTGTAGCAGGTGAATGATTTTCTAGTCATAAGTAGATCTTAATTTGTTCTATACATGAGTAAAATTTGATTCAAATCGCAAACAAAATGAAAAAGTTATAAGGGTATCTTTATTTTAAGTGAGTCACACTGTATATTTAAGGAAATGTCTAGATTTCGATAAAATATTACGTTAGTAAATACCTCCAGTGTTGTAAAATAAAGATTGTGTTGTGACTGTGATTTATTAGCAGACCACGGTAAACCGCTTTGATAGAAATATTAAAGGTACACAATTGATTTTTTTTTATTAATTATCGATTTTCGCTGGCAAATATTCCGTAAAATATAGTACATAGGAAGAAAATCAATATAAACATTCTTGTGGGAAATTTAATTAAGTTTAATTTTGCATAGATTACCTTTTTCCCTACGACGCACGCATCGTTTCCGAATTATAAGCGAAGAATCGAAAAAAGGAACCTTTCCACCCCCCCCCTCTCCCCTGAAGCGGCGAGGCTAGGAGCGGGGACTTTTAGTATGTTTACCTCCTGACTACCCCCAACACATTCCTGAAGAGAAAAATTCTCCCCTTCAAAATGTTCCCTACAACTCTCATTGATTGGACTATTAGTAAAAAAAATAAAAACCACCAAAAATTGCCTTTTTTGATAATAATTTAATAAATATAACATAATAATGCATCAATTTTAACGAAAGTCCTTGGAACTAAGCCTTTTATTGAACTAAACCTGTGCTAAATTTTAGCGCAGAATATTTTTGAACAAAACTCAAACATCTAAAAACCAATAATAATTTCGAAATTTTTATCGCTTATTGTTTAAATGCGGTGACTCGTGTGCGGTAAATTTTTGTTCAGAATGTATGTTTTTACATGTATTTTCTAACAGTGTTAAGAAAAAAGAATCCTTACCTAAACCGTTTTTTTCTTGAAATTTATTTATTATTTTCAAGTTACAGTTGCAAACAAATTCAAATAGGTAACTCGGGATTTTTTATGAAACCAAAAGCGGGAAACGAATTATGAAAATAGCTGAAATATCTAACATTAAAAAAAAAAAATTAATGATCTTGCATTTGGGGCCGAAAAACGTCATTTTTTGTGTTTAGGTCACTTATAAATAAACAAATCATATTTTTTTTAGAAATTTGGACTGATTGTTTTTCGATGCTTATGTTTTTGTCTCTGCCGTTTGAAAATGGGTCAAAACTACAATTTTTAGAATTACATCGAATAAAGCGGCTTTGAGATTATAACACACATAGTCATTTTTTTTTTTTACTTTCTTATTCATTTTTGTCGCGGAAGGGAAAACAAACTTAACCTGAACAGTAATTCTTATGTCTATGTACACAGTTTTGTAACTTTTAATTTTACTGATACAATAAAAAAATCGCAGTTAGGATTTGAACCAGAGACGTTGCATCCTGGAAAAAAAGTGGTAGTCGTCTTACACACTGAACTATCTTATTACTGAAGTATGATCTGTAAAACCACAATATAACCTTTAGAGCTATTTGGCGATTTTCGGATCTCTAGCATAATCGCTAAAAGTCCGACTATCGGGCCTCTATCTTTTTTAACAATTGTGCTTCTGGATTGTTCTCAACTAGGTGAGACTAATATTATTGAAGAATAACCAGTCCAAAATTTTAAGAACATAATATCAATTTGCTTATTTATAAGCAACTGAGACGCAAACACTGACGTATCTCGACCCCAAATGCAAGTAGATCATTATTTTTTTAAGAAATGTTTCATCTATTTTCATAATTCGTTACCTGTTCTTGGTTTGATAAAAAATCCACAGTTATCTGAATATGTTTATAACTATAATTTTGAAAATTATAAATAGATTTTAAAAAATGGTCTAAATGAAGATAATACCGTTGTAAAATACATGTAGAAAACCTACATTGTGAAAAAAAGTTCTACGAATCGATGCACTTAAACAATAAGCGATTAAAATTTCGAAATCTTTTTTTATTTTTAGCCGTTTGAATAAATGTTTTATGCTAAAATTTGGCACAAAGGTTTAGTTCAATAAAGTGCATAGTCCCTCCAACCTTCGTTAAAATGGATGCATTATTACGTTATACTTCTTAAATTGTCAAAAAGGGCAATTTTTGTGGTTTCTATTTTCTTACAAATTAACAAATTACCAGAAAGTTTTTTCATAGCCACTCGCTATTTTTATTTTTGCGATACGATTATTAGCACCGAAGATAATAAGGAAAAGAGCAGAAAATTTCAGCGTTGAAAAATAAATTGTTAAAATTGTTTACGCTGAACCGATTTAATTAAAAACTTCTCGGTGGCACTTATTATATATCTATAACAAAATAATAAAATTTCTGCAGCCAGAGAATTCCTTATTCATCTCTTTTGTTACTTAATTTGACTTCACTATATATGATTTAAAATGTTAACATATTTAAAAACTAAATTAAATAACTAAAAAATCAGAACATGAAAAATAACATTACACTGCACATTACAGCAAATTGAGAAAGTATTAGTCTCATATTTAAAAGAACTAACTGTAAAAGGCCATTGTAGTGTCTGGCTCTGGCCTGGCCGACAGATGTGGGGTAGCTCGACACTTTCTATCAATATCCCGCCAAATTTGTTTTAGATACCTACCTGATAAATGCGGCTGCCCCAAGTAGAAACACTGCATAAGATATTGACATAAATGGCTTTTACAGTGTTTTTACTTGGGACAGCTGAATGGTCAGTGCCACTTGTTTAAGAAATGTTAAAATCCACTATTAAAGCATTTGGAAATATTGTGATATGGATTAAATTTCGTTTCTTACTTCCCTTGCTAACCGAAGGGAAGTAGGGTATTGTAATCTTAAAAAAATTACCCTCTGAGATTTATTCGGATTTTCGCGTTTCAGATTATGCAGAATACGGAAATTAAAGCCATTTAATTCCATCAGTCTGTCTGTCTGTCGGTCTGGTGTCTGTCTGTTGGCGCTATATCTACAGCTATATGTATATGTTATGTGTACACATAATAAATAACAATTATTGTAGTTTATAAGATATATATTGTGGGGAAAATACTACAAAACCATTTGACGCAGAAGAAAAATATTTGGTCGTTAGTTGACGCTACTGTCAACGAAGAATAGTGGACACCTGAAAAAATAATGAGGAAAAAAATGTGATGAAAGACAGTTACATTTTGCGTGTAGTTAACACAACTGTCAAGGTCACTCTAAGAAAATAATGAAAAAATGGATTGCGGACAATAATGTTTCTCATCTAGTTAACACAACTGTCAAAGAAGAAAAATATGAAAAAATATACAGGGTGGTCACCCAAAAATAATAATAAAACATGAGACGGAGGACGATATTATTTCACATGCAGATATCACAATTGCCAAGTAAGAAAAATATGAAAATATACAAAAAAATAATGAAAAAGATGTGGCGGAGATTTCGCATGTCAAAGAAGAAAAATATGAAAAATATACAGGGTGGCCACTTTAAAAAGTAAGATACGACACAGGAAAATGATATTTGAAATGTAGTTGTCAGTCGCTATTACCAGGAAAAAAATCTGATATAGTTTTTATAAGAAAAAATATGCACGGTCGTCAGACAACAGAAAAATAATTCATAAATAAAGGATGTCAATCAAAGGGGTAAGAAAATACTTTAAATTTTAGTCCGTTCCAATATGGTAAAAAATTAACCGAGCAGTGATTTTTTTTTAAGGTTTAGTGTTTTTTTCCTGCTCTCCAAAATTAAAATTTCGGCGCTCGTTTTTCGCGATTAACTCAAAAAAACCGCTGCCCAAGGAGTCACTACTTCCACATCCAGATTTTCGTCTCACAACGAAAAAATTTTGTATGTGGAAATTATTGTTTATGGAACTTTAATAATATAATATTTGAAATCGTCTACCCCAAAAACCCATAAAACGATATCCCATCGGTAGTGGGATGGCGGTGGTGATAGGGGAATAGTAATAGGAGTGGATGAAGTAAAAAAACATTTTGAGATTCTTGGTTCTTGTACACACACTAAATTACAATTTTTTTAATCCCCTTTAATAATGGGGTGGGGGTGGTAATGCGGGTGGCTAATGCCAAAAAGTTTTTTGAGACCTTAGCTTCTCTTACATATACTAAATACCAATTTTATGGACTCTTACCTGTTTGAATTACCTATTTATCCCCCATATACCCCAATTTACCACCCATCCCTTCGACGGAAGAGGATAAAATATAATTTATTTCCAGATCTCGTTAAAGTACATACATGTACCAAATTTTAAGTCAATATCTTAAACGGTTCCAGAGTAATCGTGCGCACAAAAAAAAGTTACAGACGGACCGGACCGACAGACAGAAATGTTTTTTCGCTCAAACTTAAAATCTCGATGTTTCATGACATTCTAAGCTTATTTGAACAATAAAAATTTTCAAAATTTTTTTTGTCGTTACTGTACTTATGTGGAAGTAATTAAGGCTTGAGGAGATGAACGTGGACCACAATGTTAAAAGATATTTTAATTCTCTACAATTTCTACAAGTTATGTCTGTTCTTTGTTCAAAAATTCGTTTATATGAAAATCGAATTTTGCGAAAATTTTTTCCTTTAAATTGCGTTCTAATAAAAAAGTTCATTTAAAGTTATTTTTTAGTTTTTTAAATGATTAATTAAACGGTATAGATGCCTACATTATTTTCCTTAAAAATAATTATTTATAACCTAAAAATCCAGCCTTATTGTAAAAAAACATTTTATCCGTTTATAAGGAAACAAAATATTAGAAATTTTTGTTGAAAAATAAAGTTTATTCAATTATCTTTCAAATGGGACCAACCGATTTCATTTACCCTAATTACAGCGTCTTCTGTCAACAGACAAGGCCGACGCACAAAATCGATGAGTCATCAACACAAGACTGCAGTTTTGGTTGCTTCATAAAAATTTAAACAATTTATGTAGCAATATTAAATTTCTGCTATTTTTCTTATTATGGTCTTAGTCTTCATATCGCAAATAATAAAAAAACTAATTTTGAATAAAAACAGACATAAAAAAACTTTCAGATAATTTGTTACATTGCAAAAAAAAGCACTATTAAAAATTGCCCTCTTTGTATAATTGGGTGAAATTATGCCATTTATTGCTTTATTTTTCAAGTTATGTTTAAATAACTATCATTGTTTTTTCGATAAAATAGTAAAGTTAAAAACATCGTTCGTCTATTCAAATAATAAAGAAAATAAGAAAACCGCTGCCCAAGAAATCACTACTTCCACATCCAGATTTTCTATCCAAGTCACTCACAACGAAAAAATTTTGTATGTGGAAATAATTATTTATGGAACTTTAATAATATAATATTTGCCCAAAAACCCATAAAACAATACCCGTCATCGGTAGTGGGGCGGGGGTGGCGATAGGGGGTGGTAGTGGGGGGTGGATGAAGTAAAAAAATATTTTGAGGTTTCTGGTTCTTGTACACACACTAAATCACATTTTTTTTTCATCCCCTTTAATAATGGGGTCGGGGTGGTAATGGGGGTGGATAATGTCAAAATTTTACTAAATACCAATTTTATGGACTCTTATTTGCTTGATTTACCTATTTACCCCAAATTTACCCCAATTTACCATTCGACGGGACAAGATGAAAATATAATCTAGTTCTAGATCTCGTTAAAGTACATATGTGTACCAAATTTCAAGTCAATATCTCAAACGATTCCTGAGTAAACGTGCGCACAAAAAAAGTTACAGACAGACAGACAGAAATTTTTTTCGCTCGAACTTAAAATTTCGACGTTTCATGATATTCTAAGCCTATTTGAACAATAAAAATTTTTAAAAATTTTTTTGTCGTTACTATACTTCCACTGGATGTGGAAGTAATTGAAGATAATTGTATCATCTACAAACAATTTTTTCGTCATAATAATATAACTATTAATTTTTTAGAAAGTACTGTCTTCAAAGAGGTGTAGCTTTACCATTGCCACCAGTTCTTTTGACATTAGTTGGACTATTCACGAAAACACCATGTGCTTTATAAGCACGATAACTGAAGAACCAAGTATCCGATCGTATTTAAGAAAGTGCCACGTTGTTATTAAAAAAAGTCCAATCTGCAAATACAACAGTTAAGACATCTTAAGCAAAAAATGCAAATATAAACTGTTGTAACTCTTGATAAGATTTGACAATAACAAAAATTCTGCAGAATGTAGCTAGAAGCTCTTCGCCAACCAAGCTGGCATTATCAGGAGACGATTAGAATTACAAATATAGCAATTATATCTAGAAAAATCAATTTATTTTCAACAAACTGCAGAATGTCATATAGAATGTTTAACAGTTATATAATAACTTCAGTATACTGGCGAACAATATTTCCATTCAGTTATTTCTTTTTGCTTTCTATCATGCAGGTAGTTTGAATAGAAAAAAGAACATTTACATTAATTCTTCAACGTTTTATATAACATTGTTCTATTTTCACAAGTTCAAACACGTGTTAATTCTTGATATAGCTCGTAAAAATATGAGTGAGGGCTCATTGAATTCGGAATGACGTCTAGAAAAATGTGCAAAAGTTTCAAACCCGCACATAAACAATTGCAAAAGTTATAAACAAATTAAGATTGAAAAAATAACGAGATTCGTTTTTTCCAAATAACTCGAAAACTATTAATATTTAAGAAATTTAAATAAGGATTCTTAAAGAGGAAGAAATTTCCAATAAAAAACTCCAGACACCCGGAACTCTATCTCTACTATTAATATAATTTTAATTTAATGTTGAAAACAGAGCTCCAGTGCTCTGAAACAAGTAAAAATATTTTTTTATATTATTAAATATAACAAGGAAGAATATCTCGTTGGATTTTTCATAAAATGAGCTTATTGTTAATTAACAAATTTTTTTAGAGTTTGCGTTTATATTTCATGTCGGATAATTGTCAAACAAAAGCCACTAAAACTATTTCGCTCCGTGGAGACCTTATGACATTGCGATGATTTTAATTGTTATGGTCTATTAGTTGTTAATCATTTAAGCTAACAAAAAACTAAGAAATGAAAAAGAGAGGTTGAAAATTTTTTTTATTAGTTTTAATTATTATTAGGGTTATTAAATTCAAAAATACTATAAGATTACATAAACTTTAAATTTTTAGTGCTATTTGTTTAAACAAATTTTATAGACAAATAGATAAATTACGTATTTTTGAAAAAACATTTTTTTGCCATTTTATTTGTTATAAAATATTAGGTGATTTAAAAACTTTTTAACTGTTTGTAATCAATTTTTTCCTTTTTTCATTATATAAACAAATTATAAAAAAAAATTATTCTTAAAATTTATTATTTGCAATTCTCTACAAGGGAAAATTTTTTTTTGTTGTTAATTTATTTGTTTATTTATTAATAAACAATTTGTTATTAACAATCGCTGAACACGTTTATATTTTTCTTTGATAGAAAAAAAAAACAAAAACAACCTTATACATAAATATGTAAAAAAAAATTAATATTTAAAATTTAAAATTCTATAAAAAAAATATAAATTTTTTTTTTGACATGTTTAAGTAGACGGTTGTTTTTGTTATTTTTTCCATAAAAAAATATAAGCGCATTCGGCGATTGTTAATAACAAATTGTTTATTAAATAAACAAATGAATTAACAATAAATAAAAATTTCCCACCTTGGAGAGAATTGCAAATAATAAATTTTAAGAATAAATTTTTTTCTTAATAATTTGTTTAAATAATGAAAAAAAGAAAAAATTGATTATAAATAGTTAAAAAATTGTTTTAAGAATTTTTTTAAATCATAATATTTTATAACAAAAAATTGCAAAAAATTTTTTTTCAAAAATGCGTAATTTATCTGTTTGTTTATAAAATTTGTTTAAACAAATAGCACTAAAAATTTAAAGTTTATGTAATCTTGTAGTATTTTTGAATATAAAAACAGTATTAATAATTAAAATTAATAAAAAAAAAAAATTTCAACTCGACCCTTTTCCATTTTTTAGTTTTTTGTTAACTTGAATAATTAATAACTAATAGACTATAACAATTAAAAACATCGCAGTGTCATAATCGCATAAAGTATAGTTGACATAAGGTGTTCACGAAGCGAAATAATAATAAATTTAGTGGCTTTTGTTTAACAATTATCCGACTTGAAATATAGACGCAAACTATAGAAAAATTTGCTAATTGACAATAGGCTTATTTTATGAAAAACGGGGATCCAACGGGATATTGTTCCTTTAAGTGTCTAAATAATACCATAATTTTTTAAAATTTTTAAATTAATATTTAATAACACAAAAAAATGTTTTTACTTGCCACGGTTGGTTTCAGAGCATCACAACGGCTTTGCGTTCGCCGCGCGGAGCCCCATTTTCAACATCAAATTAAAATTATGAATAATAGAGATAGAGTTCCGGGAGACAGGAGTTCTTTATTGGAAATTTCTTCCTCTTTAAGAATCTTTTTTTGAATTTCTTAAATATTAATAGTATTCGAGTTATTTGCAGAAAACGAAACTCGTTATTTTTTCAATTTTAATTTGTTTATAACTTTTGCAATGGTTTTTGTGCGGGTTTGAAACTTTTTCACATTTTTCTAGACGTCATTCCAAATCCAAAGAGCCCTCACTCATATTTTTACGAGCTTTATCAATAATTAACACGTGTTTGAACTTGTGTCTTGTCTTAAAGAACAAGTACATAAAATTAATTTAAAAATCATCGTAAAATGAAAAATGTTTATAAACAAACATAGGCAGGGTGTGTGGGCTCCAAGTAAGCGAGGAATATGCTACTTTGGGCTTCATTTTGAGGCTTTATATTTGTACAAAAAACATATTTTAGTCAAACGTCAAGAATGGAATGAATACCTTGTATATTTTGCATTAGAATAAATATATCAATGGAAATAGTTTTAACATGCATATCCTAAACATAATTATTTATATTAGGGCGGCCCCTTTGGTGCCATGCGGCCGTGACCTACAACAATGCAATTATATTATTAGCACATCGACTACGCAATTATATTGTCGCACACAGTTATATCATGTAGTTAAAGAATTAGAAGAGAAGTGGCAACTATGTACGGCTTCGTGTAATCTGAAACATCTATACATTTTATACAACGGGCTTCGTAATGTCACATAAATATAAAAGGCTTCGTATGACATGTCGTGTTGTTTTCAATCTGTATGTCCAAAAAAGTTCCCCCCTCTCATGTTGCTCGCGTTATTATTCCCACTTAAAACATTATTAACAGTTGTACACACTATTTAAATTATAAATAAGGCTGGGCTTCTGGTACCCTGTAATGTGTGGTGGGCTTCGTTTCATGCGTACCGTACGTATATATATATATATATATATATATATATATATCCCTCTCACTCTGCAAAATCCCATCCTTACAGTTAAATAATTACTTTCACATCCAGTGTAAGTATAGTAACGAAAAGAAAAAAAAATTTTGAAAATTTTATTGTTCAAATAGGCTTAGAATGTCATGAAACGTCGAAATTTTAAGTTTGAGTGAAAAAAATGTTCTGTCTGTCTGACGGTCTGTATGTAACTTTTTTTTTTGTACTCACAATTACTCTGGAACCGTTTAAGGTATTGACTTGAAATTTGGTACACGTATGTATTTTAACGTGATCTGGAACTATATTATATTTTCATCTTATTCGGTTGAGGTAAATGGGGTGTAAATAGATAAATCAAGCAGATAAGAGTCATTGAAATTGGTATCTAGTATATAGAAAAGAAGCTATAAGTCTAAAAAAAATTTTTGGCATTAGCCACCCACATTACCACCCCCACCCCATTATTAAAGGGGGGTGAGAAAAAATATGATTTAGTGTTTGGACAAGAACCAAAAACCTCAAAATATTTTTTTACTTCATCCACACCTACTACCACCCCCTTATCACCACCCCCACCCTAATACCGATGTGGGACATCGTTTTATTGGTATTTGGGGTAGACAATTTCAAATATTATATTATTAAAGTTCCATAAGCAATTATTTCCACACACAAATATTTTTCGTTATGACAGTCTTGGATAGGGGAAGGAAAATTATTCAAGCCTCTATAACTTTTTTCCCTGTCGTGCGGTTTTGAAAAACCAAAGTGGAATTTATTCGCTATTACCTCTAGTATTTGACTTTAATTTTTTTCAAATAAACAAACTTGTGAGAGGGGAAAAACTTTTTTTCAAATGCGTTTTTGAGTACGAATGAAAGGGTTCAGAGGAGAACTTTTTTATTTAAAACAAAAAACATCGCAAGCAATAAAGCGGGAATAAAGGGTTAAAGAAAAAGGATAGGGACTTCGGACTTTGAAATGCGGCAATATAAATCTTTTTTTCCATATTAATATTTTATCAATCTACCCATTATCAAATACCAAACTGTCGAAGCGGCAGTTTATAAGTAAGTTGGGCTATTACTATAGCGTACACATTGCACAAACCTTAGACTCGGACGAGTACTTTAACAACTAAGTTGGCATTATAACTTTAAAAATTCTGAAAACAAACAATTTGTTTTTTAACTAAATCGATAGGTAAATAAAAATTTATTAATCATTTAAAATCTAAAAAATTGTTTTCCAATTTGTTTAGATTTGTAATTGAATAGAACTTTTGTTAAATGCTATTTCCTATATTCATATATTTAACTAATATATATTTCATAACAATATAATATTAAAACGTAGACATGATTTTGAACTAGTAGCATTATATTAGCAATATTATCGATTTCGGAAATATGGTTGTGTAATAAAGAATTTGAGCTTGAAATCCAAAGATAGCAAGTTTGAAAAACGGCAGGTTATTATAGATTGCTCCTTTTTACTTTTTTTTTTTTATAATGGCAAGTGCTTAATCAAATAAGGCGTCAATATAAGATTTAAAATGTTCAAAAATTTACATTTCCAGAAAAACTGAGAAGAGTATTCTAAAGGAATCTGCAACAATTATATAAAAAGTTGTTGCTACACTTATTAAAATTTACAGATACATATTAACGCATTTTGTTAACAAATATATAGTGATAACACGATAAAAGTTTGAGAGTAATCCATTGTGCCGTGCCGTTTTTGAATTAGAGCGAGTTAAAAGGAAAAATAATTGTTTTATATATCCAATAGACACATAAAACTAGAGAAGTGGGTCGCGAAAACTCGTAGCAGTGTTAAATAATTATTTATAAATTTAATATTTGATAAAGGGTAAATTAATTCCATTAAGATGGAAAAAAAGATTTATTTTGCCGAATATCAAGGTCCAAGGTCCCTATCACTTTTCCTTAACCCTTTATTCCCACAAATGCATTATGTCCCTTCCCTCCACTCCTATTGCTTGAATTAAAATTAAAGTTTAAAAAAAATCCTCACTTACATGTAAAAAAATTGTCTTCTGAACTGAACCCTTTCCTTCGTACTCGAAAACAAATTTGAAAAAAAATGCATAAGGTTTTTCCCCTCTCACAAGTTTGTTTAATTGAAAAAAAATAAAAAAAAATTAATCACCCAAATACTAGAGGTAATAACGAACAAACTCCATTTTGGCTTTTCAAAATCGCACGACGGGGAAAAAGTTACAGGTAGTAGTTATAGGTCTCATGATTTTCTTTTCCATACCTCCTCCCCGCTCACAATTGACCCGGCTCCATCAATTCTTATCGTTTTCACCTACCTCAAAAAAATCTCATCTCCTCAACTCCTTTTTTGCGAAAAAATTAAGAAATTACTGTATTGTATATTAAATGTGTTACGGCAAAGAAACGCGTAAGTATTAAAAAAAAAATTCACGAAGAAGTACCGTCTGATTTAAAAAAAAAACCTCTGTCTAAGGAATCACTATTTCCACATCCAGATTTAATATACAAGTCTCTCAAATACTATATTTGCACTCCGCCCCTTCAAGCATTTTCTTCGGAAACCTACTAGGCATCCATACTATTCGAAGGAACCCACTGTGCATACAATTTACTCGAGAAAAGCCACTGCTCATCCATTTGACTCGAGGAAACCCACTACGCATTCATACAACTTGAGGTAACCTACTACGCATCTACAACATGCGAGAGAAGCCACTGCGCATTCATACTACTTGAAGTAACCTACTGCGCATCCATACTACTCGGGGTAATCTACTGCGCATCAATAGTATTCGAGGAAAGCCACTGCGCATCCACAAAAGTCGGGGAAACCTACTGCGCATCCATACTACTCGAGGTAACCCACTTATTATAGAATCAATAAAATAATAGACGATCTATAAACACCGTACAGGTTGCGTGGTATTCTAATTTGAAATCGTAGAAGCTAGACACACACGCGATGACGCGTCTCTGACGCTATCCTCCTCATGTATCCTTGAAACATTGGTGTCAATTTAGCAACCTGCTAAAATAATCCTGAAAGGCAGGTACGCTGTTGTTGGTTTGTTCATAGGACTCGATTATAATGCAACCTGTAGGGTATTTATAGATCTTAAAATTCCACACCAACTATAAAACAATATGCCATATCGGTAGTGGAGGTGGGGGTTGTGGTAGAGGGGTGGCAGTGGGGGTGGATGAAGTACAAAAAAATTGAGGCCTTAGGTTCTTGTATACACGGTAAATTACAATTTTATTTTTTAGTTGTGGGGGGTGGTAATACCAAACATTTTTTTGAGACCTTAACTTCGTTTTTATATACCAAATACCAATTTTACGGACTCTCATTGCTTGATTTACATATTTACCCCCATTTACTCCAATTTATCCCTCAAACCCTTCAACTAAGTAAGATCAAAATATAATCTAGTTCCAGATCTCGTTAAAATACATACGTGTACCAAATTTTAAGTCATTAAGAGCTTCCGCGAGATCTTCAAATTTTAACTTAACTTTTTTTTCGTCGAGGAAAAACGTGTTTTTGCGAATTTTAAATGCGAATTCCTCCCCCACCCTATGTGATTAATCTGAACTAACTTGATGTAACCGAATTGTCAAAAAAAAAATAATAATAAAAAAGCTGGTTTCATTTCAAAATCAGATCCGCCCCGCTATATAATATTCTCTGAACAGCTGCATTTTTAAATATAAAAGCGTCCCTTGAAAATGTTGGCCAGTATATGCTGGCTGACTCGCAAACGGTAAGGAAGTAGGCGTGGCTAGAGAGTTATTTATATATTTCGTTTTATCCCTTTTACTACTAAATGCATTGCATAAAAAATACAAAAAACATATTTTATGATGTAGAAAAATATTGTGCTTGTCCTATTCAAGTTAGATTTTTGATATATTTACTAGTTGGGGTCTAAATTAAATCCACATTTGTAACCCGTTCCGCAAATCTGAATTGTCATGGTATCGCCATCTATGAAACTATGAGTGAATGTATAACTTACTTCATTTTTCGTGGTTTTTAGGCAAATGCATGATTTATTTAAAGCAACAAAAACCACATTTTGTGCATCGCATACTTCCAAATGTTTATTCCTTTTTAATTTTTTTTTTGTGGGACAGGGAGCTTTGAAAAAAATCACAAAGTTTCCCATGTAAAAGCATAGGCATTGCACACTCTTAATAACAATTTATAACCTTAGACTCCAAAATCGTATACTTTAAAGCTAGACTTCTGCTTTATTTTAATTCAATTTACTTTGTTAATGCTAATATATACCCCATTAATACATATCGGTTCTTTTATGGTACAGGACTTTTTTATTAATAGATCTATGGAGTAGCTTTCTCTTACGTTTCACTTCTTTTCGCACATTTTCTCTCCCAGAGTCTAGCAAAAATTGGCCATTATATTAACATTCCATCTCCCTTGATATCGACACCCCATTTCCTTAATATCTTGATGAAATCCTTCTCCCTGCAAATCTCTTAAATTCATTGTGAAGGAATGAACACGTGAAGTGCAACTTGAAGTTCATCAAACATCCTAAGTTACCAACGTTTTCCACACTATGAGCCCTTAGTTTTCTATAGTTTTATCTTTACGATTCCCCAGAAAATTCTGTACAACTTTTTTAAAACTGATCCATGCAGCTCTTTCATTCTTATTCAATGTCCTAACGAAATTCTCTTCCCTTTACATTGTTCGAATTTGTGGTCTATCGAAAACCCCGCCCCGTCTTTAAGTTTTGCATCAGACATGTTTGAGTATTGTTTCTGTAAGTACTGAAAGCATCCTCTTTCTTTATCTAGTGTTTTAACAAACTGCTTCATTAGACCAAGTTTGATATAAAGGGGTGCAACCAATACTTTTTCTGGATCTACCAGGGGATTTTTAATGGTGATCATCTGGTTTAAACGAAGTTCTCTTTGACCATATTTTTCATATATAATGGTTATCACGATCTTTATTGTTCCATAAGCACAAAAAGCAAGATGTTCCGTAAAGCCTGATTGTTACCCAAATGTTACACTTAAGATTTGCCAGTTATGTTCTGAATATTAAACACTTTTTAATAGTTATTCAATATAAGAAATACAAATTAGAGAATATTATTTAGGTATTAAGCAAATCACAACATACACTTTTTTATTTATTATGAAATTACCTACTTTCTGTATATTGTTGCCCTAATCTGGGCAATATACTAGCTAGGTAAATACTTTAAAACACTCATTATTGCAGAACCAGTCAAAACAACTACTCTTCTAGCTCATACTGACGAAGTATTGAATTACATGATAGAACTACTTTCTGTATATTGGCACCTTAATCTGTGCACGATAATATACTGGTTAGGAAAAGACTTTAAAACACTCATCATTGGAGAACCAATCAAAACAACTACTTTTCTCGCTAATACTGACAAAGTATTGAATTATATGATAGGGTTCCTAGCATTTTAAGGAAAAAATATATTGAATTCATTCACAATAATTACACAGGTCTAAAAAAAAAAACAAAATCTGCTTCCAGTACTAAACCTATCATGCCTTAAGTATTTTTGTGTGCTGAATCCGAATTTTCAATTTAAAAAATTTTCTACTGTGTATATTTCGAGTAAATCCCGGTTTTTATCGTCAAAATACGGTTTTTTGAGAATTTTTTACATTTATTCGAAATCTACGCATCAGAAAATTTTTTACGTAAGACACGATAGGTTTAGTCCTTGGAGCAGAATTTTAATTTTTTTTGTATGTGTTCTGAAGAAAAGTTTAGATACGAAGTTTAATTGCAAAATAAGGAAATAACAATTTTCAAAAATAAAAAGATCCAACTAAATTGAAAACTATTTCACATGTAGACCTCCTAATAGTACACATTTTTCTAATCTTTTTCTAAATTCATGAACAGATTGGATTATATCAAATAATGGCGGGCAAAGTGCATTTTTTTGAAAGGAAATATGACTGCCTTAGAATGATTTACACATTTTAAGTGTAAAAACATGTTAGCAGGTCTGTCACTGAATGCTGACTATTTAATAGTTTAGGGGGTACAAAGAGTAAAGGTGAGTGAAAAAAGTTTAGTTTGGGGTGGAATCGATCCGATATTGATAGTAAATATTAACAAAAAAAAAATCTGTTTTTTAGTTATAATTGTCCAAAAATAAATTAAGTTAAATCTGATATTCAAAGGATTTTAGACAGCAACAAATTTTATGCATTCAAACTTAAAATTCACAAATTTCAAGTTAGAGGTGATGCTCATCATTTGGATTTTTGTTCTGAGAAAATTTTAACATATTGATCATTTCATCGAAATATATATTCTATATTCTATACGAACTATAGTCTCTTCTCAAAATTGTACTGGGTTCAGGAAAATCCTAATTTCCGAATTACCACTAACAGTCAAAAGTTTAAAAAAGTAAACGTTTGTTGGGTTTTACGTTCACTTTAGCCTGAATTCTACAATGCTATCTAAGTTCTCCATTTTCACGTTATTTTTATTAATTTTAGTATGTATCAGGATAGAGTTGCAATTTGATTATGTCAGAAACAGCATACTTTGTGTGCTATAAACTCAGCATTTAGTGGGTAAATCCACTTCTAATTTTGCATACTATTTGCAGCGTCCTTCCGGGAGCCATCACTAAATCCCTGTTTCACTCGGTTTCAGTTCTTGGATTACAGAGTCCTTCAAACATACAAATATATAGCGTAATCTGTTGTTTTACTTGTTAGATACTTCATGCCACCTGAATCAGTATAGAAACCTGTAACACTGCCAAATATCATAAAATAAATACAATGCAGAATTAACTTAATTGTATTGATTAATTTGAAACTTATTAATTTATTGAAGTAATGTTATATGAAAATTAAGTTGATCATACGTTGAATCAAAATTCATGTCATCATGGATAATTGACCTTTTCGATTAAACCGTTGGTAACAATGCCTATCAGATTCGACGGAGGGCAGCAGCAGGTTCACCAGATGTTTGAATTTGTGTCGTTGGTGCGAACGTCGCGTCGTTTGCGAACTATCTGCCTTGCCGTTATACACATAATATTTATTGGATAAAACAACTTTCGAAGTATGTACTTTTAGTTTTACCAACGATTTTGTTTTATTCTCGATGCTTTAAGTAATTTAGTGTTCTTTAGGTTTGACCTATCAATGGTGTTACAATTGATTCATTGCCATCCTCTTTTTGAACAATATTGTACCCCACTGAGTTTGTACATCGATAAAAGTAGTAGTAAAATTACCTAGTAATATTATTACCTTAATTTGACATGATAAAAACAGCTGCCCAAGGAATCACTACTTCCACATCCAGATTTTCTGTCCAAGTCACTCACAACGAAAAAATTTTGTATGTGGAAATAATTGTTTATGGAACTTTAATAATATAATATTTGAAATCCTCTACCCCAAAAACCCATAAAACGATACCCCACATCGGTAGTGGGGTGGTGGTGGTGATAGGGGGTGGTAGTGGGGGTGGATAAAGTAAAAAAATATTTTAAGGTTTCTGGTTCTTGTACACACACTAAATCACAATTTTCTTTCATCCCCTAATAATGGGGTGGGAGTGGTAATGGGGGTGGCTAATGCCTAAATTTTTTTTGAGACCTTAGCTTCTCTTGTATATACTAAATACCAATTTTATGAACTCTTACCTGCTTGATTTACCTATTTACCCCAAATTTACCCCAATTTACCCCCCAACACTTCGAGGGAACAAGATGAAAATATAATCCAGTTCTAGATCTCGTTAAAGTACATATGTGTACCAAATTTCAAGTCAATATCTCAGACGGTTCCAGAGTAAACGTGCGCACAAAAAATAAGTTACAGACCGACAGACAGACAGAAATTTTTTTTCGCTCAAACCTAAAATCTCGACGTTTCATGACATTCTAAGCCTATTTGAATAATAAAAATTTAAAAACATTTTTTTGTCGTTGCTATACTTCCACTGGATGTGGAAGTAAAATGTATCTCTGATGTAAATACGTGTTATTATATCGTTATAACATTTTTTTAACTAATTATTATTTAACGTCAGTCTATTTCCTCTACCAGGGCGTATCACCAACGCCAGGAGACGAGCTACCCACAACCTGGAAATTTTGCCGAACCTCTTCTCGTAAGAAGAGTAGGGAACTTTTACTTGCCTAACATTTAATTGACAAGGGACCGCCTGCTTTACATCCCCTCCGAAGGATGGTATATCCACTACGTAATCCTCGTCTTGAAATTACATTGCTTCCGCGTATACACTGGATATACAAGCCGCTAGAAGGTGGGACGAGATCGCTGTGTTTCACCCATCCAAGTACTAACCGCGCTGCACGTTGCTTCACTGGAGTATCGAGATACATACATAACAAACAAACAAACAAAACAGATTTTATTCTTAAGTTTAGTACAACTATGTGCCTTGCCGGATCCTGGCCCGGAGCCAACCAAACAATAGTGAAGACTCATCTACGCTCGCCCCGTTGTAACAATTAATTTTCTGGATTTATTGCTATTTGAATATAGTTTGTTTTCGTAGACACCGACAAAGGACAACAAAATCCCCCTTATTGTTGTTATACATATTTATATTATACAGCAACAAATTTTTACAATTAATTATTTTGTATTTATTTGCTTTCCTCTTGATTAGAAAATATTATTTAGGTATTAAGTAAATCACAACTTACACACTTTTTTATTTGTTATGAAATTATCTACTTTCTGTATATTGTTGCCCTAATCTGACACGCTAATATACTAGTTAGGTAAATACTAAGTATATTTGCGTGCCCAGAATAGGGCAACAATATACAGAAAGTAGGTAATTTCAATGTAATTGCAATGTAAATAAAAAAGTGTGTAAGTTGTGATTTGCTTTTAATGCCTAAATAATCTCTAACAGCAAGAAATATTACACTATAAACATATAAACAAAACAATGTATAAAATTTGACAGTCAGTAATACAAAAAAAATCTATGTATATAATATAAATTAAATAGGCTATTATAGTAAATAAATAATTAAATTAGGTATAAAAATCAAATACTGTACGTACATACTGCTCATATAAACAAAATATTGTCTACTAAATAATATGACTAGAGTTTTAGAATGGTTTTATTTTCATTAGACTTATCACTGTGTTCATTAGATTTACAGACATATTGATTTTTTAAATGCTGAAGAACTAATCAAATTTAATTTGCTTAAGGCAAACATCACTGAACTCATTGTAGGTAGGGCTGAAGGAGACACAATGAGTTTTGTTATGTTTCGTGTGGGGTTAGAGCCGTGGGGTGTTTAATGAGTGTCGATTAAGTTTTCGAAGAATATTCTGTTGGCTGCCATCTTCTGTCGCAACATCTCCTTGGCGTACACGTTCTTCAGGCTCTGGATGGGCGCGGAGATCGACAGGCTTGGTGTGTCGAAGTCGTAGTTGTACCTCTTGTTTCTGATTCTCTTGGGTTTGTTTATCTGAAAAGAAGAGAATACATTAGAACTATTCATCTATTTGCTAGTCTAAGCCAATTTCTAAAATAGTTTAAAATAGTGCATGCAAAAATGTAAAAATTACAATAATACTAGACAAATATTTATTTAAAGTAGGGACACACTGATAAGTAATACAGCCCCCAATTTGGGACATACTATGTACACGTATATGACATATGACGGTAGACATCAAACGTAATTTCATTAGTATCATGTGTTAATGTCCAAGAAATTGATTTTACCATTCTTTTTAGTCTCTAATGAAAATTTTATATTTGGATGAGTGTTGGATAAAATTTAAAAAATATATATAATTGTCTCGGTGTGCCAGTAAAGCACGCCGATACATCTTCCACGTATCTATGACAGCATTTAATGTTTCTTAGCTAAACTGGAACTCATTATCTTCTCTTCTAAATATTTCATAGAAATGTCTGCCAGAAGGGGACTCAATGGAAATAACATTACTAATTCTGTATTTTGTTTATTATTTGCAATAATTTTAACTAAGGCTTAGATCCAAAGCCAGTACTAGCTCGTTTTTTGTTTGTTAGAATGTTCACGAGTTTTCGCTAAATAACCTGTGACAAGTGATTTACATTTTTTGTTCGGAATATTTGAAAAAAAAAATTTTAAAAATTTTTATTGTTCAAATAGGCTTAGAATGTCATGAAACGTCGAGATTTTAAGTTTGAGCGAAAAAAATGTTCTGTCTATCTGTTGGTTTGTTGGTGGTCTGTCCGTCGTCGGTCTAACTTTTTTTGTGCGCGCGTTTACTCTGGAACCGTTTAAGATATTAACTTGAAATTTGATACACACATGTTCTCTAACGAGATCTAGAACTTGATTATATTTTCATCTTGTTCCGTCGAAGGGTTGGGGGTAAAATGGGGTAACTTTGGGGTAAATAGGTAAATCAAGCAGGTAAGAGTCCATAAAATTAGTATTTAGTGTATACAAGAGAAGCTAAGGCCTCAAAAAAAATTTTGGCATTAGCCACCCCCATAACCACACCCACCCAACCCATACCCCATTATTAAAGGGGATAAAAAAAAATGTGATTTAGTGTCTGTACAAGAACCAGAAACCTCAAAACATTTTTTTACTTGATTCACCCCCACCCCACTACCAATGTGGGGTATCGTTTTATGGGTTTTTGGGGTAGAGGATTTCAAATATTATATTATTAAAGTTCCATAAACAATTATTTTACATACAAAATGTTTTCGTTTTGAGTGACTTGGATAGAAAATCTGTATGTGGAAGTAGTGATTCCTTGGGCAGCGGTTTGGATCGTTTGAAAATATCAACTTAAAAGGAATAATAAAGTTGAATTTTGGCTGGAAATGGCGATTCATCAAAAATTGGTGGGTGGTGAAGCTAAACGGACACTTGATCGTATTCACCGCGTCGAAATACATAGAGGTTGCCTAATCGAGTCCCAGAAACCGACCATTATTTTTTGTGTATGCCTGTGTAATATACGAATGAATGTCACCGGATCCTCCGCCATTTTCTAGAAAACCGCGTATAGAAATATATTACATCATGTCTAATCATTTAGTGGTCGAGATCGGTTCTACCTGGAAAGTCTTGGAGAAGTTCTGATTTTTTGTTCTATGTTTTTGGGGTGCTGATTACGAATTTTTTACTTTGCTACCTAAAAACATTTCGGGAAATATCAAAAAAAAAGCAAAGAAAAGAAAAAATGCATCTTTTTTTTTTTCTTCTTTTGAAAACTTTTTTAAAAGTTCTGATTTTTCTGATTTTTGTTTCTTTGATGTCTCTCTGATTACGAAGTTGTACTTTGCCAACTCGACAATTTTCGGGAAATATAAAAAAATCTCAAAAAACACAAAAAAGGTCCTTTTTTTACTTTTTCCTTATGGCATGAAAACTTATATACTTTTCTAGAAAAATTAGTAACTGCAAAAATAAAATACAGAGAGTAAGTAGAGAACACTACTAATAATTATTTTCTTAATTGCGTAAGAATATAAGAGAAATATATATTATGTAATAATTAAGCAGATGATTAGAATCGTCTTGGCCCCTTTATCGCAGAATGTCCGGGCTGCCTAATGTCTTTGTTCTCTTCATTCAAAGAATTTCATTCTCCTAGAAAAGACGTTCTTCATTCAAAGAATTTCATTTTCCTAGAAAAGATGTAAACGCTGAGTCAACCTGACTGTATCAGAGCTTTTTTTGTTTTTTTTTTGCTTTATTTGACATTTTCCGAAATTTTTCGAGGTGGCAAAGTGGAAATTCGAAAAAAGCACCCCAAAAAACATAAAAGAACCAAAAATCAGAACTTCTCCAAAACTTTTCAGGTAAAAACTACCCAATGATTACACTAACAGACACACAACAAAAAGTGAAAGGTGGTCTGTTTCTATTACTCCATTGGATAACCGTCATGTATTTAGACATGCTGAATATAAATTAGTTGTCCGTTTAACTCCATCATTTACCAATTTTAAGTATATTGCGAAAATGACAAGTTATGAGTTTTTTGTTTAGGATATTTTTGCGATTTACAAAAAAATGGTGGGTGATGGAGCTAAACGGACACTTGATTCCTGTCCAGCACGTCGAAATACATGGGGTTTACCAAATGAAGTACCAAAAGCAGATCACTTTTCTTAAATTCTGTGTGCCTGTGATTATTAAATTAAATTATTAGGTATAAATTATTGTAAAACCCTTACTCTAACATTGAGTATTTGTGAATCAATCGTTTGACAATTACATGCTAAGTTGTCGAAGCTGCAGTAACGTTTAGTTGTAATAAATTAGTGATGAAAAATAAAGAAAAGTGTCCATCGGTTTCGTTACGATTAATTATCACAAAGTAACAGCTTCCATCATTCGATATTTCTTAAAAGGTTAATTGCAATAAGAATGTTGTTGATTCGGTGAAAAAATCAAAATTATTGCTGTAGTTATTTGCTAGTCCGAAACACCAAGCAAAAGACGACTTGAACCTCTAATTAGTTCTATGAGCTGGCTCGCGAAATATATTTGCTGAGTATTTGATGGCATACGAATGCTAATAGTCCACGCAAATTAGACTTTTTAGGAGAAAAAATTCATATACAAATTATATTTGGGCTATGTATAGTTCATAGGAGTACAATTAAGGATCCGAAGAGTTCCCACCTTATACATTGATGAAAACACCTTTTTGGGGCGAAAAACCACCCCCAGACGGGACTTAGTTACGGTTATTCTCATTTTTCTTCGGATCCGTCATTCCCAGGAAAAACAGGTATAGGAACAAAAATACTCTTCATTAAATTCTACACACTCTATGGTCGATTTGCGTACTCTCCACCGTTTTCTCGCTATCGACGTTCATAGTAGGGGGTAGTTTGGAGCGCTCGGCGAAAACTTGGTGGTACGAGACATTTCACAGCGAATATCTCCGAAACGCCTACTTTGACGTCAAAAATGGTTATAATGAAACTTGTAGAGCGGATTCTCCTCTACAAGATTCATCTTTCTCGCCTTTTTCGAGGATACGCACTTTGTAATATGACCTCGTTTCCACACCACCCTTGAGGTAGCGGTCTCGGTGCGTTTTTTTTTGTGTGGTTTCCCCTGTAAGACTATTCCACTGTCGTCATTGTCGGTTTCAGTCGTCGATAGGGTTTTCTTCAATCAACTCATCTTCGGTAGGTGAATTTAAGCAACCTTGTCCGTGACAGTTGGAGCACATGGTTGAGCAGCGCAATCCTATTTTTACACACCCGCATCGTTTTCCTGCAGTTGCAAGATATAAGTTGTAGAACGGAAGACGGAGCTGGTGCCTCAGGTGTAAAAATGGGTGAAAGAACGGTGTCAGTTTTTTCCAACTCCATTGTGTCGGATCAAGGTTTATTCCTCTCCATAACTGAATTCGATGAAAAACCCCACAAACATGCTGATGAGAAGCGGCAGACGTTGGCGGTAGTCTCGATAATAGTACAGCGTTACTTGATTTCCCAACCAATTTATTGAATGTGAAAAATCTATGTCTATTTAAAGATTTCTCTTTCTTTGGAGCTTTATATAACGCCATCGTGAAAGGCTCTCCAGCAGTTGCGACTTCTTCTTTTGTTGATTGAGGGTTGTTAAATATAGGCACAATGTCATTCAAATCTCTTCTGTTATTAAGTATAGATACAGTTTGTGCTTTGCCTTTACCGAACAAAGCAGAAGTAGTGTCGCAACCAATAAATGTATGTGCAAACAGCACAGTTTCCTCACAGTTTCTCAAGACATCCGAGGACTATAAATCGCGAGAACTGTATATCGTCTCCTTTATGTTTCCCTGGGATTCTCTAAAAAGTCGAATGTCTTTATGTTGAGGAGAAAGGGCTATAATGAGCACGAGAAGATCGACGTCCTGTCCAACGATGAAAACTGGCTCATACTGCTGACATCTCTCGATCGCAGTTTGCACGATGAGCAAGTCGGCATCATCTTCCGCAATGACCGTATTAATTCCTTCCTCTGTGAACCTCTGCGAAATGAAACGTTCCTTATTGTGGTGATTGCTGAAAAGTTTTTGTTGCGGAATAGTCAGTGGCGTGTTTTCATCAAAAGCAATGTCAGGCGAAATGGGTTTTAAAAGTCGCCGTTGTTTTTCCATACTCTTTGTACTGCAGGCATTTTCAGTATAGCCGCCAAACACTATAGTTACTTTCTGACCGTATTGATTAATTTAATATTAAAATTATGAAGTACACGTTGTGGATAAAAGCGAGAAAATTCAACAAAAATAATAATAAAAAAAAGAAAAGTACAAGATGAATCTTGTAGAGGAGAATCCGCTCTACAAGTTTCATTATAACCATTTTTGACGTCAAAGTAGCTGTTCGAAAATATTC
The DNA here is from genome assembly GCA_936432065.2 of Rutpela maculata. NCBI lineage: Eukaryota > Metazoa > Arthropoda > Insecta > Coleoptera > Cerambycidae > Rutpela > Rutpela maculata. The sequence continues at coordinate 45,444,783 of OW386289.2, forward strand.
GCTATGAAAAATCGCGTACCACCGATTTTTCGCCGAGCGCTCCAAACTACCCCCTACTATGAACGTCGACAGCGATAAAACGGCGAAGAGTACGTAAATCTACCATAGAACTTTTTTTGTGTAGAATTTAATAACGAATATTTTTGTTCCTATACTAGTTTTTCGTGGGAATGACGGATTCGAAGAAAAATGAGAATAATCGTAACTAACTCTTGTCTAGGGGTGGTTTTTCGCCACAAAAGGGTGTTTCCATCAACGGGTAAGGTGGGAACTTTTCGGATCCTTACTTCTGTGAACTTATGCATGGCCCAAATATAATTCGTATATGATTTTTTTCTTCTATTCGCTATTTCTTCGTCTAATTTGCGTAGTAAATAAGGACGGGAAGCATTATAATTAACTATGGTATATGATAATTTTTGATCTCTGAACTTCAGAAGAATTGATATGGAGGTCATTTTCTAGACTTGTATAATCAATATTTTTATTCGGTTTAAAAGCAATACAACACAAGAATTTATGTTGAACTTGTTCCAGTTTATATTAGTGTATATTATAATATGTACTCCAAACACTTGAAGAATATTCTAAGTGTGGTCTTACAAGTGAACAGTAGAGTAGCTTCATAGAAGTAATATTCATAAAATCTCAATCCACCATTGTCCCTGATTAGGACACAAGGTATACAAAAAGCCGACGCACACCGGGAGATACCTACACGCTTATTCTCACCACCATCTAGCATAAAAGCAAGCCGTCGTTAACACACTAGTGCATAGAACAAAGCGAAAATTTGCGGAACAGAACATCTCCAAGAAGGGTATCGGACTTTAAAAACATCACTACAGAAAAATGGATGCAAATCGGACATAGACAACACAATAAAGAGATAAGATACAATCAGAACAAAAGAAGAAAAGAAATACACGGTGACAGCTTACCTACCATATATACAAGGATGTACGGATAGAATAGGATAAAAGTTTTGGAGAAAAAGGACGTCAAAAAAATATATAATGCGAAACAGAAGATGGCACAACATTTTCCCAAATACTAAGGTCCAGAAGGAATCAAAATACCAGAAGTATATAGCATTCCATTTTCCTTCGAGCGAGTTTACATCGGAGAGACCAAACGACATACAAACATCAGACTCATAGAACATATTAGCAATACAATGAAGGAAAATTCTACAAAATCAGCAGTTGCCGAATACTCAGAAGAAACCGGTCATTTGATGAAATTTGACATGACAAAGAAATTAGCCAACATCAAGAATTGTTGGCCAAGAAGATACAGAGAAGCCTTTGAAATAGATAAACATCCGAATAACTATAATCGTGACACCGGACTACAATTACCAATAACGTGGAAGTGAATGTTCCGCATCAGCAATGCTCCTCAACACGCCTTCTGATAACCTGTATAAATAGAGGAGCTCAATCCAGCTTCAGAAGAAGACCACGACAAGATGTTCGAAACGTCAAGCTCTGAACCAAGTCTACGAAGAAGACCCGGAAACCAGCAGCCAGAATAATGCCTTTATTGCCCAACAGGTAACACCCAATAACAGCAATTCTCTTAAAAACAAAAGTTGCTAATAATAATAAAGTTTATACCTAAGCCAGCAGCGACTTTGATTTGAAAGTAACAGTAATGTGACAGGGTGATGGCAGGCCTATTCGAGAAGTCTAGAACTTACCAATAAAATTATCATTAATTTACATAAATTCTTCGAAATAACCTCCATCTGCATCAATATACATTTCAGCATGTCAAACATTCGCACTCCGTTCAACACTAAACACACTAAGCTCTCAACTAACATTGTCAACAAAGAAAAAAAAACAAGAAAAACATGGTCCAAAATCCAAAAGGCAACACAAAAAGAACGAACAAGTAAGTTGCGTCTGTACGTAACCAAGTACTTAACGACTTGAACGGTAAGTCAATAAAATAAATCTTAACTATAAATACACAGTGGCCCAATATTCAAAAAGAACAAAAGCAAGATAGAAAAACAACGAATGGGTAGGTCGTGTGTACAGAGTGGACCAAATTAGATGGGATTTGAGGATTAATATACACTAATTTAAACTAGAACAAGTCCAAAACAAATCTAAAACTATCGCAGATAGATAAAAACAAATATAGGTGTCCTGAGCTCGATTTTCGAGAAACAAACAATGACGCAAACTGCGATCGTCTATCTTTTTCGACTACCGAGCTACAAAGCCTCTTTGGAAAAGTGGCATTTTTGGATGACCTTTACATCTCAATTACCAAGTGTCGAATCCAAAATCGTGTAACACATTCTTAAGGCACTTTTTTAAGTAGAATCCGTTGCTGTTAAGAAGAACGTTATGCATGCCTTTCGAGATATAGACATAACTTGTGTTATTTTAAATGGAATACCCTGTAAATTATTTCATTATTCGATCACAACTTAAATTAGCTATCCGACGATATATCATATTAGTCTGGGGTCCAACAGCACGAAATCGCTCTAAATTCCAAGTAACCTGTCCCGACATGACGTACATTTTTCAACTGCAGATTTGCAAAAAGGGTTATATATGACACCAGAAATGACTTGTCGGATTCTTATCAGCTATTGCATAACTTCTTAAATGATAAGAAAAGAGAGGAAATGGCAATTCCAAAAAAAAAGTTTTTTAATACATAACGCGTCCTATAAAAAAAACTGTGCATGCTATTTATCTAATTTTTTTACAGTATTCACTAAAAACATAAGCGCTTGGATGAGACTCGATGGGATTGTTTAAATATTTTTAGTTTTTTTGGAAAAAAATATGAAACCTGTAACTATAAAATATTGTAATAAGAATTTCAACATACAAGCAAGTACTTTCATTTTAAATTTTCTGTTTACAAATTATGCTCACAAACATACCCAATATATTGAAAATGTTTTTAAGACAAGAACGAAGTTGATATTACATATACCATTCGAGTTATGAATTTTTAAAATGGGTGTACGGTGCGACGCATGTAATACGCCCTAAGACGACGCTCTCCCGAAATTCAAAAAGTGCATAAAAACAATTTTCTGTAGAATTAGTTGATATGTTTACGTCTACTACGCGTATTTATCTTAACATTTTAACATTATAAAAGCTATTTGTGTTTGAGTATTTAAATTGATTGATTATTATTAATTGGTTCACATTTATTATTTGAAGTGTGGATTTTATATACTAGGTGCTATTGAGTGTTTGTGTGTACTAGTCAACCATCCTAGGATGGCCAGTAGCCACGAAGAGAGAGAAGAAATATCGTCACTGTTGGACAGAGACAAACAAGCTTCTTAAGCTATGAAAGTACAGTCGGAGGAAGAAGTTGAAGTAAAACGTGAACTGCGCCCCTATTCACCGAGAATCCCGGCGTGTCATAGGCCAATTGGTGTTTTCGAATGAACATTTGATCAGTCATTTGTTTTTATATTTGATATATTTATTTGCACTAATTATAATATTTAATTGTTTTAGTTTCAAGTAAACAAGGCGATATAGCAAATATACCAAACAAATATACATTAAATTAAATAGAACGAAAGTAAAATTATAAAAATTGAGATAAACGCTTACACTATACTTTATTTAGTAGTCAGAATACAAAATTATAAACTGATAATAGATTTGTACCCATACTTTTGAAAATAGTATAAGAGGCTCCAGCTATAGATTCCTGCTTCATATATTATATTTTAAGATAGAACTTATAATTTCTCGACTTTGACCAGACAAAGCCTTATTTTTTACTTTGCTTTCAAACACCATGATATTTTCTTATAAATACTACTAACGATAAATACTACTACTAAGGCTCATATAAGTGGATACTTATAATGGGTACCTAAGTATGTATCAAATCTAAGTTATATACTGCAAACACTTTTCTCGAGATTGTGCCGATCTTTACACAGAGAAGGAACGTAAACAAATGAGCTTTGTAGCGGCGGACTGTGTCGACCACTGCGCATCCTAATCTCATCTGCCTTTCTAGGATGGTTCACTAGTAAAAGGCAGTTTGACATTAGAATAAAACTAAGTGGACATTCAACAATGGCTGAACAATTAGATTTTAATAAAAGTATAATATGCCAAGATGTATCATATGAAGCCAAAAGTAAATTAACTGCGTAATGTTACAAAACGCTTTACTAATTAGAAAAGACAGAGTTTACCGATTACTTCGGGAGGTGATAAACGATAATTTTATTTTAAAAAATCCTGTTTACCATCGTAAATGCTGGAAAGAGTACATCCATAAAAAAACTTTGAATTTCTTCAGTGTAACCAAGAGGGAAATGTGCTGCTTTTCCTGGAAACTGTTTTAAGGGAAAAAAGCAATACGCACCACTTTATGATGATAGTGATTCTGATTAAAATGTATTTGAATAATTATATACAAAAATTACATAATATACAAACAACACTAATGTTTTATTTAAAATATCTTTTATTTCTTTCTGCTTTCTGTTAAATCTGCTAATCACCCAAAATAATATTTCTCACTAATGTTTTATTGGTTAAACAATATAAAAACGAGTAGAAGTTGTATTCGGGCATGGCTGATTCCGAATACCTATTTAATTAACATTTTGCTAGAACACTCAGTTCACTTTGTATCGATTATTAAGGTCAATATTTGTTGTATTATTTTTTTTAATGAGTAGCCGCAATCGGCAACGCCCGACTACTATTTTTATTTGGTTTGCTGTATTATTAACATAAAGTAATTCAAATTTGCAATTAAATTGAATAGTACAGTACTGTTGCACTCTGCCGATCTATCGTGTAGACTATTTTTACTTTAATGCTGCATAATTACGCGCCTTATAAAAAAATCGTAAATAAAAGACTACACAAGTTATCGACAGGATCTTTTTTAAAAAAACTTTTTCAACATATGGACTATATTTAGCACGTAATTGTATGTAAAAATTTCATAGATTTAATATATTTGTCTGCATATCGAAATTTTTAAAACGTAAATATCAACATTCTGATTTTAATTATTTTTTTTTCAAAAAAAATATTGTTTTTAAAAATACCAATAGCTTAGTTGGAATCGGATGTATCTTTTGAGAATACATACCAAAAATCAGATCGGTAAGTTTCATAGTTTTATTTTTAACGAGGAATAACCATTGTAAAACATAATTTTTGTAATTCTCAATCCGCCATCTTTTTTGTGATTTCTAAAGTTGCGCAAGAGCAACAATTAATCCGACAAGTGTTTTCTAGTGCCTCAGGTAATGCTCTCTTCATTACTTATGTCAACATTTGTACGTCATGTCGGGACAGGTCGTTTTGATTTTGGAGTGCTTGGACCCCGGACTATATGTCATATTTATCTCTAGAAAAAGTGGTTAATTTTCGAAAAATTTAATATATTTGTGAGGAGGAGGTCATGGAAAACTATTAACAACAACAACACTTCTCATAATATAAAATAATTTTGCCAAAAATAGGAAAAACTAAACTATAATAAACGTTCAAATTGTCTTCCATTGACATCTATGCATATTTATCGCATTTCTAATATTTATTGAGAAGGCCATGGTAAAAAGAAGAAAATGAAATAATCGTAAATATCAAAAACCAATTTTTGAGTTAATTGTGAATGAGCATTAGGGCGGTGCGTCGCTATAGGTGAGGAATTTTTTTTGCAAAAATTAAAACGCCTGTAGGCAAAAAAGTTGTGTCTTAATAAGAAAAGACAGCTACATATTCAAAAATTCATCATTTGGAAAATTTTGAAAATAATAGGTTTTACACGTGATACGTTTTTTTTGGTAATTTTTCGCTTGGATCTTTTTCATCCCACCCACAAAATTCATTAGAAATATAACATTAAGGATTAATTTTTTTTTATTTCATTAGAAAGAACATTTTAATAAGGATTAAGAAATTAAATGTAGAGAAGGAATACAATGTTACATGAAAACATGGTTAATTACTGTAATCTTTCTTGGTTTCAAATGTTGGTATGGTTGCTCTGGAATCTAATGTATTTCTGATGACTCCATCCCTTCTATCCTTATCACATCCAAGATGGACGAAGGGGTTGGTGTGTGCGTAGCAGGGCCTAAATGCAGGCTATCTAAAGCCTTTGGTAACACCCCAGCCATCTTCCAGGCAGAAATCTATGCTATAGATCAATGTGCCCAGGAATGCCTAAACAGAGGCACTCAAAGGGCAAAGATCTATATATTTTCAGATAGCCAGGCAGCATTAAAGGCTCTCAGGTCCTATACCTTCGAGTCAAAAATTGGCTGTGAATGCAGACAATTTCTGAAGCAACTGGCAAAAAACAAGGTTACCTTGATGCGGGTGTCAGGGCATGAGAGAATAGAGGGCAATGAATTGGCTGATAGCCTCGCAAGAAAAGGAGCCATTCTGTGGCTTATCTAAGGGACACATAACGGAGGAGGTCCTAAAATGGGAAAAGGAACAAAAGAAATCCTACTGGGGGAATACTCCAGACCAAAGACAAGCGAAAAGTTTTATAACTGCAACTGAGACTGCGAAACATATACTTTGTGAATGCAAGGTACTAATCTGCATTAGGCTAAAGTACCTAGAACAGGCAGAATTAACGCCTGAAGACATAGGGAAATTAGCTCCCAAGAAAATCACAAGCATTGCAAAAAGTCTTGGAATCCTGGGCAACAACTAGTTGTGGGGTAATTCACAAAAGATTTTTTCAAGGTCAAGGTGAAGAAAGGCCAACTCAGGGTCACGCAACCCCTTAAACAATCTACAATCCTTATCACATACTGTATTGGAGGCTTGTGTGACAAGTTTCACTGCCCTTTCTACAGCTTGTCCGTGACAAGGATAATCCCTGCTGTAGGAAATTATAGAGGACTCAGGTGTCTCAATAACTTGCTTTAATTGATATTCAGATAAATCTTTGGTAATGGGGGGTTCATTGTAAACAATATTTTGCAAATCTAAAGGATCATAATATTCTGTAGCATTAAAGTTGAATTCCGGAATAATAAATCTTCGAATGTTGATGTTCTTTGCATTATTTCGTGCTTTTAATATTCTATGATAAAAAAGTTTCCTAATATAGATTCGTTTATCCCACAGCATACTAAGTAATAGATTCTCAGGGTGGCCGAAGTATCCATTCAGTTGTTTACCAGCCGTCAGTAAGGAGTCACATTGGGGGGGGGGGGGGGTTAGCACATGCGCATTACGCATTACCCACTTGTACTTTGCAATGAGTTTGATATTCTAGGAATAAACAAATGAGAAATTGTATAAGGTACATTTCTCGGAATATTTAAACAAAAAATAGGATTAAGATTTTTTTTTTAACTGAAAATGCCTGACTGGAAAACTTATTGTAGGTAAAGGCAAAATTTTTAACCTAATAAAAAAAAATCGATTAGAGTTCATTTTTCAATCATATTTTTCACTTCGTAACTATTTCGGCCTTATCCGACCCTGATCAATTTTTTTTCAGAAGAAAAAATCGGCAGCTACTGGAAGCGGCTGGAACCTCCACACCCGGTGATTCTTTGAAGCCGAAAAGAGCACTAAACAATATGAACGATCTCATTTAATTATATTTATTAAGTTGAAATATTTTTTTCGTATTACAATGGGAAAAAAAGTCTTGCGTTCGGTGGGATTTGGACCTAAGAACTTGAGTGTTAAATTTATAGCCTGCACAACATTAATATTTTATTCAATGTTTTTAATACAAATTTATGCTTCATCGGATCCTAGCCCGGGGCCAGCCAGACAACCACGGTGAACACCGCCGTGGCGAGTGTGAAGCTGGACGGGGTAGGTCCGGTTTGGCTTGGAGAAAAATAGAAAAGTAGCTCCTGTCTTCTGTAGGCAGGCTTAAAGACTAGGTTAAAATTATAATGTGTCCACATGGACCTAAAATTAATATGAAAATAAACACAATTCTATAAAAACGTTCGTAGGCAAGAGCACTTAATAATTTTGATTATTGATACGGGAAACAACTAAACGAAAAAACCTGTTCGTTGGTAATGGGATGGATGGCAGGGATGGCCATCTTTGGAAAAAACCATATAACTCTTGGTGGACAGCTTCCCTGCCAGATGTAGCCAGGGTAGTGTTCATGGTGGATCGTTTAAGTTTGAGTTGGTATATTTTGTTTTATCTTTTGGCCTCGACCAATTTTTCACTAAATCGGTCGGGGAAGTGATAGCTGTCAAATTTTTGGTTCCAATGTTTCTCTGGGGAATTTGGTTTTTGAAAAATATTTTGGTTGGTACCAATGTCCTAAATTGTTTTTAGGTTATGTAGTACTATTTTTAGGTTATGTTGCCGGAAGAATTTCCGGCGGTATGCCGGAAGCAGCGGAAATAGTTTTTAAAATATGTCACTGTCACTTTTAAAGTTTTATTGGAAAAAACTCACCGAAAGCGTTCCGGTGGGATTGCTTACACTTGTAGAGCTTGTAAGCGGTTCAGGATGGACTCTCACACCATCCGTAGGCTGTATAAACGTCGAAAAAACTTGTGATCTCTCGATACACCTGACACGTCAAAAATACTCAGCATACAGTCTGCACGCTTTAACACACTAGCAGAGAACTTATACCACAAATGGACCCGTAGTATTTTTTGGGAATTTTCCTTTGAGTCCATTTAATAAAATTTGACATTTTTCTGAAAATTTGACATTTTTCTGAAAATTTGACATTTTTCTGAAGTGACATTACTCCAAAAATTTGACAATTTTCAAACATTTGACGTTTTTCTGAAAGGTGACATTTCTTCGAAAATTTGACGTTTTTTCGAAAATTTGACATTTTCCTGAATTTTTGACATTTTTCTGAAAAGTGACATTTCTCTGAAAATTTGACATTTTTTCGAAAATTTGACATTTTCCTGAAATGACATTACTCCGAAAATTTGACAATTTTCAAACATTTGGTATTTTTCTGAAAGGTGACATTTTTTCGAAAATTTGACGTTTTTTCGAAAATTTGACATAATTCTGAAAAGTGACATTTCCCTGAAAATTTAACATTTTTTCGAAAATTTGACATTTTTCTGAAAAGTGACATTTCTCCGAAAATTTGACATTTTTTCGAAAATTTGACATTTTTCTGAAATGACTACTCCGAAAATTTGACAATTTTCAAACATTTGGCATTTTTCCGAAATGTGACATTTCTTCGAAAATTTGACGTTTTTTGAAAATTTGACATTTTTCTGAAAAGTGACATTTCCCTGAAAATTCAACATTTTTTCGAAAATTTGACATTTTTCTGAAAAGTGACATTTCTCCGAAAATTTGACGTTTTCTTGAAAATTTGACATTTTTTAAAAATCTGACATTTTTCTGAAAAGTGACATTTCTCCGAAAATTTGATATTTGATATTTCTTGATATTTCTTGATAAAAATATTTCGTGACTCGTCTTGTAGAAATATTTTTTTGATATCATCATCAGTTCGCCTGTTATAAGAATTTTATGCTTTTACGACGTCATCAGAACGTAGGTGTATTTTTAATTCACTCGTATTCCATCCATCTACAATATTTCCATCTACGTTTCAAACTTTAATTGGATGTTTCCAATAGTTAAGTCGATATCTGCACCAGTTTCTAAGAATTTTTCTTATTTGTGACGTAATGTGACGTAGGTGTATTATTAATTCACTCGTAATCCGTCCATCTACAATATTTATACCTACGTTTCAAATTTCGGTTACAAACATTAAATATGAGAATAAACGAAAACACCTTAAAATTTGAGGTTATGTTAGTTATGCGATGCACATGCTCAGGTAATTGTAGGACCGTATTGCTCGCGCCATCTATTAAAGTAAATAGAAACCATGCACTTACGAAGCCATTATTATAATAGGAAAGTGCCGGACCACCTATTTAATACACCGTGGTGTAGACGCAACTGGTACGCAAGGTCACAGAAAACGAGCCATCAAAACTGAAAGGAACCGCCAAAGACTTCGCCTCTGTGCAGTTACTGTATTCTGTGGTTCCACTATAAAATATATTTTACACAAGAAGCGTGTTATTTGGTTTTTAATTTTTTTCACGGAAACCAAAGCTAAAGAGTGCAAGTGTTATATATCGTTGAAATCGGAATTTTTACTGCTTTTCAATGGTTCGATTACAAATTGTAAGTAATCATAAAATAAACAACTTGTTGTGCCAAAACAGCAACAAACGTAATCCGATCTCAACCAAAACCTTTTCAGATCTTCTGGAGCACTAAAGAAACCCTCATGCAAAGTTTCATCCAAATCCGTTTAGTGGCTTCGCCGCTATCGTGCTAACAGACATACACACACACACACACACACACACATACACACACACAGACATTTTTCAAAAACAACTTTTTTGGGTTCCTGGGACCTCAAAACGGAAAGATTTGATGTTATCTCAATTTTCGATTTTGGACTAATTGTAGTAACCTCCCACAATTTTATTGTGGGGAGGTTAAAAAATTGTGTTTATCATTAACAATTTTTTCCAGCACAGGCATTTCAATTAAGTATCCAAAATTCGAAATGTCGCACCACCCTAGTGAGCATTGTTAAAAATGGTTCAATGTAGTAATGGTGAAAAATATAATGATTAAGTGTTTTATAGAATGCGAAGAGGATTCAAATTTAGCTTCCGAGTTTTGTTTTAAGGTAAGTTATAGACAGCAAAACTTTGTGTCAAAAGTGCCGCCTAAACAATATTTTTAGATATCCAGGTAAGAGACACCAGACATAAAAATATCCAAAAGGCTACAACAAAATTTAAGAGTTTGGATCATTTGTAAAATCTCGAGCAAAAATATATAATAAAGCAGGTAGAGAAGCTGTAGAAAATATTATTTTATTGTTTTATTATTGACGAAAAAAAGTTAAATTAAAAATGAAGATCTCGCGGAAGCGCATAACCTGTTAAATTAAATTTTTCAAATCAGACGGTAACTTTTCGTGAATTTTTTTAAATACGCGTTTTTTGCTGTGACTCTAATATACAAAAAAGTAATTCCTTAATTTTTTCAAGAAAAAAAGAAGTCAGGGGTGGGATTTTTTTGAGGTAAGTGAAATAGATAAGAATTGAGACGGAGGATGGGGGGTGAGTCAATTAGAGGAGGGGGGAGGTAGGAAAAGGAAAATCATTCAACCCCCTATAACTTTTTTCGCTAAATGGAATTTATTCATTATCACATCTAGTATTTGACTGATTAATTTTTTTATTTTTTTCAAATAAACAAACTTGTGAGAGAAGAAAAACTTTTGCTTTTTTTTTAATGCGTTTTTGAGTACGAAGGAAAGGGTTCACAGGAGTTTTTTTTTACACGTAAATGAGAATTATTCTCATCTTTATTTTAAAAAGAAATATATCGCAATCCAAACAATAGGAAGGGAGAGAGGGGGCATAATACTTTTGCGGGAATAAAGGGTTAAGAAAAAGGGGATAGGGACTTCGGACCTTGATATTCGGCAATATAAAGTTTTTCCATCTTAATATTTTATCAATCAACCCTATCAAATATTAAACGTATTATAAATAATTATTTAACACTGTCACGAGTTTTCGCGGTTCATTTCTCTAGTTTTAGGTGTCTATTGCATATAAAAAGAATTATTTTTCCGTTCAACTCGCTCTAACTCAAAAACGGCGCAATGGATTACTCTCAAATTTCTAACGTGTTACCACTATATATTTGTTAACAAAATGTATAAGTATGCAGGTCCAATTTTCATAAGTATGGAAATTTTTTTTTCTAAGGCTATGTCGAAAATTTGCATTCTTAAAGGGGGAAACTTTTTATCTTTCGAAATAAATACCAAGTGCATTGAGAAGAAACGAAGATAAAAGATGGAAGTAACTTTTTAATTTGAAACTTTTTTAAATTAATTGCTATTAGATCTCCACGTTCTTTATGATCTCTTTATCATTAAATAAGCTTTGCATGTATTCCCTCTTCAATCTCTAAAAGAGTCACTCCTTCACGGTTTGTAAATTAAAAACCTAAAAAAACTAGAGTAAAAATCATGCTCTTCGCCGATTTGTTTAACTTTTTATATAATTGTTGCACATTCTTTAGAATATTCTTCCCAATTGTAAATGTTAATTATTGGAGATTTTAAATCTGATATTAACCACTTATTTGATAAAATACTTGTCAGTATAAAAAAAAGTAAAAAGGAGCAACTACATCTATAATAACCTGCCTGTGTTTCAAACTTACGATACTTGGATTTTAAGCTAAAATTCTACTTATTACACCACCATATCCTTTTCCGAAAGCGGCATTGCTAATATAATGTCACTATTTGAAAATCATGTCTGCGTTTTAATCTCCTCTCCTCCTTCGTACTCAAAAACGCATTTGAAAAAAAATGCAAAAGGTTTTTTACCTCCCACAAGTTTGTTTATTAAAAAAATAAAATTGATCAAATAAAAGAGGTAACGGCGAACAAAATCCATTTTGGTGTTTTAAAATCGTACGACAGGGAAAAAAGTCATAGGGAGTTGAATAATTTTCCTTTCCCTATCTCTCCCTCTCCTCTAACTGGCCCACCACCCCATCCTCCGGCTTCATTAATTCTTATCTATTTCACCTACCTCAAAAGAATCTCATCCCCCAACTCCTTTTTTCGTGAAAATTTAATGAATTATTTTTTTGTGTATTAGTGTTACGGCAAAAAACGTGTATTTTCAAAAAACATTTTCACGAAAAGTTACCGTCCGATTTGAAGAAAATATTTTTTATTCAATTTTTTTTTTTTCGTCAAGTCAATAATAACGAAGTTATCGTGGAAAAACGTGTTTCCGCCAATTTTAAACGCGGATTCCTCATCCACCCCTTGCGATTAAGATGAACTAACTTGACTGCATGATAAAAGAGAACCGAATTGTAAAAAAAAATTTTTAAAAAGTTGGTTTTAAAACTCCTCTTTTTCTCGCCAAATCCGCTTCATTAATAAGAGACGTTTTTTGCATACAGTAAACTGGTCACATGACTTTTCATGACATTTATAACTTTGCGATATTTATTCGATATGCCTGAAACCTAGGAAGAAGAAAATGTCTGTTTTGACGCTAGTATTTTCTACGGATTGTAATAATATAACTTTTGCATATTGTAGTATCTTAGATAACTTATTTTTCTGTATTGTATAATTTTTACAGGACTACTTTTGTTTGCTATTTTTTACGTAAACGTGTTTGTTTAGTTTTAATACATTATTATTTATTTATAAAAATAAATTACCTTGAACTTATCAAAATCTTCTACAATTTATATCAGTGTGTATACAGTGCCGAATTAAGGATTGGCGCGACCCTAGTCTAATCATGTATTTGCGCCCTCTTATTCATAATGGATTTTTAAATCTAAATTAATGAGCAGGGAGAAGGAAATGGAAAACGGAAAACGAAAATTGATTAGCGAGGGGTTAACAAAATATATATTTTTAATAAGCAGAGAGCGCAAAGAGCTCGCGACCTCATGTCCTAGCGCGCACCCTTTCACGCATTGTCGCCTTTAAGCTACAGCCTAGATAGTCTTATGGATAATCCGGCCCTGTGTGTGCACAATCGGCGTCAGCTTAATATCATGACCGTTTGAGATGCTCCTTTTCTAACACGCTCCACTACAAATAATTAAATTCGGTATTTTAGCTCAGCGTGGGGACTAACATTGTACGGTATACGATGGCCAGAAATCCTGGAATTTATGCAATGTGGTTAACTGAACATTTTTTATTTCATTTAATTTCTATTTTCACTATTCAATTATCTGATTGCGGGATATATCGGATATTCAGTAGAATAAATAAAACTAATCTGGTTATGCTTGCAGTATAAAAAGGCAATGTATATAATATAACTGACGCTACAGAGTAGTAGCAGTAATAGAGGGTGACTTAGAGAATTAATGCTGTTGGTCAATTAAAAAACTTTTGAAAGCTGAAATACTCTAAAGATGCACCAGAAAAATAAAAGCAAACATCAGTAAAATTTATCAATATTTCTTACACCGTACTTATTATACAGGATGGCCTATCGAAAACGAAACCGAAAAAATTATCATAAGGAAGGAACACTCCTCCTTGTTTGAAATTTTTTTCGAAAAACGCTCAGATCCGTCAATTTTATTATCAAAGGGGCACTTTCATTGGGTATTGTCGAGATATTCAAAATATAAACTAAATACTTCACCCTATAAACGGCCGGATGCCATTTAAAAACTTAACTGTCTTCTATACTATCAATCATACATAAATATATAAAAAAACACATTCATTCTCAATTTACAAGTTATAGTTGTAAAAGTGAAAACTTTTAATAGTAACCTTTTTCTCGCTAAAACTAATATTTACCGAGATATTTGCAAAGGAACAAAAATGTTACGTGTTTTCTAAAAATCCCTTTTCAGATCTCCGAAATCATTAATGCTACAGAAATTAGAAAAAAAAAAAAGGAAATTCATCCTCAATTCAGTCACTTTCTTATTTGTCTCTAGCATATTTTTGCTCAATGTAATACCTTTCGAGTTGTTTGAAATTCCTCTTTTTCAAGCTTAAATCCCAATTTTCAAACTCCGAAATCATTAATTCTATAGAAATTAGAAAAAAAAAGGAAATTCATCCTCAATTTAGTAATTTTTTTATTTGTCAGCATCTCTTTGTTCAATGTAATACCTTTCTAGCAGTTATTTGAGAAAAATATATTGGAAATTGCTCTTTTTCAAGCTAAAATCCCAATTTTCATGTCGTTATAACTTAAAGAGTATGAATTTATATGAAAAATTGCATAGAACCTTTCCTTCTCAAAATTTGATTCTTCTTACCGCTGCCGTGTTTTAAAAATGACGGTCTAAATAGGTTTTTCTCATATTTGTGCTTTACTACAAGTTTTTGCAATTTTTTCTGCCCCTGTTGCTCCGACACAGTAACTATTTATTATCAATATTGTGGATTATAAAAGTTCCTATAACTATATCAGCAAAAATAACTGATAACACGTTGAAAAATGACTTTTTGATGTTTTTATGTGGTTGATTACGTCGTTAATTTTAAAAACTTTTTTAATATTTCGATATTTTTTTTACATGAAGGATAACTCCGATGTCTCGTCTTACCCGTATTAAAAAAATCAACGAGCTTTCAATTATTGTTACTAAGGTATTAATTTTTATATAATAAATCTTTTCTTTGAAAATGTGGGAAATCTCTGGAATGTTAAATTTAGGTGTAGGGAGCCTTTAACGGGATGTCCTTTAAGTTTTCTGTAGAATCTAGAAATAATATAAAATGGGAGCATTCTAGGTATTTAAAATAACAAATTTCAGATCATCTTCCGGTTAAACATAAGCTAATTTTAAGATCAATATTATTTCTCTTACATATATACTTCTAATAGACGGTCAAAATTAATCACCTTGTATACACCGATACTTCAGCGATGAACCTATATATCCTATATATGAAATTTACCGTCTCTGTCGGAAAATTGAATAGGTAATAATAATAGGAATAGCCGTAATTGTGCCTCAAAATTTAAAAAGTTTAAACTCTCGGCTGATTGTGAGTGAAGATTTTACAAAATTCGACTCTGTATCTAATTTTAAAGACTACCAATTTAATTTATGTGCATATGCTGGAATAACAATATAAATTATAAAAATAAATATTCAAAAAAATTTACACTTTGTGACTAAATGTCTTTGCTGACATTTCTTTGGAAAATTACTCAATATTCAAAAATATAACAAAAAAACATTTACCATTTTATATTACACGCATTTTGAAAACGATGTGTTATCGAAAATATTATACTTTTTTACAATTCGCCAGTAAGTATGACAAAATCACGAAATTATTAACCACTTAACTTTAATGGAAAGTCAAAAGGTACCAAAACTAGCATGATATAATCAACCATGACAAGTAATTTCATTATAATTAAGTAATATTAATATTTCTGTCTTCTTTGGTTTTGACGAATTATTAGGTATATTCAACTTAATAACTTTATTTCTGGATTCGAATCTTTTTTGCAGTGGGGGCTCGTAATATTTTGTGCAGAGGCTTGATATTTAAAAGACAATTAACTTGCAATATGATTACAATTTGTACATTTCCTCACCACCTCTGGATATGCTGCTAGAGGAGGCTCAGTCTCCCCTGCCTCCTCTGATGTGCCTCTGCTTTTTTGAGTTAACCGGTTGCATTAACTTTTCGAATTGTCATGTTTACTTAATGTATTCACAGTGCCAATTTTTTTTGCAAACAATATTAGGTTAATAATTTATGAAAATCTATGAGCGTCCAGAACCGGGGAATCAGGTAAATGAATAGCGGATAGTAGAAAGTTATAAGATAAACGAGGAGGTAGGAAAATCTTCTGCTTCACAGACAAAAATAGTTGTTCACGAGGATGGTTCCCTTTTGCCAGATAATGTTATCGCAGATAATTTCAATGCCTATTTTACTACAGGTCATATAAATCCCCAAGTTGACCCCATCGATTTAAATTTCTTAAATACAAACATACCACTTTTTCGTCAATCATTTTTTCTTCAACCAGTAACTGAAATAGATACGTTATCATTTATTAGTAGGCTCAAGCCATCTAATTCCAGTGGTCTGGATAATATGTCTAACAATCTATTAAAGAAATGTAAAAATAATTTCGCTTCACCGTTAACTTACATAATTAATCTATGCTTTGTAAATGGAGTTTTTCCTGACGACTTAAAAATTAGTAAAGTAATCCCACTCTTTAAAAAAGGAGACAAAAACTCTTATAATAATTATCGTGCGATTAGCATAATTTCAAGTATGTCGAAGGTTATAGAACTTGCATTTTTAGAACAGTTAAGTGGATTCTTTCATAAAAATAACCTCTTATTGCCAGTTCAGCACGGTTTCCTAAAAAATAGAAGTGTTGACACTGCATTAGTAAACTTTCACAGCTCAGTAGTAGACGCCCTAGATAAAGGATTATATGCATTTGGTCTTTTTCTAGATTACTCACGAGCCTTTGATTGTGTTGATTATGACGTACTTATTGCCAAGTTGTTCAGATATGGTATCGGGGGTCCTGCTTTAGATTTTTTATCCAGCTATATTAAAAACCGTGCGCAAGTAGTCTATGTGAATAGAACAGAGAGCAACAAATACCTAATAAATGCCGGTGTACCACAAGGTTCCATACTGGGGCCATTTATTTACCTTGTTTTTGCCAACGATCTTGCATTATACATTCAAAGCAAATACAACGTTTGCATTACTTGTTACGCTGATGATACTAACTTTTTAATTGTTCAAAAAAGTCCCGACGCAGTAAAAAATATATCGAAAGATCTATACAGGGATGTTATAATTTGGTCAGAGAAAAACCGGCTTACACTAAATAAAGCAAAAACAAGTACTGTATCATTTAGGTACAACATCGAGCAAAACCCTAACGACGAATTTTTAGTAACAGATTCTGCTAAAATCTTGGGTGTTATGTTCGACAGAAATTTGACGTGGGCTGCTCACATAGATAGTTTGTGTGTGAAGCTCGGTAAAGGTTGTTACGGTATGCGTAACTTAAAAAATCACTGCGGTA
The DNA here is from genome assembly GCA_936432065.2 of Rutpela maculata. Taxonomy (NCBI): domain Eukaryota; kingdom Metazoa; phylum Arthropoda; class Insecta; order Coleoptera; family Cerambycidae; genus Rutpela; species Rutpela maculata. The sequence continues at coordinate 45,462,409 of OW386289.2, forward strand.
AAGGTTCTCTATTGACATTTTATTACTCTAACATACATTCCCATCTACGGTATGGAATTATGTTGTGGGGTTTGAGTACTACCTATGTTCGTCGGGCATTTATTCTGCAAAAGCGTGTCATTAGGACTATGGAGAGTTTACATCCCCGAGAATCGTGCAGAGAATCCTTTAAAGCCCTCAAAATATTAACTCTGCCTAGTATATATATTTATGAAATATGTTGTTATGTTTTTAAAAACAAATCAACTTTCCTTATCAACCAAACACACCACAATTATCAAACTAGATTCAAAGATCAGCTAATTCCTCATCAGCATACAACAGCAATATATCAAAAAAGTGTGTTTTACAACGGATGTAAAATTTATAATCATTTGCCCATTGATTTAAAAAATTGTAAAAGCCTATTTACTTTTAAAAAGAGGATAAAGAATTTACTAGTTGAAAAGTGCTTGTATGATGTTAATGAATTTTACTCAGTCTGACTATTTATATATTTATGTGTTTATTTATTTATTGTGTTTTATACTTTTGTAGTTTGTTATTATGTACGTGTTGTCGCTTATACAATTTTACATGTGTTTTATTCTATATTTTGTATTGTATTATGCTTATGCATATTAGCTCAAATTTTTTACGCACTCCTGAGTTACTTGTATGGTTATTAACTAATTGTACTTGTGATTGGGAAATAAAGGTTGTTATTATTATTATTATTATTATTATTATTATTATTATTATTATAAATTAAAATAATATTACTCAAAATATATGAAATACAGTACTCCAGGCTAACAACTCATCCCATTCTAATAAAACTAATAAAAATATGACGTCAGTCCTTGCTCTGACCTAAAATACTGAATTTAATTATTTGTAGTGAGGCGTGTTAGAAAAGGAGCATCTTAAATGGTGGTGACATTAAGCTGACGTCGCGCCGATTGTACATACTAATAATACTAATATATTTTTAGTGAATCTTTTCTTGTGCAATATAATTAAGCTAACAATATTACTAAACTAAATACACAGTATTAAAAATAATATTCCGTTAATATATTTTGTGTATGTACTGCATACGTCGCATTCTCTGAAAAACTACATCCCTAGCAAATTGAGTATGTCCTATGTGTACTCTTAAATATTCCTTTAACTTTTATTCTGGTGAATTTGCATTTACTTTTATACAGCACCGGAAAGTGCTTGTTTTGGCATGAACTAGTTTCAACGATTTTACCGACCGCTCACAATAAAGACGTCTACCAGTACTCTAGCAGATGTAAACAGTGACACGCCCATCATGTATGCTTCGCTCTCGCTTGCTCTTATTGGAGTACCAAATCCAGCACTTTCCGATACTGTATATCTTTTCAGATGTCTGTTTCAGCCAAAGGTGCGTATACGCACCTACGTGTTTTTCGAAAGTGCATAATTTTTTCTTATGCTAAATTAGTCTTAATTTATGAATTTTTAATGTACTTTTATAAAAATATCTCTAAAATGGCAACTTTTTATTGTCTTGGCCATTAATGTGATAAGCTACGCCAGAATAATCATTAAAAAAAAAACATACATATGTTCCAGCGGTTACACATTTGGCTCGAATCGAGGGTCGCGGTTTCAGGATATAAACAGGTTGAATGGCAGTTACTTTTTTAAATTATATTTTACACTGACGAGTACTTTAACAACTAAGTTGGCGCCATAACATTAAAATTGCCTAAAACTAACAAGTTGTTTCTTAACAAAAAATAGATTGCTAAATAAAAAGATTATTAATCATTTAAAATTTAAAAGAATTGTTTCTGATTTTTTTTAGTTTTGTAATTGAACAGAAATGTTGTGAAATGCTATTTCCTATCATTTATTTATATATTTTACTAATATTTATTTCATAACAATATGAAATTAAAACCTAGAAACATGATTTCCAAATAGTGACATTATATTGGGCAATATTCTCGCTCTCAGAACTAGGGTATGGTAGTGTAATGGTTAGAATTTTGACTTGAAATTTACTACTTCTGATCTTTCTCTTAGCTTTATAATCTAACCTTTTCTATTGTCTTCATATGTTCTACTTGTTTTTGATTTTTTATCCTTTTTGTTCTTTTTGCCCTCTTTTTGTTTATAACTTCCTTTTAGACCAAAAATTCCCTTAAAAATTAAAATATTTTGTACATGTTTCATTCTACCACATTTTCCTGGCGGCAGGAAGACCACCAGGGTGGTAGTTGCTTCGAACGGTTTTGTTCGTTGAGTTCTCTTTCTCGTGCCAGCAACCAAAATTTTTTAGTGCATCGCCAAGTGTTTTAATGTTAGTTTTAATTACTATTAAGTCACATTGCAGATTGTTCAAATCCAATTGTTAATTTTACTTTACCTGCCATAGGCAGGTAGGAGTTTAAACTTTTATTGTTCAAGTTTTTGTTAAACTAAACCAGACCTGCCCCGTCCAGCCGTACACTTACCACGGCTCGCGGTGCTGCGCGCCATGTTTGTCTGGCTAGCTCCGGGCTAGCATTCGACGAGGCGCATTCTGTATATTAAAATGTTTAATAAATTTGTTTACTACTTCTGACTTGAAATTTGCGGGTTTTTTGTCAGTAATTTTCTCGTGCGGTCATCATATTTTTCTGATATTTATTTATATTTTCAGTTATCTTTTTACATGTTTAATTTCAATTGATATTTGTGTTGCACCCTGTGACCAGGAGGTATTATATTATTTTTCAGTTCTTTTTAGATTTACCTGGTCTCGCTCCGCCCACTCCTTCAAGTTCCATCACGACCGACGTCATAAACATGTGACTGGCTCCGGAACGAGCGTGTGGGGAGGGAAAAATGTGTATTGTATTTATATTTCTAACTAAATTCATTTTGATTGATTGACTTGAAATCCAAGGATTGCGAGTTCGAAACACAGACAGGTTCAAAAATTAACATATACAAAATAATTGCGAAGAGTATTCTAAAAAATGTGCAACAATTATATAAAAAATTCAACAAATCGGCGAAGAGCATGATGTTTACTCTAGTTTTTTTAAGTTTGGAATTAACCAACCGTGAAGGAGTGCCACTTTATGGAGATTGAAGAAGGAATGAATGGATTAATGATAGAGATGATAAAGAATGTGGAAATCTACTATCAGTTAATTGCAATACCGTGCCATCAATCATTTATTTCCAATTTTCTCGAAAATTGCTAATGCTGGAAAAAATGCCAAATCAAAAAGATAATCTTCATTCCTTCTCGATATCTATTTTAAAAGATAAAAAATTTTCCGCATCTTACATTTGAGAATACAAATTATCGACATTATTAAAATTTGACCTTCATATTAACATATCTTCTTGACAAATGTATATTGATAACATGATAAAAATTTGAGAGTAATACATTGCGCCGTTTATTTATCCAATAGACACCTAAACTAGAGAAATGACCGCAAAAACTCGTGACGGTATAAAATAATTATTTATAATAATTAAACTAGTTGACGGATCTTTATGGAATTCAATATAGTTCTATTCTGATAATAGATGAAGCGATTAAAAAAAACATTCATTAGGATCCGTTAAGAATTGCGATCTGTAAAGTGTTTCCGTACGTACAGACCAACTGACGGAGACTTATGACAATTTTCAATAGCAATTTTAGAACTTAATAGTTGAAATTGATATAAAAATGGTACTATTTTTTAGAATAGCGTCTTCCCTTTTCAAAAAGCTAAAATAAACATCGATTTGTTGCAGAAGTACCAGCAAGTAAAATAGTATATTGTTTTATTCAGAGTAACAGTGATAATTTTGTGACGAGTCTGTAGGTTTGCCGGAAGAACGAAGTGAGTCCGGCAATTACAGACGAGTCACAACAAGTGGATTTTACTAAAAAAAAACAAAGGTAAGAAAGCTCGAATTTCACCACCAAAAAGGCATTGTGTTAATATCGCATGGCCGGCGTATTAAATAAAATACGCGTTGCTACGGATATTACTTTTTCTGCCGCTCACAGCGTCAGAAATAGTTATTTATGTACCAAAGATCGTAAGTGCACTTTTTTGTCGAGAATACAGTTTGCAAGCCAAGGCCCGTAAGACCAAGGTTTGCTAGTATTCGAGACCAAAAAATCGCACGGTACGCATATTATAATTTTTCGTCATACCGATGAATCATTAAACTAGTGGAAAACTATAATTATTTGAGTTAGGTTTCATATTTGCTAAGCAAATAGTAAAGTAGCGATGCTTGGAATTAATAGCCATGGCAATGAAATAAATTTAGGAAGCGGCTTCTATTCAAATGACAACTACTGTCAAGATAAATTAAATCATATTATTATAATAGCACTGAAAATTTTTGAAGATAATATCGGATATAGAAGACATAGCAAGTAAGGCTTGTTTGGATTTACTTCCAAAAAAGTTAAAACATTTAATACTTATTATATAAAAGAGCAAATTTTCCCAAATTTACTGTATTTCCCTAGGGACGTTATGAAAAATAACGACCCGTTGCCAATGGCAACAAGTATTTGGTACATAAAGCATCACTTACGATCGATAAAACAATGGAATTAGAGTATACTTACGAGGGAGATATGACGAAAAAGTACTTTTACCTATGTTGCTAATATCAATGCACAGCTCTCTAAAAAGTCAAACTTTAATGTCATGAAATAAGTTGAGAAATGTCATGTTTTTCTAACGTTTGCAGAAAAATACTCTTATCAGTGAAACTGAGTGTTAGCGGACTGACCGAGAATAGAGCACGTACCCATCGGGTGTGCAATAGTAATAAGCACAAAAAATATTTAAAGCTTATTTTCATAAGGTTGACAAACACTTGAACGTGTAACAATACGCAATTTGATGATAAAAACAGTTTCATTGAAATGGGTATTCTATAAGCAATATTTGAAGGGTAGCGAAAAAAAATCCCTTAGAACATTGTATATACAAGGTTTACGTAGTCCCTACCTCCACAACTTCTTCCCTTAATTTTCATCTGTAACGGTCAACTTTTTAAGTAATCGTAAATTTCTATTAAAATCCGCTAAATTACATTATTTTATATGTTCATTAAAAAACCGCTGCCCATGGAATCACTACTTCCACATCCAGATTTTTTATCCAAGTCACTCACAACGAAAACATTTTGTATGTGGAAATAATTGTTTGTGGAACTTTAATAATATAATATTTGAAATCCTCTACCCCAAAAATCCATAAAACGATACCCCACATCTGTAGCGGGGTGGGGGTGGTGATAGGGGGTGGTAGTGGGGGTGGATGAATTAAAAAAAACATTTTGAGGTTTCTGGTTCTTGTACACACACTAAATCACAATTTTTTTTTCATCCCCTTTAATAATGGGGTGGGGATGGTAATGGGGGTGGCTAATGCCAAAAATTTTTTTGAGACCTTAGCTTCTCTTGTATATACTAAATACCAATTTTATGGACTCTTACCTGCTTGATCTACCTATTTACCCCAAATTTATCCCAATTTACCCCCCAACCCTTCGACGGAATAAGATGAATGATGATAATCTAGTTCTAGATCTCGTTGAAGTACATATGTGTACCAAATTTCAAGTCAATATCTCAAACGGTTCCAGAGTAAACGTGCGGTGAATGGTGAATCTTACCCCAGGTAGTTTATAAAATATCAACACCATTTGTCTCCTAAATACGTGCAGAATTAAAAAGAATATGATAAAGTAATTACGTTTGCTTTACGAGTGATTTAATTAATAAAGAACCTTACAGTACCAGTGTTTACTATACCTAAAAAGATATATTTGATGGTAAATACAACTAGTGCCAATCTATAATTTTGTGCTGCAACCATTTCTATAGTGGCATACTCCAGTGTCCAGCAGTTGTTGTAAGTACATAAATATTTATTTTCTTTCATTTGGTCATCGACGATCCCTAGAATTTTCTGTGACGCCGCTGGCCGTTTATCGACTTGTCAACATTTTGACCGATAGTGAAGTGCGTTCCGTTTACCTTTGCGTCACCCTAAACTTTAGTCCAGTTTTAACTTTTGTCTCTATTTTCCGTGTAAATAAACAGTCAAAATTGTTTTCGCGAGAGCTACGTCTTAATTGTTTAAAACTTATATCAATTTGCCTTTAAAGAAACTATGTAACACTTAAACTGTGTATAAACACAAAATTCTCTACCGGTGTATGTATCTTTGTAATAAATTTTGTTACTGTTAAATAGTTATTTTTTATTTCAAAAGTCCATTATTTTATTATCGAATTTTGCTTTTAAAATATAGTTTTTTATAGAATAACCGGCCTATACTTTTTGTTTCTTTTTTTGGGCACGTTAATAGATATAATTCCCTTTTAGAAAATAACAACGTTATACATCGCACTGATTTCAGACCGGATAGTTGTTGTATTGTACCACATGTTCTTTGTTTTATGCCGTTAGAATGTTGTACCGCCATCTTGGATCCACCGTATTGGATTCGATTTTTTATTTTAAATACAATGAGGGTCATGTGACACATCATATTAATGTAAAATTTAATTTTTTACCATGAACAGCACAATGCACTGGTAAAGGGCAATGGAGATGCTGTTGGCCTCACAGAAGATCCTGTAACTTTGCGGAGGTGGGCGATTTCTGGGCCGGAGAATTATTAGTAGCTTCAAGGAAGAGGATATCATTAACAATAATAACTTACATTATGTTCAGTTTCAATCCTGAATGCAGCTGAAATTACAGGCAAAAGAATGTATGAAGACTTCGTCGATGAACGCCTCATCAACAAAACAAATAAACTGGCTGACAAAATTCATCAATCAGCCATGAAGAACTTGTTCTTGTGCCAAAATCAATAAACAGTGTATATATTTTCTGGAAAATAGGGAAAACCCAGAAAAATCAGTAAATTTATAAATTTATAAATAATAATAATAATAATAATAATAATTTTTATTATCCAAAAGACCACATTGGTATAGGATTAGTCACAGAGGAGTTAAGCACCTTACAATCCAGTGCTACCACTAATTCTTAAAACTAGGAAAAAGCAGACATATAAATATAAAAAAACACATTTTTTTAAACACATAAAATGACAAATATATATAGTTTAAGTAAAATATTGAAGCGAGCTATTGATATTCCAAATATTCATCCACTGAATAAAAACATTTATTTATTAAGTATTTTTTTGTTTCATTTTTAAATTTATTTATATTTTCAATATTTTTTAAGAAATTTGGGATTTTATTGTACAATTTTATTCCAATATATTTTGGGCTTTCTTCATATTTTGATAATTTATGTAATGGTGTGCTTAACGTGTTACATTCCCTGGTACCATAATCATGATTGTAATTGTTTGGTAAAAACTTATTTAAATTATTTTTAACATATAAGAGTATCTCTAGAATATAAATGCTTGGCAATGTCAAAATGTTCAGGTCTTTAAACAGATTTCTACAGGACGTATATTTAGATACTCCCACAATGTTACGTACAGCTTTTTTCTGCAATTTAAATAATCTTTCAAAGTGGCATGAAGTGCCCCAAAAAAGAATTCCATATGTTGCCCTTGAAATAAAATTAGTATAATAATATGCCATGACAGTTGATCTGTTTGATATTTTAGATAATCTATACAACGCATAACAGACGGAAGAAAGTTTTTTTGCTGTAAAGTCAATATGTTCACCCCAACTTAATGCATTATCTATATAAATTCCTAGAAATTTAGTAGAGTGTACTTGTTCTATGGATTTACCAGCTATTTTTATTAAGTGACTTTTATCATGTACGTTACGCCTAGGAGAGAATATAATAAAAACAGTTTTGGATATGTTTAAAAATAGCCTATTTGATTTAAAGTGGTCGGCAAATTTTGTTAAAGAAGTTTGTACATTTGATATAGCTGCTTCAAAAGTTTTTCTGCAACACAAGTAAGAATTATCATCCGCAAACATTATTAAAAAATCGTCAAAGAAACCAGGCAAGTCATTAATATAAAGTAAAAATAATAAAGGCCCAAGAACTGATCCTTGGGGAACTCCAAACTTAATATTCAGTTTTTCAGATTTAATTCCATTAACTTCTACTACTTGAGATCTATTTGTGAGGTAGGACATCACCCATTCATTTACTTTGCCTCTTAAACCGTATTTGTTCAATTTTTCAATTAGTATTTTGTGATTTACTAGATCAAAAGCTTTGCTTAAATCCATGAATAGGCCTATACATTTTTTATTTTGATCTAAATTTTCATATAAATTATTTAAAAATGTCATTATTGCGGTTTCAGTGGAACGATTCTTTCTGAAACCATGCTGTGAATCAGAAATAATATTATGTTGTGTTGCAAATTCGACCATACGGTTGAACATAACTCTTTCTAATATTTTAGAAATAGTTGACAGTAGAGCAACAGGTCTATAATTTTCAGATAATGTATTATCTCCTTTTTTATATAAAGGAAAAACTCTTGCTGACTTTAGAACAGATGGAAACGTTCCTTCCGAAAGTGATAAATTTATTAAAAATGTAAGTGGAACTACTAAGTAGTTCACCGACTGTTTTATCAAATTAGTGCTCAAATTATCAAGGCCGGAGAGTAGGTGTTTTTGGAGAGTTCTGGCTCCACATTCCACATTCTGCATTGCGCATGCCCGCCATGCTCGATGTGTGACGTATAAGCTGGTGTATTTTTAGGTAAAATAAGAACTTGCGCATGTCTAGTGAACATGAACTTGTGTATTTTTTAGGGAATATAATTTTAACATATTTTTCTGAATGAACCTAACGCAATCCCGCAATCCATAGTGCGCATGGCGGCATATAGCCAGAAAAACATGGCGGCATATAGAAAAAAACATGGCGACGTATACAAGATGGTGTATAGAAAAAAACATGGCGGCATATGGAAAAAACAAAAGCATGATGGTTTATGATAAAAAAACATGGTGGCATAAGCTCAACCTAACCTAACCTAACGTATTTAAAAAAAAATTGATTCTCCTCTACCATATGTTACGTCTAACAGTAACTAGATCTAACCTAGCCTAATGTATTTAAAAAAATTGATTCTCCTCTACCATATGTTACGTCTAATAGTAACATGACACTCCAGATCTGACCTAATAAAAAAATTATGCTCCTCCGCTGAATGGTACGTCTCCTAGCATCATGTCACTATTCTTTTTACATAGCAGTATAGAAAAAAATTGATTCTCCTCTACCGTATGTTACGTCTAACAGTAACATGACACTTCAGATCTGACCTAAACAGCATCACTGAGACTTATATTTATAAGATATCGAACCCCTTTGCTGTATGCTACGTTTAAAAGCAACACATAAGCTAGACTTAAAAGATGATGCTCCTATGCTGAACGGTACGCCTCACAGCAACATGTTATTATTCAATAAGACTTTTATAATCAAGTAACCAACATTCTCACGTGAAGACAAGACAGGATTGCTCACGTGAGGACACGATTGTAAACTCACCGATATGAGTGCTAGATGTATTTTTATGCTTCTCCACCACATGCTACGTCTAACGGTATCATGACACTCCAGACCTAACCTAATGTCTTTAAAAATGAGACTTTTATATTTATAAGATATCGAACCCATTTGCTGTATGCTACGTTTAGAAGCAACACATAGGCTGGATTTAAATGACGATGCTCCTATGCTGAACGGTACGCCTCACAGCAACATGTTATTATTCAATGAGACTTTTATAATCAATTAACCAACATTCTCACGTGAAGACAAGACATGATTGCTCACGTGAGGACACGATTGTGGACACGGTGAGGACACGATTGAGAACATATTTATTCATTAGAAGCAACACATAGGTTGGATATAAATGACGATGCTCCTATGCTGAACGGTACGCCTCACAGCAACATGTTATTATTCAATAAGACTTTTATAATCAATTATGCTATATGCTACGTCTAACGGTATCACGACACTCCAGACCTAACCTAATGTCTTTTAAAAAATGATGCTACTCTGCTGAATGGTACACCTCACAGCATTATGTTATTATTCCATAAGACTTTTATAATCAATTAACCAACATTCCTATAACGTGAGCTCGACGATATGAGTGCTAGAAATATTTTTATGCTCCCATATCATGAGTATATTTAAAGTATGACGGCTAGATTTAAAAAATATCCTGGGCATGACTAGTGTTTTTTAGGGAATATAATTTTAAAATATTTTTTTCTACCATCATTGTAATATGCTGGTTATATCTAGAAAATATATAATATATATTGATTATTAACCAAGAACGACATTTAACAGTTTACATTATACATAACATATTTTTTGTGTTCTTACCATTGCAAAATATCTATTGTATATGAAAATAGTTAGAGTATGAGAATTATTTCTTATTTTTGAATTTATTTAAGTAGCATAAAGATCTGAAACTAGAGGATAATATTTTCAAAGACGACAAAAGAGCTCATCATGTCTAGATACCCAAGGCACCTAATTAAATAATGATTAGAAAGTTACTTCGAAAATATGACTAGCCTGCATTTGCATACTTCTTCAGCGGCGTCGAGCAATATTTTTAGATTAGGTTAACATGAAAATATTTTAAATTGCAGCAATATGAGGTAGATGTATTTTTATGTGATTATGACTTCAGTATGTGATGAGTATATTTTAAAATAGACAGAGCATTAATTAAATCGGTTTAGTTATAATTACATGAATGCATATATTTTCACTACATTCAAATTATTAATATGGTTTTATTTTAAATAAATAGGTATATAAATTAAATACATATAACGTTTCTGCCAGATCTAACCTCTAATCTAATGCATTTAAAAAATTGATTCTTCTCTATCATATGTACGTCTAACAGTATCATGACACTTCAGACCTAACCTAATATATTTAAAAAATGATTCTCCTCTACCATATGTTACGTCTAACAGTATCATGACACTCCAGACCTGACCTAATGTATTTAAAAAATTGATCCTCCTTTGCTGAATGGTACGTATCACAGTATCAAATTATTATTCAGTAAGACTTCTATAATTGATTACCCAACATTCCTATAACGTGAACTCAACGATATGAGTGCTAGATGTATTTTTATGCTTTCATGTTATGGGTATATTTAAAGTATGGCGGCTGGATTTTAAAAAATATCCTGCGCATGACTAGTGAACATGAACTAGTGTATTTTTTTAGAAAATGTAATTTTAGAATATTTTTTTCTATGTACCATCATTGAAATATCTAGAAAAATTATTTTAAAAATCGTATTTACCTGGTTTTTAAAGTAATTTCATAATATATATGCTTCTTCATAATAAATCACACAAATCAGAGAACTCAAGCAAACAATCACTAAAATTATCCCAATTACACGCAGATCTAACCTCTAATCTAATGCATTTAAAAAATTGATTCTTCTCTATCATATGTACGTCTAACAGTATCATGACACTTCAGACCTAACCTAATATATTTAAAAAATGATTCTCCTCTACCATATGTTACGTCTAACAGTATCATGACACTCCAGACCTGACCTAATGTATTTAAAAAATTGATCCTCCTTTGCTGAATGGTACGTATCACAGTATCAAATTATTATTCAGTAAGACTTCTATAATTGATTACCCAACATTCCTATAACGTGAACTCAACGATATGAGTGCTAGATGTATTTTTATGCTTTCATGTTATGGGTATATTTAAAGTATGGCGGCTGGATTTTAAAAAATATCCTGCGCATGACTAGTGAACATGAACTAGTGTATTTTTTTAGAAAATGTAATTTTAGAATATTTTTTTCTATGTACCATCATTGAAATATCTAGAAAAATTATTTTAAAAATCGTATTTACCTGGTTTTTAAAGTAATTTCATAATATATATGCTTCTTCATAATAAATCACACAAATCAGAGAACTCAAGCAAACAATCACTAAAATTATCCCAATTACACGCAGATCTAACCTCTAATCTAATGCATTTAAAAAATTGATTCTTCTCTATCATATGTACGTCTAACAGTATCATGACACTTCAGACCTAACCTAATATATTTAAAAAATGATTCTCCTCTACCATATGTTACGTCTAACAGTATCATGACACTCCAGACCTGACCTAATGTATTTAAAAAATTGATCCTCCTTTGCTGAATGGTACGTATCACAGTATCAAATTATTATTCAGTAAGACTTCTATAATTGATTACCCAACATTCCTATAACGTGAACTCAACGATATGAGTGCTAGATGTATTTTTATGCTTTCATGTTATGGGTATATTTAAAGTATGGCGGCTGAATTTTAAAAAATATCCTGCGCATGACTAGTGAACATGAACTAGTGTATTTTTTTAGAAAATGTAATTTTAGAATATTTTTTTCTATGTACCATCATTGAAATATCTAGAAAAATTATTTTAAAAATCGTATTTACCTGGTTTTTAAAGTAATTTCATAATATATATGCTTCTTCATAATAAATCACACAAATCAGAGAACTCAAGCAAACAATCACTAAAATTATCCCAATTACACGCTACAACGTGAAACTTTATACATTTTTTTCAAATTGTACCCTCATTTTTTAAATATGTTTCCAATTATTGTTTCAGTTTATATATTTTTATATGTGAGACATTTTGTTCTGGAAGTATTAAAAACCAACCTCTGTCTGACCCCTTTGAAGCAGAGGTTTCTTCCATCAATTTTTTAAAATATTTTTTACCAGTGGCAAAATACTAAAGAAATATAAGAAATCATGGATATGTTACAAGTAATTAATTATAAACAGTAAACAATATAGCGAGAAACCAGTGGATTACGTATATTGGAATAAACCTAAAGAGCTAGTAGATCGCCTACGTTTACTGTGGAGTTCAAAACAGGCTGGACATACTGGACATGACAATGAAATATTAAGTTTAATATCAGAATTACAAGAGGAAGGCATAGTATATTAGCAAACCCTAACCTAACCCAACCTGACTTTTTTTTTTTTTTTTTTTTTTTTTTTTTTTTTTTTTTTTTTTTTTTGAGAGGGGAAACCTAACCTAACCTAACCTAACCTAACCTGACCTGACCTAACCTAACCTAACCTAACCTAACCTAACCTAACCTAACCTAACCTAACCTAACCTAACCTAACCTGACCTGACCTAACCTAACCTAGCGGCCCCAGACGCACAGAGTCACGCACAGACGGACAGGCATAGGCGGACAGGCATCCTGACCTAACCTAACCTAGCGGCCCCACACGCACAGACGGACAGGCAACACGCACAGACGGACAGGCATAGGCGGACAGATGGACCGGCACAGGTGGACAGACGGACAGACATCCAGAGAGGAATTCATTTTATGCATATACATGCATGCATTGTTGAGGTATGCATAGTGTATTTACAAATATATATTATATACATATTATTGAAATGCTAACAGTTATTCAAGATGGCTAACATAAACAACACCATCGATAAATTCGGACGTAGGAGTAAACGGCCTTCATCGAGTGTAGTAGTGTGTCAGCGAGGCATAGGCTGACCTAACCTAACAAAAAAAAAACATGGCGGCATATAGAAAAAAAACATGGCGGCATATAGAAAAAAAACATGGTCGCATATAGAAAAAAAACATGGCGGCATATGGAAAAAACATGGTGGTATAGGCTAGATCTAACCTAACCTAACGTATTTAAAAAAATTGATTCTCCTCCACCATATGTTACGTCTAACAGCAACCTGACACTCCAGACCTAACCTAATGTATTTAAAAAAATGATGCCCCTCTGCTGAATGATACGTCTCACAGCATCATGTCACTATTCTTTTTACAGAGCAGTATATAGAAAAAATCGATTATCCTCTACCCTATGGTACGTCTAACAGCAACATGACACTCCAGACCTGACCTAAGCAACATGACACTCCAGACCTGACCTAATGTATTTAAAAATGATGCCCCTCTGCTGAATGATACGTCTCACAGCATCATGTCACTATTCTTTTCAAATAGCAGTATATAGAAAAAATTGATTCTCCTCTACCATATGTTGCGTCTAACAGTAACATGACACTCCAGAACCTAATGTATTAAAAAAAAATTGATTCTACTCTACTATATGTTACGTCTAACAGTATCATGACACTTTTTCAGACCTGACCTAATAATTAAAAAAAAAAAATGATGCTCCTCTGCTGAATGGTGCGTCTCACAGCATCAATGAGGTGTTTATATTTATAAGATATCGATCCCCTTTGCTGTATGATATGTTTAAAAGCAACACATAGGCTAGATCTAAATGGGAGGTAGGTAGGATGGAAAAAAGAAAAGTCTACGCTGTTGGATACTATTTTTTTTATTCAAGAGTACACATACATTTTTAATAAGAAATTATATTTATTTACTAATTATACATTATAGTAAACTAAAAATTTATAATAATTAATAACAATAATAATAATAATAATTAAAGAAGAATTAATGTAATCCATTGAATACAGAACCATCTAATGCATTATAAGTTACACATGAATCATGTAGAATAAGTGCATAAACTTTAACATTTTTAGGAAATTTATTCTTGCGTGTTTCAAATTCCAGTTTAATATCCACAGTGGATGACTTCACCGCGTCAGATTGGTGACAACAATCGATCACAAATAATGGATTGTCTAGGAATTCTCCTATACTCAGCATCGGATCATTGATCTCCTTGTTATAGTAACTGTTTTGAAAATTCTCATATGCATAATAAGCGGCAGCGTAAAGTTTCTTGGAGAAATCCAGATTCCACCGCTCATATGGGAATACTGCTGAATTTAGATATAGTCTAATACTACTAATTTCAGCATGATTAAATTTTGTTGAATCCTTCGTTCTATTGTCAGAGTTATCAGTGCTTTGAAAGCCAATAATAATATAGCGAGGTCTTTCTAAGCTGGTACTGGTTTTTATTGCCCAAATGTCTGCCGATGTCTCACGCAGAGCAGGCAATTCATAAAGGTCCCACATGCGATAGGCTATCTTAATATGGGAATTACCTCTATTTAAACGAGTCATTAATTTAAGTTTTTGTCTATCTTCGGGCACGATGTGACGGATCTTCCATTCAATCTTGCTGATTTCAATCTGAGCATCTACTTCACCAGTATAACAGTTTTCATAGGAACGAGCAATAATTAATATCAACTCTTGTTTCACATTTAAAATACCTTTAGTATAATCTTCAGCGAAACCCATAAGATATTTAAGCGGTAGCTTACCACTAAAAACATGATTGGTAGAGTCTAATATGTCCTGATTAGTTTGTGTAAGACCCCAGCCTAACGTTAGAAGGCAATGTGATTGTATTTTACCAAACGATGCCATTGTTTTCAACGTAGTAGTTATACCGGGCCTTCTCACTACAGCCACCTGTTCACCACCCATCTCATAGCGGATTTCATCAAAGAGAAATGCCAAAGAATTATTAGCAAGGTAACATGTTTTTGTAGCATCACTAGGTGTAAATTTCCCTTCGATATATATGTAACTATCGGAAATGTCTAATATGAGATCTTGAAAATGTACTGGAATGCGTACTTCATCTGAATTTCTATATAACGGTGACCCATATGGTTTATATGTATGCTCATGTAGGCTAACGAGTGAGTGGTCAAACACAGGTTCATCAAATACTTCCAGTTTTTCACTTGTACTACTGATAGACATCTTTTCTTAATAATTGCGAACTTTTAAACCAATCGACTGGAGAAAAATATAGTCTTGAAGTGACAGTCTATACTCTGCGACGTTGGCAGCAGGAATGACTCGAATATTTTCTGTTCTATCACTTGTATCAATGTCATTTAATCGTCGCACAAAACGTGACTGACGCAACTGGCGGTTATAGCGGAAACCCATTAGTGAAACAATAAGATATTAGAGTATTCTTTTTAATTCTAGCTTTATAATAATCTTCTCGCCTTGAAAATTTATCAATTCACCATTATCATCCAATATTCGAAGAGTAATGTTTTCGATAAACTGATGTGCTGCGAGTCTGACAGGCATATAAATAATGTTCTGAGGCTCCTTCGATAACTTGTAGCCAGGTTCCACATCAATGTCAAACTCGAATAGAGTATGAGCTTTCTCTCCATTTAAATAGGCACCATATATAATATTACAATCTACTCGTATAATTCTAACTTTCATAATATCAACGGGCTGCGTGGATTCATGGATCGTATTCGGTTGTAGACGTATCGCTTCAAATCCCAAAAGTTTACCTATCGAATTTTCTTGATCAAAGTTAATCTCATACTTTGATTGAATTTCACACTTTAAAGTATTATTATTTGCTCGCAATGAAAATAATCCTTCATCATCGTCCTTTTGCATGTCAACTTTACTCCTATCTGATTTTAACGATTGCAGCATCGCTTTATGGATTTCATCAATTTCATATGCGCCTGGTGGTAACTGATGAAGTATATCATCAGTCCTACTATTAATCTTATAGGAAAACTGATTATTTTTCTCATCTACATTAAATATGGAATTATACGAGTAGAATCCTAATAGCCCTAAACCATAGCTAGCGGTGATGTCTAACTCGATTGGAGGATAGAAATCAGCACTCAACACACTCGAATAACTTGATATTGTGAACGTATGCGACATGACTGATAGCATTTACAAGATTATTATGGTTTTATTGATGAATACAGCATTGAAGAGGGTTTATCTTTCTCTTTTTCGGTGGACTCGGCAATGGAATATCTACCTCGTTGCTGGACATTATATTCACATCATTCATCTTACAATAGCAGCAAAATAATTTTTTAGTGGGCGGTCCATCATTAATATCTGCATTTGATTTATCATCATAATGTTCTATGCAATATTGATACTTTAATATATCGATATCATTTTGCAAATGTTCTGGCAGTTTATCCCACACTAAGGCAATTTCATTTGGAGCACATGCAATCATAACTTCTTTTGGCATATTTGCCAATTGTTGTCGGCTCATTTTCATGAGACTACGCAGTCGAGAATATGCGATGAGAGAATGTCCCATTCTTTTAATGCACTCACGATCCATTTCAGGTGTTATATTCAGATTCATTATTTCTCTCTTGTCAGAAACATTAAACACAAATGTCCACACCAGACTGTGTTAAAATTCTGCTGACGATCATAATTATATAATATTTTCACATTGCTGCCCCTCGGCCCCCTATTAAAGTATCGTATTAGCTCTTTAGGAGGCGGTAAATCACCAAAGCTATCATAGTAATTAACTAAAGATTTACGTTTTTTATATGCCACCCAATGAGTTCCCATACCATGCACACTATCCAAATTGATGATGGCTGATTCGTTATGATGCGGTCCTGAAGCGGGTAGGGTATCACGCATGAATACACCTCGAAAGTAAGGTATTTTCATTATTTTAAACGCATAATGATTAAGATCCGCATCGGACAGAGCTCTGCGGGGTAGGGCATTCATTAGTTTTTTGAACTGGGATATGGTTTGAGATAGAGACCTAATCCACTGCGAAATGGTTTCAAGTGTATTCCTTTACCACTCTTGCCTACTGCAATCGCCTCCATACTTCTATTATGACGCTGAGCCTCTATCAATTGCTGCCTTCCATTTCTTACATCATGTATAACTTTTGCTACACCTGCTGCTCCACCTGCTAGCGTCCCCAAAGCGGACAGTCCAGCCAAAATTGGTAGTAGCGGTAAAATACCGCCTACCTTAGGAATGGGAATTATACGGGGTGTTCGAATATTCTGTTTCCCATTTACAGTTTTCAATGATTTCTTCGCAGCATGTAATGCAATATCAGCCGCCTTCTTCATATTTTCAGTGATGAATCGTTCACCGCCAGCCTTTTGTAATGCAACGCGTGCTTGTCTAACTATTCCACTTCTAAATGAGACCATTTTATTCTTTTTAACTTTCTCGGTTCTCTTCTTTTTTTTATCGCTCTTTGAAATTTCAGATTTACAACCCATACCAAAGTGACGTTTCGCCTTCATTATATTGGTAACTAACCAGGCATCTGCTTTTTCTCTCCAACCAGCGTCTTTCGATTTGACACGCTCCCAAGCACGCTGTTCAAGTTCGTAGTCTGCCTTATGTCTTGCGATTAAATCCTTATTCTTATCATATGCAATATCATGCACTTTACAGGCGGCATCAAGACGATTTATACCAACATCACCTCTCGCCAATCTTTTATATAACTTGGTGCCTGGACCACAATACTGATATGAAGGTAAATGTAGTTCGAATGGAAGTTTATTAATCAATGAATTAACAAAGCCTCCACCAGTTTTTGAGCGCGGTTGACGTCTGTATCGTATGATAGTCGACATTTAAATAAGGTAAGTATGATGCATATATATTTATATAGTTTTTAACCATTGTGCAATGCAGATAGTAAAACAGAAGGAGGAGTTCATAGTGGATAACTTAGATGAACGGATTGGATGTGGGATAGGTGCTGCTATTGATAATCAACGTCATGGTCCGCTACTTCCCTCAACTATTCGATGTATCATAGCTGGCTCGTCAAATTGTGGAAAGACCAATGTTATGATTACTTTACTTACCCATCCTCATGGACTACGATTTACAAATGTCTACATATATTCCAAGTCATTACATCAACCCAAATATGAATATTTACGTAATGTGCTAGCACCGATTAAAGGATTAGGATATTACACGTTCAATAATAATGCAGATATAGTGGAACCCAGTGCGGCTAAACCAAATTCTATCTTTGTTTTCGATGACGTTATTTGTGAAAAACAGAATATTATAAGATCATATTTTAGTATGGGTCGTCACAGTAATGTCGATTGTTTTTATCTCGCTCAAACATATTCCCGCACGCCAAAACAGTTAGTTCGCGATAACGCTAACCTTATAATCATGTTCAAACAGGATGATATGAATCTTCAACATATATTCCATGATCACGTGGCACCAGACGTAACATTCAAGGAATTTCAAAAAATGTGTGCTGAATGCTGGAAGGATCGATATGGATTTTTGACGATTGATAAGGATAGAGAATTACAAGATGGACGATATAGAAAGGGGTTAGATAATTTTATATATGTGTAGATACCATAGCTCATATGGATTATTTGTTTAGCGAATAACGGTGAAGGTGTATCGCAAGAATGAAGAGTACCGCAACAAAGAATGGTGACAATGATATGTTCAATATGAATAATGATGAAATAATCTTAAAACGTAAATTGATTGAGGCAACAGATGCAGTTAGAAAAAAATTCAAGTCTATTAAAACTAGACACATTGAGGGCAGGCAAGCACTAGAAAAAATTTATGAACCTATAACGACACCTTTAAAAGTATTATCTACAGCAGCAGCAGATAATAAATCACTAGTTAAGCCAATGATACAAACATCGCAGGCATCAGATAGTAAGAGTATGGTTGCATCTGAATCTGATAAAGATGATGACGACGTTTTACCTATATCATTGCCTACAATGGAGACACCACCAACTTCAACTTCATTAATAACTACACCAGGTACATCAACTACTCCTTCATCATCAACTCCTTTAACAAAAAGTGTTGGGAAAATAAATAGCATGATTATGAAACATGTTGAAAGTTTAAGGAGCGGTGATCCCTCTTATGACACAGTTTATGGAGTGCGAGTGGATCCCAACACAGAAGAACTACGCATGGGTTATGCTGAAGTACGTTTCCCATCTAAAAATGTTTCTTTTTGGCATGCTAACAGAAGACTTGGAACTTTTCGTGGCAATCGCGAACTGTATGAGTTATTATTTCTAAAATCGCCATCATGCTTAACTAGTGAAGAAGGTGTTAATGCTGCAAATAAAGAGACTTATGGGGAGATATTGAAACTAACGAAAGCAGCGCATAAGAATTATGATAGTAAGCGGGGTTATAATACGAGTAAATCGAGAAAATATCAAGAAATTATCAAGCCGTTAGTACAATATGGAATAGTGACACGATCCAATAAAAAAGGATTGGGACTACCTACTAAAAAACAATATAGCAGTAAAGCGGTAGATTATGTATATTGGAATAAACCCAAAGAGCTAGTGGATCGTCTACGTCTGCTGTGGAGTTCAAAACAGGCAGGACATACTGGACATGATAATGAAATACTAAGTTTGATATCAGAATTGAGAGAGGAAGGCATAGTATATTAGCAAACCCTAACCTAACCTAACCTAACCTGGCCTAACCTTCGAGCTACCGCGGCCCCACACGCACAGACAGACAGACCGACAGGCATAGGTGGACAGACGGATAGGCGGACAGGCATAGACGGATAGGCGGACAGGCACAGGTGGACAGACGGACAGGCACAGATGGACAGACGGACAGGCACAGATGGACAGACGGACAGGCACAGATGGACAGACGGACAGGCATAGATGGACAGACACAGGTGGAGAGGCGGATAGACGTCCAGAGAGGAATTCATTTTATGCATATATATACATTCATGCATAGTATATTAACAAATATATATTTATATATATTATTGAAATGCTAACAGTTGTTATTCAAGATGGCTGGCATAAACAACACTATCGATAAATTCGGACGTAGGAGTAAACGACCTTCATCGAGTGTAGTAGTGGGTCAGCGAGGCATAGGTTTTAAGCTTACCAATGACAATCATTTCGATATTCAATATAAACGCTTAACTAAAATTGGTGAACCGAAAGATCCTAGAGATGCAGCAACATGTTTATATGTAGACGAGCATATGCAAGAAACAGTTAAGAAAATTAATGATAGATTGGAAAAATTCACAGCTGAACATAATAAAACAATTAAACAATCATACACTACATTTGTAGGGAAACAATTAAACTCGTATAGTGAATTTACACATGGAAAAATTGTTGAGATGTTTAGCGATGTGAAGAGAGACTTTAACGCACAAATTAAAGAAATTAAGGTTTCTGAAAATAATTTATTAGCTAGAATAAGCAAATTAGAACATTCAGTTGCAGAAACTCTTACAGTGGTGAAGGTGAACGTACCCGAACAGCGTGTTCAAGGGAAGAAAAAACTATGAGTGTCAGTGATGTAAAACTACAAGTTGTTGATGAACTTCATAAACCCGCCCGGCGAAATTTTACAAGAAGGAAGACTATAATTAAAGGTTATGGTGATTTATGGCAAACCTATTAGAAATGCACTAGAGAAATTCTTTTTTGAGATAATAGAGTTATGTATATTTTTTTTTTATAAATAAAATCAAATGTTGTTTAAATTTTAGTTTTACATAAATACAAATAAAACTGTACCTTTTTTTTTTTTAAAACAATACGATTAGTTCTATCATTCATCAACTTAGAAAAAAACACATATATAGTTATTTTTTTTTTTTTTTTATTTAAAATAAAACCATATTAATAATTTGAATACAGTGAAAATGTATACATTTATATAATTCTAAATTATTCGTCATCATTTCCGTTGTTCTCCACATGTTGTAGTTCATATTTTTCTATAATTTCATCCGGTAGATGTCCAAATAAATGATCTTCTAAAAATCGCTTCAAGTCAGCATTTATCATCTCACAAAACTCCTCCAGGTTTAAAATATTATAAAAATATTTATGACAAATAATTATTCCTTGGTTATATGCGACCGAAAGTTCTTCCAATAGTTCAATTTCTTCCACGTTAAAACAAACTAACTTGGAAATATATTCCGCAGCATAATGTAGATTCTTTAATTCATTTGACAAAATTTCTATGTTAAAGTTTAAATTTTCTGTATTATTTTGAGCGTTCATAACGTCAATTCACTTCGCTATACAAAACTAGACTGACTTAACTAATACTGTATTTATTTTTTAAATATACCCATCACATTTTGAACTCATAATCACATCAAAAATACATCTATCACATATTGCTACAATTTAAAATATTTTCATGTTAACCCGTTCTAAAAATATCGCTCGACGCCGCTGAAGAAGTATGGAAATGCAGGCTACTCATATTTTCACAGTAACTTTCTAATCATTATTTAATTAGTACTTTACCTTGGGTATCTAGACATGATAAGCTCTTTTGTCGTTTTTGAAATTATTTATCCTCTATTTTCAGATCTTATGCTACGTAAATAAATTCAAAAATATGAAATAATTCTCATATTCTAAATATTTCTATATTTAATAGATATTTTGCAATGGTAACAAGACACAAAAAAGCACCATTCAGCAGAGAAGCATAATTTTTTTTGTTTAAATACATTATGTCAGGTCTGAAGTGTTAGACGTCTGTACTGTTAGACGTAACATATGGTAGAGGAGAATAATTTTTTTTTAAATACATTAGGTTCTGGAGTGTCATGTTACTGTTAGACGTAACATATGGTAGAGGAGAATCCATTTTTTCTATATACTGCTGTGTGAAAAGAATAGTGACATGATGCTGTGAGACGTATCATTCAGCAGAGGGGCATCATTTTTTTTTTTTAAATACATTAGGTCAAGTCTGGAGTGTCATGTTGCTGTTAGACGTAACATATGGTAGAGGAGAATCAATTTTTTTAAATACATTAGGTTCTGGAGTGTCATGTTACTGTTAGACGTAACATATGGTAGAGGAGAATCCATTTTTTTCTATATACTGCTATGTGCTAAGAATAGTGACATGATGCTGTGAGTCGTATCATTCAGCAGAGGGGCAACATTTTTTTTAATACATTAGGTCAGGTCTGGAGTATCGTGTTGCTGTTAGACGTAACATATGGTAGAGGAGAATCAATTTTTTAAATACGTTAGGTTAGGTTAGATC
This sequence comes from Rutpela maculata, assembly GCA_936432065.2. Classification (NCBI taxonomy): domain Eukaryota; kingdom Metazoa; phylum Arthropoda; class Insecta; order Coleoptera; family Cerambycidae; genus Rutpela; species Rutpela maculata. The sequence goes on from OW386289.2 coordinate 45,485,302, forward strand.
TAGCTTATACCATCATGTTTTTTTCCATATACCACCATGTTTTTTTTTTTCTAAATGCCACCATGTTTTTTTCTATATACCGCCATATTTTTTTTTTATATGCCGCCATGTTTTTTTGGTTAGGTTAGACTGCTCGCCATATTGCAATAATGGCAGTAAAACAATTACATTCCCTAAAAATACACCAGCTCATACGTCACACATCGCGCGCGGCGGTCATGCGCATTGCGGAATGTGGAATGTGGGAATGTGGCGCCAGAACTCTCCAAAAACACCTACTCCGGAGGAATTGTTCTTTAATTTCATTATAATATTATATATTTCTGATTCCGAAGCTGGTTCCAAAAAAAGAGTGGGAAAATTTGATTTTACATCAAATTTGATCTTAGTAATATTTTCATCTAGGTTATCATTTAGTTTAGCTGGCAGATCTATAAAATACTCATTTAAGTGTTGTGCTATAAGATAGGGATCAGTTACCAAATTATTATTAATTTCTATTTCATTAATTTTATTTTTAGGCTTTTTGTTATTCAAATTGTTGTTTATTATTGACCAAACAGCTTTAGATTTATTGTTAGCTTTAGAGTAAATTGAATCATTGTACATTTTTTTAGCAGCAACTATTACTTTTTTGTAAATATTTTTATATTTATTATAAAAAGTATTATCACTTGGATCATTTGTTTGCGTCTTTATTTGATGTAATAATTTCAATTTTTGTGATGATATCTTAATACCTCGGGTTATCCATCCATTTTTTATGTTTATTTTATTTTTAATTTTGATACAGGGGAAACAGATATCATGATAATAAATTAATGTATTAATAAAGTTAGTAAATCCCTCTTCCGACGTTACTGCGTTGTATATATCATTCCATGACTCATTGCCTAGGTTATAAAAAAATTGTTTATAATTTTCTTCATTATAGAGTCTGGTATATTTATAGGCTATGTTATTATCTGATGGTATAAAAAATTTATATTGCAGTATTTGACATGTATGATCTGATATACCATTTTCTATAACTTGACAAGTTGATTTATAATATGTATCACAAAAATTTGTACAAATGTAATCAATACAAGTGGCAGAATTATAAGATATTCTTGTAGGTTCATTTAGCATCATATTTACATTGTAGGTTTGTAGCAGATCACATAGCTCGGTTTTCTCTGTCGAATTTGAGAGGTAATCGATATTTAAATCCCCACATACTATAACATCATTATTATTAATAATTTTATTTAATACATCGTCTAATGTTGACAAAAACATTTTAAAGTTAGCCTGTGGTGATCTGTATATTGATAAGAGTTTTACTGAATAATCACAAATTTTAATCTCAACGCCAGCTAATTCAATATCCTTTTCAATTGACGATTCAAGTACATATGTAATTTCTTTGATTTTAAATTCACTGTATTTTTTATGAAATATGACTACACCACCGTTAATGCTTTTAGTTCTGCAAAAAATTGTTGCTCTTGTGTAACCATTTATTTTTATCGAATCGATTTCTGGTAGTTTAAGCCAGTGTTCTGTCAAACAAACAATGTCTACATTATGTAATTTTAGATACAACTCAAGTTCCTCAATTTTGTTTCTGATACATTGAATATTTTGATGTAATATTTTTAGTGTCTTTTTTTGTCCCGTTTCATTAAAATTAGATTTGTTTGTAAGCTTTTCGTTTATTGATTGCTATTCACCAGACAATTGTTTAATTTTCTGTTTTTGTGATTCTAATTTTTTTAAATATACTGCACATGACTTATCAAAAATAAAATGATCAGTATTTAAATTAAGGTTAAACTTAGAATTTACCTCTAAACAATTTGCACATTTCATAGTACCACTTTCACAATCGTCTGTTTTATGATCAGGACTACAACACTTCAGGCATTTTTCTTCTTCTTCACATTTTTCCGCATGATGATTGAAACCTCCACATTTAAAGCATCTAAAGACTCCAACGTATTCAAAAATTCTACACCTTGACCAGTTAATATATAAGTTCTTTTCATCTAATAACTTTTTAAATGTTAAGGGATCGCATTCTACTATAGCCATATACTTCGTTCTCATTTTTTTAAACACTTTTACTTCCATTTTAAAGAAGTCATGCTGTATGTTCATGTTTTGCTTTTTTATACAGTCTAATAAATCGTCTTTTTCATAATGTTCTTCGATGTCTATAATTTTTATGCAAGGATTCTTTAATTCAGGAGCTGTTATTTGATAATTTTTTGTTAGTTTCTTTTCAGCTGCTTTTTTAATTTTTTCCTGTTCTTCCTTTGTTTTGCATTTAATTACTACTCCACCTTCCTTAATATCTTTCAATTGAGTAATGCCAACTTCAAGTGTGGTTGGTTTAAGATTTTTTTGTATGGCTTCCTTAGTTTTTTTACACTCTTGTTTATTTTTTGGTTTAATAATAACTGCTTCCCCTACTGTTACCTTTGCATAGCTTTTTTTGTTGTTTTCTACGATGTTTTCAGTAGAACAGTTAAGACGATTATTAATAATATTTCGAAATTCAGTTAACTCTGCAGTAACTTCTGTTTTTAATTTATTTATTTCAGCGTTAAATTGAATAATAAGATCAAAGTGTAATAAGCAATTTTCGCAAAACCACTTTAGGCCCTTACAGTTTTGTATTAAAGTATAGTCTTTTGATGTCATACCTGCACATTTTTGATGAAAATTATTTTCACATTTTCCAGCACATATAATTACATTTTCATTAGCATTTATATTTGTTTTACATTTGCCACATTTTTGTTCCATCTCACCCATTGTTTATTGATACATAAAATAGAATCATTGACCCAGTCAAACTTTTCGCCTACGCCACTCTATTAATTTAGTTTTAATATGTGTTTTTATGTACAACTCGTTTTTGTCACTAAGAATTGATACCAATCTATGTCAGCACAGTAAATATATAATTATAAATTCGTCAAATATTAAAATAGTCTATTTAAAATACGTAATTACACGGAACATTAATGTCACTCAATGCACAAGACTTTCACAAATCACACATTGTTCATTTAAACATTAAAAACTTTTTGGTTATAAGGTTATACTTGCAAATTCAATAAAAGCACAGAGCACAAACTCACGTGTAGACTACTGAATACTGTGTACTGTGTACTGTGGGGGAAATTTTAAGTTGTTCCTATGTTGCGTCCCGTTTATCAATTTTCATTTTCGAGCAGAAAAGTTTTCTGGAATTTTTATTGAAAAGTCCTGGAAAAGTCAGAGAATTTCAAAATTGTGAATTGATGCATCATAAACCAAATCGGACGTCCAAAATAAACAGGCTGAAATGTGACCTAGCATTATTCCAGCGATGTTTCATTGTTAGTCAGACAAGAAAGTTAAATATGGATACCTTTTTTTGAATATGAAAACCAAACCACTCCACCATCACTTGCTTGTATAGGAGAAATGTGACACTAATAAATCAGACGTAATTCATATATCAGAGAACACCATCCATAAGAGACCAGTTGCTCCAGAAAAATGTGGAGCTGCGCTTGCCACTTATTATCACTAAGAACCTCGCAGACTTTTGACTAATACTGTAGCAAGGAATTATTCAGCATATTATCAATTTTCCTCAAAGAGAGTGGATTTGGCTTGGGATCGTTATCTGCTGGTGGCCTCAAGAATTCAGTACGTGATATCAGCGGTTTTGACATACGCTGCGAAGTTTGATCAACCACTAAGATTCCGAAAAATTGGAAGGACTTTCTTCACAATACACAAGTTTATATTTATAGATACATACACTTTTTTTTATATAAGTTAAGTAACAATTATTATTATTTTATTATATTAATTACCGACGACGAGTTTTATAAATTACTTTTGTCTCGTAGCCATGGAATCGGACGTGGTAGACGTTTATTTGACTTTTGTTACGTGATCGTGATTGTAAATCTGACAGTTTGTGTTAGTTTGATATTAAAAATACTTTTACACCGTTGGTACATGGTAATGGGATCATTTAGTCAAATTTAATATTGCACTTTTTATTACAATTGTGCGAAGCTAATCATCAAATAATTATTACACTGAAAATTTGAGCTCGATCCGATATGTAGTTCCAGAAATATATTGCTTTAAAATCTAATTCTTCATAAGCTGAGGCGATCGAATCGCTAAAGTAAATGTCTCCACAGTCCGACCTCGGTTACCGAATAACCTTGCCCACCGCAATCGAATGTCAGTGTTAGTATTATAGTACAGTAGTACCTAGAAATTTTCGTCGAAAACCCGACATCTAAATATACTCATATTATCAAAAATACGAAACTGCGACGCCCGTACCATGTCGATACGGAAAGAGGAAGACTTGTAGTTGATCCGCATCGTAAATCGCGTGCCGAAATTCGAAAATTCTGCTCGACACGAACGAATCAAAATTGACATTTTTGTCATTTTTCTATTAACCTACATGTTATGTTTTATATAAACTATTTCTTATCTGAATAACAGATGAGAGTATTCATTTCTTATGCCGGATCTTAGACTACTAGACAAGCGGGTCAGCTACGTCTACGTCTCCCGATGCGATAGAGACATTGACGTCACACAGCTATAACATGAAAGCGCCTCGTGTTGATATGATTAATTTTGAAGCCTATAGAGACCCTAGAAAATTCTTTTTTTTTTTTCATTTCTCTATGGAATTAAGAGATCTTTCAGAAAAAGAAATAAGAAAATAATGCTAAATGAGCCCATTATAAATAAAATAATAATTCTTGAATTTGTAATATGTTTTATTTTGTTTTCAGCCCAACTGAGAGTAAATTAAATCAATTATGTGCATTTAAAAGCTAGACGTAATTTATTCGCTGGTAAATTTTAAAAGAGGGTAGCTTGCGTTTATTCAGTGTAAAACTGTTGTCATTGGTTAAAATTAAAAAATTCGCGAAATGTCATTGGTCTATAATTTATGAGGGAAATAATTGTGCAAAAATCACTTTCGGAAATGTAACATACTATTTGAGGTAATTCACGCTATTGCCAAGAAAGGGACCTGACAATTCTTAATAAAATATATACAGGTTAGATCTCGGGTCGGATACTTTAAATAAATAAAAGACAGGAAAATAATATCCGGATTGTGGTTGACAAGGATGAAAATTTGATACAATTTTGGTAAAAAAATACACAAAGTGATCACTGAAAGGAATAAGATAATTAATGAACAGAAGGTGTCAAATAGAGAGGGGAGATTCTTGCAAATAATTTTACAAATTCTTTATATTCCTCGCTTACCGAAGGGAAGTAATGTAATAGTGAAAAAAATCACAATTCCAGATTACTTAGAATTTTCCATTGAGTTAGAAGGACGAAAGAAGCAGTCACGTGATCAAAAATGGCATCACTGTCATTTTGTTTTTACGTCAAATTTTGACAGTTTGTTTTCCGTGCGATTTATTGTGATTTTAATGGTAGTTTGTTAAATTTTTGACAACAAACATTAAAAGGACTATGGTGTCGTGTGCTAAAAGAAGTTGCTCTTCTAGAGATGGTGTTGACAAGAAGAAATTAACGGGAATAACATTTCATAGGCAGTGTAAACAACAAACAGAGCCGTATTAAATTATTAATTAAATGTTTTTTTAATATATTCTGGTTATATGTTTCGTAAAATAGAAAATAATGATTTATTTTAGGATAACATTGCACATTTTATATATCAAGGTCAATAAAAATTATTGCATATTTTGTCTATAATTTTTTAAATATTAGTTAAGTGTATCATAGTTAATAATACACGCAAATTAGATTAAAAAACACTGAATAGGAGAAATAATTTATGAAGTAATAATATTTGAGATGCGTACTCTAGATAGGGTTAGAAATAGATACCCGAAAAGTTCCCCCCCAATTTAGGGTGGAATGTCTCTTTTTTTGCAAAAACCCTAACGGGGACTTAAAGCTGGTTTTTCACCTTGAGTGAAAAGTTCCCCCCCAATTTAGGGTGGAACGTCTCTTTTTTCGCAAAAACCCTAACGGGGACTTAAAGCTGTTTTTTCACCTTTATTTTGTAAAGCGTTCGTCGGAAGAGAAAAAAGTATATGAAATACAAAATTTGTCGTTAAATTCTACATAAAAAATGTCCTATTAATCGTGTAGCTTATCCTTACCTATTTCGCGCTAACAGAGGGGTAGTAGTTTTGAAGCGCACAGTTAAAAATCAATCCTATTCGAAGTTTCACAGCAAATATCTTATCTCTGTATGATATTTTCAATAAATAAAAAAAAAAATAAATAAAAAAAATTCATTCCTGTGCATTTTTCTCGTTAAAGTAACCTGTTTGAAGATATTCGTTATGAAACTTCGAATAGGATCGATTTTTACCTGTGCGCTCCAAACTAACCCCCTGTTCAGACGCTGTTAGCGCGAAATATGTGAGGGTAAGCTACAAGGTTAATAGGACAGTTTTTATGCAGAATTTAACGACAAATTTTTTATTTCCTATACTTTTTTCTCTTCCGACGAACGGTTTATAAGATAAAAGTGAAGAACCAGCTTTAAGTCCCCGTTAGTGGTGGTTTTTTGCAAAAAAATTGGGGGACCTAAAATGTCTAATTTGCGTGGACTATAAGTATATCATAAAACTACAGAATAACTGGTGATATACAGAGAGCATAGAATATGAAGCTTTATTGGATCATGATTATTTACCTGATCAAGTTTCAGAATTTTCCAAATATGTTATAGCATATATTGCAGGATATGTCTTTCATATTTTAAAGAAAAAAATTAAATGTGAAGAATGTGTAAACGCCTTAGTGAATAACGAAAAGGATTTAAAACTTTTTTCTTTTATAGATAAAAAAAATATATCTACAATATCCGTCACAATATGTTTGTCTAAAATCGGAAAAAATTATAAAATGCAAACTTTGATGCCATGTTTTTTCTGCAGAAGTTGTAGTGGGTTTTGGTTTAGGGGAATTTGTACATGAAAATATATTTTTTAACTTATTGATGCACAGTTTTGATCAATCGTCTTTAGACAGCCATATAGTGTTGTTAATAAAAGCAATAGCCAAGAAGTATGTAAATATTTGACTATTATTTAAGTAAAAATACAATTAATAAGTCTCAAAGTATTATTAACTTTTATGTTCGATATTAAAGATACTTGGTATTACAGTTCCTACCTTATGGCTGTTGTTGGTAGCCTCGCATGGAATTCTTGGTTTCGTGTTCGGCAGGAACTGCAGCTACTGATAGTGGACTGTCGGGGAACACTGAACACAAATTTTAGTGCACTAATGCACCGTATAAATTATGGGTTTAAATTTGCACTTCAATGATGCGGGTAAGCGATCGCTCATATGAACATGTATATGAGTCGGTTTGCTACTGTAAACCTAAAATTTTTAGAGGACTCTCAGATTCCAAGTCAAACGAAAAATTGACATTATATAAATCTGAGCTAGGCAGATGGGATAATAAACGTGGATCGTTCCTGGCCCATTTTCTAAGTTGAAAGTCACCCGATTTTAATAAAAGAATAAGTTCCCTTTGAAGGGCGATGGCTTGTTCGTAGGTATTAGCACCAGTGACTATGTCGTCCACGTCCGTATCTGTGGATAAGATTTTAGCAGCGTGCGGCAAATTTTGGTTTTCATCTTGCGCTAATTGTAAAAGGGTACGGAGCGCGAGAAAGGGGGAAGATGAGACTCCATATGTAACCGTATTTAATTTATAATCCTGAATAGGATTATTAGGAGAAAATCGCCATAGGATGCGCTGAAAATCTCTATGGCTTTGATTGATCAAAATCTGTCTGTACATCAGAGGTCATTAAATATATATTAATTTGTTTATTTTGTGTTTTTTTTTTGAATATGTTTATTCTAATTCTTTTTGCTAAAAATCTTGCATTTATTGAATTCACCATTTTTTTGCGTTATTCAGATAGGTTGTCTCGTCGGGGTACAAAGTTCTTATAATTTTAAATAGTCCGGATCTGGAAAAACCACCATTTTGTTCCTACATTTAGCCACGCCTACCGGTGTCATTTCTGTATAGGAAATTTGTACAGGATGGCATCTCCTTACATTCTAACTCAATGGGATTTTTACATTTCAGATTTGGATTATGAAAATTTATTCAGTCCGTCTATCGGTCGGTCTCTTGACACTATATCTATAGCTAAAAAAAATATTTGACTGAGAAAAATAATATTCGGCAGGCAAATAAGGCTTATTGCCATGGAAAAAATCTGGTATATTTTAATCGAAGAATATAATCGCTAAACATCCCAAAAAATAAGGAAGAAATGTTACGCAAAACAATAATATTTGACATGTAGTTAACACAACTGCTAAGGAAGAAACCTATTTTAGTTTTAGTGAAAAAGATATATGGTCACTAAAAGAATATAATAGTTAACTGGACTAAAAACGACAACAATTGACGGAGGATGTATAGAGTAGACTCTTGATTTATGAACTACTCTAGGAAAAAGTGAGACCATGACGTTGAAACAAGGCCGCGAATTTCCCGAAAATGAGTTGTGCCTCTAAAGAATAATTTCTAGGATACAAACATCCCATTCCGTCGAATTTCGACCTGCTCAGCTAGTTAGTTTTATTTTTATTGCATTGTCTTTATTTAAAAGTTCCGGATCTTCCAGGATTTCTTAGAATGCAACGTCTAAGTGAATAGACTATCCGATCAAAGTATAGTTAAAAAAAAACTAAAAAGTACACTTTTTGGTATAATATTATTGTACTGTTACCAGAACCACGTGTATGTAAAATTTTAGGGCAATTGGAAGCTTGTAAAAATGATGAAAAAATTACAGTTTCTTAAGTCGTACAAAAAAAAATAATTTATACATGTCCTTCCTACGCTTTCGTAATCAACACACCTTGGTGTTTTACGCCATTTTTATACATATAAATTTGGTTTTAGTTTAAAATATAAATGTGATAAAAATATATGCCTCGAAAGGTCATAGCTTGTGACCCATTCGGATTAGAGAATAGTTTTATTTTATTTATAGGACAAGGATGACGGTTGGTATTTCAAGAAATCTGAAGTGACGTTTTTCGGCAAACTTGTTTTATAGCACACATGTATAAAACGTAATATAAAAATAATTTATACGAATGATAAGAATAATTATTTGTCTAAAATTAATAATAGTCCAGTAAACAAAAACCAAAATGAAGAACGGCTGAAGCACGGCACACGATATTTTTCATTAAAAAGCAAAAAATATTTATATTGTCATTCGAATCGTCATTGAAAAAAGTGAGACTGAATTTTGAAAATTCCGTTTTTTTTAATATCTCGAGAAATATTGATCGGACAAAATATACTTGCGTTATTTTTTGAAGAGGAAATTTAGAAAAAAGATCATTTGATTTTTTTTTTCGTAGAATAAAATTTTTGATAAAATGAAATTTAAAAAGGTACAACAGAAATCTTATATATAAACTTTTACTTTTTTTTATACTTTCATGTTTAATATATGTAAGTTTCTAAATTGTACACTTCATCTAATTTTGAATAAAAATCCAAATAAGAAATGAAAGACAAAATTTTTAAAAAAGAGGAAATATATTTTAAAATTTCCTTTGTTCAAGTTTAATAATAATTGTCCTCAACAACGTCTTTATTTCCCTATTCTAATGAAATTTGCTCATCATCAAAATAGGCCGGGAGCCCGCGTATAAAATGACTGACTATCCGGCGAACTTTGAAAATAAGAAAAATGGATTGTTCTCATATAAGTTAGCAATGAATGGACCGTCAGCTGGTTGGGTAGCGGTGGGGGTGGTTGTCAAAAGGTTGAAAACACGTAAAAAAAATTGAGAAAAAAAACTATCCGGCGAATGCTGAAACTTATATGAGGGAAAGATTATGTTGTATAATGAAAGTAGAATATAGTCAGCTGGACGGGGGGCGGTGGATTTACCGTCAGCTGATCGATCAAACAAGTCCAAAAACACGAAAAATTTAAATTATTCGGCGAACTTTAAAATTTGGGTAAGTATAAGATAATATTTACACTGAGATTCACGAAAAACATAGTCAGCTGCAAGTATGTGGGTGGAAAAGTCGTCAGCTGGTACAGAACAGTGCTGAGTGTTGATCACCTGCGAGGCAGCGCCCATCACCTTTCTTGCATCAGCTGACGACTTTTCCACCCACATACTTGCAGCTGACTGTGTTATCGTTAATCTTAGTATGAATATTATCATATTCCCGAATTTCAAAGTTCGCCATAAAGATTTAATTAGTAATATCAATATTGATAACTTAATGTTTGAAAACGTGCGTGCGGCACTCTTGAGTTTCTTTTTTAAATTTGAATAAATATTCACTTTATTATTAACATACATTATTTTATGAGAATACAAATTAATACATTCGTACATTTCAAAATTATACAGGATGATCTGCTCAGAAAATTTATTTAGTTTAGTGAAAATAAAAATAAATTTATTCGGCTTTCGATAACAGATTTTCCTCATTCTCATTTTCATCCAACTCATCACTCTCTTGGTGCTCAGTGGGTGAAAGATCACTTTTCTCTTTGTCACTCGCATCTAAAAAAAATAATTATTTATAAAAAATTCATTAAGATTATAATAGGATGAAAAGTGAAAAGCACAAAAAATGATATAATACCTTCAGTATTTTCGGCATCTCGGATAATCATTTCCACTTATAGAGGTAATTGATCTCCATCAAACCACTTGCAAGTTAAATTTGTTTTCCTCAAGCTGTCACCCATAACCAAGGGATCTATTGTAGATGGCACTTGTTTGTGTGCGTTGTTCCAAATCGTATACATACATACACAGTTCTTAAAACGTGCTGTACAAGTTCCGATTTTGACGAAGGCGAAAGAAATGCATCAAAATTTTTGTGTGGTAACCGAAATTCGTTATTATTTTCGCTAAATTTATACACCTTAGTGAAGGTAGCTACACGAGCATCATTGACGTTTTTTATAGCTTTAAACCCATACATCGTGCAAATAAACTTCTCTATTATGTTAACGACATTATTTAGGTTCTCCTCTGGTAAATTATTCAAACTTTTAAATGCTTCAATAAACTCTTGATCTTTTCTTAATATAGTAAAAGACTTCTTTTTTCTTTCTTGAAAAATACGGGATTATAACCACATCTCGCGAAACCGTGGAAAGCGGGCAATGCGTTACACAAGTCGTTGACAAGTGCTGAATACAAATCGTTTAGATATAAAAATCGTTCTTTATTTCCTACGTTTCTTTATTTCCATTTTTATCCAAATTTTCACATTATTATGTATATTTTTCATGTTTCCCAGCATTATGATAGGAATGTCATTATCTGAACTTATGACTACACTGGTGTTCTCATTTATACGTGAAAAATCATTTTAGTGTCCGCCTCCTCGTGACTAGAAAACGATAAGCTTTCCAGGGCTTCTTAGGTGATACTAGATTAAATATAGTTGTTTCGAACTCAATAACTATAGCAGTTTTCACTATTTAGGTATAGGGTTTTATTACCTACAAACGGAGCCATTTCATCACTTGCCCAATACATTGAAATAAACTTGATTAGAGCTTCTAAAAGAAGTTATTGAAGCATTTAAGAGTTTGAATAATTTACCAGAGGAGAACCTAAATAATGTCGTTAATATAATAGAGAAGTTTGTTTGCACGATGTATGGGTTTAAAGCTATAAAAAAACGTCAATGATGCTCGTGTAGCTACTTTCACTAAGGTGTATAAATTTAGTGAAAATGATAACAAATTTCGGTTACCAGACAAAAATTTTGATGCATCTCTGTCGCCTCCGTCGAAATCGGAATTTGTACAGCACGCTTTAAGAACTGTTGTATGTATGTATACGATTTGGAACAACGCACACAAACAAGTGCCATCTACATTAGATCCCTTGGTTATGGGTGACAGCTTGAGGAAAACAAATTTAACTTGCAAGTGGTTTGATGGAGATCAATTACCTTCATAAGTGGAAATGATTATCCAAGATGCCGAAAATACTGAAGGTATTATATCATTTGTGCTTTTCACTTTTCATCCTATTATAATCTTAATCAATTTTTTATAAATAATTATTTTTTTTAGATGCGAGTGACAAAGAGAAAAATGATCTTTCACCCACTGAGGATCAAGAGAGTGATGAGTTGGATGAAAATGAGAATGAGGAAGATCTGTTATCGGAAGCCGAATAAATTTATTTTTATTTTCACTAAACTAAATAAATTTTCTGAGCAGATCATCCTGCATAATTTTGAAATGTACGAATGTATTAATTTGTATTCTCATAAAATAATGTATATTAATAATAAATTGAATATTTAATTAAATTTAAAAAAAATCTTTATGGCGAACTTTTAAATTCGGGTATATGATAATATTCATACTAAGATTAACGATAAACACAGTCAGCTACAAGTATGTGGGTGGAAGAGTCGTCAGCTGATGCAAGAAAGGTGATGGGCGCTGCCTCGCAGGTGATCAACATTCAGCACTGTTCTGTACCAGCTGACGACTTTTCCACCCACATACTTGCAGCTGACTATGTTTTTCGTGAATCTCAGTGTAAGTATTATCATACCCGAATTTTAAAGTTCGCAGAATAATTTAAATTTTTCGTTTTTTTGGACCTGTTTGATCGATCAGCTGACGGTAAATCCACCACCCCCCGTCCAGCTGACTATATTCTACTTTCATTATACAACATAATCTTCCCCTCATATAAGTTTCAGCGTTCGCCGGATAGTTTTTTTTTCTCAATTTTTTTTTACGTATTTTCAACACTTTGACAGACACCCCCACCGCTACCCAACCAGCTGACGGTCCATTCATTGCTAACTTATATAAGAACAATCCATTTTTCATATTTTCAAAGTTCGCCGGATAGTCAGCCATTTTATACGCGGGCTCCCGGCCTAAAAGCAACATATTCGATCATGGTCAGAAAATTTTTACAAAGTTCAGTACCCAGTATACTGATGTAAGAGTCCTGTTTTTTACATGTACAGGACTCTCTTAAATATCCGTTTTCGCACTTGTCATTAGTTTTAGGATTTCTTTCTTACACCAACTCCAATCTTCTGCTGGTAATTATTAGAAAGCCATTGATGAACCTGTAGATATATACTCTTTAAAAATGTTGTATCGCAGCACCAGATGTGGATGGTGAGCTTTTAAGCTTTAACAGCTTTCCATTTTATGCGCATATTGTTGACTACATTTGCGGTGCAATTTTATGGACGTTGTATTGCGGTAATGTTTCATCCTTACCAGTTTTTCTCTCATAATTTATCTGTGTCTAGGTGATTTTAAGGACCTCGTAAATAATTAGTATAAGTAATTTTTGCACAAACACATTGTAAATTGACTTACGTATTCATGTAGATACGGATTGAAGTCATAAACTAATATAAAAAATATAAATAAATGTATTTTTATACTTTCGGTGTATATCAAATGTGATTCCCATGTTAAAATTTTTGATGTTCTAGTATAGATTCTACAGTTTGTATTGTTTTCTATTGTGTTTCGGGAACTTTCGTCGATTTGTTCAGTTGATGTTAGGCATTAGTGGAAGTATAGTGATGCAAGAAAAGTTGAAAATTTTTATTGTTCAAATAGTCTTAGAATGTCATAAAACGTCGAGATTTTAAGTTTGTGCGAAAAAATAATTTATGTCTGTCTGTCGGCCTGTAACGTTCTTTTCTGCGCACGATCACTCTGGAAGCACTTAAGATATTGACTTGAAATTTGAGACACGTATATATTTTAATGAGACCTGGAAATAGATTATATTCTGATCTTATTCCGTTGAAGGATTGGGGGTAAATTGGGGTAAATGGGTATAAATTTGTTATTATTAAAGGAGGTGACACCTTTGATTCTTGTACACACACTAAATCACAATTTTATTTTTTTTACCCCCTTTAATAATGGGGTGTGGGTGGCAATGGAGGTGGCTAATGTCAAAAAATTTTTTAAAACCTTAGCTTCTTTTATATATATGCTAAATACCAATTTTATGGACTTTAACTTGCTTGAATTGCCTATTTACCCTCATTTATCCCGATTGATCTCCAACCCTTCAACGGAATAAGACCAAATATAATCTAGTTCCAGATCTCGTTAAAGTACATATGTATACCAAAATTCAATATTTTAATCTGTTCCAGAGTAATCGTGCGCCCAAAAAAATTACAGACCGACAGACAGAAATTTTTCTTTTACTCAAACTTAAAATCTCGACATTCTAAGCCTATTTACCTTTTTTACGTTACCACAATTCCACTGGATGTGAGTGATTAAAACAATAATACCGCTGCAGCAAAACTATTCAGTTCGAAATTTGTGTCGACTCCACTATGTGTACGAATAGTCCTTGAACGATCCTTTATTATATTCTTATAATAGTATAATCATTTGGTGGTTCTTACCCGAAAAGTTTTGGAGAAGTCCTGATTTTTTATTCTTTTATGCTTTTTTGGAGTACTGATTGCGAATTTCCTCTTTGCCACCTCGAAAAATTTCGGAAAATATCAAATAAAGCAAAAAAAACAGAGGAAGCCTTTTTTTGTTTTTTTTTTCTTATGGAAACCTTTTCTAAAGTTCTGAATTTTGGTTCTTTTATGTTTTTCGGGGTGTTAATTATGAATTTGTACTTTGCCAACTCGACAATTTTCGAAAAATATAAAAAAATCGCAAAAAAACACACAAAAGTTCCTTTTTTGATTTTGTCCTTATGACATGAAAACTTATGTACTTTTCCAGAAAAATTAGTAAATGCAAAAATAAAATACAGAGAGCAAGTAGAGAACATTACTATTAATAATTTTCTTAAATGTGTAGGAATACAATATACAGGAGAAATATGTACTATGTAATAATTAAACAGATTATTAGAATCGTCTTGGCTGCTTTGTCGCAGAAGTTCCGGGCTGTCCGATGTTCTTGTTGTCTTCATCCAAAAAATTTCGTTTTCCTAGAAAAGACGTAAACAAATGCAATGCTAGGTCAACCTGACTGTATCAAAGTTAAGATATAATACCATGGCAATTGGAATTTTAAAGTAGGTATGTATAGTTCTATGCGCAAATTAAATGTAACAATAAAAATACTTTCTGATTGATTCGCCTGAAGTTCTCGGCCTTGTTCTTGAATTTCTTGGATGTCAGAATCGTACACATCTTTATCCTTGTCCACACCAGCCTTTCGTCTACCTAGAAAAGAAGAAAATCTCTAAAATAGTTTTGTTCATTCAATGCAATTCTATCATGGTGTGTCTAAGGTATAAATCAATCGGAAGTAGGATATTGAAGAGTAATATTCGAAATACCTTCTGATTGTTCTGCTTCAAGTTCTTGATCTTGGTCTTTAATAACTTCGATGTCGAGTCCATACACATGTTCATTCTCGTTCACATTGGCTTTTTCCAAGTTGTCGCAGTTTTCTTCACAATTCAAACAAATTTGCGAATAATATAGACCTACTCTTCTACAGCCACAATTTGCTCGGCAGTCTTTCTTACATTTGCATAAAATGTGATACAATATAGCTTCTGGAGCGGCGAGCTGCAAGGTGGTGACTGGAATGAGGCCTATCTTTTCCACCCGCAGCTTCAATGGGGGGTAGTGAGGCACTGTTAGCTGTGGTCTTGTATGCAGAAGTTATGTAGTGCCTGTACCTCAATTTGTCCATTGAAGCTACCTCTTTATCACCGAACTCGTACAATGCAATAAGCAAACGTTTACCCGCATCGGCAACTGCCTCTTGATTAGCCTCACTTTCTAATGCACTATCACAAACAAAACACACCCGAAGAGACATTACTGCTGCGACGAAGTCTGACTTCGAACTAAATTGCACAATTAAATAGTAACGGTAAGCATTGTTGAGTGTACACTGTGTGATAGAAAACACCTCAAGGCAAACGGCCGAATGGCCGACATATGAATCTACACCTGTTGAACCGGTTTTAAAAGTTATAAAGGGGAAGGGGGAGAGAGAGGGAGTAAAATGATGGGGGAGAGGGTAAATTGTAGGGAATTTTGCCTATTGATTTTCTTCATAGTACTTTTATCAAAAAGGCATTGTTTAAAAAAAAAAAAACAAAAACAAGTACCTGTGCATTTTTTCTCTTTTTTTTTTTGCTTTTTTTGATATTTCTCGAAATTTTTTGAGGTCGCAAAGTGGAAATTCGTAATTGACACCCCGAAAAACAAAGAAAAAGAACAAAAAATCAGAACTTCCAGGTAGAACCGATCTCGACCACTAAATGATTAGACTATAAAATGATAAAGATTTTTAAGAATGTGGTTTTCAAGGCATAAATTTCAAAATTAATGTTGAATGAATTCTCTTATAAATATACAAACAATGATGACATTAAATGAAATCAGAAACTGTCCTAATATATACAGGGTTACCGTTTATATTGTGAACTCGTTTTATCCCGTATAGTACAAAAAAAGCATGCACACAGAAGTTTTGGATATACCGGGTGACACAGGAGATATGTAACACCCCGTAGCATCTTTATTTAAAAAGATATTATTTTGAAATTTACTTAAACTTATATAATGCATAATTGTCCTTTTTTTGGTACAAACAAGAAATTTCTTCCACTTCCGGTTTCACCGGAAGTGACATCTACTTCGTTATTTTCAATGGCACCCTGTATATATTTTTTTCCTATCTGATTCTACTTAAATTTCTCTTTTCAACTATGTATACCAGATGACATTCGTTTTTAAAATGGCTGCTGAAAACCATTTTATTGCACTAAGTCAAGTTGGCTATGGAATGAAATGTGGCGGTACACAATTTTGTGTTTCATATTTGTTTTGTTCCAATCAGATGCCGAAGAGACTTTGTAGAATTTTTACATTAAATAAAAATCTCTAGACTAAATCCCTGAAATCATAAAAACTAAGATAGAAACACTAATTTTAAATTTGACCCATTTGTAAAATATTTATTCATCTTTCACTTTTACCCAATACAATTCGTTGTTGTCTGATTTTGCTTGCTTTTAAATAAAATTGTTTTCGAAGAATCTCAAAATGCTGGCCATTATTTTCCCTGCAGCGTTGAATTCTTGTAACCAGTACCTCTAAGCACATTTTCTAACTGCAATTCAGTAAACTAATTTATTGCTAACCTAACTCCCATTTTTAAGTCTTCCCTATTTTGCAGTGGAGTTTTATAAACCATTTCCTTGAGATGGCCCCATATGAAAAAATCAAGTGGCGTAAAATCCGGACACCTCGGGTGCCATTTAATTGGTAAAAGTGAAATATGAATAAATATTTTACAAATGGATAAAATTTAAAATTAGTGTTTCTATCTTAGTTTTTGTGATTTCGTGGATTTAGTCTAGAGATTTTTTTTTAATATAAAAATTGTACAAAGTCTCTTCGGCTGCTGATTAGAACAAAACAAATATGAAACACAAAATTGCGTACCACGGTTCTTTTGATATTGTAGCACACTAAGCATTAATTACCGCTACATTTCATACCATAGCCAACTTGACTTAATGCAATAAAATGGTTTTCAGTAACCATTTTAAAAATTAATGCCACTTTGATATACATAGTTGAAAAGATGAATTTAAGGAGAACCAGATAGGAAAAAAATATATACAGGGTGCCATTTAAAATAACAAAGTAGATGTCACTTCCGGTGAAACCGGAAGTGGAAAAAATTTCTTGTTTGTACTAAAAAAAGGACAATCACATATTATATAGGTCTATCAAATTTCAAAATAATATCTTTTTAAATAAACATGCTGCGGGGTGTCCCTGTGTCACCCGGTATATTATTAGAATTCGGATTTGTAAAAACAATTGAATGTCAGATACACAAGTTATGTGGTAACCAAATGATTTTTAAATGCAATGCTGTATGTTATTACCTCTCTCTGTATAGATTTTTTATTACAACTGCTATACAGGATGTTCGGCTTTAACTTTCCCTTCCCAACATGGGATTTCGCTTGTTCTGCGATCTGCAACATCGATTAAATTAGAGACAAAATTTGCTTGTTTCTACAACTAAGACAGCGAATTCAACATAATATAATGGGATTTTTTACAATTAATTATTTTTCATTTATTTGCTTTTATCATGATTAGAGAATATTATTTAGGTATTACGCAAATCACAACTTACACACTTTTTTATTTATTATGAAAGTACCTATTTTCTGTATATTGTTGCCCTAATCTGGGCACGCTAATATACTAGTTAGGTAAATACTTTAAAACACTCATTATTGGAGAACCAATCAAAATAACTACTCTTCTAGCTAATACTGACGAAGTATTGAATTACATGATTAGGATTCCTGGCATTTTAAGGCAAAAAAATGTATTGAAGATACTTAAATTATTTATTGAAATTCAGCCATTCACAAGAATTATTGAACCTTACATTCTATTTCAACTCTAGAATAGTTGTACAAGTTTTTTCGAACTCATTAGTTCTCATCAGTAGAGTATAGAAACATTCATTCATTATTTACAAGCCGATTTTTGATTTATTCAAATATTGCCACTACATTAGAGAATGAAATTTCTCCAGTTTGTGAATCTAATGGCACTATTTTAAGGCTGGATAATTTTCTGTTCAATTAATAGAGTTTTCTCTTTTATGGTTTTGTTCCAGGCAACGAGAAACTCGAGGAGTTTGACTTTGACATTAATACATTTCTTGCACTTTCGCGTAAACTTCATCTAGAGCTTCGCCCTTCATAATCCAGTACATAATCTTAGACTTTCAAGAGATTACTTTAGGAGACGATTAAGAAAATAGAAACAGAAACGTACATGTGTGTTATCTCTTATTAGTTACACGAAGAACGATTAATAGATTGTCTACATAAAATATACTTTCTTAAAGGAATAGGATAGACTAAAGGACCTCCCTTACACACCATAAATGGAAATTTGGTATCCGTCAAATTTCTGCAATTTTTGATATGTTGTTCTATTGATCCAGTAGATCAATAGTCTGAGTACAGCCGTGCAAGTGATTTTCACCCCCGAAAAGGGGTGGAAAAGGGTGGAAGGGTGGCTAAATAAAAGAGGGTAGAAGGGTGCGTTTTTGAGACTCGTGCCCATTGAGGCTTTTGATCTACTGGATCAGTAGAACAACATTTCAAAAACTGAAGAAATTTGATTTATACCGGATTTTCATTTGTGGTGTGCGAGGTCGAAAGTACTTTTAATGTTACGGAATTTTTTTCAACCTGTTCATAAAGCTCCTAACAAGTAATGTTAGCAACTTTCAACACAACACGTTTATCAATTACAAAAATATTCGACAAACTATTTAATTCTTTGAAGGATTGGAACTCTTCGGGAGAGCACTTTTACGTAACAATATTTTCGTCAATTATCATAATTTATTCAGAAGAATTCACATCTCAGTTTTTTTAAGGTTTGAACAGTATATTATAGGAGTTTATTTATAATGGTAGGGAGCTAGTAATCCTGGAATCTACAACATCATTATTTATTCGCAAAAAATATTTCTGTTTTAGTATAGTTTTATAATTTGTCTCTGCACCTGCCTCTGAAAATCCTAACCTTTCATTTTTTTTATCAAACAGTATAATTAAATAGACCTTGCCATATGCTCCTTATATAACAATGAAGATGGTAATAACTTATTTGTTGGTTTAAAAATAGATATTAATGCTGACATTAAGCCAGCATCATTTTCCGCAGTCGAAAAACCTTTCTAAATCCAGATTTCTTTTTTTTTTAACTTTATTATTTACTTTTAGCCACGGTTCAAGACGATTTTTGACAATCATTTCTAAAGTTTTAAGAACACATAATGTTAACGACATATCATCGTATGAACTCGAGACATTTGGGTCTATTTTCTTATTCAGCAGTGGAATCATTTTATAATCATTTTATGTTTCAGGGAATTGTTAGATAACATGATACTACCCCTTTCATAGTATCATGGTTAAATAAATAAATAAAAGAAAAGAAAATGCAAATTATGATTACCTATCCATTGAAACTCAGATTACTCAAAAAAAGTAAAACGAATAGAAGTTGCAGTTGGGCGAGGCTGACTGATTAACAGAAGTTTTTTCGAATCTGAGAGACGCTCTATATTACAGCTTCGACATTTGTACATCGTATTTTTGTGTTTTTATTTAAGAATAAAAAAGTTTATTTATTTATTACAAAGAAAAAGGCGCAAGCTAAGCAGCCCAAACAAGTATCCACTAAATCTAACTTAACATAAACTAAAAAACCGCTGCTCAAGGAATCAGTACTTCCAATTGTAGATTGTCTATCTAAGTCTCTCATGACGAAATCAATTTTGATACTATGTTTGCACTCCACTAAGTGGAAATAATTGTTTATGGAACTTTACTAATATAATATTTGAAATCGTCTACCCCAAAAACCCATGGTGGGGGTGGTGATAGGGTGGAGGTAGTAAGGGTGGATAAAGTAAAAAAATATTTTGAGGCCTTTGGTTCTTATACAGACACTAAATCACAATTTTATTTAATTTTTCTCCCTATTTAATAATGGGGTGGAGGTAGTAATAGGGGCGGCTAATGCCAAAAAATTTTTTTGAGATTTTAGCTTCTCTTGTATCTAATGAATACCAATTTTATGGACTCTTCCTTGCTTGATTCACCCCCAACCTTCAACGGAATTTGATCAAAACATAATCTAGTTCTAGGTCTCGTTAACATACTTACGTGTATCAAATTTCAAGCCAATATATTAAACGGTTCCAGAGTAAACGTTCGCACAAAAAAGTTACAGACAGACCGACAGAATTAATTTTTTTTCTCAAACTTAAAATTTTGACGTTCTATGCCTATTTTAACAATAAACATGTTCAATTTTTTTTGCGTTAGGATACTTCCACTGGATGTGGAAATAAGAGAATAAAAATAAAAGATGACTGAAACAAATACTGAGTATTTCATAAAAAAAAACAAATTAAAGATATACATCTGTGTTTCGTTTCTACTACAAGGGCACTAAGAAATAATAAAATTATTCACAATTGTACTTATGTTACGCTAGGAATATGGTATGTTTTGGGTACCGACTTTTAATTTATAATAAAAAATGTAATTAAATAAAGGGTTTCCAGTTGAAGCAAAAGTAGTTAATATCCGTACCACGTTTCTGCTATACCCTGTACACTTAAAAATATTTTTAAGCGCCTCTTTGGACGAAATAAAATGTGTGTTAAAGAAAGTTTTTCTAATTTAAATCGTTCTTGCTCTAGTGAATCGCAAGATACTTACCCGACTACTCGGTATTGTATACAAGTTCCAAAACACAAAAAACAATGTTATTTCGCGTTTTCAAGTCATTACAGCAATTTATCAAAAATAAATTCACTAAAATAGTTACACATTCAAACATGTCTTCCCGCTGGCAACTGTTCAGCATACAGGCGCTTAATAATTGAATTCAAGCGGAAATACTGGAGGGAGTAGCCGATTATGTAAAATTAAAAATTGACAGATAAGTAAATGCCATTCCCGCCTAGGCCAGTTATTATACAGGATGCTTGTGAAGTATAATATAAGATAACTTGTGAATCATAAAAATTTGAATTCATTTTGTCCCCTTTCTCACTCAACGACAGCAATAAATTTATTTTACCAATTTGATTTAATTAAATAGGTACTACTGTTAGTAGTACTAGTATTACATTACATACTATTTTTGTATTTTGCAATCTCTAAGCTTTGAAAAGCATCCGGCTGTATGTTATTTGTTACATTTCTAATTAACCTGAAGTATCTATTATATGTTGTTATTAAAGCTATGTTGGGAAACACTAGATTTTTCAAAAGTGTCACTCCGAATAACGGATATGGCCCAATCTTAGTAAGTATTCCACCATGTTATTTTATATCAACATAAACCAAAATAACCAAATATAGTATACAGTCTCCAAATCCAATGCCAGGGTTGTCCAGTTGGAAAAACACGGACATACATCCATATCCTCCCACCCTTCCCGGTATTGTCTGTGCCGAAGCTAAGGCTCGAACCCAATACAGGACAGTACGATGGGGTCAGTCAACTTGCCCCCCCCCAGTTACTTTTTCTTCTCCAATTTGCTAGCACACAATGTTTAGACGTAGCACACCCTAGCACAACCATTTTTAAAGGTAGCACACCCTCGCGCAAATAATAAATGGGGGTTGTTTTCGGGGGGGGGGCAAGTTGACGCTGCCCCCCCCCCCCAGTTACTTTTTCTTTTCTAATTTGCTAGCATATAATGTTTAGACCTAGCACACTCTAGCACAACAATTTTTAAAGCTAGCACATCCCCGCGCAAGTAATAAATAGGAGTTGTTTTCGGGGGGACCAAGTTGACGCTGCCCCCCCAGTTACTTTTTCTTCTTCAATTTGCTAGCACACAATGTTTAGACCTAGCATACCCTAGCACAATCATTTTTAAAGCTAGCATACTCACAGGGGCGGTAATATACAGGGTGCAATTTTTTTCCTCAGCCCCCTCCTAGTTATTTTTTTTGTCTTGAATTTCCTAACACTACTTTCCAAGCTAACACTCCCACAGGGTCGATAATATACAGGGTAGAAATTTTGTCCCGCCTACAGATATATTACATTTTCAATTATTACTCAGATTACCTTACCAAAAATGGTCACATATATAATAGAGGGTTGAAATTTATTTGTTACCTCGCATGTACTTTTTTTTCTCAAAATTTGACAGCACACAATGTTTGCACCTAGCACAAAAACTAAATAATTAAATAAATAAATAAATAAATTAAACTTTATTGCATGAATAAGTTTTACAATCATTTTAGTAAATAGTATAATAACTCGGATACCCTAATAACACACCACGAATATAATAATAACATACTTAAAATATAATATACAGTGTTTTTCAAAAAGCTCTCATCATGGTGGGAATATTTTTATTATTGTTTCCACGGAAAATTAAAGGGACAGTCAAGTCAACTATTTGAAATTAGAAAAAATGTTCATATAAAAATTGTACGAGATCTAGAGTGATATATTTTAAAATTATTCTGATATCTACAGGATGTTTGACATAGTGGTGGCAAGCATTTACTTGAATTTTTTGATGGAACACTCATTAGTAATTTATATATTTATATTTGACTCCTAGTTCCCTATACTGGCGTATATCATTTTTGAATGTTCACTGCAGAGTTGCCACGTTATTCCATTTTTCTTTTCGATAAAAAAATGCATTAACAACAGTCAAGAATAAAATCTCCAAAAAATGCATTTTCATAAAGGACCCCGCACCTTTTGAATGAAATTTGGCTTTCACTCCTGGGAGCTGACATTTTGCACAGAGGTAGTTCATAACATGCTGATCAAAAGTCTCCATGGTCACAAAAAAATTTTAATAACAGGATTTCGAGATATTGGACGAAGAAAGTCGTAACTTTGTCGATAATAAGACCTTTTTTGGCCAATACCTCGAAATCCTATAATTAAAATTTTTTGCGACCATCGAGACTTTTCATCACCTTGTCATGTCAACAGCAAGCATATGAAGTTAAGGAGGTAGTATGATTATGGCCTTTCACTTAGGGCAGTGGCATTACCAAACTGATCAAATTCGCCAACAATTTATTTTGGCACTAGATTATTTACATCCAAGAAGCGTAATAATTTTTAAATTTTTTAATTTGTAACAGTTTAAAAAAATGGCTGATTTAATCCCAGATGGGACAAGTTCTAGAATTCTAGAATTGGAAAAGATAAAAGAAATTGCATCATGCAGTAGTTGCTTAAGTAGTTACATTATCTTATTTCCACACAAACAGGATTTTCCCAACATTATATTTACGACAATATTTTAGTATATCGGTTATAGAGATTATAAGCCTAAATAATATTTATTAAATGATGCACATGATATACAGGGTGTTGGTATAAATAGTTAACCTTTGTCTTAACTTTTATTAAAGAACAAAAGTTGTCGTTCCCAAAGCATAATTATTTAATTTTCAATTTTTTATAGTAAACGTTGTTGATAATGTACAATCGTATTGAGAGTTGAACACAGAGTCCACCAAAAAATGGAGTCATAATTTGTTTTATAACCTTAAATGCAGTAATTCGGTTTGCAAAACACTTTTTTGCATGACTGGGCCGAATAGTTTAAGAACTAGGATTGAATTTTAAATTAACAAGGAAAAAATTCAAAATCCCACCATAAAATGAACCAAGCTGTTCCTACCCTAGCAAAATACAGGATGAGTCGCCCTAATGACGCAGACATCGCCTGAACCATTTGAAATTGGAAAAAAAATCCTCATATAACAATTGTAGGAGCTCAGAAGTGACATATTTTTACATATTTTAAAATTATTTTTAAATCTACAGTGTTTCACATAGTGGTGGCAGGAATTTCTTAAATCGAATACCCAAATTTTTTTTATAATTTATATTTCAGTCTTAGCTCTCCTCTCATTAAATTTTTTTTGTGACCATGGAGACTCTTGATCAGCATGTTATGAACTACCTCTGTGCAAAATGTCAGCTGTCAGGAAAGCCAAATTTCATTTAAGAGGTGCGGGGTCCTTTATGAAAATGCATTTTTTTTTTAGATTTTATTCTTGACTGTTGTTAATGCATTTTTTTATAAAAAAAAAAATAAAAAATTCAAAAATGATATATGCCAGTATAGAGAACTAGGAGTCAAATATAAATATACATAAATTACTACTGACTGTTTCATCGAAAAATTCAAGTAAGCTTGCCACCACTATGTCAGAACTTCCTGTAGATGTCAGAATAATTTTAAAATATATCACTCTAGATCTCGTACAATTTTTATATTGGATATTTTTTCTAATTTCAAACAGTTGAGGAGATATTGACTGTCCATTTAATTTTCCATGGAAACAATAATAAAAATTTTCCCACCATGATGAGAGCTTTTGAAAAACACTGTATACTATATTTTAAGTATGTCATTATTATATTTGTGGTGTGTTATTACACTTTCTACTAAAATGATTTTAAAAGTTTTTCTTGAAATAAAGTTTCATTTATTTATTTATTTAATTATTTAATTCTTGTGCTAGGTGCAAACATTGTGTGCTGTAAAATTTGAGAAAAAAAAGTGCATGGGGGCTAACAGATAAATTTCAACCTTCTATATTAACCTCTCTATTTCAACCCTCTATTATATTATGTGATCATTTTTGGTAAGGTAATCTGAGTAACAATAGAAAATGTAATTTATCTGTGGGCGGGACAAAATTTCTACCCTGTATATTATCCACTCGGTGGGAGCGTTAGCTTGGAAAGTGGTTGTGCTAGGGTGTGCTAGGTATAAGCACTGCGTGTTAGAAAATTCAAGACAAAAAAATAACTGGGAGGGGCCTGAGGAAAAAATTTACACCCTGTATATTACCGCCCCTGTAGGTATGCTAGCTTTGAAAGTAGTTGTGCTAGGGTGTGCTAGGTCTTAATAATATATGCTAGCAAATTCGAGAGGAAAAATAACTGGGGAGGGCTAGCGTCAACTTGACCCACCCCGAAAACAACCCCTATTTATTATTTACGCGGGGGTGTGCTAGCTCTAAAAATGGTTGTGCTAGGGTGTGCTAGCTCTAAATATTGTGTGCTAACAAATTGAAGAAGAAAAAGTAAGTGTGGGGGGCCAGCGTCAACTTGGTCCCTCCCCGAAAACAACCCCCATTATTATTTGCGCGGGAGTGTGCTAGCTTTAAAAATTGTTGTGCTAGGGTGTGCTCGGTCTAAACATTGTGTGCTAGCAAATTGGAGAAGAAAAAGTAACTGGGGGGGGGCAGCGTCAACTTGCCCCCCCCCCCCCCCCCCCGAAAACAACCCCTATTTATTATTTGCGCGCCCAGTACGATGAGTGTATTTGCCACAGAGGGACGGCACTAGACTGGTACCAGACATGATTGATTCCCCAGTCCGAGAATTATTAAAAAATCTAGGAATCCAGGGGGGCACTTGGGAGCACAGTTCGTTTTGAAGGGGCACGTGCCTTTGCAGCCCCCCCCCCCCCCTTGGTGCCGTTATATGTACCAAATTGGAAATCAAAATTTTAAGTCTAAGAGGATTTATCATGTTTATAAGGAATAATCTACAACTACGCGATATATACAGTTTTTATTCGATATTTGAATTCAGCATGTTATGAAACGAGTTTTTCCACAAACATTTTTTTCCACAATTTTTATATACTTATTTAATTAAATCAAATATGTAAAATAAATTTATTGCTGTCGTTGAGCGAGAAAAGGGACAAAATAAATTCAAATTTTAATGATTCACAAGTTATTTTATATCATACTTCACAATCAACCTGTATAATAACTTGCTTAGGTGGGAATGGCATTTACTTATGTGTCAATTTTTAATTTTACATAATCGGCTACTCCCTCCAGTACTGCCACTTGAATTCAATTATTAAGCGCCTGTATGCTGAACAGTTGCCAGCAGGAAAACACGTTTGAATGTGTAACTATTTTAGTGAATTTATTTTTGATAAATTGCTGTGATGAATTGGAAACGCGAATTGACATTGTTTTTTTGTGTTTTTGTACAACTTGTATACAATAACCATTATTCGGGTAAGTTTATTGCCTTTCATTTGAGTGGCATTCCTCGATAGAGCAAGAACGGTTTAAATTAGAAAAACTTTTTTTAACACGCATTTTATTTCTTCCAAAAAGGCGCTTAAAAATATTTTTAAGTGTAACAGAAACGCGGTATGGATATCAACTACTTTTGCTTCAATTGAAGCCCCCATATTTAATTACATTTTTTATATAAATTAAAAGTCGTTACCTAAAACATATCATATTCCTAGCGTGACATAAGCACAACTGTAAATATTTTAATTATTTCTTAGTGCACTTTTAGTAGAAGCGAAACACAGATGCATATCTATTTTTTTGTGTGGATCACTCAGTATTTGTTTCAGTCATCTTTTATTTTTATTCTTTTTACTTCTACTTCCAATACATCTCTTAGATTCTACAGATAAAGCACAAAACGGTATAATTTTTCAAAGTTATTATACCATTTCAACTATATCCATTTTTTAAAGTAAATAAGTCATGATACTGCCAGAAGTGCTCTACAGAATAATTAATGGACACAAAAAGTCTACTAAGAGATTGTGAATAAAAGGGAAAAGAAATATAGAGAAGAGTAACAATAAAAAATTATGGTTTAAAAAACTAAAAAACACGGTTTCATGAGTAGCGCACTAAAAAGTAAAAAGTAAAAATTAATTAATTGATTGATTAATTATTTTAAATTTAAAAGCGTGTGGCGCACTTATAGCGATATAGGCATAATGGTCAAAATGTAAATGTAGGTAGACCGCTATAGCGCCACACGCTTTTAAATTGAAAATAATTCATTCATTCATTCAATATCTTTTACTTTTGAGTGTGCTACTCATGAAAGCGTGTTTTTAGTTTTTTTAATTAAATTATATATTTTTTTTGATGGCATAGTGTATACACTCGGACGTTGTATTTTGAAATACTCACGAAGGTGCGCCATCGCCATTTCTTATATATTATATTGTTTTGTATTGTCTCCAGAATTGCATAATTATGTTTCAAATCGATACGACAATTAAAAGTGGATGAAAAGTGAGTTGTAAGATTTGCTTACAATGTTACATTACAATCTTACAAGTCAAGCTATACTCCAGTCAGTATGTCTTTTGAGGTCGACAGTCGTCCGACGTCAGCGAGCTTTTGGTGGGGGGGGGAGGGTCATTGGCAAGTGTATTGATGAATTGTCGGCACATTGCGCGACCAAGGTTTGTCGCCATCTTAAAAAAAAAAAGGTTAAGAACCATTTTTTAAAATATCTTAGCTTCTGTTGAGACTACATAAAAAACGCATATGGTATTTTAAAACGCGTGAAATTTCTCATGTTTTATGTGCTATACATTTTTTTGTAGGGCTGATAGCTTTTTGTATATTGCGAAAGAAAGTTTGAAATGAGGACGCTGCTCGCGGTTTTTCTCATTTTTCTTCATATGGATAATTTCTACGAGAAAATTATTCTATATAAAAATTGTAGAGCAGGAGAAAACCTACAGCTTCATTTTAATTTTTATTTTCAAACAATCCTTTGCCCTACAGAGCACATGACTGTACAGTAAAGACGAATGCTTTACATTTATTGTACGGCCACTGTATAATACAACTGGTATGGAACGCGGCATGACTTTCTTATATCTTACTTGGGCAATAACTACTTTTCGAATTGAACAGTCGAATTTACGTTGCTGTTTTTTCTCCGTTAAGAAAATCGATCAAAAATAAACTAATAAAAAAAAATCTTCAGAACGATTATGAAGGTCGAGGAAACAACGTTGTAGAGATTACATTTTCAATGAAGCCGTGGTGGTATCGACGATTCAAGAAAAGTTTTTAACCAACGAATAAAATGGGAGTAAGTTTATAAAAATGTTTCTGAAATACTTGAACATAAGAGCCACCCACACAGGTTCAAGAAGACGTCGATAGCGAGATAGTAAACAAAGCTATTAGGCATGCTTCAATTTACGATTCCGTAGTAATCGTAGGCGAGGACGTCGATCTTCCCGTGTTACTCCTGTTACTGATAGGTCTGGCCCGTGACAAATCGAAAGTGTTTTTCAAAGAAACCCACGATGGAAAATTTGCCAAGAAACTGTACTCAATATCAAGCGTTCGATACGATGTCATAAGCGACAACATTCCGTTTCTACACGACTTCAGCGGGTGCGACACAACTTCCTCTGTTTTTGATTTGGCAAATGGAAATTCATCACTACTTTGAAGAAAAACCATCATTTCCAAAAATCTTTGAAGAAAAAAAACTTTCCTCCGAACTTCTCCTCACCATAGCAGGAGAAAAATCCTTTCTTGCTTTGTACAAAGAACATGAAGCACAAGAAAAGTTAAATTTGCTACGTCCCAAACGCTTTGTAAGAGCAACTACAAAATTAAAAGCGAACCTTGCATCACTTCCACAGGCATCGCATGTAGCCTGGAATAGTATATTGTGTATTTAGGTGTGAAAGAAATACATTCCCGGACTACGATGCAAATTGCTGGCCGAGGCGCTGGCCGAGGCCAATAAGCATCGAAGTCCGGGAATGTGCTTTCACACCGAAGTACACATACTATTTTTTCTGAAATCACAATCAATATTATTATAAATTAAGGAATTTGTGTTAATGCATAACATTTCTTCATTACAATCTAACTGCTTACTAATAAGTGCAATTTTAATGTGAGTTGGTTTGTCTGCATGTATTTATTTTTTCTGAAATCGATCGGCAATGTCTACATTTTCGGCGCGATTTCAGATCGAAAAATGCACAATTCCAGTATTTTAGTCCGTTGCTAAGAAACTATCACAAAACAGACTGGAAAAATCCGTTGCCAAGCAACGATCAACAAAACCGTCAGATTTTATATAAGTGACATTTTCCGCTGTCATTCTGAAGTAAGACAATTTGACTTTGTAATTGCCAATTCATGTGTAATTAATGTACATTTATAGAATTTAATTGTTATTACCAGTAAGTAATAAAATTCTTTAAGGTAAACACACTATTTTATTCCCTGTGCGTGAAGATATAATCAAGGCGTGTGACAAATTCTTTGCCGCACGATGTTTTCTGCACTCATTTTGAAGTTAGAAAATTTGGCTTTCAGCGCAATCGTAGAAAAAAGCTTTTATTTGACTTGCAATGTTTGTTTGTGTATTTGTATGTGTGTTTGTTAGTTTAGGTCAAATTTTGCAAGCTGAATTTCGACTAGTTCTAATTAAGCTAGAGCTTTGAAATTTGGCACACATGTATAGGTCTGGTGACAATGCAACATAGTATAGACATTATCGGTTTAAGTCCAATATGGCGGACGTCCCAAGATGGCGGATCGGCTTCTTAGTCATAACCCCCTGTATATGGGTATCAAATGAAAGGGTTTGATGACTAAAATACAATAAACAATGTGACGTCATTCTAAGTCCAATATGGCGGACGTCCCAAGATGGCGAATCGGCTTTTTAGTCACAACCTCTTTGATATGGGTATCAAATAAAAGGGTGTGACGAGTAAAATACGATAAAGTTTGTGACGTCATTCTAAATTCAATGTGGTGGACGTGGGAGAGGTGGGAAAGAGATGAGGAAGGGGTGGGAAGAGGTGGGGAGAGGTGGGGAAGGCGTGGGGAAAGGTGGAAAAGAGGTGGGGAGAGGTGGGAAAGGGGTGGTAAGAGATGGGGAAGGGGTGGGACGAGGTGGGGAAGGGATGGGATGAGGTGGGAAGGGGTGGAAAGAGATAGGAAGAGGTGGGAATAGGGTGGGATGAGATGGGGAAGGAAGAGATGGGGAAGGGGTGGGAAGAGTGGAAAAGTTGTGGATAGAGGTGGAAAGAGGTGGGAAAGGGGTGGGGAGAGGTGGGGAATGGGTGGGAAGAGGTAGGGAGAGGTGGGGAGAGATGGGGAAGGGAAGGGAATAGGGTGGAAAGAGGTGGGGAGAGATGGGGAAGAGGTGGGAAAGGAGTGGGAAGAAGTGGGAAGTAGTGTTAGAGTGTGAGTGTGAGAAGATGGGTGAGGGAAGGGGTGGATGGCGATGGCAAATGAAAGGGTTTTGTCTGTCCGTAAAATAAGTAGACTAAAAAGTAAAAAATAAAATTATGTAAAAAAAAATATTTTTAAGAAAAAGCTTTTATTTGAAAAAACTACTAAAAGGTAAAAATATATTTTTTTAAATTTATACACCTGGAGACCAAAAGATTTAGGGGCGGTCAATTAATCAAAGTAACTATACAATAGCGCTATATGACCGCCCCCAAAGCTTTTGGTTTCCAGGTGTATAAATTTTAAAAAAATTATTTTTACCTTTTAGTTTTTTCAAATAAAAGCTTTTTCTTAAAAATATTTTTTTTTATATAATTTTACTCTACCTGAAATCACGCCGAAAATGTAGACATTGCCGATCGATTTCAGAAAAACATATTTTCAGGACGTACCTTCAAGTGCAAACGCAGCTTGGAAATTCTCACAATCCGGAGAAATGGGGATGGACCAAGAAAAATTGTGGGCTAGAACAAAAAATCATCACAGAAATAGCTGCACCTGATGGACTTCTAAAATGATTAGCCAGTAAATTCAAAGGGAACTGCGGAACAGCTTGTGGTTGCCTCAAAACTAGAATGAAATGCTCCGTTATATCTAACGTTACAGGATTCTCTAAAATCTGTGTGCAGGACGACATCAACAACGAATCTGACGAAGAGAACGAATAAACTTCTATCGATCGACAATGACAATTAAGATTAAGCCGAGAAGTAATGCACGGGCGGTTCCAAGAGTGAGTAAAAATCTCATACTACTCTGCCGCACAACATCTAGGTGGGTGTTTTTTGAGGATTTTCCCTCCTTCACACACAAAAAAACTAACATGTCGACTTTTGCTTCACGCTGCAGTGCAAACTATTGTTTGAAAATAAAAATAAAACTGAATCTGTAGGTTTCTTCCTGCTCTACAGATCTCATATTGAACTATTTTCTCGTAGGAGTTATTCATATCGAGAAAAATGCGAGAAATCGCGAGCCGTGCCCCCATTTCAAATTTTCTTTCGCAATAAACAAAAAGCTATCAGTCCTACGAAAAATGTATAGTACATAAAACACGACAAATTTTACGCCTCTACGAATTTCCCAATGATGCTCGGGCTAAGCGGGTCACTAACGAAACCGTGTGAGGGTGTAGTAGGGTAGTTGGGGTTACTGCTCTGGGAACAGTGGACTGTAGGGATTTTTGATGTTGTGGTAAAAACCAATCCTGAAGGCAGCCTCACCTCCTAATTGTGGCTTGGAAAGATTGGTTAAATGAGTACAACAAGTAATTAGTTGAAACTAACTTATTTAGGCAAATAAAATTCTATTTATACTAAATGACAATAAAAACATAATAACAAATAGTAAAAACAATTATACGTAACTCATGTGTGTTTGCACTTGATTACATACTTCGCTGACGTTGTTCATAGTTAATGTTTATGTAGATTGCAATACGAAATAAATAATATATGTCTAAAGTAGGATACAATAACAATAAGAAATTAAATTATTTGAAATGATAAAAAATGCATGTTTAATGCATTAAACAACGCCCTTTCAAATATCACATTTTATGTAGCCTCAACAGAAGCCGAGGCATTGCTTATATTAATATTATGTTATATATTATATTAATCATTTTTTAAAGATGGCAGAAAACCCCGGTCGCGCAACGTGGTGACAATTTACCAATACACTCGTCGATGACTCCCCTCCCCTCCCCACTAAGCTCCAAAAGCTCGCTGACGTCGCATGACTGTTGACCTCTACCTCAGTGATTTCATATATACTGACTGGAGTACTAATAGAAGCATGTTAAAATAGTGTACAAAATTAAATTAAATTATAGAACTTTCTTCGATATATCCACCGCCCTTCTGTCTAAAGCATGCTTCTAATATGTTTCTAAATGAATTGTATACATGGATTAACATTTATTCAGTCTCATTAGCAAATCTATTTCTTATATTTTTTTATTGTTGGAGGGTATATGATTGTTTTAGCGCATTTCCATATTAGTACAGTAACTAGAGGTTTTAACTTAGGAATAATGTCATAAGAAACGGATTTCGTTCATTTTTGGCATCTTAATAGTAAATGTAACAAAGAAAAGTTTCTATATTATGCAGCGGCTTGCTAATTTATAGGGGATGGATGCCACTCCATTTCAGGAGGTGGCAACTAAAAAAAAAATGTTGAAGCTGAAAGAAAATCAAGTTTTTCATATAACTTGACAGTCTTTAGGTTATGACGACTAGAAAATTGGGATTTTAGCTTGAAAAAAGTATTTCAAATAGGGTTTCGTCAAATATCTCGAAAGGTGTTACATTGAGTGAAAATATTCTAGACACAGATAAAAAAAAACTAAATTGAGGATCAACTTCGTTTTTTTCTAATTTCTGTAGACTTAATGGGTTCGGAGATCTAGACATATAAAGGTGGCGTCCGAATGTTTATAAAACGAAGTATTTAATTTAAACGTTAGACATCTCAGAAACTGTGGCACTTACGTCAAAAACGCTCAGGCTATTTCTATAGCATAGCATAAAAAGAAGGGGCTTTAGAAAAAACATATAATTTTTGTTTCTCTGCAAATATCTTCATAAATATTAGTTTTAAAGAAAATATGACGGACATCAAAAAAATGAAGTTTATAAACTGAAAATTCATTTGCTTTTTTTTAAATATTTGTGTAGGGTTGATAGTTTCGGCGATATTTAAATTTATATATGTTGTCCGACCGTTTTTAGGATAAAGTATTTAGTTTATAATGTTGAATATCTTTGAAACTGTGACACATCCGTTAAAAACTCTAAGGAGCAAAATTGAAGATAATTAATCAATCTTTAAAATGATTTTTGTTTGATTTTTCCGTCACAAAAAATAAATAAGTTATGGCCGATAAAATGTGCGTTTTCACATTTTCTTTAACAAAATGAGGCCATTTTGTTATTGCAATTGCTTAGTAATGAATTTATTTTTCAACAATGCTTCACCCAGATGCTCATATTCTTTTTTCCATTTATAAAAAAAATTCAATGCGCCATATTAGAGCCGCCATTTTGAATTTTTTGATTTTGACTTCAGATTCGCAATCACTGATTCCAAAAACATAACTATCCTACATTTCAAAAATAAATTAGCAAAAACTTTTTCAAATATTGAATATTTAAATTTAGGGGCGGTTTTCACCCCTTGAGGGCAAGAGCAAATATCCGGACCATATAGAAACTGAAGACGATACCTTCCTTATTAGCCCAATCAATGAATGCCCAAAAGGGGATTGTAAAGAACATTTAGGAGGGGAGAATTTTCCTCTTCAGAGATGTATTGGGGATAGTTAGAAGGAAAAAATACTAAAAGTCCCCGCCCCTAGCCCCGCCGCTTCAGTGAGAGAGGGCAGTGGAAAGGTTCCGTTTTTCGATTCTTCGCTTATAACTCGGAAACGATGCGTCGTACGGAAAAGGGGTAATCTATGCAAAATTAAACGTAATTCAATTTCACCCAAGAATATTTATATTCATTTTCTTCCTATGTGTTATAGTTTACGAGATACTCGCCAGCGAAAATCGATGTTTAATAAAAAAAAATCAATTATATACCTTGAATATTTCTATCAAAGCGGTTTACTGTGGTCTGCTAATAAATTTTAGTCACAAAACAATCTTTATTTTACAACACTCGACGTAATTACTAACATAATATTTTGTCGAAATCTACACATTTCCTTAAATGTACAGTGTGACTCACTTAAAATGAAGATACCCTTATAACTCTTTTATTTTGTTTCCGATTTGAATCAAATTTTACTCAAGTATAGCACAAATTAGAATATACTTATGACTAGAAAAAGATTCGGCTGCGGTACCAAAATATGCCGAATAAAATAAAACATTTTGAATGTTTTGCTTCCGATCGGCGCCACAAACGTACATACACCAAAATTTGGTTTGGTTATTGATGGGGGATTTCTCATACACAAGCTCATCTGGCAAAGGGGATCCTCAGTTTCCGCAATTTGTGGTGGCTCCGTGAAATTCACTATGACTTTTACCTCATATTTTTGTACCGCAAGTGGCTTTGCCTTTATAGTAGATGAATGATTTTCTGGTCATAAGTAGATCCTAATTTGTTCTATACTTGAATAAAATTTGATTCAAATCAGAAACAAAATGAAAAAGTTATAAGGATATCTTCATTTTAAGTGAGTCACACTGTATATTTAAGGAAATGTATAGATTTCGACAAAATATTACGTTAGTAAATACGTCCAGTGTTGTAAAATATAGATTGTTTTGTGACTGTGATTTATTAGCAGGCCACGGTAAACCGTTTTGATAGAAATATTCAAGGTACATAATTGATTTTTTTTATTAATTATCGATTTTCGCTCCCAAGTATCTCGTAAATTATAACACATAGGAAGAAAATTAATATAGAAATTCTTGTGGGAAATTTAATTACCTACGTTTAATTTTGTATAGATTACCTTTTTCCGTATGACGCATCGTTTCCGAGTTATTAGCGAAGAATTGAAAAAAGGAACCTTTCCACCCCCCTCTACACCTGAAGTGGCGGGGCTAGGGGCGGGTACTTTTAGTATGTTTACCTCCTAACTACCCGCAACACATTTCTGAAGAGAAAAATTATGTCTCCTAAATGTTCTCTACAACTTTTTCATTGACTGGACTATATACTACAATAATAACCCAAAAAGAAAAATTATCATTACTTATGAAATTATTCCGAAATTTTACATACTTTTTACCTTAATAGGTACTGTATATACAGAGGGATTCTTTTAAGGCGGCCATTAGAATATTTCCCACTTATAGATGAGATAGACATTTGAGATTTGGTAGCCTATCATAGTCGACCACTGTGAGTTTGAAAATAATAATTTCAAAATGGCGGCACTTCCGAAAATACCTGAAGTCGATACCAACTTGCTTATTTTAAATGAAAGACCTTATATATTTTCGACTTTTCCAAATGATCATAAAATTCTGAGTCAAAACATACCTAAAGCGAGCAGCTTCGGAGACATTTGACATTTTATAAAAAATTTGACAGGTGCAATGGTTTGCAAGAACCTTCGTGTAGGAGATCCTTATTTGCTCTTTGGCAAATAAAGAACACAAGAAGCTACTCTCTACAATATAAATAGTATACCAAGTGTTTTATTTTTCATGTTATATTTTGTCAAATTCAA
This sequence comes from Rutpela maculata, assembly GCA_936432065.2. Classification (NCBI taxonomy): domain Eukaryota; kingdom Metazoa; phylum Arthropoda; class Insecta; order Coleoptera; family Cerambycidae; genus Rutpela; species Rutpela maculata. Next base: position 45,521,213 of record OW386289.2, read on the forward strand.
ACCTCAAAAACTTTTTTATTTCAAATGGAACACCCTGTATTTTTTTTACATCAAATTATGTTAAATTAAATTCCCTTTTTTTAGTATCAGCATTATAGGGGTTAAAGTTACAACTTTTTGAAATATTGGCTATTTTCTACTAATTTTTAGTAAAAATTGCCATCAACTTACCCATGATTAGAAACGATCATTAATGTCAGTCATTCTCTTATGTTAAAAAATGCCAGCACGTTTAAATGACACCCACGAAGACCTTTAGATTTATTTATTATTTATGGAAAATGGAATGGAAAATAATACCAAGAACATGTAACACTTTTACTACTCGATACCCACAAAAACAGAAACCATCCACCATACACTGTAAAATGCATGTTGCGTAATTTTAGTTTTAGAATATTTGGCTCTGTCAAATGGGATGTGCTAAATTACTTCCACATCCAGCGGAAGTATAGTAACGACAATTTTTTTTTTTTTTAATTTTAATGTTCAAATAGGCTTAAGATGTCATGAAACTTCGAGATTTTAAGTTTGAGCGAAAACAAATATCTGTCTGTCGGTCGGTCTGTCTGTAACTTTTTTGTGCGCACGTTTACTCTGGAACCGTTTAAGATATTGACTTGGAATTTGGTACACACATGTACTTTAACGAGATCTGGAACTAGATTATATTATCATCTTGTTCCGTCGAAGGGTTGGGGGGTAAATTGAGGTAAATTTGGTGTAAATGGGTAAATCAAGCAGGTAAGAGTCCATAAAATTGGTATTTAGTATATACAAGAGAAGCTAAGGTCTCAAAAAATTTTTGGCATTACCACCCCCATTAGTATACGTACAAGAACTAAAAATCTCAAAATATTTTTTTACTTCATCCACCTTGTATCACTACCCCCACCCCACCAAAGATGTGGGGTATCGTTTTATGGGTTTTTGTGGTAGAGGATTAAAAATATTATATTATTAACGTTCCATAAACAATTATTTCCACATACAAAGTTTTTTCCTGGATGTGGAAGTAGTGATTCCTTGGGTAGCGGTTTTTTATTATGGCAGTCGATGTAGAATTAAATTTGAAGTGGACTTATATCAGCATGTCCTACACCTAACACATGTACTTTTTGAATTATTAGCAGGTTTTTGTTTATGAAAATTATAATTTATCCAAAAAAAAAACATAGTAGCCTATGAGACAATTGGAACAATAGAAACAAAGAACACAAAATAACAACTAAACTTAGATAAGTGTTTAATACAACATACTATGTAAATATCTACCTACCTAATACAATTTGCTAATATTTTGGAAATATTTGATCTATCGTAACATGACTACTATGTATAATACAGAAGTTGCTCGATATGTGCACCGTTTTGGTTCAAACACTCAATAATCTGACGCTATACGGTTATGGTAGCATTTCTGATTTCATTTCCATTAATCTCATTCATGGCTTGTGCGTTTTTTAATCTCAATTCTTCCCTAGTTGCGGGTGCATTTTGATAAACCAAATCCTCAACTCGCCCCCATAAATAAAAATCTAATGGCGTCAGGTCCGGTGATCTTGGAGGCAAAAGAAATGGACCTCTATTGCCCCACCATCTGTCTTGAAACAATTCTCTCAGTCGTAAGTCTACAGCATTTGTTTAATGTGCTGTGCTGGTGCTTCATCCATTTGATACCATGAATGGACGGCATGCTGCAATGGAAGATTATCGACAAGATCTTGAACAACATTGTTAAAAATCTGTATATATTTGTTCCCATTCAAATTTTCATCATACATATACCAATGTAACCGATTCTCCATTAGTAAACAGAAAACGTTTATAGAAAATTGAATTTGATTTTCAACTTAACGGCGGCCCAAAAATGTCGATTTCTTCTGTTGAAAACTCCTAACTGTGCAAATTTCGCTTCATCCATCCAAATAATTCGTCTCAAAAAATTGGGATCTTCATGTATATTACTCGTCTGGGATAATCAGTCGGTCGAAGCTTTTGCAACCGTATGAAAGACTAGGCATGTTTTTATGATCATGTAAAGTTCTCTGTATCGAGAAGTAAGTCAATCTCAAATCAAAAGTTGCTGCTCGTATCGATGATCTTGGAAAGGCGTCAAAATATCCCAGAACGTTTATTTGATTGTCTTCAGATTCCCTTACAGATTTAGTTTCCGGCACGAAGAAACTTGTATTTTAGTTTTGAAACCTTTGTTTATTCATTCGCGGTAAATTGGGATATTTGACATTAAATTCTCCATAGGTTCTTGCAACGATTTTCTGACAGTTGCCGTGTATCACAAATAAATAAAAAATCACTTTACTGGAATAAAGGGCCATTTTCGTTTATGAAAGACAAGAAAACGTAGTTAATTACAACTAAAAATTGACAGTTTAAAAGTTCATTTGTTCTGTTGTCTTTATTGTTTCAATTGTTTAATAGGCTTCTACGTTTTTTTAGATAAATTATAATTTTCAATAAAGAAATGCGAAAAATTCAAAAAGTACATGCGTTAGGTATAGGACACGCTGATATAAATTTAATTCTACATCGATTGCCATAATAAAATTTGGCACGTGCCAATTGACAGAGCCAAATATTCTAAAATTATCTAATATGCCTTTTACAATGTATGGTGGATGGTTTCTCTTCTTGTGGATATCGAGTAGCAAACGTGTTACATGTTCTTGGTATTAGTTTATTACATTCTCCATAAATAATAACAAATCTAAAGGGCTTCTTGGGTGTAAGTTAATCGTGCTGGTATTTTCTAACATAAGAGAATGACTGACATTAATGATTGTTTCTAATTATGGGTAAGTTGATGGCAATTTTTCTAAAAATTCTTGGACATTTAAGAAAATCGCCAATATTTCAAAAAGTTGTAACTTTGACCCCTACAATGCTTATACTAGAAAAACGGGAATTTAATTTAACATAATTTGATGAAAGAAAAAATTTGACGAAATGTAACGTGAGAAATAAAACACTTGGTATACATCATGTGTTCTTGCAAACCATTTTATTCTGTTCCTAACCAGACATAGACCGGTTTCGAACTTATTATGTTCTCCTCAGTATGCCATAGGTGATGGAACAGACAAATGATAGTGGTCAACTTGCTAGTCTTATACAAACTGAATCAAATGAAGTGACGGTGAGAGGTAAACTCTCATATGGTCAGATGCTACTATACGTCGGACAAATGTCACTGACGTATAGCGACTTGCTTTTTTTTGTAAGTACCAAGAGCGGCAACCTCTAGCCTTAGTGGGCTATACTCACTGTTTATGAAATAGGATTTGAAGGAAACAACTACTCAGCGGGCAAATACCCCAACCTGCATTGAATTACACCTTCAAATCGTGATCAGTAACCAACTATCATTTGTCTGTTCCTAACCAGACATAGACCGGTTTCGAACTTAATAAGTTCGAAACCGGTCTATGTCTGGTCAGGTCAGGTGAGGTAGTGAGGAAAAAAGTGATGAAACCTTAAATTTAGGCAATAGTACGGATGATATAGACAAAAATTGTGAAATTTGAAAATAAAGTACAAGCACCAAGGAAAATTGCTAGAAATCGTAAAGTTCCTCACAGATTTCAAGTAACTTCCTAATTATTTTCAAAATTGTCGGGGGGCATGTAATATGATAATATTTTATATAGTTTAGTTAACTAATGTTTTTACATTTGACATTTTTGGTAAAAAATAAATTTAGGTTAACCAAGCCGCGACTCAGTATAAGACGACAGCGACTCAGTATAAGAATCAACGCTTCTAATCTAGCCGTCTTAGAGGAGTATTTGTTAAAGATACATAGAATAAATGGTAATAAATTAGTAACGTAGTGTCATTAATTTAATATTTGCATCTACTAACAAAGAACACGACAAAAATTACTCGAAATATGAATATCAATTGCATCAAAATATTGACTTTGTATGTAAATATTTATCATCAGAATTTGAAAACATTTAATTTAAATCAAGCGAGATATGAGGGTGGTTTAATGAAAACTATGTACATACCGATGGCCTTATTACCCAGAATACTTGTATTTGATAAATTTTCTGTAAATTCATCTTTGTCGTATTTCTTATGCTGATAACAAATTCAAAATTCTTTTTTATTTTCAGATTACCCAGACCAAATAGAAATTTTAAGCCATTCGACATGGGAACACATTGAGTTAAATAGTAACTTCACACTACCTTGCCAAGGAAGGAAACCTTTGAAATGGACAATACCAAAAGTGACGGTAAGGGATGTTCCAAAATTAATCATCTAGACACTACCTGCGATCATCGATCGCGTTTTAGTTGAACAAAATCTTGAAAAAATTAGTGAAAATAAAATTTTAAACATAAAATTCATAAGCAGTACAAAAAAAAAATGAAATAAGTACAAAATAATTTAACTTTGTTCATATGATATATCTATTATAACTATATTTTCATCAAAATCATCTTCATCGTCTTCATCAATTAGGACAGTAGGTTCACAGTTAGCACACACCTCCCCGCTGCACCCCGTGCAGGCTGAACTGCAATCCCGTTTTTCTGCATTCGCAGCTTTGATCGCAACCTGTTTTGTCATTGGTCAGCTTGTTTTCCAGCAGTTTTAGCCCTAACAATCATTAGGAAAACCGTTTTTCAATCGCATTTTAAATTTGAGTGTTCTTTATCAGCAACTTAAATTGCATAAAAACTACTATAAAAAACATCACCATTAAAAGTACTATGAAATAGTCTGAATAAAATGTGCAGCAATTCAGTACATCTACGATTACGCCTGGAATGCAAGAAATTGTAACACTGTTTTTGTAAAAAAAAAAGATATATGATTTTAAAGGAAATTTTCTCAGCTTTCCCATTGTGTATTATTCATTTAATTTTAAAATTTGCAAATACGTTTTATTTCCGATCAAGAGCGAATTTACGGGGAGGGGGGTAATTACCCCCATGAATTACAAAGATAATTAATTTTATTATTTAATTAATGTATTTGTGCTGCATTTATTTAAAAATCGCACTTATCTGGGAGTTTACCCTCCCCATGACAGCTAGCTAAATCTATTCTTGCCATGAGCTTAATATAAGGGGTGCTATGAGCTTAATACATTATTTTTGGTGATAAAATTTTTTTGTTGTATTTTTACTGGCGAAAAACATTTTTTTTGGATTTTCATTAGTTAGTTAAATAATGTTAATTTTTGGACATCCTAAATTTTGTGATATCAACTTGTGAAAAACATATGAAAAAAAAAAAAACATTCGACCTGACTAGGATTTGAACACGGGATCTTCATTGGAAAGTAAAAGTTTAGCCACTGGACCAGTAGAGATTACTAGAAAAATTGAATGTCTGTAATATACATCTTTCGAAAATCATATTTTAACGCATTAGACATATTATATTCGTAAAACGCATAAACAAAAAAATATATATTACAGAGATAACATTTAAGTGCAAGCGACAAAAATTAAGAAAATATATATTTTTAAATTAAATGATTAATAACTTTCTTATTTACTGATTGATTTTCTTCAAAAACAATGGGGTTCTTCCTCTAGCTAACACTAACTTACTTTCCAAATTTCAATACAATCGGACTTTTCTTTCTTAAGTTTGTACGGTTAGGCAACCAACCTTCGTATAAGGAGATACGGCAAAAGAAGAAGAAGGTTGAGAACAACAGAGACAGTTTTAGTTTAGGTTATGATGAGACATGTTATGATGAACCGTGCTTATACTGTTATATCCAGAACTTAATTAAACGTTAATTAATCAGATCAACAGGTGTGTTGTTATTTTGGAGACAAACTCTACATGGTGGCAGCATACCGGATTTTTAGTGTTTTCTTCTTGTGTTGTTAGAAGAATTTTTCCTTCGTAAGCGTTAAAGCAAGTTTAAAAAGAAAACATGGACCCACAAACTCAAACTGTCATTGCACCAGAGTATCAAATTCCAGCTCCAGAACCTTTTTCATTCAAAGCTGAAGAGTGGGAGCAATGGCAGTTGATTTATGAGATTTAGAAGTGCATCAGGCCTAGGTACAAAATCAAATGGAGATCAGGTAAATTCGCTAATTTATTTGATGGGGCCGCAGGCCGAAGTTGTATTTCAGTCTTTTAAGTTGACCGCTGATCAAACCAGCGATTTTGAAATAGTATTAGGGAAGTTTAAAACACATTTTGTACCATCAAGAAATATAATTTATGAGAGGTACTGTTTCCATACCCGTTATCAAGAGGAAAGGGAAAGTGTGGAGGACTTTGTGACTGCGTTACACTCTCGTGCGCAGAATTGTGACTTTCCAGTGGGGTTTCTCGATGAAGCTATACGTGATCAAGTAGTGGTGGGCATTAGAGATAAGAAACTTTCGGAAAAATTACAATTGGACTCTGTTTTGATTCTGGATAAAGCTGTAATAGCAGCATGACAATATGAAGCTGTTAAGAAACAACAGGAAACTTTTCGTGGTGTGTCTGGTTCAGTTGATAGAGTGTTCCAAAAAAATAATAAATGGACAAATATAAAGTGGGAAAAGAACAAAAAGACGAACAGACAGTTTCATGTAGGTGGTGTGGACTTTCCCAAGAGCATCAAAAATCTGACTGTCCTGCTCACAAAGCTGTGTGCGGAAAATGCAAAAATAAAGTTCACTATGCCTGGGTTTGTTTGAGTAAATCTCATGCCAAAATAGTTAGTGCCGTAGTGCCTGACGATTCTGATAGTGAAGCTTTTGGGGGTGAAATATGCTCCAACCATGATACTGTGAAATGGCAGACTAATGTAAACATTTTTAACAAAACTTTACCTGTGAAAATTGACACTGCTGCCGATGTCAGCGTACTATTTGTATCTGTATTTCGGACATGTTTCGCTCAGTATAAACTTTCACCTGCAGAAATGTTAATCACCGGACCTGTAGGAAACCAGTTAAATGTCGCTGGAGTCTTGTCAGCAGAAGTAGGGGTTAAATACCAGAATATTACTGAAAACTTTTATGTTGTTGTGGGAGCAAGGTAAACTTTGTTAAGCTATCTAATCGTGCATCTGAAAAACTAAGGCTAGTTCAACGTTTGTTAAAAGTTAATTCCTATAATAAAAACTTTGATCCTCGTAGAAAATATCCAAAATTGTTTCATGGTATTGGAGATATAAAAAATCCATATAGAATTAGGATTAAAAAAGATGCTGTTCCATTTTCTGTCAGCGTTCCTCGACGCGTTCCCTTACCTTTGAAGGAAACATTGAAACGGGAACTGGACCAAATGTGTTTAAAAGGGGTTATCGAACCTGTTAATGAACCCGCAGAATGGTGTGCCCCTATGGTTCTGGTTCCCAAGAAAAATGGTAGTATTCGCGTCTGTATAGACCCAACCCAACAAAAATGTTGAAAGGGAATTTTTTCCAATTCCTGATGTCGACTTAACACTTGGTGAACTTGAGGGAGCCAGAGTTTTTAGTAAGATTGATGCTAACAATGTTTTTTGGCAAATACCCCTGGCATATGACTCTATGGTTTTACTACATTCATTACCCCTTTTGGAAGATACAAATTTAAAAGACTTCCATTTGGCCTAACGTAAGCTCCCGAGGTGTTCCAAAAGCGTATTTATCAAGATTTATAAGGTCTAGATGGGGTTATATGTCATATAAATGATGTAATTTATGGAAAGGACTTGACTGGGCATGATAAACGTCTTGACGCGTTTCTCAAGCGACTTTCGGAGGCCGGTTGAACCCTCAACTCAGACAAGTGTGAATTTAGAAGGTCATGTGTCACAAAATGGAATAGGCCCGAACCCCAGCAAAATTCAAGCTATTCTATGGTTTACCTAAACCTGAAATGTAACTGATTTGAAGAGGTTTCTGGGAATGGTAAATTTCCTGGGTAAGTTTGTTCAGAATTTGTCAACTGTTGCTAGTCCTTGTATGAACTCCTTCGTACCAATCAGGAATGGTGTTGGAATAGTGCGCAGGCAGAGGCTTTCGATAAAATAAAGCAAATTATTGCAAATCCACCTTTACTGATGCTTTATGATAGTTCCAAGGAGACATTGTTATCCGTGGATTCGTCCTCATATGGACTGGGCGCGGTACTGATGCAGCGGGATAAAAATAAAATAAATAACTATTGAAACGGACCACAAGACATTGGTTTCAATCCTTGACCAGAAAGATCTAGACAGTTTAACGCCAAGGTTGCAGCGAATTAAAATGCGTCTTATGAGGTATTCCTTTAAGATAAAATATACTCCTGGAAAAGAGTTAGTTATAGCTGATACCCTGTCGCGGGGTCCTTTGAAAACCGTGGAATCGCAAGAGCTAGCTGAGGACATTACTGCTTACGTTCAATTCATAATTTCAGGCTATCCCTCTATCGATGGAAGACTAGTCGAGATTATAAAAGGCCAACAAGAAGATCCAATCTGCTGTGAACTAGCCAAATATTGCAATGAAGGATGGCTGGCTCGTTCCAAGCTATCACAAGAATGCATTCCTTACTGGGAGCACAGATAATTGATTACACTGCAGTCAGGTTTACTTATGAAAAGCAGTAGACTCATTATTCCTCAGTCCCTGCGAAAAGACATTCTCGAGAAGTTACATTCCGGTCATCAAGGAATCAACAAGTGCCGAACTTTGGCGAGACAATCTGTTTGGTGGCCTGGTTTATCGACTCAACAAATTGAACAGTTGGTAAAAAACTGTGTGTCGTGCATTAAATATGAACCTGATCCAATTGAACCGTTGATACCTTCTAAGTTTCCCGAGCATCCTTGGCAAATTGTAGGAACTGATCTCCTTAAACTCAAAGGAAACTGGTATGTCATAGTAACAGATTATTATTCTAGATATATGGAGGTAGCCAAGCTTGAAAGGCAAACCTCTGAGAGCATTAACATGCATCATAAGTTCATATTTGGGTCAGTCAACTTGCCCCCCCCCCAGTTACTTTTTCTTCTCCAATTTGCTAGCACACAATGTTTTGACGTAGCACACCCTAGCACAACCGTTTTTAAAGGTAGCACACCCTCGCGCAAATAATAAATAGGGGTTGTTTTCGGGGGGGACCAAGTTGACGCTGCCCCCCCCAGTTACTTTTTCTTCTTCAATTTGCTAGCACACAATGTTTAGACCTAGCACACCCTAGCACAATAATTTTTAAAGCTAGCATACCTACAAGGGCGGTAATATACAGGGTGTAATTTTTTTCCTCAGCCCCCTCCTAGTTATTTTTTTTGTCTTGAATTTCCTAACACGCAATGCTTATACCTAGCACACCCTAGCGCAACCACTTTCCAAGCTAACACTCCCACATGGTCGATAATATACAGGGTAGAAATTTTGTCCCGCCTACAGATATATTACATTTTCTATTATTACTCAGATTACCTTACCAAAAATGGTCACATATGTAATAGAGGGTTGAAATTTATTTGTTACCTCGCATGTACTTTTTTTTCTCAAAATTTGACAGCACACAATGTTTGCACCTAGCACAACAACTAAATAATTAAATAAATAAATAAATTAAACATTATTCATAAAGGACCTCGCACCTTTTGAATGAAATTTGGCTTTCACTCCTGGGAGCTGACATTTTGCACAGAGGTAGTTCATAACATGCTGATCAAAAGTCTCCATGGTCACAAAAAAATTTTGATAACAGGATTTTGAGATATTGGACGAAGAAAGTCGTAACTTCGTCGATAATAAGACCTTCTTTGGCCAATATCTCGAAATCCTATAATTAAAATTTTTTGCGACCATCGAGACTTTTCATCATCTTGTCATGTCAAGAGCAAGCATATGAATTTATTTTGGCACTAGATTATTTACATCCAAGAAGCGTAATAATTTTTAAATTTTTTAATTTGTAGAAGTTTGAAAAAATGGCTGATTTAATCCCAGATGAGGTAAGTTTTAACAGAATGGGACAAGTTTTATTATCACTGTTTGACCCTAATCTAGATACTGCTTCAATGCCATTATCTTTAATTAGCACCCCCAGCACGGTTTTAATAACAAATATCTTATTTATTATCTACATTATGTGTCCATTAACCATTTTAGCATGAGTAAAGAAATAAAATGGATTTTATAGCGCAGCGGTTGAAGGTGAAACTACTTGAGGTTTCTTTAACAGATCGTCATAACAAACCCATTTATCGTTATGCCTGTATCCGTAGGCTATAAAATGGTCTAAAGTATTTGAATCTGGTGATCCCTTATATGCAACGACTCCTCTTAATACAAAAGTAACAGTGTTATATTTTATATATTTTGGAATATTGTTCAAGTTAGTTGCAACATCCAAAGAATTTGATTTTGTATTAACTGGCTCTAATAAAATAAATGTATTATTTAATAGATACTCATTTCTCAAATTTTTATTTGAACATTTGTGACATCGTTCATATTTGTTTTTTACATTTAAATGATTATTTAATTGGGTATTTAATTGTCTGATATCACTTATCTCTACCGAGATGTAATGCAATTGAGAGATTGTCTCATTTTTACATGACGTACACTTCTTTTGCTCAATGTCCATATTTAAGTTACCAAACACATTCGATACAATATTAAAAATTTGACAATCTCCTTTAACATGTGTGATTCCTTCTGGCAATTGTACTTTTAGAAAATATGTGAAAAGAATGTTAGCTCTTACATTATAGGCTACTGACACGCCGCTTTTGACAACTTTGTTAACTAAACAACATACTAAATTATTTGCTTCTAGTGAATTTATATAATCTTGCATCTCTTTACTGTCACAGTAGCAAACAAACAACAGTTGCGCTAAACAATCTACCCCACAAGTGTTTTCCATGGTAATATTTGCATCTTTTAATTTGATGGGTTTTCTGTGAACCAAATGCCCATTTCTTAATAAGCCGATTGGTGTTGTTCTACGCTTTGATGAGAAATCAATATTCAAGATTTCACTGTCTGGTTCCAAGTAGAACATTCTAGGTCTTTTCTTAGGTGGTACATTTTTACCCATCCAATTCTCTTCTGCGTGTTTCTCCAAATAAGATATATCTGTCAATCCTTTTTTGAAACAAATCTTACACAGATTCAAATTTCGGTATTGTACTACACAATTATCATTGACATGTAAGGCTATGTTGCAAACTGAACAGCATATCATTGGTGACATAGGTTCTATACCTAATTGACATGATGAACACATATTGTCCGGTAGATCTGTTCCTAAAAATATCTAATAATAGAACTTTTTACGATTTTTTTATACCGGGTGTAAATGAAATCATTACCACCCTAGAATTTTGTTTTTGAATTAATTTGGAATTTTACTCACCAACTTCGGAGTCAACATGAAAACTTCATGAACTGATTGAAGAATCTAGAATTGGTAAAGATAAAAGAAATTGCATCATGCAGTATTTGACTAATTAAAAATAAAATAATGTAACTTCAGTATACACTTACATTGTTTACACCTTCGCCTTTCTTGCTTAACTGATTCGATTGTTCACTACTTTCATTTTCTTTATTTTCGTCCGTATCTTGACTAACGAAAACTTCTTTGAAATATTGTAGGTCCCTGTCAGCGTTCTCTTGAGCCCTATTTTCTATCGCCCTCTGAGCCATTTGTGCCTAAAGAATAAGAAAGGTGTTAAATCAGTATGATAATTCAGTTATTTCTCTTTTACCTCTTTTATAAAATGTGATGACTGTACAATTTTCATATTCCCATTTACATTTCTTATATATTCAGAAACAAATACATCTGCCCTTAGTGGAAGTTGTTTATCACTAAATAGTCTATGTTTTATTTGGTTGAAATTACTTTCAGCAGGAGCCGATGAGGCAATTCGTGATGACTGAGGGTAATACTTAAGTATGACACCTGTCCACATGGGTATGGTGTTAGCTAACTTTAAAAAATCTCTTACAAAATTGGGTAAAACCTGCTGATTACCTCTATCTCCTTCTTCATCAGCAGTATTTACTGAGTTTCGAGCATTTTTAGCAATATCTTCCACCCACTTTTGAAAGCGGTTACCCAATATATTTTTCTTTTCCGGATCATCGTGAAATTGGCTGCTATCATCCATTTTATCGTCGATCAAATTGTTTAAATTGTTACTACATTCAACGGTACCTGTTGCTAATCTTCTTACGAGCCATTGTTTCTTAATCTCACAGTTTGTCTCAAGTCCTTTGCCATTTTTGCCTTCCGTATCAGAGAAAGCAACGACAAAAATTGCTTCCAACAGATCCTTAAGTTGTGATATATTATCACTCTGAATAATTTGCCCCACAGATCGTAAATAAAACTTTCTCGTTAACTTATGCTGGTTTTTTAATGATGGCCAGTAGGAGACAAGTTTTAGTACATGAGCTCGTCATTTCTCAAAAACGTTTTGGGTACTTTATCATTATCACAAAGTAGTACTTCATAACATTGGTCTAAATAATCATCTAAGGTTTTATATTCAGTAAAGGCATTTACGCATGCATACATCAGCGCCAATCAATCAATTTCCAATTGAAAGAGCCGAGTGACTGTCAGACACCATTGAACCTACAGAGTATTACACCTTGCATTTAATAACAATGTCGTATAAAAATACATATTTAGATTTTAAGTTGTTTGGATAATTAATTTTTAAGTCCGCCTTTACTGTCAATAGACACTATCTTATTGTTTTCTTCACAGTATTTTCTGTACAAAGCAATTTGACAAAAAAAAAATCAGTAGTTTGAAAGTTATGACCAAAAAAACTAAACAAAATGAAATGATGCATGTGATTACTTACCTTAATCACACCTGCGACAATCGACAAGGAAACGGTGTGAAACCAAATTTTATGCAATGGGCTTCTGAATGAAACTCACTGGTACACTAAATTCTAATTTATTAATACTTAAGTTACTATATACAAGGACTAGTAAAGTACTGCAGAAAAGCAGTCCGAACAGAACGAGAGTTGGATGATAAGTGATTTTTAGTAGTAGTACAGTAAAATTCCTCTTCGGGTCCTAATTCTCTTACCTAAATTAACAGGGATAATTAAATATACTAGGAGCCATAAATAAAACCTTAAACATAATTATACATTCAAACATTTTAAAATTGGATTTAGGGGATTTATAAACAGATGGTTTATTGGTTAGTTGCTTAAGTAGTTACATTATCTTATTTCCACACAAAGGAGTTTCCCAACATTATATTTACGACAATATTTTAGTATATCGGTTACAGAGATTATAAGCCTAAATAATATTTATTAAATGATGCACATGATATACAGGGTGTTGATATAAATAGTTAACCTTTGTCATAACTTTTATTAAAGAACAAAAGTTGTCGTTCCCAAAACATAATTATTTAATTTTCAATTTTTTACAGTAAACGTTGTTGATAATGTACAATCATATTGAGAGTTGAATACAGAGTCCACCAAAAAATGGAGTCATAATTTCTTTTATAACCTTAAATGCAGTAATTCGGTTTGCAAAACACTTTTTTGCATGACTGGACCGAATAGTTTAAGAACTAGGATTGAATTTTAAATTAACAAGGAAAAAATTCAAAATCCCACCATAAAATGAACTAAGCTGTTTCGACCCTAGCAAAATACAGGATGAGTCGCACTAATGACGCAGACATCGTCTGAACCATTTGAAATTGGAAAAAAAAATCCTCATATAACAATTGTAGGAGCTCAAAAGTAACATATTTTTACATATTTTAAAATTGTTTTTAAATCTACAGTGTTTCGCATAGTGGTGACAAGAATTTCTTAAATCGAATACCCAAATTTTTTTTATAATTTATATTTCAGTCTTAGTTCTCTATCCAAGGATATATCATTTTTTTACAAAAATTTTAATTATAGGTTTTCGAGATACTGTCCGAAGAAGGTCTCATTATCGACGAAGTTACGACTTTCTTCGGCCAATGTCTAGAAATCCTCTCATTAAATTTTTTTTGTGACCATGGAGACTTTTGATCAGCATGTTATGAACTACCTCTGTGCAAAATGTCAGCTGCCAGGAGTGAAAGCCAAATTTCATTTAAGAGGTGCGGGGTCCTTTATGAAAATGCATTTTTTGGAAATTTTATTCTTGACTGTTGTTAATGCATTTTTTTATAAAAAAAAAAAAAATTCAAAAATGATATATGCCAGTATAGAGAACTAGGAGTCAAATATAAATATATATAAATTACTACTGACTGTTCCATCGAAAAATTCAAGTAAATGCTTGCCACCACTATGTCAAAACTTCCTGTAGATGTCAGAATAATTTTAAAATATATCACTCTAGATCTCGTACAATTTTTATATTGGACATTTTTTTCTAATTTCAAACAGTTGAGGAGATATTGACTGTCCATTTAATTTTCCATGGAAACAATAATAAAAATTTTCCCACCATGATGAGAGCTTTTGAAAAACACTGTATACTATATTTTAAGTATGTCATTATTATATTTGTGGTGTGTTATTACACTTTTTACTAAAATGATTTTAAAAGTTTTTCTTGAAATAAAGTTTCATTTATTTATTTATTTAATTATTTAGTTCTTGTGCTAGGTGCAAATATTGTGTGCTGTCAGATTTGAGAAAAAAAGTGCTAACAGATAAATTTCAACCTTCTATATTAACCTCTCTATTTCAACCCTCTATTATATTATGTGATCATTTTTGGTAAGGTAATCTGAGTAACAATAGAAAATGTAATTTATCTGTGGGCGGGACAAAATTTCTACCCTGTATATTATCCACTCGGCGGGAGCGTTAGCTTGGAAAGTGGTTGTTCTAGGGTGTGCTAGGTATAAGCATTGCGTGTTAGCAAATTCAAAACAAAAAAAATAACTGGGAGGGGCCTAAGGAAAAAATTTACTTAATTCGAGAGGAAAAATAACTGGGGAGGGCTAGCGTCAACTTGACCCACCCCGAAAACAACCCCTATTTATTATTTACGCGGGGGGCTGCTAACTTTAAAAATGGTTGTGCTAGGGTGTGCTAGCTCTAAACATTGTGTGCTAACAAATTGAAGAAGAAAAAGTAAGTGGGGGGGGGGGGGCAGCGTCAACTTGGTCCCTCCCCGAAAACAACCCCTATTTATTATTTGCGCGGGGGTGTGCTAGCTTTAAAAATTGTTGTGCTAGGGTGTGCTCGGTCTAAACATTGTGTGCTAGCAAATTGGAGAAGAAAAAGTAACTGGGGGGGGGGCAGCGTCAACTTGCCCCCCCTCCCCGAAAACAATCCCTATTTATTATTTGCGCGGGGGTGTGCTACCTTAAAAAATGGTTGTGCTAGGGTGTGCTATGTCTAAACATTGTGTGCTAGCAAATTGGAAAAGAAAAATTAACTGGGTGGGGGGGCAAATTGACTGACCCATAATATTTGCTCGTCATGGGGTCCCAGAAGTTGTACGAAGCGATAATGGAAGTCAGTTTTCTCAAACTACAGATTCATCTTATCAGAAGTTTGCGAGAAGCTATAGATTCCAACTAGTGACTTCTAGTCCCAGATACCCACAAAGCAATGGCTTTATTGAGTCCGAAGTTAAAAACTTAAACCATTTCAAAAAGAGTGATAACCCCTACAAAATGTTATTGGCTCTTCGTTCGACCCCATTACAATCAGATTATAGCCCAGCAGAATTACTTATGGGACGTAAACTTCATGGAATTGTGCCTCTCGCCTCAAGTCAGCCTGTCCTTCCAAATTGGTATGTAAAAGAGAAATGTTAAGAAAAGAAAAACAAAAACAGAAATTTGATAGTCGCCATCGTCCATACGTACTGCCAGAGTTAAACCTTGGACCTCCGACAAGAATGTTCAGGTAGAAAGCAAACACCTCGATCGTATATTATTAAAAGCCCGAGAGGAACATACAGAAGAAATAGAAAGTTTCTGCACCCACTTCCGGGAGTACCAGAAGAAATTTATGAAGTGCCTACTCTACCTGGAGTGGAGGCCGAAGCTACTGAACTACCTGCAGCTTTACCCTGTCTAAATGAACCAAATGTAATTGCAGAAACGCAAATGGAGACTCCTCGAACACAGTCTCCTGTTCCGGAAACTGTACGGCGTAGTAAGCGCCAAATCAGGGCCCCAATACGGCTCGATCTTTAAAGGGGAGATGTACGGTTAGGCAACCAACCTTCGCATAAAGAGATACGGCAAAAGAAGAAGAAGGTTGAGAACAACAGAGACAGTTTTAGTTTAGGTTATAATGAGATATGTTATGATGGACCGTGCTTATACTGTTATATCCAGAACTTAATTAAACGTTAATTAATCAGATCAACAAGTGTGTTATTATTTTGGAGACAAACTCTACAATCGTGCTTACAAGAAAGTGGCGGACGGACAGACAGACAGACGGACAGACAGACAGACGAACATTTTGAAAGTTGTTCAGAATTCGTTCACTTACACAATGATGTGAAAATTTTTTTCTCTACGAGCGATGTTTCCGGTTTTACAAATGTGCCGATCAAATGCAATATACTTTTCGTTTTTGCGAAGAGTATAATAATTTGAAATACACGTCTGTATAGGAAATTTCATAAGCTTCAGTTTAAGAAATTTTGTCATATATTACACTGTTTAAGTAAATTTAAAAAAATTAATTAAACGTAGGCTTTATCTAGAAAATGTTTGAAAAAAGCAATTTTTAAAGTAATTTTTTTATGCAATTGTAAAATTGCAATAAAAAATTTAATAATTTTAATGTGAAGGGACTATGGCATTTTTAAGAAAAATATAGTGATTTAATAAACAATATATAACTTATAGCTCAGAAACTAAAAGCAATTAATTATATTTATCATACAATTTTCATAAAAATCCTTAATTGTTTAACTGACTATAAAAAACGATGTGTTAAAGATAAACAATCCTTTCGGGCGGCATTTTGAAGATATTAGTACGTGTTTTCATTCTCAACTAACAAATATTGATATTTCATTATTCAAACAATATGATGGCAATGAAACGGGCAAAAATGACAAAAAAATGCCAAAACAGCTGTTTTAACTAAAAAATGGCGCATTTTAAAAGGATTTTAAAAATTTTTTGTTTGCCTCTAAAATATCATGTAATGCAAAGTAATAAAATCATAAGTTATTTTATTGACAGAGACTAACTACTCCAAGCATTTAATGTTTACCAATTTTCACGCATCCGACTTTTAAATAAACTTTTAAATAAACAATTCATCATAACTTCCTTATTTTTTTAAGATAATGAAATAGCTGATCTCTCAAGAGAAGGGTAATCAAATATACTTTAAAACGTTATATTTGCACTTTTTTTTCTCTAGTTGTTGTAGTTTTTAAGATATAAGCGAAAAATGGCGTGACTTGCTAGCGTCCAAAAAGTGCCGAAGTTTGCATAAAAAAAAAACAATCATAACCTCAGTTAATTTACGTCCACATTCAGTGGAAGTACAATAATGACAAAAAAAATTTGAAAATTTTTATTGTTCAAATAGGTTTAGAATGTCATGAAATGTCGAGATTTTAAGTTTGAGCAAAAAAAAAAAATTCTGTCTGTCGGTCTGTAACTTTTTTGTGCGCATGATTACTCTGGAACCGTTTAAGATATTGACTTGAAATTTGGTACACATATGTACCTTAACGGGATCTGAAACTAGATTATATTTTCATTTTATTCCGTAGAAGGGTCCCCAACCCTTCTACGGAATAAAATGAAAATTGGGGTAAATAGGTAAATCAAGCAGGAAAGAGTCCATAAAATTGGCATTTAGTATATACAAGAGAAGCCAAGGTCTCAAAAAATGTTTTGGCATTAGCCACCCCAATTACCACCCCCACCCCATTATTAAAGGGGATGAAAAAAAATGTGATTTAGTGTGTGTACAAGAACCAAAAACCTCAAAATATTTTTTACTTCACCCCCCTACAATCAAATTTAAATCTTTGCCGCTTGGAATTTTCTTTTTTTTACACATTCTTGTATGTATATAGAACCAGTTTTTATATATGGCCAGAGGCCCGTAGACCAGAACAGTGTATCCTTATGTATTTGGACCGACTGAAACGGAATCCGAAGTCAGAATTGTCAGATTGGCTCGTTTTTCACCCCTAACCCCAAAAAGACACCCCCCAAAAAATGGTTTGTCCGAGGGTTCATACCAATGTATCCTTGTGTATTTGGACCCTCTGAAACAGAATCCGAAGTCAGAATTGTTAGATTCGCTTGTTTTTCGCCCCAACCCCAAGAAAACCCCTAAACCAAAAAAAAAAAAACTGGTCTAGTCTGCGGAACAGAGCAGTGTTAGCCCGTCGGGCAGAGCGCGAAAAGCCTTCTCTTTCTTGACCCACCCAATACTGAAGTATAACCAGATGGGACCTTCACTACTTATTAAAGCATGTTACTTTACATAGGAAATCAAAATTGACGACACTCTTCATTGGTCGAAACCGAAGATATAAGAAAAAAACGAAAAAAAAAGAAATTTAGAAATTTAATTTTCAATCAAATATAACTTTAAAACTAAAGCACATAAAAATAAAATTATTGACAAGTAAACCTTGCTTTTTAATTTGAAGTATAATTTATTGCAATAATAAAAAAATTAACATAAAAAAACTGGAAAAATTCAAAAGGATACACAAATCAGCAGCATTTTTCTAATTCTTAACTCGTCATAACTCGCTTATATAATGAGCTATTCAATTTTTTCTTTCACCAAAAACTGCCAAATTTAATAGGCTTCATTTTGTCTCGATTAATGCTAGATCTAATTTTTTAATTAAAAGCGCTACAGCCCTTTAAACACAGCGAAGCACACTACGGCGACGAAGACGGGAGGCTTCCCGTCTCGCTCCCGCTACTCTCTCGGCCCATTATGAAACGTATCGGCTGCTCTCATTATTGTATCTGAATAAGTATTAATAAGTGTATATATCATTTTATTCACATTTAGGCTATTACAGTTTATGTATAGGGTAGATTCATTTTTATCAGTGGAGAAAAACTACATGTTTGTTTTGCGAAACTGCTGAAAACAGCGAAAAAATCTAATAATAAAAAACCAACTGTTACTGGCATGAATTGTGCAAATGAAAGAAAATATGCTATTTCATTAAAAACATTTTTTTATTTATTTTTATTTGCACACTCTTCGATACCGATTTCATTATTCTTGTAGGACATCTTTTTGTAATAATAATAATATTAGCAGAGGCAATATGTATTGTATGTGATATTTGTAACGCGATAAAAAATGCAAGTGAGCCTTCATGTAGTTATTTATAATAAAGAACAAAAAAATTAGTTTAAAATAAAATGTCATTGTCTGATTTGTGGAAAATCTAGAAAAATTAAGAACAAATTAAGAACATTTTTAAGTAGCAATTTGTACAGGAACGGGTGCGGAAATTAGAAAGCTGCAGTGTCGCATTGTGATACAGAAATACAAGGCAGGTTACACATTTATTCAGATTTATTTGGGCTGATGGAAATTATTATAAAATTTGTTATGCAAAATATATTAGCAAAAGAAAATTAAATGTATACAAACTAAACAACTGAAAGAAAAAATGAATTTAAAGTAGTGTTAAACATCTTATTTAGGGAGGTTTATCTTGCTGTTTTGCAAAAAAATAATTCTTAACTTTAACGTTTCTAAAAACACGCCTTAATGATATATTTGAAGAAATGACGGAAGAAAAATTAGATTATTATAGCAGCGGAAATATAAGAAAGAGATTAGAAAAATATCTAAGCAAACAAAGTGTTTTGAGAACACAACGAAAATACAACAACCGTTCATTCAAGTGATAATAAAGCTAAAAGGATTTTTGTTGTCAGTCACAGCTGAATCAGGCGAAGAAAACTTGGTTCATGAGAATGAATTGACAATTCTTGATAAAACTGCCTATCTTAAGTGAAGCTGCAGCTGGATATTTTAAACCTATAACAAGTAAAATTGAAAATTTTTAAAAACCACCGATCAATGTGCAACGTATCTAATCGTACCAGTTTCATATGACCGAATCAAAATGAGGCCTAAATCATGTTCGGCTACCATAATTGTCTGCACATTTTCAATTTTACTGCAATCGGACAATTTCTAGAGAAGTTCAACATGGCGAATTCAAGATGGCGACCAAACATCAAAATCTAATATGACCTATAACCATCTCGACAAAATTCTCTTTCAAATAAAAAAAACTACATCAAAATCGGATCACCCGTTGAAGAGATATGAAGCCACAGACAGACAGACAGACAGACAGACAGACAGACAGACAGACAAACATACAAACATATGCGTCAAACTTATGAGGTCGGGGTTAAAAAAAACGCGACTACTAATCGACTACTAATCTCAAAGAACATAACTGTAAATAAGAAGTTTCAGATTTGTTATAAACATTTATGTCGTGGATACTAAATATGTCAGGACAGACAAATTTGATTTAAACGTTATTCCGATAGTAATGCAATTTATATTAATAATTGATATGAAAAAAAAACAATCAGCTTAGGCCAATTTTTTAATCCTATACATATTACTATATGTGTATTGTGCCGTCAGAAGAAAAAAACTATTCTCTTGGCTATGGTTATTCCTACGTTATTCCTACGATGAAATACGAACATCTTTAACGTCTTTAGCTAGTCACGTATTAGTAAAAACTAGTGACGACATTTTTATACCACCTGGAGTTCCTCCAGTAAGTTCTGAAGAAAACAATTACATTCATAGCATCGATAATTTTGATCAAAACGAAGAAGTGCTAGATGGAAAAAATCCCACTTGAAATAGTATTATTTTAAAAAGAGAACAGCCTATTTACACAAGCATATTTAGATCGTCTATCCAATTTTAACCGATTTTAACCCTTCCAGTTTACATGAAAATAAAAACATAGCTATGTACAAAAATCCAACTAATCGTTCAGAGCCTCTACGAGTTAGTTAGTGAAAGTATGGCAAATAATTGTTTTGATTATATGGTTACCTCTGACACTTAATGGAAAATATTAAAATATACGAGGTAAAGTAAAAACTTTACTACCTGGCATAAGTTTAACAATGACGTATCTGAAAATCAGTTAATCTCTGTCTGATACCTATTACTTTCCATTTATTAACGCACCTCCCGCGTTGTACGACACCATATATAATGGATTATTACAAGTAATATCATATTATTCAATTTGATTTGTTAATTTTATCATCTTACAATAAAGGAAAATTATTCTAAAGCTTTTGTCACGGCCACTGATGGAAGCATTGCGCGATTTATGGCGAACGCAGGATGTACCGGGAACGAGAGGGGAAGCCTCACGACTCCGCCGCCGTAGTGCGCTTCGTTGCGTTTAAAAGGCTGTACCGCTTTTATTTACAGAGCTAGACCCAGCATTAATTGAAACAAAATGAAGTCTATGAAATTTGGCAGTTTTTGGTGAAAAAAACATTCGAATAGCTCAATACATAAGCGAGTTACAACGAGTTAGAGCTTTCAAAAAAATTGACAATTTGTGTACCATCTAACTTAACGTCGATTTTCTAATGTTAAAGTTATTATTTTTGTAATAAATTATACATCAAATTAAAGAGAATCGTTTGTACTATAAAACTAAAAAAAATATATAATTTTATCTTTTTTCGTTTGAAAGTTATTCGTGGTTGAATTTGAATTTTGTTATTTTCCTTCTTTTTTGTGTTTTTCTTGTAACTTCAGTCTCGACCAATGGAGAGTGTCGTCAAACGTGATTTCCTATGTAAAAAAACCTGCTGAATAAAATGAAATAAGTTTTATTTGGTTATACCTCGGTATTGGGTTAGTGAACGCTAGAGCCAGCCATCCGACGTACTATGTATCCTTATGTATGAGACTATGAGACCTAATCCAAAATTTTTAAGATGCCTTATGACAACAACTTTTAAAATAGATTTGGAACCAATTTTGCTAGTGTAATCGCATCAGATTAGATGTGAACCGCTGGAATTATATTACATAATTCAAGTTTATATAATCTTGCGAATTGATATACATCTAATGTTGTCTCGATTACCCGTTTCACACCACATTTCCAACTAGTTTCATTTTTGGAAATTATGCAAAAGTAATATAGAAACGCCAGTATCTAAAGAAAAAATAACTACTCGAGTTTCCGTTGAATATGCTATGGGAGGAACAATTTTAAGATCGTCCGCTTCAAAATTTTTTAAAAGTATTGATTTTTCTAAAAGCTGTTACTTGGAAGGATTAATTTCATTTCTGGATGTGGAAAGAGAATATGCGGTATTATTTTTTTAATTTTCAAAACTAAAACTTATATATCATAATTAAAAACTTGTATGAAATTTTTGCCTAAAATATGTATATTTGACTTATTTGAAGAAGGCCAAAAGGAATTCAATGAGACAGGTATTGTAGTTTCATCCCTAACAAATATGTAGTTTTTCAGATAGACGCCATGTTTAATTACATCCATATCCAGTGGAAGTATAGTAACGCAAAAAAAAAATTTGAAAATTTTTATTGTTCAAATAGGCTTAGAATGTCCTGAAACGTCAAGATTTTAAGTTTGCGAAAAAAAAATTTCTGTCTCTCGGTCTGTCTGTAACTTTTTTTGTGCGCACGTTTACTCTGGAACCGTTTAAGGTATTGACTTGAAATTTGGTAAACGTATGTATTTTAATGAGATCTGGAACTAGATTATATTTTGGTCTTAATTCGTTGAAGTGTTGCAAAATAAATTGAGGTAAATGGGGGTAAATAAGTAAATAAAGCAATAAGAGTCCGTAAAATTGGTATTTAGTGTATATAAAAGCAGTTAAGGTCTCAAAAATTGTTTTAACTCAACCACCCCGATTACTACCCCCACCCCATTAATAAAGGAGGTGAAAAAAAAAATTATAATTTAGCGTGTATACAAGAACCTAAGGCCTCGACATTTTTTCTTACTTTATCCACTCCTACTACCACTCCTCTACCACCACCCCCACCCCCACTACCGATGTGGCGTATCGTTTTATGGGCTTGCGATAGACGATTTCAAATATTATTTGTTATTAAAGTTCCATAAAAAATAATTTCCACATAGTGAAGTGCAAATATAATATTAAAATTTTTTTCGTTGTAAGAGACTTGGATAGAAAAGCTAGGTATCGAATTTTAAGATTTATAAACACCCTACAGGTTGCATTGTAATTCGAGTCTTGTGAACAAACGAACATCAGCGTGCCTGCCTTTCAAGATTATTTTAGCAGGTTACTAAATTGACGCCAATGTTTCAAGGATCAGACATGACCGATTTCAAATTAGAATACCATGCAACCTATATGGTGTTTTTAGATCTTCTATTATTTTCTTGATTCTATAATAAGTGGGTTACCTCGAGTAGTATGGATGCGCAGTGGGTTTCCTCGAGTACTATGGATGTGCAGTAGGTTTCCCCGAGTATTATGGATGCACAGTGGTTTTCTTAGAGTACAATTAATGCGCAGTAGATTATCTCGAGTAGTATGGATGCGCAGTAGGTTTTTTGTTTTGGGGGTGTTTTTTTGGGGTCAGATGTGAAAAACTTGCCAATTTAAAATTCTAACTTCGAATTCGGATTCAGCAGGTCAAAATACATAAGGATACACTGGTATGGTCCGTCGGACAGACCAGTTTTCTTGAAGGGGGGGGGGGGGGGGGATTCTAGGGTGAGAGGTGAAAAATGAGCCAATTTGTTAATTCTGACTTCGAATTTGGATTCACCAGGTAAAAATACATGATACACTGGTATGGTCCACCGAATAGACCAGTTTTCTTGGGGGGGTTCTGGGGTTAGGGGTGAAAAATGAGCCAATCTGGCAATTCTGACTTCGAATTCGGATTTAGTAGGTGAAAATACATGAGGATACAATGATATGGTCCGCCAGGCAGACCACTTTTTTTGCCTCAGGGTGTTTTTTGGGGTTAGAGGTGAAAAACGAGCTAATCTGAAATTGTGACTTCTGATTCGGATTCAGGGATCTGAATACATAAGGATACACTAGTGTGGTCCGCCGAATAGACCATTTTTCTTGGGGGGGGGGGGGGTTCTGGGGTTAGGGGTGAAAAATGAGCCAATCTGTCAATTCTGTCTTCGAACTCGGATTCAGCAGGTCAAAATACGTAAATCCACCGGACAGACCACTTTTTTTTGGCTTGGGGGTGTTTTCTGGGGTCAGGGGTGAAAAACGAGCCAATCTGACAATTCTGACTTCGGATTCAGTTTCAGCAGGTCCGAATACATAAAGATACACTGGTCTGGTCCGCCGGACAGACTATTTTTTTGGGGGATGTTTTTTGGGGTCAGGGGTAAAAAGCGAGCCAATCTGACAATTCTGACTTCGGATTCGGTTTCAGTAGGTCCAAATACATAAGGATATACTGGATATAGTGATTTAGTGTATGTACAAGAACCAGAAACCTCAAAATATTTTTTTAATTCATCCACCCCCACTACCACTCCCCTATCACCACCCCCACCCCACTACCGATGTGGGGTATCGTTTTATGGGTTTTTGGAGCAGAGGATTTCAAATATTATATTACTAAAGTTCCATAAACAATTATTTCCACATACAAAGTTTTTTCGTTGTGAGTGACTTGTTTACTATGTGCACCCTCTTTGTTTCCGAAAGTCTGGGACGCGAGGGAATATAAGGAAAATTGTAACATACTATTTAAGTTATCAATAAAAGTTCGTTATATACCAAATAAAGATTCAGAAATAAGTCAGATCTAATTTTACTTCCACATGCAGTGGTAGTAACGACAAAAGAACTTTTGAAAATTTTTATTGTTCATGAAACGTCGAGATTTTAAATTTGAGCAAAAAAAAATTTCTGTCTGTCTGTCGGTCTGTAACTTTTTTGTGCGCACGTTTACTCTCGAACCGTTTAAGATATTGACTTGAAATTCTGTACACGTATGTACTTTAACGGGATCTGGAACTAAATTCTATGTTCATTCTATTGCGGGGGGGGGGGGGTTAAAATGGTAAATGGGGTAAACAGGTAAATGAAGCAGGTAAGAGTCCATAAAATTGGTATTTGGTGTATACAAGAGAAGCTAAGGTTTGAAAAAAATGTTTGGCATTAGCCACCCCCATTACCCCCATTATTAAAGAGGATGAAAAAATTTTTGTGATTTAGTGTGTGTACAATAACCAAAAGCTTCAAAATATTTTTTTACTTCATTCACCCCCCACTACCAACCCTCTACCACCACTCCTACCCCCACTACCAATGTGGCATATCGTTTTATAGGTTTTTGGGGTAGACGATTTCAAATATTATGTTGTTAAAGTTACCTTGAGTAGTATGGATGCGCAGTGGTTTTCCTCGACTACTATGGATACGCAGTAGGTTTCCCCGAGTATTATGAATGCGCAGTGGCTTTCCTCGAATATTTTGGATGCGCAGTGACTTTTTTCGAGTATTATAGATCGCAGTAGGTTACCTCAAGTAGTATGGATGCGCAGTGGGTTACTTTAAGTAGTATGGATGAGCAGTGGCTTTCCTCAAGTATAATGGATGCGCAGTAAGTTACCACGAGTAGTATGGATGCGTAGTGGCTTTTCTCGAGTGCTATTGATGCGCAGTAGGTTACCTCAAGTGATATGGATATTGGATGCACAGTGGGTAACCTTGAGTAGTATGGATGCGTAGTAGGTTTCTTCGAAGAAATGCTTGAAGTAGAGGCTTTACTTCTATCGTGTAGTTTACGGCACACAACGATTTTTTATATCTTTGTCTTGCCATTTTCTGCGTATTAGTTCGACACTCAGTTGAAGTATATTAACACAAAAAAAATTTTGGAAATTTTCATTGTTTAAATAGTCTTAGAATATCAGGAAATGTCAATATTTTAAATCTGAGCAAAATAAATTTCTGTTGCGTCGGTCTGTCTATTAGTCTTGTATCGTTTTGGTGCTCACAATTACTCTGGAACCGTTTAAGATATTCACTTAAAATATGGCACATGTATTGTTTTTTAACGAGATCTGGAAGTAGATTATATTTTGAACTTATTCCGTTGCACAGTTGAAGGGTAAATTGGGGTAAATGGGGTAAATAGGTAAATCAAGCAAGTAAGAGTCCATGAAATTGGTATTTAGTAAATATAAGAGGAGCTAAGGGCTCAAAAAAAATGGCATTAGCCATCCCTATTACCACCCCCACCCCATTATTAAAGGTGATGAAAAAATGGTGTAATTTAGTGTGTATACAAGAGCCAAAGTCATCAAGAATTTTTTTCACTTCATTCACCTCCATCACAACTCCACCTCTATTACCGATGTGGCATATTATTTTATGGGTTTTTGGGGCACATGATTTCAAATATTATACTATTAAAGTTCCATAAACAATTATTTTCACATAGTGGAGAGCAGATATAGTATTTTGATGTAAGAGACTTGAATGTGGAAGTAGTGATTCCTTGGGCAGCGGTTTTTTTTTCCTGAAACAGTTTATATTCCTTTCAAGTTTTCGGGTAGAGTTGCAAATCTAATAACTAAAAGAACGTTTAAATTGCTTCGTTCGGTGGACAGGTGGGGTTAATAGGCCTTTGAACCTTAAATTAAGGTTGTGTATATCGGTACGAAATTTTATTTTATTATATAAGTATTCAGGAGATTTCTTTACTAAAATTTTATGATATAAGCATGCTGAATGAAACAGTCTGCGATTCTCCATGTTCAGCCAACCCGTATCTATTAACTTGTGCGATATTCTCTCACGCCTGCATATACCATAAATTAATCTGAGGCAAGAATTTTTTTGTATTTTATTTTTGTATACAATAATTAAATTGGGGCCATACAGGCAATCAGCAAAAACTAACAGAGACAAAACCAGGCTTTCACATAACATCACTTTTACTTTTTGAGATAAATAGTGCCTATTCCCGTAAATTAATTTGATGGAATTGTATGCTTTTTGTGTAAGTTTATTTACATGTTTTTCAAATCGGAGATCACTGTCAATAACAACACCTAAGTTCTTAGCATAGTCAACTATTTCAAGATTTTCTTGATCTATATTTATCTGAACCTGATTTTTAATAAGTTGTAGAGATTTTTTAGGACCAAAAATTATAGCATTAGATTTGCTGGTGTTAATAATAAGAGGTCTTTTGATACATTTAAAAAAGATTTTAAATCTTCATTAATACGTTGACAGGCACCATCAACGTCAGAAGTTTTAAATGAATGATAAATCTGGGTATCGTCAGCGTATAAATGAATTTGACAATGTTTTAAACATGAAATAAACTGACTGGTATATAGGGTGAAAAGTAATGGTCCCAGGATAGAACCTTGTGGTACACCTGATCTCAATACTAAGTCTTCTGAGCCGTTTTGTTCACTACAGACTTTCTGCTGCCTATTTTTTGAAGAAATTAACTGCTTCCTTTGTGAGACCTATATGTAAAAAAAAAGATAAAAGTAGTTCGTGATTAAGAGTATCAAACGCTCGACTAAAATCTAGTAAAATTAAAATTGTACATAAACCCTGATCTGATGTTCCTATTATATCATCAACCACTAGCAAAAGTGCTGTAGTACAACTGTATCTAGTTCTAAAGCCCGATTGTATCTTAGCTCGTATTTTTTTCTCCAGTAAATATTCTCTAAGTTGATATTCCATGATTTTTTCAAGTATTTTAGATGAAGTAGGTAAAACACTGATGGCACGTAGGTCTTTAAAATCTTCAAGATTTTCTGTAATACAGTGATTACAGCACTTTTCCAAGTGGATGGAAAAACATTTTCTTGTAAACAATAATTAATTATATGGGTCAGATAAGGAATAATATGAGGGCAGCACAACTTAATCATTTTTAAATTTATCTTATCACACCCTGTAGCATTTGTATTTATTTCCATGATTTTTTTTAATACTGTGGTTTCATCAACAAGCCGAAAATTGAAAACCGAATCGAATAATAAATTATTTTTATAATAGTTTAGGACGTCATCAGAAGCATCAGTGAATGGCAAGGAATTTACAAAAAAATTATTTGTATCATTTACGTTCTTTAAATTTTCAGGTATATTTTTATTTTTATTTTGAAAGACAATGTCATTATTTTTTAATATTTTTCAACATTCATGAGCACTAGAATTATGTAGCTGATAACTGAAAAATGCTTTATTTTCTCTTTTAATGGCTTGAGACGTGAAATTACGCAGCTGTTTGTAATATAAAAAAATCATTGTTATTATTTGTTTCTTTAAATTTGGCAAGCGCTCTATCCCTAATGTTCATCATTGTTTTTATTATGTCGGTCAACCAGGGTGCGGGGGGTTTAGTAAATCTTTTTGTCACAATAGGTACATGTTGATCAAATAAACTAATCAGGTTATCGGCAAGAAATGATACTTTTTCATCAATGTTGTTTATATCAAAAATATTATAAAATGGTATAGCATATATATCTTGCTCAAAGGAAGTATAATTATATTTTCTATAATCAGGATATGGTATCATTCTGGGTTCAGCTTCTTTGCCGTGCACCTTTATCACGCAATATACCAGTTTATGATCTAAGAGGTCATAGTCAACAACACCTTTTTCTAAAACAGTGTCTTCATTTAAGACTATTATAAGATCTATTAATATAGAAGTGATGTTAGTGATCGTGGTAGAGTCTATGATTTGTTTTAAGCCGAACTCGTCTATAACTGCAAAAGATTTTGTACATTTAAATTATTGAAGTTGTACACATTAATATTAAAATCCCCGGAACATATAATATTTTCAGCACAAGGTAGTATCAAGCTTAAAGTATCCTCAAACTCTGAGAGGAAGAATGCTGGATCTTGAGACGGTGGCCTATATATAACGCCGATAGCAATATTTTTATTTTTATTTTTTAATTTAATCCAAAGTTGTTCAATGGAATTATTTTTAGGAGAAATTAGTGATGTGATAAAACAGTTTTTTACGAAAATACATACACCACCCCTAGATCCCCGATCCTTCCTGTAGAGCTTATAACCATCTATGCTGATTACACCATCTAGTAGGTCTATATGGAGTCAGGTTTCAGTTATGCAAAGAACATCAAATGAATCTACCAAAACAATATGTCGATTTTCATATATTTATGGAAGGATAGACCTTATGTTAATATTTCCAATTTTTATTGATCTCAAAGACATCTCCCAACTAACAACTATTTAAATCTTCAAAGGAAAATATTATGTAATTTAAGTAGGTACCTGTTTCAAATGGCTTTATTATAATTTTATTAGATAAATATTAATTTATAAAAAGACAAATAACAAAAATAATACGTAATTAGTCCCAACAGATATTTAGAAATACAAAACAAAATATGCAGAATCTTTAATGATCGACTTCGTGTAAGTTAATAACAGGACGAGAAGCTTGAGGTATAAGTAGTGAAGTATTGCATAGCTAAACAGAAATGTTTGTGTTACATTTTTGAATTATTTAGGAGGTTTTAATGTTATTCGACTAATCGGCATTATTACCATTTTAGCTGATATAGATACTTTATATTATTTGATATTATTTTACAACGAAAAGAAATAAAAATGGTACATTAAAACAAACTAAACAATTTTTCCCTCAGTTGGCGCTTCGGGTAGTCGCCCGGGTTGCCCGGTCCTTAAGATGTGGCTGAAGACAGAAACGAAATCAGAAATGACAAACGATTATTTACAGTGGACCAATGAAGTAATGCACATGAAGTTAAAATCTTTGTAATTACAGAATTGAAAAGTATTTTCCTATAAAACCAAACATGTATGTTGAAAAGGGTTGAGCAGCTAAAGTTATCTAAAGCAAAACACGGATTTTAAGAGGGAGAAACTGTAAACTGTAAAAATATGATAACTATAAGATAACTATTGTAAAAAAGTTTTTAAGACTTTCATATTTTAGGGTGTGATAGAAAAGAGCATTTTCAAAATTGCATAATTTTGATTTAATAAAAAACAGAGTTTAAGAGGGTAAAACACCCCAAAAACTATTTAAAAATAATCTAACTATTGCAAAAAAGTTTTTAACACTTTCCTATTTTAGGGGGTGATACACCCCAAAAACTATATAAAAATTGTAAAAATTTTTAGCGCTTTCAGATTTTGGAGGGTGATAGAAAAGACTATTTCCAAGATAGCATAATTGGGATTTAACAAAAAACAGAGTTTAAGAGGGTAAAACACCCCAAAACTATCTAAAAATAATGTAACTATTGCAAAAAAGTTTCTAACACTTTTCTATTTTAGGGTTATGTTAGAAAAGAGCATTTCCAATATTGCATAATTTTTATTTAACGAAAAACGGGGGATAAGGGGGTGATACACCTCAAAAACTATATAAAAATTGTAAAAATTTTCGGCGCTTTCAGATTTTGGAGAGTGATATAAAAGACTATTTTCAAGATACCATAATTGGGATTTAATAAAAAACAGAGTTTAGGGGGGTAAAACACCCCAAGAACTATCTAAAAATAATGTAATTGCTGCAAAAAAGTTTCTAACACTTTCCTATTTTAGGGTATGTTAGAAAAGAGCATTTCCAATATTGCATAATTTTTATTTAACGAAAAACGGGGGATAAGGAGGTCATACACCCTAAAAATTATTTAAAAATAATATAAAAATTGTAAAAATTTTTCGCGCTTTTAGATGTTTGAGGGTGATAGAAAATATTATTTCCAAGATAGCATAATTTGGATTTAATAAAAAACAAAATTAAAAGGGTAAAACAACCCAAAAACTATCTAAAAATAATGTAACTATTGCAAAAAAGTTTCTAACACTTTCCTATTTTAGGGTATGTTAGAAAAGAGCATTTCCAATATCGCATAATTTTTATTTAACGAAGAACAAGTGATACACCCCAAGAACTATTTAAAAATAAAATGAAAATTGTAAAAAATTTTCTCGCTTTTAGATATTGGAGGGTGATAGAAAATACTATTTCCAAGATAGCGTAGTATGGATTTAATAAAAAATAGAGTTTAAGAGGGTAAAACACCCCAAAAACTATCTAAAAATAATGTAACTATTGCAAAAAAGTTTCTAACACTTTCCTATTTTAGGGTACGTTGGAAAAGAGCATTTCCAATATTGCATAAATTTTATTTAACGAAGAACAGGGGGATAAGGGGGTGATACACCCCAAGAACTCTTTAAAAATAATATAAAAGTTGTAAAAATTTTTCATGCTTTTAGATGTTGGAGGGTGATAGAAAATACTATTTCCAAGATAGCGTAATTTGGATTTAATAAAAAATAGAGTTTGAAAGGGTAAAACATCCCAAAAACTATCTAAAAATGATGTAACTATTGCAAAAAAGTTTCTAACACTTTCTTATTTTAGGGTTTGTTAGAAAAGAGCATTTCCAATATTGCATAACTTTTATTTAACGAATAACAAGGGATAAGGAGGTGATACAATTTTTATATTAGTTTTAAATAGTTTTCGGGGTGGTGTATCACCCCCTTATCCCCTATTTTTCGTTAAATGAAAATCATGCAATATTGGAAATGCTCTTTTCTAACATACCCTAAAATAGGAAAGTGTTAGAAACTTTTTTGCAATAGTTACATTATTTGTGATAGTTTTTGGGGTGTCTTACCCTCTTAAACTCTGTTTTTTATTAAATCCCAATTACGCTATCTTGGAAATAGTCTTTTCTATCACCCTCCAAAATCTGAAAGCGCTAAAAATTTATACAGTTTTTATATAGTATTTGGGGTGTATCACCTCTTATCTCCTGTTTTTCGTTAAATAAAAATTATGCAATATTTGAAATGCTCGTTTCTAAAATAGGAAAGTGTTAGAAACATTTTTGTAATAGTTACATTATTTTTAGATAGTTTTTGGGGTGTTTTACCCTCTTAAACTCTGTTTTATATTAAATCCCAATTACGCCATCTTGGAAATAGTCTTTTCTATCACTCTCCAAAATCTGAAAGCGCTAAAAATTTTTACAGTTTTCATATAGTTTTTAGGGTGTATCACCCCCTTATCCCCTGTTTTTTGTTAATTAAAAATTATGCAATATTGGAAATGCTCTTTTCTAACATACCCTAAAGTAGGAAAGTGTTACAAACTTTTTTGCAATAGTTACATTATTTTTAGATAGTTTTTGGGGTGTTTTACCCTCGTAAACTCTGTTTTTTATTAAATCCCAATTACGCTATCTTGGAAATAGTCTTTTCTGTCACCCTCCAAAATCTGAAAGCGCTAAAAGTTTTTACAATTTTTATATAGTTTTTGGGGTGTATCACCCCCTTATCCCCTGTTTTTCGTTAAATAAAAATTACGGAATATTGGAAATGCTCTTTTCTAACATATCCTAAATTAGGAAAGTGTTAGAAACTTTTTTGCAGTAGTTACATTATTTTTAGATAGTTTTTGGAGTATTTTACCCTCTTAAACTGTTTTTTATTAAATCCCAATTATGCTGTCTCGGAAATAGTCTTTTCTATGATCCTCCAAAATCTGAAAGCACTAAAAATTTTTACAATTTTTATATAGTTTTTGGGGTGTATCACCCCCTTATCCCCTGTTTTTCGTTAAATAAATAATTACGCAATATTGGAAATGCACTTTTCTATCACCCCCTAAAATAGGAAAGTGTTAAAATCTTTTTTGCAATAGTTACATTATTTTTAGATAGTTTTTGGGGTGTTTTACCCTCTTAAACTCTGTTTTTTATTAAATCAAAATTATGCAATATTGGAAATGCTCTTTTCTATCACACTCTAAAATATGAAAGTCTCAAAAACTTTTTTACAATAGTTATCTTATAGTTATCATTTTTTACAGTTTACAGTTTTTGGGGTGTTTCGCCCTCTTAAAATCCATGTTTTGCTTTAGATAACTTTAGCTGTTCAACCCTTTTCAACATACATGTTTGGTTTTATAGGAAAATACTTTTCAATTCTGTAATTACAAAGATTTTAACTTCATGTGCATTACTTCATTAGTCCACTGTAAATAATCGTTTCTCATTTCTGATTTCGTTTCTGTCTTCAGCCACATGTCCTTAAGCCACCCTTGATTGTCCGATATTCCTTTTACCGCCACCTCGCTTTGAAGAATATTGTCTGTAATAATAATAATGTACGTCTGGTGCATAGAAAGTGAGGTATTTGCAAAAACCGTTTTTTTAAATTTCGATCTTGAATATCTCGAAAAGGGCGAGGTTTTGGGAAAAAATGCAAAATACCAATCTTGTAGATAATTGAATTCCATACAACTTTCATGTTAACTGTATTGCTGTCCTTGTGTTGCTTTTTTTGGCGCGAGATATTCGCAAAAAACCATGTTTTTGAAACTTTCACCTTGAATATCTCGAAAAAGGAGAGGTTGGTATAGATAATTTAATTCTCTACAACTTTCACATTGACCTCATGGGCATCCGATGCATAGGACTCGAGATATTTGCGAAAAACTTTGACCTTCATTATCATGGGTAGCCATGTTGGGATTTTTGTGGATTTGGAAGAATGCGGAAGAATGTCTGTGCAAAAATTCAGATTTTTACTAATTTTGTTCAGGTTTCCTCCTTTTTTTAGCTAATTTCCCTGCATTATTATAAGAACCTCTTACCTCTTTTATAAGTGTTTCTCAAACATTTGAGGAAAAGAGCACAAGAGAACATATTTGAACATGCAGATAATTTCACGGAAGATGAGTTTAAGACTAAACGTCCTGCTTCAAAGGAACTATTTCGCGATATATTTACCTTTCGTGAACTAGTTCAAAATGAGCAAGCACTGCGTCGTGTGAAATGTAAAGATTTGTTGGTAGTCTTGTGTGTAAAATCAAATAAGGCCTAAGTGATGAAATTTGTTGTGTTAGCATGAATATTGGCTTAGTGAAGTATTCTGTCATGATGCGTTTTGTACGTGAAAATATTGGTTTAACTTCCACTGCAAGAGAACACTACATTGAAAGACATGTTAATGGATTTGCCAATGAGCTTTACAATTCTGATGCAACTAATTCGATTGCAATTGTCTATATCGATGGCACCTACAATTATATTCCCAAAAGCACCAACTGTAAAACATTGCGACAAACGTATTCAAAATATAGATTGTATGATAAGCACATCACAGATAGTAGACGACCCCCAAATCCAAAGTCAAGGCTGTGCGGAAGGGGGTTACACATTTGGAAAAACGCAGACATACATCCACACCCACCGGTGTCTCAATACCGGGGCTGGGGTTCGAACCCAGAGCGCGGTAGATAGTCGATCAGCATATTCGCCACTCAATACGCCTTAACCGATTGAGCTACCGCGCCGCCACTACTTGCGCCATTTATTAAAACAGACATTGGTTGAAGCACCAGATGGATGCGTCAGGACGATCTCAGCTAGATACTGAGGATGCAGATCAACCGAGGCTGATTACCATAACTAGATGGATAGTGGAAGGGAGAAACGGTCATATAATAGTTATTTATGATACAAGTGTTAAAAGTGACTTTTTATTTTGTGAGTGGAGAAGTTTGCGAAACGAGCGTAAGCGAGTGGAGCAACTCCACGAACAAAATAAAGTCATTTTTAACACGTGTATCATACAATGTTATCTCTACAAACACCATTAAAAGAACAATAAAGTTTCATTAAAAAAATTTCAAATCCTTTTAATGGTTACCTCATAATTCTAGTAGTTTGTAGGATTTATGAAATAAATAAATCAAGTTTGCCCCTTGTTTGATACATGCTGGTCAAATGTGAAAAACTATTGCTATATGATGAGTTCCAATATTAATTATAGTCCAGAAGGAAGCGAATCGATTCCTCAAGAAATTGAAGAAGCAGCTACAAGGGCAACTTTAATTTGTTGCCCACAAAATCCAAAAAACAATATGAATTAGCGTACAAATGCTTTGTGGAATGGTGCGATCGGAACAATGTTACTGGCAAGTACAGTGAAAATGTAATGTTGGCTTATTTCGAGCAAAATTTTAAAATTTGGAAGTCCTCGACGCTTTGGGCACATTTTTCAATGATAAAGGCTATGTTAAATGTCAAGAACGATCAAGACATAAGTAAGTTTTATAAACTAATCCAATTTTTGAAGCGCAAAGGAGAAAGATATCGTCCAAAAAAATCAAAAATTTTTACGCGCCAAATAAAGTTTATTGCAGAGGCGCCAGATGACAAGTATTTGATGTTTAAAGTAGTTGCTTTAATGGGTATACTAGGCGCGTGTTGCCGTGAAGAACTTTGTCAAATGAGTTTAAACAATATTGAGGATTTGGGAAATACACTAGTGGTAAACATTCCAGATAGCAAGACTAGAGTTTCAAGAACCGTTACTGTTATTACTGAGACTTATATTGACTTATATTATAAGTACTTAGCATTACGTCCAGCTCATGTCAACCACCAACGTCTTTTTATTAAATACACTAGTAACAAATGTTGGAATAAACCTGTTGGAATAAATATTTTTGGAAAGATGCCTACAGATATTGCAAGATTTTTGAAATTACCAAATAGTGAACTTTACACCGGACATTGTTTTCGTCGGATATCCGCTAGCTTGTTAGCAGACTCTGGTGCAAGTTTATGTACAATAAAAAGACGTGGAGGATGGAAAAGTTTGAATGTTGCAGAAGGATACTTGGAAGATTCGTTAGAAAACAAAAAGAGGATTGCTTGTCACATTCTTCCAAATAATTGCCCTTCTTCTAACAATTCAGAAATAGAGCATATTAAAAGTATTTCCTCCACTGCTTCAAGTTCAACTTCAACAATTTCTTCTTGTGAAGTAGTTTCCTCACAAGGGATAAATATTAATTGCTCCAATTGTACAATTAATTAAATATTTCTAAATAACTTGTAATGTTTTGTTAATAAATGTCATTATGACAAACGACTTGTCATTTTACTCTTTGCACAAGTGTTAAAAGTTAATCGTGTGATCATTTTTAACGCGAGTTTATATAATATTACATTTTTAATTCAAGTATGCCGTGTTAAAAATTTAGTTTTTAATGGTGTTTGTAGAAATGTAGAAATATCTTTCGTGTTGCTAATATTGAGTATTTTTACCGAATTGCTTTGGCGGCCATCATAAATCGCTGCAGGGGGTTGATTGAAATTGATGGAACGAATGTTGGGTTTTTACATAAAATTAAGGAAATGAATATTTTTAACGTAATGCAGGCAAGGGTAGAGGTGGAAAACCCTCGAACTCGAAATGATATATGGAATCAGTTGAACCAAAATCATTTAGCCGATTTTCTAAGACTTCCCATTAGCTATCTTAAACACATAACAGTCGAGATGTGTCAATTAAAGTTGTCTTCCTCCTATATGAAAGACATAGGCTGCAGAGAGAAGAGACCGATGTAATTAAGTTAGACAAGCTTATGGAAGAACCTGGGCTGATACGTTTGCGAGTTTTGTTTTAACTACTTATTTAACGTCGACCTATTTCCGCTACCAGAGCCTATCACCGACGCCAGGAGACGAGCTACCCACAACCTGGAAATTTTGCCGAACCTCATTTACTTGCCTAACATTTAATAAACAAGGGACTGCCTGCTTTACATCCCCTCCGAAGGATGGTATATCCACTACGTAATCCTCGTCTGAAATTACATGGCTTCCGCGTATATACTGATATACAAGCCGCTAGAAGGTGGGACGAGATCGTTGTGTTTCCCTAGACGAGTCACCCATCTAAGAACTAACCGCGCTGCACGTTGCTTCACTTGGAGTATCGAGATACTTACACAGTGAAGACGCATCTACGCTCGCCACCGTTTGCGAGTTTATTCTAGATTTCGCAAAGCTACCAAATATCAAATATGAATAGTTTATCAAGATGGCAGAGAAGGCGATGGAGACGATGAGGGAAATAAATTGATTTCTAGCTACTACTGCACATATATCCATAGAAATGCTGTGCATGTATACACATACATGTGAGTGAGTACGCTACAACTGGCTCTAGAACTCTGAGAACATGTGCACATGTAGCCAGTTATAGATATTAGGGTTTGGAAAATAATATATCTATAATTATTATTTAGAATTCTTTTTGTTAAATAATGTATACATTCGAAGATAAATAGAGTTTTAGATTAACATTTTGTATAATACATGTTATTATTTTTTATTTTAAAAACTGTTGTTGTTTTTGTTTCTTGATTCCCCTTGGTTACTTGAAGTACTTGAATCTTATATTTATTAGTAAGTGAACTGATCACCACATTACTCCCCCGCTAAGAAAAAGAACAGTCAGTCATTTAATTCGTCAATAGCAAAACGAACTTTCTTAATCGACGGTGTAGTGACATCGCATTTGTCAGTAAATTTGCTGGTTTAATCTTATCAATATTTACCGTGACGTTTAGTTCCTTTAATAAAAGTAACCAACTTATCTGTACGGGACAAAACTTTATATGGTCCATCGTACAGAGGGGAGAAAGATTTTTTAAAACGTTCTTTCCGAACGAAAACAAAACTACAAGTCGAGATGTCTGAACTGACAAATGATTTGTAATTAACATAGTGAAAAGGTGGAATGAACGCTAAATTATTAAAAGTAGTACGTAATTTAGTAATAAAGTAAGGAATATCCGGACAAGTATATGATTTTATAAAAAATTCACCAGGTAGTCGTAAAGTTTGACCAAAAACAAGTTCTGCGGAGAAACATTGCAAATCGTCTTTGAGGATCGTCCTCAAATCTAAAAGCACGATAGAAAGCTCATCTACCAAATGTGGCGTGGAAGCTTTAGTTCTTAAAGCAGTTTTAAGAGACTTGTTAAACCTTTCTATCATG
The DNA here is from genome assembly GCA_936432065.2 of Rutpela maculata. Classification (NCBI taxonomy): domain Eukaryota; kingdom Metazoa; phylum Arthropoda; class Insecta; order Coleoptera; family Cerambycidae; genus Rutpela; species Rutpela maculata. The sequence continues at coordinate 45,559,050 of OW386289.2, forward strand.
CCGTTGCTGCTCGGGTGATATGCGGTCGTATGAATTCTATGAAATACCAAAAATTTTGAAAATTCTTGGAATAATTTCGATTCAAATTGAACTCTCTGATCCGTTGTCACTGTGACAGGAACACCGAATCGGCAAACGTAATTTTGAAATAACGTACGCGCTACAGTTTCTGCAGTAATATCATGAAGTGGATAAGCTTCAGGCCATCTAGTAAAACGTTCGATCACAGGAGGCAATGGTCCTATTAAATCTATATATATGTGGGGAATATCGAAGTTAGCTATCGGACTTTCGGTATGTCGTTTCACCTTATTAGTTTGACAGCTAATATAAGTTTTTGCCCAGAGATTACAATCTGAAGTCATTTTGGGCCAAAAATAATTTTTAGAAACTAACGTTCTAGTCGCTTTGATACCAGGGTGGGATAAACCATGAAGAATATAAAAAATTGCCCGTCTATAAATGATCGGAACATAAGGACGAAGTTTAGGGCGGGAAACGTCACACCAAATAAACTTGTCAGAAAATGGAATTTTAATTTTCTTTAAATGAAAAGTTCTCTTTGTGTTCGATGGAGTATCTGGCAATAAAAACTTAAGGTTAGAATCATCATCTTGAGCTCTGCTCAATAAATTTGAGTCAAAATTAATATCGACTAAATTAGACTTCTGAGTTACAATTGGAGAAACACATTGTTGTAAAGAAGACATATCGTGCTCGCGCGATAAGGTGTCCGCAACAATATTATGTTTCCCACTGATATGTCTGATCTTACATGCAGATTGAGCAATGAATTCCAAATGTCTAATTTCGAGGGGATCTTTCAGTTTTAGTGAATAATGCTTTGACCAAAGGTTTATGGTCAATAAGGCAAATAAATGTACGACCTTCACGTAAAAACCTGAAATGTTTAATCGCTGTGAATAATGAAAGAAGTTCTTTGTCAAAGGCACTGTATTTTGTCTGTGCTAAGGTAAGTTTTTGTGAGAAAAAGACTAACGAAGCAAGTACACTTTCGTCATCACGCTGTTCAAGAACTGCCCCCAGAGAGACATTTGAACAATCAACTGTCAGCGATGAAAGCGAGCTATCATCACAGCGAGGATGAGCTAAAAACTTGCACCAGCTATAGCAGTTTTGGCTTTGGAGAAACTGTCAAGAAAGTCGGTAGGCCAATGATTTATTGTTTTAACTTTATCATGCAGTAAACTAGTACATAGAGCATGTAAAGGAATTAAAAATTCAGCGAAAGAAGGTATAAAACGATGATAAAAGTTAACCATACCTATGAAACGCTGAAGTGTTCTAAATATTCCGAACTAAATTGATTTGCAATCAGAATGTCATCTAAATAGACATAATAATAAACTTCGTTCATAAAACGTTGGAAAGTTTGACCAGCGTTACGTAAGCCGAAAGGCACACGCGCAAATTCAAATAAACCAAAAGGCGTAGTAATCGCTGTTTTATAAATGTCACTTTTTGCGACAGGTGATAAGCACGGACCAAATCTATTTTTGAAAAGATAGCACAATCATATAATTGTGAATTGACGTCATGAAGATGCGGTAATGGGTATCTGTCAGGGACAGTAACTGAGTTGAGCCGACGATAGTCTGCGAAAGGTCTCCAATCGTTTTTTCCTTTTTTTTCCACCATGTGTAATGGTGAGGATACAGAAGAAGAAGAGGGCACACAAATGCCTAATTCTATCATAGCATTGGCCTCAGCTATTTTAAAGGTTGGAAACTCTAAAAGTAATGCGTTAAAAAGTCGGCTCCAAAAATAGGGACATTAATATCTGCAATATTAAAAACAGAAGGAAATAACCTACGTAAGTTTAAATCGATTTTCAATTTTTTTTTTCTGAATGTATTAATAATAGATCCATTAGCGGCTGTCAGTACAATATCAGGGTTCTTCTTAATATCTGTTAAAAGATTCCGAGGTACTATCGACAAATCGGCGCCTGTGTCAATGAGAAAATTTATGTTATTTGCATTATCAAATATAAAAATATGACGTTTACTATGTGAAATATTAGCGTCAGCTGTCAAAATATCATAACTTTTAATCATTTCTATTGTCAACTTTGAAGTCTTTGGTGAAAGTGCACCGAGACATTTAAATGCTTTACGACTATAAAGTTGATGGTAATAGCAAACTTTGGCATTAGAAGGGTTATATCTAACGCAGGTATTGTTGCGACTACTAGTACGGGGCTTTGAGCCTATGCGATTTCCTGAGTCGAAGCGGTTTTTACAATTATCACGAAAGGTGCCGGAAACTGTAGGAGTAGCAGAAGTTATTGAAGAAACTTTAGACTCATTAGCATGTAATTGTGATGAAAAAATTTCTTGTTTGTGCAAGACTTGATTTAACGTATCTTGAAAGGTTGTAATCAAATTTGACGTAGATAATGTGGGATTAATGTTACAAACTGAATTAGATATAGGGGAAATCATAGAATTCTGACACGACTCCCAGATACGATCAGCAATATCGATTATTTCTTTAATCTCAGTTTTTCTGGATGTAGTGATGGCAATACAAATAGTTTTAGGTAATCGCCGTTTCCACAATTTGACTAGGAGCTCCTTTTTTTTTTTTTTTTTGTGGAGGAGGGGAAATCTTGCATAAGACGTTGTGCCGGATTCTTACCGACTAAAACCCCTCCCCCTTCGTCTCGCTTCTCCCACCGGAAACCGCCTTCGCATTACTTCAGTGGGGAGCCGGCCCTTAACTTCCTTTATCGACTTTCTACTTCCTTCGTCTCTATTATTGTACGGACTGTTCCATACGCTTGTCGCCATGATTCCTCGGATGCGCATAAGCTTGCCATCATGTTTGTGTAGTTGAAAGTTGACCCAGTTTGTTGGGTATAGTCCCTCCTGGTCTCTTCCCACCGAGTACAAGTAAACAGGGTATGCTCTACGTCATCCACCTCGTCGCAGTAGCTGCATCTGTCTGTATCTGCCCTTCTGCGATCGTAGAGATACTTCTTAAAACATCCGTGTCCTGAGAGAGCTTGGGTTAAGTAGTAATCCACTTCTCCGTAGGGACGATTTATCCATGTCTGAATGATAGGTATCAATTTATAGGTCCATCGTCCATACGTTCCGGTTTCCCATTTTTGTTGCCATCTTGTGGAAACATTCTCTTTTGCTACTCTGGCTTCCACTCCATTATATTTCTCTGTCCTTTCTTGTATTAGAAATTCTACAGGTGGGACTCCCACTATGACCCCCACTGCCTCTGTTGAAATGGTGCGGTATGCACTGCCGATTCTGATTGACATCAGCCTCTGGAGTCTTGCCAGCTTTGCTATTAGTTTCTTGTTTCCGGTTACCGTATGCCAGACTGGTGTGGCATACAGTATTTGAGAGTGGACCACACTTGCCATTACTCTCCTCTTCGATGCTCTTGGCCCTCCTATGTTGGGCATTAGGCTTGTCAATGCTGCGACCGTTTTTTCCACTTTTTCGGTCGTTCTTTTGACGTGCTCCGCGAAGGTAAGTTTGGTATCAAGCCACACTCCTAGGTATTTTATTGCCTTGCTGAGTCTGATCGAAGTATCCAGGATGGTGAAAGTGATCGGCGCTATTTTTCTTTTAGTGGTAAGGAGGACTGCCTCCGATTTGTCTGGTGCCAACTTTAGTTTTCTTCCTTCCAACCATTCTGCAACTCGCTGGAGGGCAGTGTCTGCTTTATTCATCAGTAAATGCTCGGTTTCTGCAACTACTGTCATGGCTACGTCATCCGCAAAGCCGATTAATGTTACACCCGCTGGCTGTTCCATTTTAAGGAGATCATCATACAGGACGTTCCACAGGGTTGGACCAAGTACTGATCCCTGAGGCACGCCGCTGCTGACTTCTACGGTTTTTGTCTCGTCTTCTGCTTCCAGGATTATTTTCCTCTGGGATAGATAGGATGCTATTACCCTGACTAGGCTCTCTTCTATTCCTCTTTTTCGCAGGTCTTCCAGAATGATTTGCCATGATGCGCTGTTGAAAGCATTTTGCACGTCTAAAGTTATTACTGCACACAGTCTTCGGTGCTGGTGCGCGTAAGCAGCAGCTTCTCTGGCAATTTGGGTCACGTTGTTTATAGCATCTACTGTTTGTCGACCTTCCATGAAGCCGTACTGTCAGTCCACCTGTGCGTACTAGTTCTTCTTTGAGCCTTATTAAGATAAGCTGTTCGTACAGTTTCCCTTCTACGTCTAAGAGGCATATGGGTCTATACGATGCCGGGTGGTCTAGCGGTTTATTTCCTTTCCTAAGTAGTACAAGCTTAGCCTGCTTCCAGTCTTCTGGAAATACTCCTCTACGCGCTAGTTCATTATAGACTCTTAGTGCGTATTCGGGTTTACTTTGTACTACTTCCTTCAGGACTTCTACTGGGATGTAGGCTGGTCCCGGTGCTTTATTTGGTTTTAGCTTGTTGCAAGCTATATTCAATTCTTCTACCGTAAAATCTAAGAATATCACTGTTCTGTCACAATCAAAGTTTACGGCGTCGTGCACGGGAAAGAGGTGGTTTACCACGTCCTCTGTCATTTGCATGGACATTTGGGGTCTTGGAGGGAAGCCAAGCATTTGTTTCATCACAATCTTGTAGCCATCTCCCCAGATATCGGAGTCCAGTTTGTCACGTATGCTTTTCCAGCATGCTCTTTTTGAAGCCTTGATGCAATTTCGCAGCCTTTTCTTGCTGCTTTTGTACTCTTCCCTCAGTTGTTGATTTACTTCCGGAAGATTTCTTCTTGCATTTCTTGTACATATCCTTTTTTTCCTCAAGCATTCTCTGCGAAGTTCGGCAATTTCGTCTGACCACCAATACAAAGGTGGCCTACTTGAATTGTACTTTCTTTTCGACATAGTTCTGTCACAGATCTGCGTGAGGGTTTGGGAAAAGTCTTTTGCAGGAGATACGCCCTCCTCCTGAATAATGCCGACGTCGTTCAGTGTCTCTTGCAACTTTTGTTTGTTCAAACTTTTCATCTGCCACCCTTTGCTTTGCGTTACCATAGCTCTTTTCTTCCCTTCGTCTTTTACTTCGAATATTATATAGTTATGGTCGCTGAGGGTTTCCTTTTCGCTCACTTCCCATTTAGCTACTTTGGTTTTAATGTCGTCGGTAGTCAGAGTTAGGTCTAGTATGGACGAGTATTCGTTTCTCTGGAATGTTGGTGCACTTCCCTCGTTTACACATATTAAGTCATTTTCTGCCATCCATTCAGTTAGGACGCGGCCTCTCTCATCGGTGACGTTCATACCCCATTGTATGGATTTTGCATTGAAGTCCCCCACAACTATGGCCTTCTCTTTGTTGGTCCTTATTTTCCTTCCAATTTCGAAAAGAATTTCTTCGAGATCATCCAAATCTCTATTTGGGGAGGCGTAGCAGCTGTACACTGTGAAAGAGGCGGTCTCGACGTAAGTGAAACCGTGTCCGTAGCCCTGTCCCTTGATTACTAGGCGTCTGTCCAGAACTTTTATAGCGGTATCTAGGTGTTCATCAGATATCCAGTCTTTTCTACCTTTAATTGCATTTTTATTGGGTTCGCTTATCGCTATTAACCCTGCGTCTATCTTGTTGGCAGTAGCTAGAGCCAGGTCGTGAGCAGGGCGGCTCCTGTTTGTGTTAATTTGCAATTTGCAAGGTTAATTTGACTAGGAGCTCCTGGCTCACCACATGGGAACCTCCGACAATTGCCAGCATTGACCGGTAAGATTTTTACCGGTCGGGACGGTTTGAGGTCCCCCATCTGGGAACCAGAGAGCAAGTATCCTAACCGCTTTTCCTCGCTTGAGGTCAAACGAGAAATCAGGATAGTTTTTAAGTTATCATACAAATCAATTTCGGGTAGATTAGTGACAACGTCATAAACCGTTGTGATAACATTCGGTGGCAAACTTGCAATGACATAATCATACTTTTTTCGATCAATGACAACTCGATGGATATTAAATTGTGATTCAATTTGTGTGAACCATATTTCGGGTTTGGACACCCAGAAAGGAGGAAGTTTAATATTTGTGACATAATTATTAGGTAATGTCACAACTGTTTCGTCTGGTAAAACATCATTTGAACGAGATGCTTGCTGAGATGTCTCTGAATGAGATGCTTTTTTAGATGTCATCACCAAATGACTGACTGATTCTTTTAAACAACAGGGGAAAATGATAAAAGGCAAAACAATTCACTTACCATATAAATAAAGAAAAAAAGGATATGTTTTGAAAATCCGACAGTCTTGGGATTATGAAAATTCAACAGTCTTAGAAGCAATCTTTCTTAGCAGTCGTCCTTATACACTTTCTCGGGAGGGAAAATTAAGTATGGTATGATATTTTAATACAATTAATAAATCCAATCCATTCGATCCAATAAATTTACGAGCTGATCCAGTTTAATAATTCCAAGTGGTACATGACCATATATAAACGAGCATTTTTTGAAGGTGTCACCAATTTATAGTTCCAAGTCGGGGTCACCAATTTATAGATATTGGGGTTTGGAAAATAATATATCTATAATAATTATTTAGAATTCGTTTTGTTAAATAATGTATATATTCGAAGATAAATAAAGTTTTAGATTTATTTCAAAAATTGTTGTTGTTTTGTTCCTTGATTCCCCTTGGTTACTTGAAGTCCTTGAATCTTATATTTACTAGTAAGTAAACTGATCGCCACACCAGTATTCTGTGGTTTCTAGGATATGCTCGACATATCCTCAACGTGAAATATCCAAGTACGGCTTTCGGAAAACATTTTAGATGCTGCCAATAGACCACAATATAACTCTATATCAGACATGTTATTATTCATGTTTCTCTTTTTCTTGATGGATATATGCTTATGATCTTTCATTATCATTAAACACATTATTACTTGCTTGTTACATTATTTGTTGCTTATTATTAAATAGTGGAAAACGATTTTTGCCAAGCTTTTGACAATTAATTTAAAAAAACTATGTTCTTACCACTCAGTTGCGATAAACGCAATTCACCAGCCTTTGATAAGCTAACAATCAATGATCATGGTCATCTAATAGAGATTAATTCAACAGTATGTGTAAAATATTTAGGAATATATATTGATTGTCACCTAAGATGGGATAGTCATATAATTAACGTCACAAATACCCTTAGAACTTTACTGTTTAGATTTAAATATCTCAGAAATATATTGGACTCATCTCATTTAAAAATTCTGCACTATGCTTTAGTTGAATCTAGGTTGTCGTATGGGATTCACGGTTGGGGTGGGGTAGTTACAACTCATCTAAAAAAATTGTAGGTTATTCAAAAATTGTTTTTAAAAATAATATATAATAAAGAGCGTACCTACCCAACAGATTTACTTTATAGAGAATGTGGCATCCTTGATATAAGACAGTTAGTTGTACTTCTTAAAAATTATAATTCATCAATTTAGAAATAAAAACCGACTTACACCATTAAATCATAATTATCCAACAAGGAATAAATTAAATGACAATTATAAAACTATAACCTCTCAAAAATGTATTGGAAAAAGGTGCTACGAATATTTAGCTCCTAGATTATATAATAAACTACCCAATGAATTAAAAGATATATACACAATATATAAATTTAAAAATAATGCAAAAAAGTATATTATAAATATTGGCAGAGATGAAGTTAATATTCGTATGTAATATCACTAGTGCTTAAAATTTTATCGAAAATTTTTTCGAAAGCGTGTTGCCTGGTAATATAAAGAGTGCAAATTGGCAGTTTATTATCTGATTAAATCCCGACCGCTTTAGCGGGAGGGATTTAATCTTTGATAATAAACTGCCAATTTGCACGAGTTATATTAACTAGGGGCAGCTTAGCTTGAGAAAAAATTTTTAGATAAAATTTAAAGCACGAGTGGTATTTGTGGAGAATATTTCACGAATAAATAATTCATTAAGTATATCTTCAATATTATGTTCAGTAATTAATTGCCTTCATACGTTTCCTTGTTAGAGATTACTCACCTTTATCTTCAATTTCATCATTTACGTCACATAAAAATGCATTTCCAAAGCGATTCATCTAATAAAAAACAAAGTAGATTTAAATTATGACAATCAAGAAAAACAATATTCGTTAAACCATAGGACCTGAACTTATAAGACTAGTCATCACAACAAAACACGCTTCGACCAATCACATTACCTGTGAAATCACACAAATTCCATATTACCAATCTTTTACGTTCTAAGGCTGCCGGCTCAGATGGTATGGTACCGCCATCTAGTAACGCTAGCTTAACTTAGTTACTAGCCTAAACAGTGAATTGAATTATTATATTAAAGTGTTTATTAATATATATTTATGTATTTAATCCTTGTTTCTAATTTGAGAAGTTTGATAGTTAAGTTAATGTTTACTTGTTTAAGTAGAGAGACTTTAAGTACAACGAATTATAATGTATATAGTGCTACTGCAGAGTTTTGATTTTCCAAATACGTGTTAGCTGTTTTGTAATGATTGATGAATTACTATACGTAAGTACCTACATTTGTGTATTTATCATGAAATAACTATTTTGTAATTATGTTAGGTATTAAGCCATTGAAAGCTGTGTACCTATAACTTGTCCCGAACCTATGTAAGTTCCACACAGCATAGACTTTTTAGGTTATTAATACAATACTACAATTTACAATTTACGTTAACAATTAGTAATAAGCTGGAGAAGATATTTATAGATAACATTTAAAAGCACGATTTGTCCTATTTGCCAAACACATGTCACGACACAAAACGTCAAAAAATTTTCGCAATATTTGCCGCTGCAGCGACCTAAAAAATTAGAGCGATAAATTTTGCATGTTGGTCCTGTCAAAAGCAGATCTAGCTTGAATTACCACTAATAATGACGTTTGATTGCTGCAATGTTGCTCCCATTGGCTATAGCGTTAATGAGTGAAATAATCAGTTTAATTTTTTAAAAAACTAAATTGAAAAGGAAAATAAAAAGAGATAATTGAATATACTTACCATTGTTACAATTGTTCTATTTAAAGCATAAATGTAGTTTGTATTTGATTTATATTTGTATTTGATTAGGTTTAATGAACGTTGCAATTAGTATTCACTTGTTATTTTGTAATCGATTGCATTGAATAAGCAGAAATCATCCCACTTACAAGGATTCTCTGTTTATTTATGATAAGTTCTTATCTATTCTTATTTATTTACTTATGTAAATAAACTTACTATTATTATATTATTATTATAGTAGTTAATAGCGGCGTATACTGTTCATTTTTATCGTACGATGGAAACATGCGGCGTCATTATTTGCACCCACAAAAACGTATAACTGGATGGTAGCACTTTCAGGATAGAGATGAAAGTGTTTCTTAAAAGTGCTTATTACAAGAATAAATTTTCAGTTTCCTTGATAATTTGAACCTGCATAAGGACGTTTTACCGACGTCGAATACGATTTTCTTGAAAAACGTCCAGTTTTCTATGTTGGGCCTGTAAACTTTGTTCAATAAATAACATTCTTGCAAGAAAATTGCAATCGAATCCTAAAATTGTCACAAACATGTTTTATGAGAAAAGCCACTTTTTAACTTTAACCCCCCCTGTACCTCAAAAACTAGTCATAGGATTGAGTTGGGACCTTTACAATTTTAATCAGGAGATCATAATTTGTAACATACTAAAAATTCAGAAAATTTCACCTACAGCCATTTGATATAAGAAAATGTGCGGGGTCCTTTGGTACTGCAATATAAAATCTTTATTTTGTGCCATTTTGCCTTATTAATATTGCATCTATGCTATCCACTTCATCGAGAGCACTAATTTTTACACCATACGGTAAAAAATAGCCGTACGGAAGTAGCTCAGATAAATTATTACTTGTAGGTGTCAGGTGACCTCGATATCATTAGTAGACAGGTTTGGGTTATTTGCAGGACAAACGAGTTCTCCACCATCATTCTGGCAGACGATACATTTACTCCAACCTAGGACTACAGAGATTACCGTTTCCAGTGAGACTGGAGTTGCCCATGTTTAGCTTCTTTGACATAGAAAACGATTCTTGTGCACATATTTCCATGAGCATAAGGATCTGAAAATAGAAACTGCTACCCAAAAAATCACTACTTCCACATACAAATTTTCTATCCAAGCCTCCCACAACCACCCACCACTACATTATTTAAGGGGGTGATAGTAGGGATAACCAAAAAAAATATATTGGTTCTTGTATACATAGGAAATAACAATTTTAGTTTTTTACCTCCATTTACAATGTGGTTGGGGTGGTAATGGTGGTTATATTGGGGGTGGCTGATAGCAAAAAATTTTGAGATCTTATATCAATTTTATGAATTTTATGAACTTTTACTCGCATGCTTTACCTATTTACAGCATTTACTCTTTAACCAACCCTTCAGCGGAATAAGATTTAAAAAAAGTTATAGATATAGAAAGACCGACTGACAGACAGACAAATTATTTTTTGTTCAAACTTAAAATCTAGAAAATTCGTGACATTCTAAACTAGTGTGATAAAAAAAAATCAATTTTTAGTTTACCGATATTTTACTTCAGATGTGGAAGTAAAAAACAAGAGAATATTAATAAAGATTGACACTATCACTTTTCTGTTATCATTATTAACACAACAAAATCGATGAAATTGAAAAAAAAATCAATTTCAAATTCTAACTTCAAGGTGGGGTCCGATTTTCTCAAGATATGTGGTTCGTGGGGTTTTCATCATTTTCGCCATCCTTGAATTGTGTGATAAATGTCTAAACAGATGTTAAATACGCGTATTTGAACTTAAAAAAAAAAAACTGATATTTTTCAAAATTTGCCGCCATTTTGAATCCTAAGAGTTAAAATGAGGGATGCTGCTATTTTGGTCTAAGGAACAACTGTTCAAAATTTCCCAAAATGCCAGACATTTCCAAATGTATCTGTGCCACTGCCATCTATCTCCATTTAAACGAATAATAATAAATATATTTTTTATATTTCATTCATAGTTTTTAAAACTTTGCAATGATTGAAAGTCATTGCATTGCATTCATATTCTAATTTCTTCACTATGATCATAATATTACTAATGGCAGATGATGTAATGTTGTTATACGTACAACATAGAACAGAGAAATTGACTAGAATTATCGATCGTAAAATTTAGTGTTAACAATCTTCATCGCACTTTGTTTTTATAGCTTTTAGTCCAGTCAGGGGGGGGCTTCACCTCTGACTTGAGTACTAATCAATGGATTTTGATGAAACCTTGTGCATTTAAGGTGGGGCGATTTTTTTTTTTCTTGAAATCGTTTAGGCACTACTTGTCAAAAGTTACTTTTTACACCAAGGATTAAATAAATATTTTACTTTTTTTGATAAAAGATCATCTTCAGGGTTCGCCCGACACTTAAAAAAATCATTTAACGTAAATTTCATCCTATTCAAAACGTATATTTTTGCTTCTTACAACATGTATTTTGATTTTGCATTATCAATAATTAAGGAGTTCTACAGTGTCTAAAACCTCCCTAAAAAATTCAACTTGAACAAAGGTAGTCTTCAGGGTCCGCCGCGTATCTGAAAAATCGTATTTTTTGGGAGATTACCATAATACTATTAAACATTGCACAATTACATGTGGCAATATGACCACCTGGCCGTATCTGTTGTCGGCATATTTCCAGTTGTTTTGTATATTATGGTTTCTGATAATTGCTTGTTTATGACCTTGACCAGGCTAGGCGACCTATGCGACATGCGTCTTTTATTCCCTTAGTTGTTTGCGAAGTGTTATGCGAGGTGTTAGTGCGACGCAAATAATATTAAGCGGTGTTTTTATAGTTAGTGAATTTTATTCTATATTGGTAGAAATAGTAGGCAGAAAATGGCAAGTGCAAGTACTGTAAAAACTAGAAAGAAAAGTGCCTGCCCTATATTTGGACTAGGAAATGATTTGGACAAAAGAGTTTTCCCGACATATTATGATATTATGAAGTGTTACTTACATATTCGTGATAATCTAATGCCTGAAGTTAATTCTAAGGAAGCAACTTTTTTTGATATTTCTCAGATTCTTATACAAAAAATACAACAACAATGGGATACGGCCTCAATTCCGACCCTCAGTAAGCCAAGAATAGTAACAAAGTTAAAAGACTATCACAAAAAGTATATGAATATAAAAAAATCTTCACACAAAAAAGACTTTTTCAAAATAAAAGCAGAATCTTTTTTAAACCATGCAAAATCAACACTTTTTGATATATCTTACTGCAAGTGCAATAATTTTTTAAACTGTAGTTGTAGTAAAGATAAGAAAATCCCTAAATTGGAACGAGAATTTATTGTCGACCAGAGGACAGTTCGGAAAATGGCTATTGGGAGAGTTGATATTAAAACAACAAAACAGATGGTTAATAGAATAAATCGAAAATTTGGTTTGCAACAAAGGGTTACAAAATTGAAAGTAGACGCAAGCGTTACTCAAGAAGTTATTGAAGTTGATGTTGACATCGAACAAGAAGACGAAGAATTAATCCCTGAACAAGAAACAGAAACAGAGTTTATCTGTAAAATACAAAATGAACCGTCTACTTCTTCAGGGATTAAGTCATCCCAGATGTGAAAATCTATACCCACAGTGGCTCTAGAATGTGATAGGACTTCTATTTCTGATCGTGCAGCAGCAAGAATTGCTTCTGCTGTTTTAAAAGATTTTGACATCGTGTCGGAATTTGCAAAATGTAATGTAATAGATAGATCGAAAATTCGAAGGGCAAGAAACACACAGAGGAACCTACTTCAAATTGCTGGAAAGCGTGAAAGCCAATACCCTCAGTCAGTTTATTTTGATGGCAGAAAGGACAGGACGTTAAAAATGGAACGACATGGTAAAAAATATTATAGAGTAAATGTTGTGAAAGAGCATATTGTATTAATTGAAGAACCCAATTCCAAATATATGGGCCACGTAAGTCCAGAATCCGAAAAGTCACGTAGTTGCTCAAAAAGTATACTAAATTACTTAAAGTCAAATGCTCGTCGCATTAGGATGTGATGGAACTGTTACTAATACTGGTATAAAAGGGGGAATTTTGCGACTAATTGAATTTGATTTGAAACGAAACTTACATTGTATGCCAACTACATGGTAATGAGCTTCCTCTTCGTGACTTGTTTTATAGCGTAGATGGTACAACGACTGGACCAAAAACTTTTTCAGGTCCAATTGGAACTCTACTACAAACTTGTGAGACACTACCTGTAGTGGAATTTGATAAAATTGAATCTGAAATACCATTGTTGGACGTAAAAGATCTAAGTTCTGATCAGAAATATTTACTAGAGATCAGTCAAGCCGTAACAAGTGGAACTGTGCCTGAAGATCTAGAGAAAAGAAATCCAGGCAAGTTGGCTCACGCTCGTTGGGTTACTTTCGCCAACAGAATATTACGACTATATGTTGCCACCAATGATCCTTGCGAAAAATTGAAGAAACTTGCGACATATGTGGTAAAAGTATATGCTCCTATTTGGTTCCGTATAAAAAAAAATAATTTGTGTACAGGTGGTGCAACTAACCTGTTTCATCTAATAAAACGAGATATTTAGATGAGTGTGACAGAAAACACGTAGACTCTGCGATTCAAAGAAATGCATATTTCGCGCATCCAGAAAATGTACTTCTTTGTATGGTTAATGATCAACGGCAACATATTAGGGAGCTTGCCTTACGCCGTATTCTAAAAGCTAGAAGCGCTAAAGCGAAACGCAACAGGACAGCTATAAGAATCTTCAAAATACCACCGCTTAATTTTGAGGCTGAAGACTATACCGAAATATTAGAATGGCAAAACATTGACGTAACCGATCCACCAGCATTGCCAAATACTCAGATGAAGAACTAAAAGGTTTTATAGAAACTGGAGAATCGCCAGAAATTCCGAAGTTTCCGTGTCATACACAAACTGTGGAAAGACATATTAAGCTTGTGACGCAGGCTTCGGCATCAGTGTGTGGCCACATTAGAAGACATGGTGAGCTCTGGGTTATTTTGATGAATTAATCAGGATAAGCGAGGAACTGCTAAGAATACCAATCAATTTTATCTGATATTGATACAGCGAAAATTCAAGGGTTGGGCGGACCCTCAAGACATTTTTTTATTTCAAAAAGTAAAACATAATAGTGATTTAGATCACAAAAATCAACTTTTTTGCGCTAGTGCTAGTTTGATTTAAAAAAAAAAAAACAGTCAAAATTCAAGGGTGGGGCGGACCCTCAGGATATTTTTTGAATTCAAAAAGTAAAACATAAAAGTAATGTAACTTGTAGAATTAGGAAAAATGAAAAAAAGTCATAGTTTTTACAACTTTTGCAATGATTGAAAGTCATTGCATTTGCATTCATATTGTAATTTATTCACTATGATCATAATATTACTAATGGCAGATGATATAATGTTGTTATACGTACAACATAGAACAGAGAAATTGACTAGAATAATCGATAGTAAAATTTAGTGTTAACAATCTTCATCGCACTTTGTTTTTATAGCTTTTAGTCCAGTCAACGAGGGGGGGGGGGGGGGGGAGCTTCACCCCCAACTTGAGTACTAATGAATGGATTTTGATGAAACCTTGTGCAATGTGTTTGTAATGACGGAAGATTTAGAAAACACCTCTTTTATCACGGGTTCCGTAACCTGTAGAATTAGGCCAAAAATGAAAAAAAACATGTATTTACCTTTTGTGGCCCAACCTAAGATGTTTTTCGGGAAATGTATATTTTTCGAGAAATGGCCACTCGAAAATTCCTAAAGTGGGAGAGGAAAAATGTAAAAGTTGGAAAAAAAACCTGAAAAAATTCAGATGAATGTATCATCGAAATACAGGACTTTTTTTATTTGCAACTTTTCTGTAAAGTTCGTTTTAACTGAGTTTTTTCGGCACAACATGAAAAACTACCTCTTTCTTTGAAAATCTGGCGCTTTAAAAATATGTAATTCAAAAATTGCAAAAAATTCAGACGGCCTCAATGCGTATATCTAAATGTTTTCAAATTTTTAAATTACATATTTTTAAAGCGCTACAATGTCAAATATAGGGGTAGTTTTTCATGTTTTTCGGAAAAACTCGGTGAACGAACTTTACAGAAAAGTTGCAAATAGAAAAGTATTATATCTCGATGATACATTCACCTGAATTTTTCAGATTTTTCTTCAACTTTTACATTTCCCCTCCCCCATTTTTAGGAATTTTCGAGTGCCCATATCTCGAAAAATATACATTTCTTGAAAAAAATCACAAAAATAAAAACATCTTATTTTGGACCAAAAAAGGTAAACACATTGTTTTTTTTTTCAATTTTTGACATAATTCTACAAGTTACGGAATCCCCTTCGGATCATTTCCTACTCTAATCTTTTTTAACTTTTTCATTAACGTCATTACAAACACATTGCACAAGGTTTCATCAAATCCATTTATTAGCACTCAAATTAGAGATTTTGGTCATTTTTGGGCTCCGCTAACTGCACTATTTTGTACAATTAATTTAACACAGAGAACTTAATTCTATTCTATTATTCTGTATCTTCCTGGAAAATAACTTATTTTCCTATATTTTCAAACCTCTTTAGAGTTTGCCATAAACTGTGAGAAAAAGTTACTAGTTGTTTTCTCTTTTCACTTCAGTTTCCTAGGTTGCATATAGTTTTATTGGAGAAACCGGAAGTTAATATAAACGATTTTAATTTTAACAGATTTTATCATCCATGATCTATTTACCAGCAGATCTATACTTTTAGGGAGATGAAAGCTCTTGGACCACTGTCGTCATCGAAACTTTCCAACCAAATAATCAGGATTTTACGTATGGAAGTCAACTCAAACTGTATAACGTGACTCGCCCATTCGGGGGTTCATATTACTGTTATTTTGTAGATAATAAAAATTACACTGACAACATATTGTTAGTAATCCCAGGTGAGTAATTATATTACTTTAAGAAATATACAGGGTGACTTCCTAGTTTCATTGCGAAAGGCTATCATTTTCGACTTTCAAGAAGAGAGAGTCGAATTTTTCAGTTCAAAATTTCTGTTCTTTTTTCTTGAATATAATAATATTACCATGGTATAAGTAGCTTAAAAGCATTTTTATGTATAAGGTGTTACCTTTGCTTTGCAAAAATTAAATTTGGAAATACCGGTTAAGGTAAAATTCAAACAAAATTCAGGCAAAACGCAAGAGTAAGTGCGTTCGACTAGCTGATTTATTTGCGGGGCTGGATCGTGGGTTTGTTTTTATCTTTTAGGTGAGTTTGAGAGTAAATCAATATCTTCACGATATTTTTGTCAAGCCAGTTTGTTTTATCACTTATTTTAGATGTTGAGAGGGGGCGCCATCCACAGATATGAGATAGTTAAGCTACCCTGCAAGTGATGAAACCAACCGCTCTGGGAAGATTAGATCGTTCAAGAGACAGACACAAACAAACAAAATAAGAAAATTAATTTAGGATAAAAAATCACAATTTATTTTAGCGAATACTCAAAGATGACAAATTTTATAAATCAGACAATTGAAATGGTGATAGTCAAAAATTATCAAAATCTTATAGTATTAAAAATGATTTCGTAAATTATTACTAAGATTAAATCAATATAAATAGTACACACGTTATTGAAATCTTAAAATAATAATTATGTGCAATGAAATACTAAATTTAAATAACATAAAAAAAATCGATAAACGATTTATAACTTCATAAAAATTTGTCTTTATGCAATAAAAATACACAACTTAACTAAAAAAATCAGAACTTAACACTTTCTCACCGATCCCTGGAGAAATGGACGTTACAAAATGGATTCTGATGGACTCAGGCAATCTTTGTCAGCGACCTCATTAACACGGGCGGCTATGTGTTTTGATCTTTCGAACACCTGTACGAATACGCTGGGGTTTTGCTGATCAGACTAAATTAAGTTGACTTGACCTCAAATTGACTATACTGAATGGACTATTACTGTGAGTGGTATATAACTTTTATTTATCCAACCAAACTGAACTGAACCAAAATAATTTCCATTTATTGCTGAATGTTCATCTGCTTACACGGACACGTGGAAAACGTGTTCGTATGGATTCCAAACTGGTATGACTGGATTAATTAAATAATCCAAATAATAAAAATAATTGAACTATTTAGAAGCAAAATTAAATATAATAATAATATAAAAATATATTATAAAATATAAAAGGCAGCAAAACTCCTACGTTTTCAAAAGAAAAGAGAATTTGTTTAATATGTGTTTGCGAAACTGAGACTACATTACAGAATTTTGATATAAAAATGGCAGAAATGAAAAATATGGCTTGGAGCCGTCAAATATTGAAGAGATAAAATTAACAAATAATTTTAGTCACCTTTTACTGTTGTTTTCACTTAAGTAAAACCCGATAATGGCAAAAGGAAGCAAAGTGTTTGCTTAATTAATTATCGTGACTTATGAGTAATTGACTAAACCGCCACAGAACTGGAAATTAACGGTAATCTCTCTCCGTGACAATAAATAAGGTATGATCCCCTCCAATTAGACTAATACTGCCATATCATAATAATTCAGAAACTTCTATATATCAAATAACTAGATTTGCAAATCTAGGGGAGACATACTTCTATGCAACCCACTATACTACCCAATGTATTGTGTGTAAGATAGACTAAATCAGCAAAACCATAATTACATGTGAATGTTTGTCCCGCGTTATTCGTAGAAATATATATATTGCCCAGGTGTTAATGTGCCGTCGACAAAAACTGCTAACATAGATAACAAATAATGGTTCAAATTAAAGTATACAAAAATATATTGATCTTAAATCTAAACATATTGTGCAGGATAATAATATGTCTGGGCATAAATAACTCAAAGATGGTAAATACTTGTACAGTATTTCTCACTTATTAGGTGCGATATATAGGAATTTAATAAAAATACGTAAAGTTTCCTTGTGAACGTAACAAAGGAATAACAGAAATAAATACCAAAACATGCTTACCTTCACTAATTGGTTATATCGACACGTGATTGGTACGTTAATGATTTCCTTTGAAAACAGTTTGGTTGGTGAAGCCACCATTCACGACGCAAATATATTAATTTTAGAGACGAGTTCAATTTTCAATTACATACCTAAATTGCTGGGCGCAGACCTTGGTAAATTTTACTTTCCTAGCTTATCAAAGGGAAGTATTGTAATATTGGAAATATCACTCTCCGGAATTTCTTCGGATTTCCACGTTTCAGATTATGGCAATTAACGTCTTTTAATTTCACCCGTCCTCCTATCTCTTCACTTTTCGACCTGTTTGTCTGTTTGTGCTGTATCTAACAAATTATTTAGGAGGGAAAAATAATATCTTGTAGGTTGTTAACGATATTGCTAAGAAGAAAACCGGTGACACTTTTATGATAAGTATACAGGGTGAAAACCTAAAATAAGGGAGAAATAAAGAAAGAAAAGGTGTCAAATAAAGTCGGAAGTTTTTTATAAATAGTTTTATGGATTCTTTTGAAGGTGATCGAAACCGCTGACAGCCTGTTACATGGCTGTCACGTGTTTTTTAGAACTTCAACTTAAATATCATGAAAGCTACAATGCTGCCGATTTCAGAAAGATGGGACCACAGCGCATACCATCAAAGTGTCGCAGATATAATAGTCCAGTGGAATTAGCAAATATGCATATTGTAATTCGTTTCAGGATGCCACGTGGATTAAACAATAGTTTTATTGATTACGATCATGACCCTGAATTTGGTTCACTTTTTGACACTCGGAACATTGTTTATTTAACGATTTATTCTTGAAAAATTCCAAATAATCGACTTTTTTAAAGATAACTCAAATACCTTTAACGATAGGTTTTTCAATTTATAGATACTGTTAGCACTTTGAAAAACGGTTAATTTTAGAGGTGTTTTGTTTAAAACGCTTGAAAATTTGTTTAAATAATTGCAAAAAACCGCGAAAATTTTCCCAATTTGCAAATATTTTTCATTCTTTAACAAAAGCACTTTATGTCTTTTATTACCCTAAAGTTACCCCTAAAATTTCATCAAATTTTAATTAGCTTAAGAGATATTCAATTTGTTTATTAAAAACATAAATAATGTAAAATGCAAATTCACCCAGTTCCCGTTGTAGTAGAGAGTTGATCCGGACATAATTTTTTTTGTTGGGACTTAAACTTTACGTTTTCATTAATGGTAAATCAAATTTGCAATATTTTCAACTTCAAAATGGCGTTTGAACAAGTGTCACATTTTGAGGTTAGGTTTTTTGCTAATAAATTTTAAACAAATGAAGGTTTTGCAACATCGTTCTCACGTCTTTGCTGCTGAGGTTTTCTCACACATTTAAAAAAATGACTCTGTAGCCTTACTAGAAGCCGACAAGATTTTTTGTTAAATAAATTCGTAATTTGTTTATTAATAAACATTAACAGCTGAAACTTGGCGAACAACTAGGTTAATAGTCTATTTTTGTAATAGAGCTGACTTTGGGGGAAAGAATTCAATTTGCAACGTTAACAATTAATTTTAAATTACCGTCAGAATAGGAGAGAGAAGCATGAGTCATATCTGTAACACGTTCATAAAATGATAGAGAGGAGTTCAAATCCGTGCGTCAACAAAAAATTTACCGTTTCTCCGATTTTGACTTTTTTTTTAATGTGGGGTAGCGTGATGAAATAATATCTGTCATGTCGATTTTTTCCTAATTAAACAATAATTTGTTATGAACAATTATTATTGTTAAAAAAATTTTTTTCTTTATCTCAAAAAAAAAAAATTTTTGCGAGCAATTTTCCAGACAATAATAAACAACAAAAACAAACAATTTTCTATTAAACAGTTTTTTCGACAATATCGTTTTTCAACATCTTAACTAAATTAAAGCATATTAAATGACCATTCGACATTTATACACACCCGGTAAAGATATAAATATATCCAATGTATTGTGTCAAATCTTTGTTTAAAACTAGTAAAATTATACCAATCCTTTTGCCAAAGCTTCGATTTCCCCTTTGCTGTTGTTTTTTGAAAATATAAATTATGACACGGTGCCTGCACTTGTAATTGGATCATGATTACCAATAAATCTGTGTTGTTACGTACTATAACAATATTTTTATTAGTTTCAATCCTAGCTTCCTTGATGGCTGTCTCTACGATCAAAGTATCGGCATACTCTACAGTTACTTTTGATCTATATCTACCGCTAGCATGTAATTTTTCACAGATCAAGGAAATCAGCCGAGCTTTGTTGGGATCATTCAAAAAAAAACTCTCTGACTGACAATAATGGTAATAACTCACTTGATGAGTTACTGTAAACTTCATCTGCGTGCGTTATTACCTATATTACCGCTCGTTGAATAATATACTATTAATGTTAAGATGTTGAAAAAAGATATTGTCGAGAAAACTGTTCAATAGAAAATTGTTTGTTATTTTTGTTAGAAACAATTATTGTCTGAAAAACTGCTCGCTATAAAATATTTTTCGAGAAAATAAAGAAAAAAATTTTTTAACAAAAATAATTGTTTATAACAAATTATTGTTTAATTAGGAAAAATCGACATGATCAGATTAAAAAAAAAGTCAATCGGAGAAACGGTAAATTGTTTGTTGACGCACGGATTTGAATTCGTCTCGATCATTTTATGAACATGTTACAGATATGACTCAAGCTTCTCTCTCCTATTCTGACGCTGATTTAAAATTAATTGTTATCGTTGCAAATTGAATTTTTTCCTCCAAAGTCAGCGTCAGCTCTATTACAAAGATAGACTATTAAACTAATTGTTCGCCAAGTTTCAGCTGTTAATGTTTATTAATAAACAAATTACGAATTTATTTAAAAAAAAATCATCTCGGCTTCTAGTAAGGCTACAGTCATTTTTTTTTTGAAAATGTGTGAAAAAACCCAGCAACAAAGATACGAGAACGATATTGCAAAATATTCATGTGTTTAAAAGTTATTAGCAAAAAACGTAACCTCAAAATGTGATACTTTTTTAAACGCCATTTTGAAGTTGAAAATAATGCAAATTTGATTTACTTACCATTAATGAAAACATAAAGTTTAAGTCTTAACAAAAAAAATGATGTCCGGATCAACCCTCTACGACAACGGGAACTGGATGAATTTGCATTTTACATTATTTATGTTTTTAATAAACAAATTGAATATCTCTCAAACTAATTAAAATTTTTTGATGAAATTTTAGGGATAACTTTGGGGAAATAAAAGACATGTTTTGTCAAAGTTTCAAGCACTAAAGTGCTTTAGTTAAAGAATGAAAAATATTTACAAATTGCGAAAATTTTCGCGTTTTTTTGCAATTGCTTAAACAAATTTTCAAGCGTTTTAAACTCAAATTAGCCGTTTTCTAACAGTATCTACAAATTGGAAAACCTATCGTTAAAGGCATTTGAGTTACCTTTTAAAAGTCGATTTTTTGGAATTATTCAACAATAAATCGTGAAATAAACAATGTTCCCGTGGTCAAAAAGAGGACCAAATTCATGTTTGTAATCAATAAAACTATCGTTTAACCCACGTGGCATCCTGAAACAAATTACAATAAATTTCAGTCTTTTTTTTACTAATTCTACTGGACTATAAGTGCTTTTCCCCGAAAATAGGTTTCTCAACCTGTCACTAATCGCAATCGCGCTAGCTAGGTTAAAGTACGTGAACGTCGTACGAACTTTGTACGTCTTAAAAGATGGAATTCGAATTAAAATTTCAGGCGAATTTTGCTTAAGCGTCTGTCGCGACATAATGTTATGTTTAAAAGGAGGCTACTGTTGAGTGGAAAATATATTTCTACATAACAAAATATTTTTCTTAAGAAATACACATTACGTGCGTCATAACTTTTTAGAACCTATAATACACCTTCTACATCTAGCATATTTTGATATTATTAACCAACTAGAACTAAAATAATATTTGAGTCGCAAGACGTCTTAAAATTTACCTTACTAATATCAAGTTATTTCTTCTGTTTCTAAAGTTGTTGATGTCAGTAATGCTTATGTCTACAATGGTATAATATTTATTTTACTTAGTTTTCATTGTTTGCCTTTTTGTAATATATACATTTGTCTGAGTACTTTTATCTTTATTGATGTCATATGTATAATTTTCGTTAATTTTTCTGTTAATAGGTGAGGTCCGTATAAATCAAGTAAATAAGAGGAATAATACGGATTGTGTAGCGCTAGGAAGTACATTAATATTGGAATGTAAAATAAAAACCAATAGAAACGTACGTTTTAATTGGAATATGATCTTCGATGTAAGTATACAAATATAAAAATATATGTATTACAATTAGAGATTGAATAGGAGCACTTACAAGAGATGTAACGTCTAGCTTAATCAGTTTGTTGAGAGAGCAAACTGTATATATTAGTGTTACTATTATGCATAAATCTGACGAGGGCGACAGAAAATACGATGAAGAAACTATTTTTATAGTTTAATTACATGACGATTATACTAAGAATTGCTAACTTAGATTACGAACCTGCTCTAAAGAATTATCTAACGTTTACATAAAACAAACTACTTCAAAATTGGTGCATTCGTCTTGTTACCAGGGATCAGACAAATAAGATTACACGTTGAATGCATACACCTGTTGCGTTATGCGTAAAAAGATATGTTGTAAATGCTTTATATCCATAAACCTCTAAGTTCCTGGAGGAACGTAGGACATTAGTAGAGACCATACTTCACACATCCGAATGATTTAGAAATACTTCTTCGAAGTTCTATACCTAGCTTTTTACGATTTAATACTTTATGACCTCAACCTCTGTGTCGGTTAATAAAATATTTTCTTTGTTTTTGACCTAGAGAATTGCACTCCAGTATGAGGTTTTCTGTTCAATTTCAACTTTTTTAACTACTCCATTGTGACATATTTTTCTAACCCATAGAGCTATTCTGATTCCATTCAAGATGGAAAACTGACCAACATCTCAGTCTTCTCTATTACTTCATGCCCTGGCATCCACTACGTCAAGGTGCCTTGTTGTTTTCGACAACCGTTTTACACTTTATACAGTAAAAGATTTTAGGCTCAAAAAGTTTAAATTTTAAGTACTGCCTATCTGAAAAAATGTACATTCATCTTCTCGTGTTCCTTCACTCATGGCTTCCTAAGCCTTCAATTTTATGACGTGAATTTTTGCAAGAAAGTATAGACCTTGTTAGTAGTTGATTTAACCGGGTGCTAGCCGGAGGAGGAGGAGGGGTGACGTCATACCGGAAGAAGGGTGAGGGTCGGACCCTTCAACACGTCACACATGAATTATGGCTATTCGTCACGCATGAGTTTTAACGAGGGGTTGTCACGTCATTCCCGGGGTGTGAGAGGCAAGGGGAAAGCGATGAATCACACACCTGAGGGTCACGCATGAATTACAAATAAGAAAGGGTGGAATCCTATGGTGACTAATATCTGAGGTGCGGGGAAGGTTTGAAGGAGCCAGACAATCACTTCCGGTGAGCATATATGAGGGTCGGACCCTATTCGTCACACATGAATTATGACCTTGGGGGACAAATAAGAAGGGTGGAAATGGTGACTAATACCTGACGTACAGGGAAAGGTTTGAAGGAGCCAGACAATCACTTCCGGTGCGTCACACACTTGAGGGGTCGAACCCTATTCGTCATGCATGAATTATGCACCCTTCTAGTTTAAGCGGGTGCTCGGGATCCCTCCACCACTTTTCGATGCGTCATGCACGCATTATAGCGTTAGGGTGAAAATATCCAATGATGACTAATACCTGAGGTACGGGGAAAGGTTTGAAGGAGCTAGACAATCACTTCCGGTGTGTCATGCATGATTCATACATTTTGACCCCTTGTTATCGACCTCTCACTACCAACAATTAAAAATGATTGCTTTATTTTACGTGGAGCCACTATAGAAAATATAAATAGCTTTTTACATATAAAAAGACATTACGGCAATAAATAGTACATATGTTTTGATCCCACAATAGTACAGGGGCCAACGACACTTTCAGTTGCAATGTTTATTTAAATTAGGTTTATTTTTTTCGATAATATTAATGTAACTTATTCACAAAACAAATTCCACTGCTTTGTTAACCAATCAACGATTTAGAAGCAAAATTATTAATTATTTACTAATTACATTCTATTTTTTGTTCCCATAAGCCCCAGAACTATACGTATTGATTATTTCAGTCCACCCAATAAAGGAACACATCACTTTACATTTTTCAAGTGTGATTTAATTGACCAGAACAAGGGAGCATCCCCCATTTTATTATTCATTTTAGTCAAACGTCTCATTTATTCAAAACCAATCAGTTTGTTAACCAAAGCGTTCTTTCATATTTGAAAACATAAAGCATATGTACATTTGTTCTATGCAAAAGATCTTTTTGGTAATTTTTAAAGTCCTTTTCAAACATGAAACGAATTCAAGTAAGACTAATTAAGCGTAACTACCCCAACAAAGGTATTCCCTTGCTAACACATCATGGAATTGTCTATTTACGAGGGTGAAATATTATGTATTGATTTTTGTCTAACAAAAAATTTATTTAATTACCGTAATCTATTGCAGACAAATAAAGTGTAAGAAAGTCAAATTGGTCTAGAATTGTTTTTGAACCCTTGCATTAAATAATAAAAAATGCTATAAGTATAGGAATGTTTCAAAGCTCCAACATCTGGAGCATAAGTACAGGTAGATTTTATTGCTTGAGGGTCGAATATTGAAATAAGGAAGAAACGTAAAATGCCTTAAAATAATCCATTAACATATATTTACCGAATACAGGGTGTTTTGTTGAATTTGATTGCGTGACTTTATGTCATTATGAAATTTGGTATTTTCATGGCAGAGATATATGAATCATACATGTAGGTGGGTGGGGGTCGACTTTACTATAAATATAACAAAAAAACAGTAAACGCTCATTACTATTTGAGCTTTCATACAGTAAAGATAAACGTGTACGTGGTGAATTATTTCAAGTGATTTTTTTCTCAGTATTGTTTGGACTACAGTGAAGAACTAAAAGTCAGTGTTGTGAATTATTTTACAATTCTTTCGCGGTGTTCTTATTTAATAAAATAGTAACAATGTTTTCGTGTACAGATTGCGGCAGAAATTTTACACGTAGTGACAACTTACGACGACATCAAAGGCACTCATGTTCGAAATTGCAAGATGCCGCCGGACCTTCTTCAAAGCGGCCTAGATTAGATCCAACTCCTTCAACAAATATGCAGACCTGCAACTGCTGTAATGTGACATTAACCGCAGCTCAGATGGTGGCTCATAAACGAACGTTGCAACATAGAACAAATTCATGCATTCCTCTAATTGATGGAGTAGAAATTGTCCAAAGTGCTTTCAAAAATCGCATCGTGACATACAGGGTGCGCAGCAAAAATATTCATCTAGATTATACGACATTTTTTAATGAAATCAGGCCAACAATTTTAAATCTTCTTCAAGAAGCATTGAGGATACATAAAGCTGTAAAAGTGAACATGGAAACTTTTGCAAGATACATTCTGCCAAGTCAGGATGTGGGAGATTTAAAATGTTTTAATACCAGCAATGCAATTTTGAACGAGTCTATGGACTTAAACGATGTTTTGAATAGATTTGTGGAGGCTGTGATTACACAA
Organism: Rutpela maculata; assembly: GCA_936432065.2. NCBI lineage: Eukaryota > Metazoa > Arthropoda > Insecta > Coleoptera > Cerambycidae > Rutpela > Rutpela maculata. The sequence goes on from OW386289.2 coordinate 45,584,870, forward strand.
GCTACCGAGTTTCAAGAACGTGATTCTGGTATGTTAATATTTTTTAAAACAATATGTAGAGAGTTATTAATTATTATTTATTTTTAGGATGGACTATTGAAAGAATTGAATTTGTAGAAATTAATGTAAACAAGTACAGTCCTCTTGGTGGTTCATCATATCTTAAATTACCGAAGTACATTAGCAATAAGAAAGCTGTGGTAAATGTGGAAAATCAGGACCAGTGTTGCTTCGCTTGGGCTGTGACATCGGCGCTGTACCCCGCAAATTGCCATACATCAAACACAACGGCATACCCTCATTATTCAACAGTGCTAAATTTAACAGGTATGAGTTTTCCAGTAAAATTGCGAGATATTTCAAAATTTGAAGAAATGAATAATATTTCAATTAATGTATACGGGTTAGAGGAGAAATTTGAAAATAACAAGATAAAATATGAAGTTGTTGGACCTTTGCGTTATCGTGAAAAACGGTTGAATTATCATGTAAATTTGTTATTACTTTCTGGAGACTGTGGTGAAACTGACGAAAATCATCGCTGTAATAACGATTGTGTTAATAACCATTATTGTTGGATAAAAGATTTGTCAAAATTAGTTTCCAGCCAAATTAATCATAGTAAGCAAAAAAATTATTTATGTGACGGGTGTTTAGTGTACTATAGTAAGGAAAGTCAGCTTCTTGAACACCAGAGAAATGATTGCAATCATATTTATACAACTATGCCAACGACAAAATTCCGTATTGATAAATTTGGTAAATAAGTACCTGAAAATATATTGAAATTTGAAAATATCGAGAAACAAATGGAGGTTCCTTTCGTGGTATATGCGGATTTTGAATCGATTTTGAAACCTATCCTTACGTGTGATTTAAACCCCGAGCAATCCTTTACAAATAAAACTTTTAAACATGAACCATACTCCTTTGCATATTTTATAAAGTGTTCGTATGACAATTCCCTATCTAAATTCGAGTTGTACCGGGGGTCTGATGCAGCTTCAGTTTTTGTAAGTCGTATAGAGGCTGATTTACGAAACATATATCATCAACACATGAAAGATATAGTGCCAATGGCAAAATTGACGGTACAAGAAAAGCAAGATTTTGAGAATGCGACCGTATGTGGCATATGTGAGAAACCTTTTGATAAAGATGATGTAAAAGTTAAAGATCATTGCCACTTGTCTGGCAAGGTAAGATTTGCTGCTGCACATTCTATCTGCAACCTGAATTACAAATTACCAAATTTTGTACCTATTATATTCCACAATTTGAGCGGCTATGATTGTCACATGTTCATCAAAGAGTTGTGTAAATATAAAGATGGGGTCGGTGTAATAGCACAAAATAAAGAAAAATATATATCCTTTACAAAACATCTTTACATGCACGACTATGTTGACAAAAAGGGGGTTACAAAAAAGAAATTTTTACAGTTACGGTTTATCGATAGTTTTAAGTTTTTAGCTGCATCATTGGAAAATTTAGGTGCAAATTTAGATGACGCTCAGTTGGAGGTAACAAGGAGTTTTTATAATGATAATAATAAATTCAATTTAATGAGGCAGAAGGGTGTATTCCCTTATAGTTTTATGGATAATTTAGATAAGTTAAATAAAACAGAGTTACCATCGAAGGAGGAATTTTACGATAATTTAAACAACGAACACATATCAGATGCGGACTATCAGCGGGCTAAAGACGTGTGGGACTTATTTCAATGTCAGACTTTGGGTGATTACTCAGATCTATACTTGAAGTCAGATGTACTTCTGTTATGCGATGTGTTTGAAAATTTTCGTAGAATTTCTTTAGATAAATATAAATTGGATCCGGCTCAGTACTATACGGCTCCTGGATTATCATGGGACGCCATGTTGAGATTGACTAGAGTAAAGTTAGTAAAGTTAGAATTGTTAACTGATATCGATATGATTCATTTCTTTAAAAAGGGTATAAGGGGCGGAATAAGCCAATGTTCAGAAAGGAAACATATTGCGAACAATAAGTTTCTACCTAATTATAATCCCAATGAACCAGCATCGTTCGTTACATACCTAGACGCCACGAACTTATATGGACACAGTATGGTTCAGGTATTACCTACAGACAACTTCTCGTGGATGTCTGATAGGGAAATCAGCGATTTAGATATTATGAGTATCTCGAATAATGGTCCTATTGGGTACGTTTTTGAGGTAGACATTCATTATCCAGAGCATTTACATGACTTCCCTTTTTAGTTGAAAATATCGCACCCCCCGGTTCAAAATCGAAATTAACAAAGTTGATACCAAATTTGAATGATAAGAAAAAGTATGTAGTACACTATATAAATTTAAAGCAGGCTATTACTAACGGTCTGGTTGTTACGAAAATACATAGGGTTCTTAAATTTAATGAATCACCGTGGTTAAAGAAATATATCGACTTGAACACCGACATGAGAAAAATAAATTCGAAAAAGATCAATACAAATTAATGATTAATGCAACATTTGGCAAGACGATGGAAAATGTCGACAATAGATCAGATATAAAATTAGTCACACATTGGGAGAGTATAAGGCGCAGTATGGGAGCAAACAAATTAATATCTCGACCAAATTTTAAAACATGCTCGATATTTACCGATGATTTTGTAGCAATTCACATGGGTAGGCAAAAGGTTCTTTATAATAGACCAATTTACATCGGATTCTGTGTCTTGGAATTATCAAAGACGGTATTGTACAATTTTTTCTATAACGTAATTAAAAGAGAGTTTGGAGATAATGCGAGTTTATTATATTGCGATACCGATAGTCTGATTCTCAAAATTCTGACGGACAACTTTTATAACTTTATAATAGATAACCGAGAGAAATTTGATACTTCAAACTATCAGGATGGAAATATATTTAATATCCCGAAGGGTCCATCGATTTTGGGAAACTTTAAAGATGAATTTCCCTCGGATCCCATAATTAGTTTCTATGGTACGGGAGCAAAAGCATATTCCGTGCAATCTGTTGGTAGCGAGTTAAAAAAAGCTAAAGGCGTAAAGAGATCCGTAATTAAAAAAGAATTGTCAATAGATGACTATAAACATATTGTCGAACAAGGCGGTTTGATATATAGAAAAATGAATACATTTAGAAGCTACCTACATGACGTTTATACAGAAGTAAAAAATAAAGTCGCATTATCTCACCATGACGATAAACGATTTATAATACCAAATTCAACAAAGACTTTACCGTGGGGACACTCTGATATACAATTTTATCAGAGTGATCCAGAACAAAATATACAGTGGGCAGTATCCGCCATAAACGATATCGAACATAGTTCTGTACAAAACCATGTCGAACCTAGTTCTACACGAAATGATAAGTTGGATGAATTGCTTGCGGCAATTGCAGAATTAAGCCAAGAATAAAGAACTTTATGCCTATTTAACGCAAAGGTCCAAAAACAATTTAGGTTACTATTTCTTGTACTTTGACCATATTATCCTCTTAAAATATGTATAACTGGAGAACTCATTTAACTGTATTTTTATTACACCATAGAAAATTACTTGTAAATAAATAATATTTTTCAATGTGTTAAAGATGTAACTTAAGTTAATTTTGTAATTATAATAGTATTTGTAATTATTAATAAAGTATATTCATATTGATGTCTGTCGTGGTTGCATATTGTGAATGCATGTGTACATGACATATTGTCATAATATTGTAATTGTAGCTGTATTTATAGTAGTTGTTAATAAAATATATGAAAAGGTAATATTTTGTTTTACGCTATTTACTACATTCAAAAATAGAATAAGGGGTGAATTTACAAGACAGTGGTACCTGTTGGGGGTATTGGAGGTCTCTGTTATAATTAAACAACATTCATGTGATAGATACATTTATTATTAATTTTTTGTACATAAACAATTTTACATATTTTACACGATAGAAGTATTATCAATCCAAGAGTTGTGTTCATTAGAGAGCCCTAACCATTTTACATACATCTTCTTCCGTCTCCTTCTTAAAACCTTCTCCACCAGGTACACATCTGGGTGTTTAGTTTTTTGCAGCTCCATTTCATAAAAACAGCCCTTTATTGGTTGACCCTGCATGTCTTTAAGTAGATACGTTCTAGGATTCGTTACGTTTATTTTGACGACTTTGAAGAGTTCAGTAGAAAAGTTTGGTGTATATCCTTTATCAAACACAGCTTTGTATTTACTTATTCGAACTATGTCACCAAGATGAAATTTAGGCTTTAAAGCAATACTAATATTATCATAAGCACTCAATTTTGTGGTTGGTTTTACATCAGCAGGTTTCATATCAATTGTACGATGTACTTTGTTGTTGTACATTTTTGTAATGTTGGATAGAATGTCAACCCATTTGTACTTTCCTCTGACTGAGAATTCCTTATACATCCAATTTTTTATTGTTCGTATTACTCTCTCTGCAATTGCAGCTTTTTTTGTACTATACGTAGAGTAATGATTAATGTTGTGTCTTTTCATTAAAGCGGAAAAGTTCCTATTGTAAAATTCCGTACCCTGATCGCTTTGAAGATTTTTAGGCGAATAGTTTGATTCTTCCAAAATGCTTTTCATACCCTTCGTAATTTCGTAGTCCACAGATATTTGGAATAACAATCAATCACTACGAGAATATAGTGGCATCCCTTATTGTTATGGGCATATGGCCGCATCTCAATCAAATCCATTTGCCATAAATCACCATAGCCTCTTATTATTGTTCTCCTTCTACGGAAATTTCTTCTACAACCCCTATGCAATTCTTTAACAACTTGTAATTTTACATTACTAGCCATCTTATTTAGGATTTGGTTCTAGCCGCTTCAAGTATTTCAGCCTTCGTTTTATACGCTCTCAAAACAGATGGATCCGTAACTGTATCAAATATTTCAGACTCCACCTGACGTATTTCATCAGTCCTTTTAGCATCTACCGTAGCTTTCTGAAGAGTTTTTGACGTTAGGATGGGATTGATTGAAGTCTTGCTTGCTTGAGATTCTTGGATAATATGATGATACATGTTGTTTATTGCAACATATAAAGTATTATAATTATCATCGGATAATTTCTTAACCCCAGAAATTTCTTTGTCAATATATCTTCGCATTTCATCAATTATTTGGGTATTTTTATTGTGCATAAACGTATTATAATCAGACATCTGCTTCTCAAAAAATGCAGTGTATGATTTTTTAATGTCTTCCATGGACTTGATAATATTTTCATCGACATAGTTACGAGTTACACCATCTCTTTGATCCAACGGATCACCAATATTCTTTAAACGCTTATTCTGAATATCAAACTGTTTATCTGCGGTGAGGACAAAACCAATGCCTGGGGGTCCTCGCACAACTATTGATTTATTAATAGCACTTCTTCGTCGTCCAAACTTGTCGATTGTGTTGTTTACAGCAGCCATTTCAGTTTATATCTGATATGATTTAAGCTTGTCAAAGTATTTTATATGGAATAGTGAATTAAGTTATTTCTTGACGATGCTATCAATATTTTCTTCTTTAAATTTCTTGAGTTTCTCATTAGTATATTTTTTCATTGATTCTATTATTAAATCGGTCACATCATTCATAGCTTTATGTATGTCATGGAGGAATGTGTCGAAGCGATGATCAAAATAATTACGGGTCACACCATCTTGACCATCTACTGGTTCTCCAATGTTCTTTAAACGTTTACTCTGAATATCAAAGTGATTATCGGGTGTAAGGTTAAAGCCAATCCCCGGTGGTCCACGTGAAACTAGGGATTTATCAGCGCTACCAGTTCTGCGTCCAAACTTGTCAATTGTGGTCTTTACACTAGCCATTTTTATTTACTTCTGATAAGATTTAAGCATTTCAGAATATTTTATACAGAATAGAGAGGGAGTCAAAATAATTGTAATTTCGCTAGTAGATTATTCCTTCTTTTCTCAATTCATCCAATATACTATCAATTTCGTTACTTACATTGTTGTTACCAGCCATTTTTAAATTATAGAGTAGACGTAAACGATTCACCAATTCTTTTGGTTTATTCCAATATTCACCTGTCTGTGATAAATATTTTCCATTTTTTCTATCAAAGTTTTCCATTTGATATCTTTCTTCTAACAGCTTAGACTTTCGTTCGCTGTGTACTCTTTGCATGTGGCTTTTTAAGCTATCTCGCCTACTAAATGTTTTATTACACAAACTACATTGAAAAGAGCGATTTTTATGAATATCAATATGTCTTCTTAAACCGCTTTGCCAAGAAAAAGCTTTGCCACAAACACTACACGTATTCATGTTCCCCTTTCAACCAGTCGGTATGAAATGACCGTTGAGTATTACATTATATCTATTAATCTGCATGATCAACTAATTTCGCGCGCATCCATCTTGCATCCATCGCGCATCCATCTCGTATCCATCGCTAATAGATTATTCCTTCTTCTCTTAATTCCTCCAATATACTGATTATTTCGTTCCTTACATTGTTATTACCAGCCATTTCTGAACTATACAGCAGACGTAGACGATCTACCAACTCCTTCGGTTTATTCCAATAGACATAATCTACACCTCTATTATTGTATAATTTCTTAATATGCATACCCGAACCTCTTCTAGATCTCGTTATTACTGTAGAAGATAACAGTGGTTTTATAATTTCACTGAATTTCTTCCATTTCTTTACATTCAAACCCATACTTATATCATAATGGTTATATGGTGCTTTTGTCTTATTTAATATTTGCCGATATATTTCACGCTCTTCATCTCCCATAAAGGTCTCATCACTGCGTAGTGCTGAAGGATATTTCATAAATATTACATCATACAACTCTGAACTGCCAGGATACTTTCCCACTCGTTTATTACCATGCCACAATGTGATATTTTCACCAGAAAAGCGTATTTCGCTATTACCCATTAGTAGTTTATCTGTGTTGGGATCTAGACGCACACCGTATACAGTATCATATTTATGATTGCCAGACTTTAACTTTTCTACATGTTGTTTGATCACATCATCCTTTTTGTCTGCACTGCCAAGGGTACTTTCTGAACCTGGGGTGCTCATTAACGATGATCTCGGTGGTGTTTCCATAAAATATGCTTGACTTGCATTATTCTCGTCATCTTCATCACTAGTGTCAGGTGTTGCCTTAAATGTACTAGTACTAGCTCTTGCACCCCCTGGCGTTTGTGTTGGCTTTTGCGTTTGTGTTGGCACATTATTTTGTGATTTTACCTTTGAAGCGGATGATAAGACTTTTAAAGGTGTGGTTATGGGTTCATATAACTTCTCCAACGTTAGTTTATCCTCAACATTTCTATTCTTGAGAGAATTAAATTTCTTACGTACGGACTCGGTAGCCTCAACTAATTGACGTTTCAGACTTATTTCAGCACCCACATCTCTATCCATATTGTCTTTCTATTTAATTTCACCGATGTATTCCCGATGCTGTCTGCAGATCGATTGAAGTTCTAATTACAATTATTTATAGATATATGAAACTGTCAAGACCTTTTCTATATCTCCCTGCATTTACTTCTCTGTCCTTGTCAATTACGAGAAACCCATATCTTTCTTTCCAACATTCTGCACACATTTCTTGAAATTTTTTAAAAGATACATCTGGTGAGACATGATCAGAGAAAATGTGATGTAAATTCATGTCATCCTGCTTGAACAATGCTATAAAATTTGCGTTATCCCTCACTAACTGCTTTGGCACGCGAGAATATGTTTGTGCCAGATAAAAACAATCCACGTTTCTATGGCGACCCATTGAGAAAAACGCACGAATTACATCTTGTTTTTCACATATAACATCGTCAAATATAAATATAGAATCAGGTTTAGCATCGGATGGTTGCACTATTTTCGCATTATTACTGAAGGTGTAAAATCCTAGTCCCTTAATAGGTTCCAATATCTTGCGCAAATACTCATACTTGGGTTGATATAGAGACTTTGAATATAGGTATATATTTGCAAAACGAAGCCCAAGAGGATGAGTAAGCAGAGATATAAGTAAATTTGTTTTTCCGCATGCGCTTGGGCCGATTAATAGTCCACGAATAGCTGAAGGAAGTAACGGTCCATGGCGCGATTTGACTTGTAACCCACATCCAACTTTTTCATCTAGATTGTCTATAGCAAACTTTTGTCTCTGCTTCACAATGCGCATCGTAGCACGGTTCACGACTATATAAACAGACACATGCATTACAATTGTTATTTAAATGTTGTCAGTCAAACAGCGAACAACTAAAAACCGCCATTTAAAGGCTGGTAAGGGGATAGTGAATTCCCTAATAAATAAGCTACCATTTGAACTGCATTTACCTGGTGGTTACCAGTACTGTGGTCCCGGCACTAAATTACAAAAAAGATTAGCGCGAGGTGATCGAGGCATAAACAAGTTGGATTTTGCATGTAAGCAGCACGATATTGCATACGATCAAAACACAAGTGATTTAGCTGCCCGACACAAAGCAGACTATCAGCTTGAACAAGCTGCTTGGAAACGAGTTAAATCCAAAGACGCAAGTATTAAAGAAAAGGTAGCCGCGTGGTTAGTTACAACCATAATGAAGGGGAAACAACGTCTCGGTATGGGTTGTAAGTCAGCAACATCTTGTAAAACAAAAGGAAAAACTATAATAAAAAACAAAAAGAAAAATGGGCAGAGTCTTAGAAAGATAGCTTTTGGTGCAGGAATAGTGCGCAAAGTGCGTGATGAGTTGCGTAAGACCAGTGGTAAGCGGTCTATTGCCAAGGATACAAGAAAAATGGCGCAAATGGCGCTTCAAGCAGCACGACGTCACATGGTGGCGTCGGGTGGAAAACGCAATATTCGTACACCTAGGATTATACCAGTTCCGAAAGTTGGTGGAATTCTACCCTTAATACCTATTTTTGCTGGATTATCGGCTTTAGGTAGTTTGGCTGGAGGTGCAGTTGGTGTAGCCAAAGCTGTAAATGATATTAAAACAAGAAGAGAGGAATTGGCCGAAAAAAATCGTCACAATAAACACATGGAAGAGATTGCTCTAGGAAAAAGTGGTAAAGGATTATATTTGAAACCGTATCGTAAAGGGTTGGGTCTCTATTTAAAACCACAAAGTTCAAAAAACTACTAGACACCCTACCTCGGAAACCTCTGAGTGACATCAATCTTAAATATTATGTTGAGAAGATGAAGATACCATATTTCCGAGGTATATTTATGCGTGACAATCTACCAAATTCTGGACCAAATCATAATGAATCCGCAATCATAAATTTGGATAGTATAGATGGGCCTGGAACACATTGGGTGGCATATAAAAAACGTGGCAGTCTAGTCACATATTTTGATAGTTTTGGTGATTTACCCCCTCCTAAAGACTTGATCCTGTACTTGCGCAAAGGTTCAAATTCTACCGATAAGATATATTATAATTATGAACGCCAACAAAATTTCAACACAGTGTGGTGTGGACATTTGTGCTTAAAGTTTCTTTCTTCAAGAATTAAATAAAACTGTATAATGGCTTCTGTGACACCATCAATGGATCGAGATGCTATTAAACGGATGGGCCACTCATTAATTGCATTCTCTAGACTACGCAGCTTGCTGAAGATGACGAAACAACAACTTTCGGATATGCCTAAAGAAGTAATGATTGGATGTGCCTCCCATGAAATTGCATTAGTGTGGGACAAATTGCCTAAACATCTTCAGGAAGATATTGATATTTTAAAATATCAGTACTGTCAAGAACATTATTCTAATGATGACGTTAGTGGTATTGACGTTAATGATGGTTCACCACCTCGAAAAATATTTTGTTGTTACTGTAAAGTACGTGATTTGAATGTAGCATCGAATAATAATGACATATATATATCTCCATCACCTCCCAAGAAAAGAAGGTTATACCACAATGATTGCTGTAAATCACAATAAATTCACACAACAATGTCCAAAAAACACCAGTCATGTCGCACACCTTCACCTTGTCTAGCCGCTCAAGCGAGCTCAGTGCAGAATTTTATCCACCCATTGAACTAGATATGGGTTGTCGATATGGACTGGGATTAACTGGATTTTATTCATACAACTCTATATTTAATGTAGACGAGACAAACAATCGGTTTTGTTATAGACCTAGTCCAAAACTACCCCTCGTATACAAGCATATACCATATGGAGCCTATGAAATTGATGAAATATATCGAGCAATACTGAAAGCTATACCAGCTGATACAGAGGAAGAAAAAGAAAAATTATTCCGGCTACGAGCAAACAACAATACGTTGAAGTGTGAAATTTAGTCAAAATATGGAATTGACTTTTCACAAGCAAACTCTATTGGGAGTCTGTTGGGATTTGAACCAACATACTTACATCCAAACCAGAGCCATGAATCAACACTCCCTGTTGATATTATGAAAGTAAGGATGGTACGTGTGGATTGCAACATTATTTCTGGAGCGTACCTGAATGCCCTAAAATCCCGTACACTCTTCGAGTTTGACATAGATGTTGAACCTGGATACAAACTTACCAGAGAGCCAGCGAACATAATATATTTGCCTGTTAGACCTGAAGGGCGTCAGTTTATCGATAACATTACGCTACGCATATTGGATGACAACGGAGATTTAATTAATTTTCGCGGCGAGAAGATTATTGTAAAACTAGAACTGAAACAAATTTAATATAAAAATGGGTTTCCGGTATAACCAGCAACGATTAATACATCACCGACAAAATGTGATCAATGATAAAAAGAAGAGTAGTTGTGGAAAGCGGTTCATTCAATCTGTGCATCTTAAACAGTCAAGACCTAGATTGTCAGCTAAAGACCGCGCATTTCTCCAATCCATAGGTCAAAAATTAATAGAAAATTAAACAATGGAGACTATAACATCTAGTGAGAAGCTCGAGGTGTTTGACGAACCTGTGTTTGACAAGTCACTTGCTAGTTTACATGAGCATACATATAAACCATATGGATCAGCGTATTATAATAATTCGGATGAAATACGCATTCCTATCAATTTTCAAGACCTTATACTCGACGTTGCAGAGAGTTATATTTATATTGAAGGAAAATTTACCCCAAGTGATGCTACCAAGCGGTGTTATCTATCCAATAATGCACTAGCTTTTCTCTTTGAGGAAATCAGATATGAAATGGGTGGTGAGCAAGTAGCTGTCATTAGAAAGCCCGGTATCACTTCTACAATGAAGACTATGGTATCATATGGACAAACACATCTCCGATCACTTTTAACGACAGGTTGGGGTCTGACCGAAGAAAAGCAAGATATTTTAGATACTATCAGTCACGTATTCAGTGGTAGGCTGCCTCTTAAATACATCATGGGTTTTGCTGAAGATTACACAAGAGGTGTTTTAAATACAAAGCAGGAATTAATTTTAATCATAGCTCGATCATTTAAAGATTGTTACATTGGTGAAGTTGATGCGGGCCTAGAAATTAGCAAAATTGAGTGGAAGATAAAACACATTGTGCCTGAAGATAAACAAAAGCTTAAACTATTAAATAGAATTAACAAGGGCGGTAATTATGCTATAGTAAAGGTGGCTTACCGCATGTGGGATCTCTATGAGCTACCTACTTTGCGTGATACATCATCTGACATATGGGCTGTTAAAACCACTAACAGCCTTGAGAGACCTCGATATATCATCATCGGATTTCAAAACAATGGCAATTCCAATGATAGAACCAAAGACGCAACAAAGTTTATAACTGCAGATGTTAATAATATTCGACTATATCTGTACTCTGAAATATTTCCATATGAACGTTGGAATTTGGATTTCGATAAGAAACTCGACTCGGCAGCCTACTATGCATATGAGAACTTTCAGCGAAGTTACTATGATAAAGATATGGGCGAACCCATGATGGATCTTGGAGAATTCAGAAAATCTCCATTGTTTGTCATAGATTGTTCCCGCCAACCAGATGCAATTAAATCGTCCACTGTAGACATAAAAATTGAATTTAAAACACGAAAGACAAAGTTTCCCGGACAGACTCGAGTATATGCTCTTATACTTCATGATGCTTATTTAAGCTATAATGCATTGGATGGTTCAGTCCAGAGCGGTTTTGCTGCTGCCAAATAAAACTCTAATATGAAATATTATATATTGATAAATGTACTCTAGCAACTATTCATTCACAAATGTATTATTAAATTGAAATAAATATTAGAATAAGACTTTTTTTTAAGTGCACTTAGTTATGTAATCAGAAATAGGTAATAAAAATGAATGTATTATTTTAATGTGTGTTTTAATTGCCCCTAATTATTCTTAATTACATATAATCTCTCAAGTATTGGTTAACTTTATTACCCTGAAATAGTAAATTAGTGAAAAAAAAAACAGTGTATTTCAGTAATTTCTTTATATATATTTAACACTTTTTCAATAGAATACAATGAAAATAGGTAAATACAATTAAAAGAATAATATTTGTAATGACGACACAAGCAGTCTCTATTGTGATATGGGGAACTTGGAGACTAGCCTTCCATCCCTCCATTCGCTTTGATATACAATTCATAATCCATTCTCCAGCCGCTCAGCCGATAGCAAAAATCTATGTTCGGTATTTTCAATTTGTAATGCCACCATCTGGAATAGAGTCTCCATACAGTTCTTGCATAAACTGACATCTCGATACGCATATAATTGCATAAGTTCATGAATGAAAATGTCATCACACACCTGCTCCAATTTCCATGTTAACTCATTCTCTGGACAATAGTCTGTTGTCTCACCACGTTCTCTCTTGCGTACTGCATCAATAACACTGTCGTTGTATAGGTAATTAATACACTCAATACCTATCAACCTAAGATTAGCTGGTAAAGATTGTGTAATCCAATGTCTAAACACATGATGACAATGTAGACATTTATTCCATTCGATAGACATGATTAGACTGCTCACTTGAATTAAGATGCTTGCCCAACACTCGCTGTTGAACTCTCGAGTTCTTTACTATGTGAGAATAGTTCGGGCAGTATGTTAATGGCAATATTCTCCCACTATTATTTCAACTGTATTCCATTTATTATCTAATTAAAAAATTAATATAAATATCATTCATCAATTATAATCGAATCGTAACATGGGCACTGGTTCTTGTACCGGTATACATCGGACCTAAATAAGTTAAGGTGTATTTACCACCAGATGAATTCATTTTATTGATAAGATCATCAGTTATAATTTCTACAACTCGTTTTGGTAAAAATGATTTAAATGTTGTAATTGTGCTTTCCTCAAACAGGTGTACTACGATTGATTTTCCAAACCGCGTATTGACCAATGACATTTTCTTTATGATGTATGGTTTATTTAAGTTTAATGATGATAGAGGCCTTTGCTCTAAAACCTCAGTATTCTCATTGATCATTGCATTAAGTGCCAATAAGTCATAATCAGAAATGGCCATGATAATAAATAAATATACAGTTGAATAATAAATGCAGAAAATATTGCTCACCTGAAGATGACTGCACAACACTCACTTTTCAGCTCTAGAGTTCTTTACTGAATAGGGATAGTCCAGATAGCACCGAAAAAGAATTGCGGAGATTAATAATCACTTGGAATAATCCAGGCGTTTGCACAACACTAACTTTTAGTTCTCGAGTTCTTTGCTATATGACAGTCCAGAAAATACTGAATGTTAACTGTTCTTCCACTTCTGTTGCAATACATTTATAATAGTAGAGTCAACCCCACTACCTTCCCCACCTCTCATGCTCGCGCAGCAGCTTGTTAAACTATCGATCGCCTCGATATGACTCATGCATGACACACCGGAAGTGATTGTCTGGCTCCCTCAAACCTTCCCCCGCATCTCAGCTATTAGTCACCATAGGATATTTGCACCCTGACGCTATAATGCATGACGCATCGAAAAGTGGTGGGGGGATCCCGATTAAACTAAAGGGGTTATAAATCATGCGTGACGAATAGGGTCCGACCCCTTATATATGACTCACCGGAAGTGATTGTCTAGCTCCTTCAAACCTTTCCCCGTACCTCAGGTATTAGTCACCGTAGGATTCCACCCTTTCTTATTTGTTCCCCTTATAATTCATGCGTGACGAATAGGGTCCTCAAGTGTGTGACTCACCGGAAGTGATTGTCTGGCTCCTTCAAACCTTCCCCGCACCTCAGGTATTAGTCACCATTTCCACCCTCCTTATTTGTCCCCCAAGGTCATAATTCATGCGTGACGACCCCTCATATATGCTCACCGGAAGTGATTGTCTGGCTCCTTCAAACCTTCCCCACACCTCATTAGTCACCATAGGATTCCACCCTTTCTTATTTGTCCCCCTTATAATTCATGCGTGACGTGTTGAGACATGGATGACACATCAGTGGGGTCCAGCCCTCGTGTTTCCGGTATGAATCACCGAAAATTGGTGGGAGGAGCCCTAGCACCCGGTTAAACTAGAGGGGTGCAACAACCCCTCGTTAAAACTCATGCGTGACGAATAGCCATAATTCATGTGTGACGTGTTTAAGGGTCCGACCCTCACCCTTCTTCCGGTATGACGTCACCCCTCCTCCTCCTCCGGCTAGCACCCGGTTAAATCAACTACTCTTGTTGGTAACTCAACGTATTCCTGCGAAAAGTTTTTAGCTTTAGAGATATTTCAATTTATCACTTTTTAGTGAAAAACTCCAAATTTGCATATTCAAAATTAAATTTAAAAATTACCACTTATTCGGTGGCAATGATTTTCATTTTCTTACTTAGATAACCATTCAACAATGCATTACTAATACTACTAAAATGCCAAAAAATACCCAATGGTTCAAAGATGCAACAAAAAATAAAAATAAAATGATTTCGATTTTTTAATTTACAATGCCGGCGATTTATTACAAAAAATCATGATTACATTAATCGTAAAAATCATTTAAATAACATCTCTTATATATTAGCTTTCCAACGCACAGGGGAGAAATTCAGGAATTTACTGTCCAAAAATCTCTAGAGACCTTAATATCCATCGTATCAGGATAATTTTTTTTAAAATTAAAGGTAATTAAATTCCCTACACATCTGTCGAGGCAGATTTTTAAATGACTCCGTCAACTTTTATTAATGACAATTAACTATATATTAATATATAAAATATATTAAAAATTTAAATAGTGAACCAATATCGCTATATTCATCTGAAAATTTAATTTTTTAGTCTACACATAGTACATAAACTATATAGTAGTAAAATCAAACTGCGAAATACTTAATTTGACAGCTGACAGCTGTCAAAAATATAAAATTAACACAAAAAATATTAAAAATAAAAAAATAAATAAAAATTTGTCTCGACAGATGTGTAGCGAATTTAATTACCTTTAATTAAAAAAAAAAAAAAATATCCCGATCCGATGGATATTAAGGTCTCTAGAAATTTTTGAAAATGTTATAAAAAAAACTAGTTACACGAAAAAATTCACCTGCTTTTAACGGTATTGCGAGTAGCTAAATACTTCCATAAGCTTCGGGATTACTCAGGACTGTCATTTGACATGTTAAAAATCACTAACCAGTATGATTCAGTTTTAGTGAGACACTACGCTATACACAAGCCCAAGTACGTTTGTTATGAAACGAGTTGGAGCCGTTGCTGGTCCCACTTGTAAGGAGGCAATATATGGTGTTCCAGCACGTTGGCTGTCCAGACCATTTTCAGATCACAGTGGATGAAGAGTATCCAACTAATTGGATCAATTTCAATTTCACTTCAAGAGTGACCAAAACAGTAGTGAGGAAGAGACCTCGTGTCTGTTTTTGGAACAGAGGTTTCCATTTTGAACAACATTTCTAATAGTAAATAAATTAGTTATCAACGTAAGACTATTGCTTCATTTAAATGTCAACATTAAGCTCCTTTCAAACAATGAATGCACTCTACCTGCTCACCTGTTATTGAACCTTTTCGTGGTACTAATATTTTTCTTATAACATTTTACGTCGTTGGAAAGCTAATAAAAAATAGATGTTAATTAAATACGACTAATGTATTAATGAATTTTTGTAATTTAGATAGAAATATAATGTAAATTAAAAAATCGAAAAACATTATTTTTTATTTTTTGTTGCATCTTTTGACTATTCGGTACTTTTTGACATTTTACTGTGAGTAATACATTGTTGAAGTGTTACTTAAGTAAGAAAATTAAAATCAATGCCATTCAATTAGTGGTTATTTTTAAATTTAATTTTGAATACGCAAATTTGGGGTTTTTCAATAAAAAATGAAAAATCGATATAACTCGAAAACTAAAAACTTTTGCATATAAACACATGTGACGAAAGATGAAATGATTGCAAATTAGTTACCAGTAATCCTGTATATGGCGAAAGTGTGAATTGAGGCTTCTGACAAACGGCATTTTAGATTGTATAAAATCCAATTTGGATTCATCCAAATGTAAGGTAAGTGACCCTCTTTCCGGTTATAATTCTGCATACCAGATGATTTGTGATTACTTTCATTCACTTAATTTTCTCAAATTAGAAGCTGAACGAGAGAACTTTTTTTATCATTAGTTACTCTTGCAACTTGTATCAGTTCGGTTAAAAAAAAAACATTTAAATTGTGTAATCGAAGTGTTTTATTTCACAATCTGTTTTGCATACTAAGTGAGCAGCTTATAGTATCTCCTTTATCGATGCTGCTCCACCTTCAAAATTCGATCTCGTGAGTTCTCTCAGACTGATAGCATATTTAACAATTCATCTCTGTCTTTTATGCGTAAACATAATCTCTAAAAGATAATTGTGCTGCGATGATGAAGTCCTAGAAAAACAAGCTTTTTCATCGCCCTTGACATATTTTTTTTATTGTGCCCAAAGAAAACTGATTTATATAAAATATTCAATCAGGCGCTGTATATTTTTCCCTCATATATTATAACTAAAAAGAATTTACCAGTTTGAAGTCTCTGTATCTTCTGCCGGCATGAAACATTTGTAAATAATATTGGTTATAGGATCTTTAATTTTCCCTTGTTCCATTTGTGATGACTTGTTTCTACGCCACTGATCATAGTAATGAATTTAAATTTAAACAAAAATTAAAGAAAAAAAACATAAACATATATTGGTTGGTAGTGACCCCTTGTCGATGCACGGAGTCGCAGCCTATCAACGACCGAGCGAGCGAATAATATAGTTAATAGTATATTACGTAATGAGTGTTATAAGAAGCATATTACGCACGAATGGAAAAGTTACGCACGATGCCGCGTAGAGGCGAGTGCGTATTTCCATGAATGCGTAATTGCTTTACAACTCGAACTATGTACTATACTTTACCTACGATCACTACTGTAAATAGTAAAAAACACACTACCTGCCATCTACATATTGTAAACAAATCGCACTGTAAACAAAACGCACTTGACACGCAATTATAGGTGGCTTATATCGCTGACGCGGGGTTTAAAAAAAAATGCGCCTACGTAGTTTTCAAACGCTGTCAAAACTGACATAATATTGGTTGAATAATATTGTTGACTAGTAAACTAAATCCAGATTTATTAAATAAATATGATCGTAGATCATAATAGTATATTACGTAATGAGTGTTGTAAGAAGCATATTACGCACGAATGGAAAAGTTACGCACGATGCCGCGTAGCGGCGAGTGCGTATTTCCATGAGTGCGTAATTGCTTTACAACTCGAATTATGTACTACACTTTACCTACGATCATATTTATTTAGTAAAATCTGGATTTAGTTTACTAGTCAACAACATTATTCAACAAATATTATGTCAGTTTTGACAGCGTTTGAAAATTACGTAGGCGCATTTGTTTTTTTAAACCCCGCGTCAGCGCTATAAGCCACCTATAATTGCGTGTCCCGTGCGTTTTGTTTACCGTGCGATTTGTTTACAGTGCGATTTGTTTACAATATGTAAAGTTCAACTTACATAGATAGCAGGTAGTGTGTTTTTTACTATTTACAGTAGTGATTGTAGGTAAAGTATAGTACGCAATTCGAGTTGTAAAGCAATTACGCACTCATGGAAATACGTACTCGCCGCTACGCGGCATCGTGCGTAACTATTCCATTCGTGCGTAATATGCTTCTTACAACACTCATTACGTAATATACTATTACCTAGGATCATATTTATTTAATAAATCTGGATTTAGTTTACTAGTCAACAATATTATTCAACAAATATTGTCAGTTTTGACAGCATTTGTAAATTACGTAGGCGCATTTGTTTTTTTAAACCCCGTGTCAGCGATATAAGCCTCCTATAATTGCGTGTGCCGTGCGTTTTGTTTACCGTGCGATTTGTTTACCGTGCGATTTGTTTACAGTGCGTTTTGTTTACAATATGTAAAATTCAACTTACATAGATGGTAGGTAGTGTGTTTTTTACTATTTACAATCATGATCGTAGGTAAACATTATTAATAATAATACAAGTCTACAAAAAAAAGTTCTTTCCTAAGGTTCTCATCTAACTTTTCTGAAGTATTTTGACGCATTGAACCCTAATTAAGTTAGAAGTTAAATGTTTAAAAGTATAATCATAGTTTAAAGTGGTGGTGATTAAACTGAAGTTGGTGAGTTAAAATAGTAACATTAAGAATATATAGATTTCAGAAACTATATTTTTGTTTCAAAGATAGGAATAATAGACGAGCATTCCCTAATTAAAATGAAAACAGATAATACACTGTTCGTGCCATGGCTGCTGGGGGGACATGGTTTCCAGATACATGGAACATGATATCTGAAAACGAATAACTGCTGTTATGGGAGACCAGCATAAGATCCGTTTTGTCTTTTATATGTATATGTATATACAGGGTGTTTCTTAATGACGAGCTAATATTTCAGGGTGTGATTCATTTGGTCATTTTATGATGAATATGTGCGCAACGGCTAGAGGGTGTTGAATTTTTCTTTTCTAAATCGTTATTTTTTAGTATCTCAGAAAGAATCTTAGATATCATTTTTAATTTTGGGATGTGTTAATTGGATATAGAACAATTTATTTTAGTTAGAAAAGTTACTTTATCGCACCACCAGTGACGCCCCTGCACACATGTCCTCTGATAAATTTTATCAAAAAAGTGGTACGTCATTGACATTTTTCCATGTGGGTATTTTTTCTGATTAGCCTGGTCAATTCTACATGAAAACGGTCTCTTACGCGTTTCTCGTCAGACTCACAGTTCCTGATTAAAACAACTAAATTCAAATTGCTTTATTTAACAGTATTGACTAACATTATTAAACACATAAATCTAGTTATCGTGGAATAAATGCCTTCTTTACAAGCATCATTTTCAAAACAAGGTTTGTTGACATAAAGTTGTTCAAGAGCGCATCTAGAAATTTCAATAATCTTTTTTCTCGTCTGTGGCGCATGGGACCTATACGAAATATGGTAAATAACATCTCGAGAAGTACTTCTCAAGCTCATACGTATGCGGGGAGCTTTGCGGACTCGTAACAAAATAATATACGTTTCCGCCACTTGCAGAATCGTATCCTCAGCCATTAATTAATTAATACATTATCCTTCCTTTGTTTATCAGGAATATAATCCATCCCCCTCCCAGGATGTTAGGGCGCCTTATTTTGGTTCCAACTACTGCCCAAAGATGGCCAAGTACTTAGTGGCGGCTGGTGAAATTTCAATAATTTTTTCTCGTCTGTGGCGCATGGGACCTATACAAAATATGGGTACTAACATCTAGAGAAGCACTCCTCTAACGATCCCTAAAAAATTTTGAAAAAGCAGTTTGCGAAAATTTTTTTAAAAATTCTGTTACCCCCCAGGTCTAGGGACTCCTGTTTAAATTTATTTTTCTTTGTCATATGCATTTTACTTTTCATAAAGATACAACAATATGCTTTGAAATTTATGAAAATATTTTCATTACTAACTGAGATACAACGGATTGAAATTTTGTGATTTACAATTTAACAAATCACAAAATTCGTTGTATTTCAGTTAGTAATGAAAATGTTTTCATAAACTTCAAAATGTATTGTTGTATTTTTATGAAAAGTAAAACGCATATGACAAAAATAAACAATTTTAAACAGAAGTCCCTAGACCTGGGGGGTAACCGAATTTTGAAAAAATTTTTCGCAAACTGCTTTTTCAAAATTTTTTAGGGGTCGTTAGAGAGGTGCTTCTCGAGATGCTATTTCCCATATTTCGTATGAGTCCCATTGGTCACAGACGAGAAAAAAAAATATTAAAATTTCTAGATCCGCGCTTGAAGTTGTTGGTGTTCAAAACCACGTCATGGTATTATTTCTTAGATTTTCAGTGTTTTTTAATGTTTCATTGAATTTATTTGCTTTATCGCTGTTTTTATTCGAATATGTCACTATAAATATGCCGAATTATACGAATGCGGAAATGAACACAATATTACGTATATGGTTTCGCAGATCGTAATGCAACAAAAGCCAGAAGTATGCATCAGGAAAGATATCCTAATCGTGCCTAGCCATATAGCCGATTCTTTTCGACTATTCATCACCGTCTTAGTGAAACTGGTAGTTTCCAAAAAAGTACTTCGGAAGGTAGAGCTTGAACTGTCAAAACATCCGAAATTGAGGATGCGGTATTGCGGGAAATCGGCGAACATCCTGAGATGAGTACAAGGAAGATTGTTAGAGTTCTGAATATTTGTCATCAAATCGTTTGGCGAATTCTCGTTGATTTGTATCATCATATTCTAAGAGTACAGGCATTTCTTCCCAGGGATTTTCCACAGCGTGTGAACTTTTATCAGTGGTACCTTCAGAATATTACACTAAATATGCAGTTTGAGTCACAAATTGTGTTCACAAACGAACCAGATTTTTCTAGGAATGCTATTCAAAATTTCCATAATAATCATGTCTGGGCTAATGCCATATGCCATAACCGAAACCTATTTCTAAGAGTAGTTTTTGGTTAATGTATGGGTAGGAATTATTGGTAATAATCTTATAGGTCCTTTTTTCTGCCAAGACGCCTTAATAGACAATCTTACCTGCATTTTCTCCAAAAAGAACACCCTGTGTTGCTTCAAGGTGTACCAATTGGGTTAAGGAGTACATGAGCGATGGAGTTCCTGTTCATTTCGTTGTAATTGTTCGCGACCATTTACATGTGGTTTATTCTAGTCGTTGGATACGTCACGGAGGACCTCAGCAATGGCCAGCAAGATACCCCGATCTCAATAGCTTGGATTTCTTTTTGTGGGGTCATCTTAAAACCCCGGTGTATAAAACTCCAATTAACACTTTAGAAGATTTAAGAGAGCGAATAGTTGCCTCGTGTGAAACACTACGTGATACGCCGGGAATATTTGAACGAGTGCGCAATTCGATGCGAAAACGGGCGGAAGCATGCCTTAGTAGTGAAAGTGGCTATATAAAACAATTTTTATAAAACAAAATTTATCATTATTAATGTTAATCATAATAATTAGTTTCAATTTGAATTTAATGGTTTTAATCAAGAACTGTGTGTCTGGTGAGAAAAACGCAAGAAACCGTTTTCATGCAGAATTGACCAGGCTAATCAGGAAAAACATCCACATGGAAAAATGTCAATGGCGTACCACTTTTTTGATAAAAAATATCAGAGGACATGTTTTCAGGGACGCCTTTGGTGGAGCAATAAAATAATTTTTAATTTCCTTTAACGTACCTGTATCAACAATTTTATAAAATTGATCAACTCAAAACTTATAATGGTAATAACATGGGCTATACTGAGAAAACAACGATTATCTTATACTGTTGCAATCACTATACAGCTAAGGTTTAAGAAAGCTCAAAAAATTTTGAAAAATGTTGAGCTTCTTGCAATTGAGGTTTTATAAAACAGAACATTTGTCGGAAAACATTCTCTACCAATATAATTTTTAATTTATTTTTGCATTTTGTTAATCTATGTTTATATTTTCAGTCAAGCCGAATGAGCAAAACTAACCCAACAAAAAGAGATGAAGCGGGGAACATAATTCAGTTACAAACATTAACAATACATAACGTTACAGTTGGTGATGTCTTTCAAGGCTGTGGAGTTAGAGATGTTGATGATCCACAATTTTTTGACAAAGATGTTCTATTTGTAGACTTATCTGGTAATTCCACATATTTTTTTATGAATAATATACGCATAAATATACTAGACATTAATACGCAATTATCCTTGATTTTCTTATTAGAGGAAAGTTGTGGTAGAAACTGGAAACTGGGGTAGTTTTACACTATTAGTTGCATTAGCTTGAAGTTTTACAGGATGCACACAGATTACAATTTGGAATTTAGTATTATATGTGTTCAAAGCTAGGTCTAATTAATATCTAGCTGTTTTGGAAACAACTCCTTTTAGTTTTGTTAAACTCGCTAGTCTCCCGCCTTGCAACATACTACACAGCCCCACAAAAAAAAAATGTTCAGGGCAGCGATCCAGACCCATGCAACCCCATGTATTTTCGGTCGCTAAATCCGAATCCTAAGTCAAAAAAATCGTACACCCCCAAAATCTTTAGATAGAGCTAAAAATGGCGTAAAAAGAAGATTAAGCTCCGAGAATAGTTGTTACATCTTAATCAATCGAATTATACAAATTAAGGTTAAACAGCAACGTACATACAATAGATATGAAACACACTCCGGGGGGGGGGGGGGGGGGGGCGAAAACTAGCCCCCATATATAAAAAAATCGATAAAAAACAACAACGACCGCTGAAAAAGCTCGAAATGCCTAAGTTTTGTTAAAGTAATAAGAAACTGCATTAGATCCGACTTAATCTTCATAAATTCTCCCATAGAGTTGAGAACAACCATCTCTAAGCCTAAAGGACACGAGAAAAACAAGAAAAAACGTAAAATACAACAGGATTTCTATTTTCATCAATGCTATGTTTGGCTGAAATTGCGTAGTACTATAAAATACAACTAGAAACTTACGTACCATCAACGTCTTACAGTGTCAATCCTCAGAGGGTGTTAAAACTACCCCCTCTGTAAAATTTAACTATAAAAAGTTACAGTGACTTCTATAAAAATTCGAAACACCTGCGTTGTGTGATAGTGGGAAGAGACTAGACTATGTTCGACGCTGTGCTTGAAAACCAACCCCACGGGGTTGCGAGATGGCACCCCTATATCCGTAGGATGCTGAAAAAACAAAACGCAGATGTTTCGAGTTTTTCAGAAGTCACTGTAACTTCTCATAGTTGTTTCTCACGCAGGGGGTAGTTTTCACCCCTTAGAGGAGTGGAATTGATTAACAACAGTGGTACGTGACTTTCTAAGTCTAACTCTGAGTACTCCGCAGTTTTAACCAATCATAGCATCCATAAAAATGGATACACTTTTGGATAAATGTTTTTTTCTTGTTTTTTCTGTATCATTTAAGATAAGGGGTGATTTTTGGCAGCGCTGTTGGGGTAGTTTTCAATAATTGAGCCAAAACTACTGCCGACTCTTCTCACCTTTACAAACCTCCGGAGTTTCCAGCTTTTTTGAGGGTCACTGCAGCTCTTTTCAAGTTCAATCTTGAATGTGGGTAGTTTCCACACCCTCTGAGGGTTGACACTGTAGGACGTTGATGGTGTGTAAGTTTTTAGTTCTATTTTAGAGTACCACGCAATTTCCTGTTGGATTTTATGTTTTTCCTTGTTTTTCTTGTGTCCTTTAAACTTGGGGGTGGTTGTTCTCACCCCTATAGGGGTAGTTTATGAAGATTACGATAGACCTGATGCAGTTTCTTGTCACTTTAACAAAACTTAGACATTTCTAGCTTTCTCAGCAGTCATTGCTGTTTTGGCTCGATTTTTTTATATATAGGGGTAGTTTTCGCCCCTCCCTTGGGGTGTGTTTCATATCTATTATATGTACGTTGCTTTTTAACCTTCATTTGTATAATTCGATTGATTAAGATGTAACAACTATTCTCGTAGCTTAATCTTCTTTTTAACCCATTCCAGCGTTTTTTAGCTCTAGCTAAAGATTTTTTTTGACCTCGGATTCGGATTCAGCGATCGAAAATACATAGGTATACATGGGTCTGAATCGCTGCCCTGAACGTTTTTTTTTTGTGGGGCTGTAATATCATTAATTTGGACCAATCGCTGAAATACATGACATTTTTGTACCAATAAACAAAGAGAAAAACAAATGATAAAGCTTGCTTAGCATATCAACTAAACTGCTGGCAAATTGAAACGGACCAAGTAAATTTTTAGGTCTTCAGGATTTAAGATATAACTTATTTGTAGAAGAGCGAATTTTACCTGATTCTTTTATTTTGAACCACGTTACTATCTATAGGGTGTAAAAGGAAAGCGTGTGTTTTTTACCAAACTTTATAACTACCGTGATTAGTAATAAGTATTTTTTTTTGTATTTTTAGTTCATAGTGAAAAATATCTTTTTCCTATACACATTTTATTTTTATCGCTTCATTAATAATAAACAGTTTAGTTCTTGCCTTTTTCTTCAGTTGGCATTTTATAAAATTAGAGTAGGAAGAAGATTGGCGAACAGCACTCTTTGCTTCAATAAGAGATACCCTATGTTGTTGCCTATGTCTGATCCCGGCATCACTCTAATTGTAGATTACAATCATATATTATTCTTCCACACAGGAGTGCAATTATTGTATAATTTATTAAGACAAAATTACTGAGTACTATCCGCCAGAAATATAATTCGCCAACGCACCTGGAAGTGCAATTATTGTTTTCGTAAAACTCCCAAGCCAACATACCCCATAATTTTCAATATACCCTCTGAAAGAGTTAGTCATGCCTAGATTTTCTCATCCACCAGAGTGGATTATACGGGAAGTCTTCAAATTATACTAAGTCGACGTAGAGGTATTACGACGCTGAAGGCGTATATTTGCTTATTTATTTGCCTTGTTGCTAAAGCGGTACATTTAGAGCTCACTTCTGACCTTTCCGCAGATTCACTTCTAGCCGCTTTTAAACGATTTATATCCAAACGTGGTAACTGAGCCACATTATTCTCCGACGAAGGTACCAACTTTGTTGAAGGTAAAAGAAAACTTGACGAAATTTACGAATTAGCTGACAAGGTGTATACCAATTCACAATTTTGAAATTCCCTGGCATCTTTAGGTTTTCTAGGACTTTTCAACAAGGATTCCAGAAAAATTTTCTGCTCGAAAGTGAAAATTGAGCGGAGGGAGGGAAATGAGAAAGAATTTTTGGCGAACAAGGGGGGGGGGGAGTCGCAAGATGGGAACAACTTTGTATATAAGTAGTTTTAATAAATTTTGCATTTCACTGCTTTTCAAAAAGTATACACCCTGAGCTAACTCTTTTGAATATAAGGATGCTTTTCACCGTGAACTTTTTACTTATAAAACAGAATGGAAATTCAACCCTCCTTTCTCACCTCATTTAGGAAGTGTTTGGTAGGGGAATATAAAAAATATAAAAACATATTTAACTTAATAAACAAATTTTGGTATATGAGGAGTTCAGTACCGTATTTGCTCAAATTGAAGCCATACTAAACTTTCGACCTTTATGCGTTTTAAGCAGCGATCCGAATGATCCATCCGTGCTCACTCCAGCATATTTTATGTATAGGTCGCCATTAAACTCATTTCCATCCTTGAACAGATACAACCTTTTAGATGCTATCGTGCAACACTACTGAAAAAGGAAGACTAATGTTCCCACAAAAGCATTAGCAGTCACAAACTGATTAACAGTTTTTGAACTGGCAGTTGACAGATCAGAGGGCGCAGAAGACAACTAGTCGCCAAGTTCGGATTGTTACAGGCAAAAATCACGCCCATATTTCTAGTTCTAGTCTACCTTTATAATGTCTGTGGTTACAACGTCATGCATATGTAGTGTAGTTACCTAACTATTTCCCTTATTATTCGTTATATTGTTTTACATAAAACTTTATCCCGAGGATTAAAATAAAATCCGTTACTTAGGTTACATAATTAATAACATAATATATATGTATATGTGGTATATGTTTTAATGTAAATTTTATCCCTGAAGTTTTAACTACATTAAACCACATTGAAATATTGTTTGATTTTGATTATGTAGAACCCTACATAAATTGGTGACCCCGACGTGATGATATAAATTGATGTCATAGACGATTATCGTAAATTGAGTACCCCGGCGATTTCCATAAATTGATTATTATCCCGACGCCCGAAGACTACTATGAATTAGTCAATTAAGTTGCTGATCCCACAACTCACTTTTATTGATAACCCCGACGTCCCAGTAATTTGACGTCCACATAAATTTGTGAGATCGATACGAAGCCTTTCTGATATATACATGTCATATAAAATTATACGCTTATTACCAAGACTTAGTCGTAACAAACCTTCACAGGCATATCATATTACATGATAACGACTTCTCTTATTAATTGCTTATCTTGAAGATATCATATTACACCTTTGTTTCTCATAACTTGTGCAGACTGCAGAACTGCAATTCCTTTGTTCTATATTTTGCTTACTCAGGTTCTGTATGTTATAAATATGACTAAACACGCTTTGTTGAATCAGTTATTAAACTCACTTAGAATGAAACACTTCTAATTATTATTATATTCCTTCTCCAAGAGCCAACGTTGGCTCCATTTAAGTAAATAAAAGTTTTTAAAAAGTCATTCATGTGAACCGTGATCTAACATTGGCGCAGTCGGTAGGATCCGTAAACATCATCAGAACAAGAAGCCTAACTGGTAGTGAAGCGCAAAAGAACAAGGACAACATCTGCAGAAGGTGCCTAACTAGTGCGTGTACACCTGCGAGAACAAGGAGACCTTCCTCACTGGTGGTGGCGGATCCCAATCCCTTGACGGACGAAGAACCTACCCATGGAGATGAAATTAACGTAAGTCATTTAAGAATCATCTCGTTATTTTATTTAATTTTACAATTATTATTTCTCACAATTATTTACGTGTATTATACCGCTAATACACTCGGCAAACAAGCCAGTTCTATTATCAAAGAAATCCTGTACAAGCTACAACGCAACAATTTTTTATTAATCTTAAGTTATTTATTTTCGTATTATACTGCTAATACGGTACCATTGTGTATTATACAGTCAATACACAATTTATTAACGTACGCAATATAACAAACAATTTTAATTTAATTCTCGTATCATACTGCTGATACGCAGACAATTCTTTTAGTTCAAATAATCTCTAGATAAAAAGCAAAATGCCAGACAGAGCTCAACCAGAGACAGCTCAACCAATAGTACCGGCATCAGCCGAACAACAACAACAACAACAACAACAATAACAACAACAACAACAACAACAACAACAACAACAACAACAACAACAACAACAACAACAACAACAACAACAACAACAACTACAACAACAACTACAACAACAACTACAACAACAACAACAACCAGAGCAAATTGAGCCTTACAAGCTCTCTGAAATATTTTCTTTAATACCTGAATTTGATGGTAACGCCATCAACCTCCAAAGTTTCTTAAACTCATGTCAGTGTGCCCAACGCATGGCAATTCATGACCAGAAAATCTTGTTAACAGTGCATATCAAAAATAAACTAAAAGGTAAAGCTGCCGAACTTATAAATTCGCGCAACCCTGCCACATGGCCAGAAATTAAAGCACTTCTAGAAACCCACTTCGGTGACTCTAGAGATTTAACAGCTTTTATTCAAGACCTACAACGAATTCACCAATTGCCTGGTGAATCTGCATTAACATTTGTTTCACGTCTACAAACGCACAATACGAAAATGCACGCTGCAGTGCAAAAACAAAATTTAACCTCAGAGCAAAGAACCGCGCAAACAAACTTGATCGAAACTATGACATTAAATAATTTGTTAACGGGTCTAGAACCAAATCTAGGCAGAATAATACGTGCCAGTAACCCTCCGACTATAATGAACGCAATTATTAGAATTCGTAGAGAGCTACAACTCTCTTATTTTGAACAGCAAAAATTCCCAAAAAATAGTCCAGTCAAAAACCCAGTAATTCAACAAAAGCGACCACAGGGTCCAAATTTGCATCAAAAGTTCTGTTCCTTCTGTAAACGGAATGGACATGTAATAAGCGAATGCCGCACAAGGCAACAGTCTCAAAACTCCCAGAGACCAAATTTCCAAGGAAACCCAAACTCACAAAATTTTTCTCATCAAAACTTCGCGCAACCGAGTAATAATCAATTTAGTCAGAGGACATTCCCTCAAAATAATCAGCCAAATCAATCACAGCAAAACAGGCCCTCAGCCATAAGGCCGAACCCTAATTTTATGTAACAGCGTCCATCAGCTATCCAACCTAACCCAAATTTTAATCGCTTTAACCAGCAAAAAGCTCATCATTTGAATTACGAACCTTATGACAATTATGACAATCAATGTAACTATAATCAATATAATGACTACTCATCCGATTATCAAAACGTAAGTGATAGTTATGAAAATTACGATTCAGGCAACGCTCAAAACTTTTCAGATAACTATACGGCTAATTCTCAATATGAGCAGTACGAGAATTATACTGCTAATTCTCAACCACTACAGGAGGATTATACTGCTAATCCTCAGGATTTTCGCTTAGATCCGGAGTACCCCACGGATACTCCAACACAACAAATAGACCAATTCGATCAAATATCAAACCAAATACAAACAATGAATCTCAACGACAGTTTCGATCCAATGCTGAACTACCCAGAACAAACGTTCATGTAAATACGCTTTCTCACACCTTATTAACCGTAAATTCAAAAAATCTTTATTACGTCAAAGATGCAACCGGCAAATTTAAAATTTTGATTGACACAGGTGCAGGAATTTCAATTTTTAAACCTAAAACAGCTGAAAATTATAGACGTAGATCTCCTGAAAATGTAATTATACAGGGTATCACTGATCATGATGGGGGGGTTTATACCTATAATTTAGATATAGATTTTGATGGACTACTAGGCGCAGACTTTTTAGAACATTACGAATGCCGAGTAGATTTTAAAAATAAGCAACTAGTCACAAATTTTAAAACCGTACCATTATTTAAAGTTACGGAAGAAACTACGGTAAATTTACCTTCACAACCAACTATTAATTCTGATACAAAAAATTCAAATTTAAGCAAAATCAAAAACTTAATTTCTATTGAACCTCGTATGGAGAAAATATGCAAACTAAAATGTAACTTGCCAAATACCGAGGCTATACTGTTAGCCCAGGAAAAAGAAAGGGTACGCTTACCGAATGCTCTCGTAAAAATCGATAGCAATGGAGAATTTTTAACCTCAATCATAAACGCGAATGCAATACCGAAAACGGTAAATTTCTCGAACCTCGAACTAGAACCAGTACAAAAATTCAAATCAATTTTTAATTTAAATACTCAAAATTCCGACAAACATCCACAGACAGACAGATCCTTCGAAATTAGGAACGAATTGCGCTTGGATCATCTAAACGAAGAAGAGGCCGACATAGTAACGCAGCTTTGTTTAGACTTTCAAGATATATTCTATTTGGAAGGAGACAATTTAACTTTTACTAACGAAATTAAGCATTCCATTGACACGAACGATTCAAAACCGGTTTTCACAAAGTCATATCGCTACCCTCATATCCATAAAGAGGAAGTCAAAACACAAGTCTCTAATATGCTCGATCAAGGCATCATTAGACCTTCGATTTCTCCCTGGTCCTCTCTGGTTTGGGTTGTACCTAAAAAACTCGACGCCTCCGGTAAACAAAAATGGCGAGTTGTAGTGGACTACAGAAAACTCAACGAACTGACTATTGACGATAAATACCCGCTACCCAATATTTCCGACCTCCTCGATCAATTAGGCAAATGTCAGTATTTTACAACTTTGGACTTAGCCTCCGGATTTCACCAAATCGAGATTGATGCGAAAGATATTCAAAAAACCGCTTTCACAGTTGAAAATGGTCATTTTGCATTCGTAAGAATGTCTTTTGGACTTAAGAATGCTCCATCAACATTTCAAAGAGTGATGGATAACATTTTATTAGGTATCCAAAATGAACGATGTCTCGTCTATATGGACGATATTATTGTTTACTCCCCTACTATTCACGAGCATATTTCTCGATTAACGGAAGTTTTCAAACGATTACAGAAAGCCAATCTCAAAATTCAACCCGACAAATGCGAGTTTCTCCGCAAAGAAGTCGCTTATTTAGGACATCTCATTACAAAAGACGGCGTAAAACCGAATCCTTCGAAAGTTGACGCTATTCTAAATTTCCCTCAACCAAAAAATCAAAAAGAAATTAAATCATTTCTAGGCTTAGCCGGATATTATAGGCGCTTTATCCCTAATTTCTCCAAGATTACCAAGCCTTTAACAAAACTCTTACAGAAAGACATACCATTTCTCTTCGACAATGATTGTATAAAATCTTTTCAAGATTTGAAACAAACATTAACGACAACTCCGATATCAATCTACCCTAATTTTGATGAACCTTTCGTTCTAACCACTGATGCGAGCGCATTTGCCGTCGGCTCAGTGCTGAGCCAGGGGCCCATTGGCAAAGATTTACCCATTGCCTATGCTTCTAGAACCTTGTGCAGTGCAGAAACTAAATATTCAACGATTGAACGCGAGCTTTTATCCATAGTATGGAGTGTAAAGCACTTTAGACCATATCTGTACGGTAGAAAGTTCAAACTTGTCACCGACCACAGACCACTCACCTGGCTATTCTCTATAAAAGATCCAGGAAGTAGACTTGCTCGTTGGCGACTCAAATTAGAAGAGTACGATTACGAAATAATTTATGAACCCGGCAAAATCAATAAGAACGCGGATGCACTTTCCAGAATCAAAATTAATCATTTTTCTGAATGTTCCAAATTCTATTCAAAGGTACTAGCCGCGAATGACGCAGACGACGACGAAAACCCTGACAATAACGAGATCACTGACGAACAAATTTCCCAAGAATTCGACAACTTATATAAGACAACATCTTTAATTGACTATTCGAAAATCAAAGCCTCGAACAAACAACTTTTGTATCGAGAACACAAAGATATTATAACTTTCTTCCAACAAAATAACCTACAAGACCTCCATCATAAAATTATCGAGGACATATTCGGAGAAAACCCCGAATTTCATAACGATAAAATCAATATTGTATCGAGCAAAACAGTCAGACATAGGAGATATTTTATCATCCCTCTACCTTTTGATATCGAATCTGTAATTGAAAATCTATTTTCGGTATTATTTAAAAATCAAGATGTCCTAGATCTATCTAAGACATGCTTTGTCGAAAATAACTTGGACCTCCCCATTCTTGAAATTCTATCATTCATTTTTGCGGAAAAAGACTTAAAAGTAGTAATTTGTCAAGATATCGTCAGAACTGCCGACGAAGATGAAATTCCAATTATATTGGAGCAAAATCATTTTGGTAAAAATAATCTACACCGCGGAATAAATGAAACGATTCGAAGAATTAGAGAAAAATACACTTGGCAAGGTCTAACTAAAGACGTTGAAAATTTTATAAAAAATTGCGAAACTTGCCAAAAGACTAAAGTATGCCGGAAAAACCTTAATAACCCTCTAGTAGTCACAGAAACCCCAAGAACACCATTCGAAAGAATCAATCAATTTATTTGAATTCCCTACTCGAAATTACGCTTTAACCATTCGCGACGAATTAACTAAATTCACGCAAGCATATGCAGTCCCGGATAAATCCGAAAAATCTGTCGTAAACACTTTGTTGTTATATTTCCAACATTATGGTACCCCATTAAGAATCCATTGCGATTACGGTGGCGAATTTGACAACCGCTTGCTCAAAGATCTCTGCACCCTCTACGACATAAAATTAACTTATTCAAGCGTAGGACATCCCCAATCGAACGGATCCATAGAAAGATTTCATGCTACTTTAGTCGAAATGATAAGAATCCACAAAACTGAAAACCCAAATGAACATCTTTTCACGATTTTACCATATGCGGTAATATGCTACAATAATTCGGTCAATAAGACACATGGTTTTACTCCATATGAACTTATATTTGGACATACGTCTAACAGACCACCTGAAACCTTATATAACCAGAAAGAACTAATAACTAAATATGCCAGAGATTTGCACAATAGAATATCCCACTGTTATAAAATAGCCCGTAATCGAACACAAGCTCAAAAGGAGAAAGCGAAAGTTCGCTTTGACAGAAATGTTCCCCAGAAACGATCTGAGTACAAAATAGGTGACTTAGTCTATGTAAAAGAATCACAAATTAAGAACAAACTACAAAATAAATTTAACGGTCCCTTTAAGATAAAAGACATTTTTCAAAATTCTGCTACCCTATTAAATCTCGAAACAAAACAAGAAACTAAAGTAAATTTTGATAGAATGAAACCATATACTGAAAATTAAATTTATTTTCAGGTTTCTCCTGCTGTTCGGATCAGCACTCTGTCAATACAAAATTACCCCGATCAATAACACTGTTGGTGTATACTATCACCAAGACACGGACATCGTGGTGACAAATGACAAATGGACTGCTAGTGCATAAAAATATTTCATCCCTCAAACTAGCTTTTGACAAAAACCAAAATAATTTAGACAGAATCTTGAACACCCTCGATGGTGCTGACCAAAAATCAATCCTGTTTAGAAGCGAAGTCAAAACAGAGTTTAAACTTTTAATGCAAATAGCTAGTTCGATAAAAACGAAATTTGACGAAGTCTTTTCAGACACAAAGGGATATAAACGCGGAATACTTAACGGTTTCGGAACAATATTCAAATCAATTACCGGAAACTTAGACGCCGAAGATGGCGAGTACTACACTAACTGTATAAATAAATTAAATAATGACGAACATCAATTAGAAAACTTAATAAAAAATCAAATCTCAGTTACAACTTCTGTTATCAAAAACTTCAACTCAACTATACAAAAATTACAAATTGATGAGGAAACATTTAACAAAGATATCAAAGAAATCGAGCACACAATTCAAACTATGAGTCAAACGATCCAAGCTGCCGAAATAAAACTAAAATTTCTATACATTTCCGAACAACTAATGGCCAGCTATTTGTATATCGAAGACAATCTAAACGATATTTTAAATTCAATAACATTCGCCAGATTAGGAATTATTCATTCATCAATCATAACACCTGATCACTTAGTAACGGCGTTACAAGAGATTTCACAGAGTTTGCAAAGGAACAATTTACCTCTTCCAATTAAACTATCAGCAGTTGCTCAATATCTGCATATTATTGAACTAAAAGCTTTTCAACTAGATTCTAACTTAATATTTGTTTTAACAATACCTCTCATTGAACCTCAAAATTACAACACCTTTCGTCTGTACCCTATACCTATACTTGATAACAGAACTGGTCTACATCACTTTTTATCTATTTCACAAAAGTTTATCGCGAGAGACGATGATTCTTTAATGTACATACCTATACAAAATTTGAAAGAATGCAAACCACTTTATTTTGGAACCAAACTATGTTCGAACCTGTTTGCATATCCTATCGACCAAAATGCCATTTGTGAAGCTAGAATATTAAAACCATTGCCGAAACTCCCAGAAAATTGTCAAACTTCCTTCATCATTAGTCAAGGATACAACGTCCAAGAACTTGAAGACAACACATGGCTAGTAATTAATTCCGAACCACTTCACATTACCATCAACTGCCCGAAGAGAGAATCCATAACAGAGCTAATTAACAAAAATTCCATCATAAAACTACAACCAGGATGTTACACCTATGCAGGCATTACTCGAATACAAGCCAGTGCTAAAGACTTTTCCGAAATTAAGGACAATTCACATCCAATCCAAATTCCTTTTGAATGCTGCAATCACATGCCCGACAAAATCGAAATTCCAAAATTAAAACCGCTTAAATTAAACAGTCTCAACGTAGAAGATTTAGATATTGCTAAAAACAAACTAGAGCAATATTCCAAAGACCTAGATGACCTCATAAACGAACCTTTTGTGACCAAACATGTATCTTGGTTCACATACTTCATAATCACTCTCATCATCCTATTAGTTCTACTTTACGTAACTTGTAAATGCAGAAGAAGAAGATGTGGAGCATTGCGAATCCAACCCTCAACGGATAACCCTCCTTCACCTCCTTCAGAGCGAAGCAGAGTATTTACCAAATTTCCTAGACTGATCCCTCCAAGAAAGCGACCCGGTATTAGACCTCAAGAAGAAGAGGACATCGAGTTAACATAGACTTTCATGTGGAGTTTTACCCTTGTCTATTAATTTAGACTATTGTATTTTATTTTTATTACGTTATGTAATGTTTTATTATCGCTTACCAATTTTAACTTTTACATTATTTTATTATTTTGCTTTGTATTCATTCAACATTGTTTCAATTTATTTTTGCATTATATTCATTTACCGTTTTAACAATTTTCAAAAGTTGCTGCATAACATCAACTTTTTTATTAAGGGGGAAGTTGTTATATAAAATTATACGCTTATTACCAAGACTTAGTCGTAACAAACCTTCACAGGCATATCATATTACATGATAACGACTTCTCTTATTAATTGCTTCAAGATATCATATTACACCTTTGTTTCTCATAACTTGTGCAGACTGCAGAACTGCAATTCCTTTGTTCTATATTTTGCTTACTCAGGTTCTGTATTTTATAAATATGACTAAACACGCTTTGTTGAATCAGTTATTAAACTCACTTAGAATGAAACACTTCAAATTATTATTATATTCCTTCTCCAAGGGCCAACGTTGGCTCCATTTAAGTAAATAAAAGTTTTTAAAAAGTCATTCATGTGAACCGTGATCTAACATACATTCATTGGAAAATATATAGATATGACCCAACTTGCGTAGTTGATTTTTTTTAGAAGATAAAAACTTTTCCCTTAATTAAAAATTTTAAATATTATATTAGATTTGGATTTTTTTAAGATGGAATTTACCTTTTGAAATTATCAATTATTGTACATGGTTAGGTAGGTACCCTATATATGCTCCTTTCCATTGTTTTATTTTAAACCAGTCAATCATTCAAATAATTCATTCATTTGATATACTGTTATTTTTTAAATATGGCCGTTTCAAACGCAGTTGCACCAACGGATCTTGAAAACCCTATTGTCACGTCACTGATTCAGTTATTACACAAAATCAATACGTCACGTCATTGAAACATCCCCCCTTCCGGATAGCTAAACCAGAAATATGGTTTTCTCAAGTAGAGGCTCAAATTAACGTTACACGAATAACTGCTGATCGTAAAAAATATGATTACATAATCGTGAATTTACAGATGAAAGTCGTCAGCAATATTTATGACATTATTATTGCCCCACCCGCCGCTAATCTATATAATTTTTTGAAAACCGCTATCATTGCGCGACTTTCTTCCAGCCAAGAAAAGCGTTTGGATGACCTGTTATCAGGATCACAGATGGGCTATAGGAAACCCTCAGAATTTTATCGTATTATGTCAGGAATTGTCGGTGGCTCCAATATGGTTAGTCAAGTCACTCTAATCAAATTATGGAAACGACGTTTACCCAAAACGATTTATATAGCAATTACTGCTTCAGGAAAAACAGAAATAGAGGATATCATTGACATAGCCGACAAGATATGGGAATCTTGTCAGAGTACTGCAATATCCTCGTTCCAATCTAACATTTCTACTGTTAAGATTCCAAATTCAATTTCCTCCACAATATTGTCAGATTTATCAGACAAATTTAATGCGTTTTCCGTTGATTTTCAAGCCACTTTAAACAAGATTTTATTTAAACAAAGTTCTCTTGAAACTCAAATATCTGTCTTACAGACTTCTAATCATCAAAGTCGACCTACTACATCTTTTACTGGACATCAATGTCCCACTTGTCGCAATAGACCTCGTTCTCGTTCTAGGTCTTCCAACGGTAACAATAAATTTGATTCTTCTAATAAAACCGTTTGCTATTATCACCAGATATGGAACGATAAAGCTTTGAAATGCAACGGCCCTTGGTGTTCTTTTTATAACACCCCATTATATAAGAATAATTCTAATTATCAAAAAAACTAATCAACACTAGCATATTATCTGCGGATTCTAGTAATTCTGACAGCAGATATAGACTTTTCATTTATGATATGTCAAACAAGTTAGATTTTTTAATAGATACTTGTGCAGAATTATCGGTTTTACCTAGGAATTTATTTACTGATTTTAAAAAGAATCCTAATTTAGTCTTAACTGGAGCTAACAATACTATTATTTCTACCTACGGTAAGAAACTTTTAAAAGTCAATTTAGGCCTACGCCGCAGTTTTACTTTCATTTTTACTATCACTAACATATATGTTCCTATCTTAGGAGCTGACTTCATAGCACGTTTTGGTCTACTTGTAGATTTAAAAAACAAACTCTTGATAGATAACATGACAAGTTTGTCAATTAATTGTTACGTCAAAAAGTTCTTTCATCTCTCCCAGATTGTTTTCTGTTGAAAATCAATATACCAAATTGTTGCGCTCTTTTCCTCATCTAATTAGCACACCGGATTACTTTTTGTCTATTAAACATTCCGTAAAACATTATATAGTTACTGAAGGACATTTACCTTTTAGTCGCTCAAGACGTTTGGACACTATTAAATTTAATATTGCAAAAAGTGAGTTTGATCATATGGTTGAGTTAGGTATTTATGAACATTCTTTTTCGTCTGTTGCATCTCCAATACATTTAGTTGCCAGAAAGATCTCGATGATTGGCGACCTTGTGGTGATTACAGATAACTAAATGTTATCACCATACCTGATCAATATCCACTACCACATATTCAAGATTTTAATGCTCAATTATTTGGTTGCTCAGTTTTTCTAAGATTGACTTAGAGCTTATCATCAGATACCTGTTAACGAAACAGATATTTTCAAGACTGCGATTACCACTCCATTTGATTTGTTCCAATTTAGACGTATGCCTTTTGGTTTAAGAAATGCTGCTCAAACTTTTCAGAGAGTTATGAACGAAGTTCTATCACATTTGAAGTTTGTTTTCGTTTATTTAGATGACATATTAGTTGCAAGTAAAGATCATCTCGAGCATTTACAACATTTACAGATCGTTTTCGAACGTTTAGAAAGTTATGGAATAAATATTAAACCCTCTAAGTGCGTTTTCGGCACAGATCAATTAACATTTTTAGGTCACCACGTCTCTCATAAGAGCATTTCCCCCACTACTGAGCATGTTGACATTATCAAAGAATTTCCACAACTTACAACAGTTAAACAACTTCAAAGGTTTTTAGGCATGGTTAATTTTTATCATAGATTTTTACCTAACCTTGCTGAAATATTCAGCCCTTTACATGCACTAACTACTAAATTGTTACATGACGAAATAAAGATTATAAATACTTGGTCAACAGACTGTTCCAATAGTTTTATTAAAGCTAAATAAGATTATGTAGATGCTACTGTCCTTGATCACCCTAATTACAACGATGGAGTAATTCTTTCGTTAACAGTTGACTGCTCAAATGTGTCCGTAGGATTAGTTTTAGAGCAGACTTTTAACAATGTCCCCGCTCCTTTGACTTTCTTTTCTAAAAAGCTAACTGACACTCAAAAACGTTACTCAGTTTTTGACAGAGAACTTCTCGCCGCTTATTTGTCAATTAGACATTTCAGATATATTTTAGAAGATCGAGATTTTATTCTTTTCCCGATCATAAACCTTTGATTTCAACATTGTTTTCTAAAGCAGAGAGAACCCCCAGACAAACTCGTCACTTGAAATGCATAGCACAATTTACGAATAACATTAAACACATTCCTGGTGCTCGTAAAGTCGTCGCAGATACAATGTCTCGTTTGAACGATTGTTCTTTAATAAATCGAAATTATCTGATGTCTGCTATTAATTCGAATGAATTTAATTTAACGCTTTTGAAACTGCACAGTCTAAGGTTTCAGAACTTACCTCTCTATTATAGTCGCAAGAAAATAAACACAATAAGGTACATTTCTTTTTGTAACAAATTGCTTCAACAGAGTTTATTTGGTGTGACATCTCTAATTCTAAATGTCGTCCTTATGCACCCAGAACTTTGCGTCATGTTGCTTTTGACATTTTTCATAACCTGTTTCACGCAGGTATTCGGACTACTAAAAAATTAATTTCTGATAAATATTTTTGGCCCAGAATGAATTCTGACTGCACATTATGGACCAAAACTTGCATAAGTTGTCAAACTTCTAAGGTCAATCGAGATACAAAGACTCCGATAGGAAATTTTAATCTACCTAAAGGTCGTTTCGAACACAACCATATGGATTATGTAGGACCGTTACCTCCTTCAGAGGGTTATTCTTACATTCTCACCATCGTTGAGCGTTTTACGCGTTGGCCTGAAGCTTACCCCATTTCAGATCGCACTGCCGAGACGGTAGCCAAAGTGTTGTTTCAAAATTACATCTGTCGCTTTGGCGTTCCGGTTCATATCACGACGGACCAGGGAATGCAATTTGAATCTAAAGTGGTTCGCGAATTTTTAGGATTTCATCGTATTCTCACGTCTGCTTACCATTCGCAAAGCAATGGATTAGTGGAACGTTTCCACCGCTCATTAAAGACTACTTTATTAGCTAGGGCAAATTCAATTAATTGGGTTTCGGAACTCCCTATTATTTTGTTAGGTTTAAGAGCTATGCCCAAAGTTGATTTACATTGTTCGTCTGCAGAATTGGTGGTTGATCAAGCGTTACGTCTCCCTGGAGAATTTTTTATTAAATCACAGGTTCGTACGGAAATTCCTTATTTTATTAATAAGTTACGTGACACTTTTGACAAATTAGATTTTACAAAACCCAATCCTAATCATTTTTCTCAGAAATCATTCGTAAGTCCTGATGTTAATACTTGCAAGTTTGTATTTCTTCGTAAGGCACGTATTAAACCTGTTTTCACACCTTTATTTGAAGGTCCTTATGAAGTGATTTCACGTACAGCTAAAATTATCACCATCCTTAAGCAGGGAAAAGAAATGACTGTCAGTATTGACAGAATTAAACCAGCTTGATATTTTTTACCAAGGAAGTGGTACGCTACTGACATTTTTCTCATTAGTCTGGTTAATTCTGCATGCAAACAATTAATTTCAAATTGAATCTAATTATTATTATTAATTTTGTTTTATAAAAATTGTTCATTTAATAGGCATGCTTCCGCCCATCTTCGTATCGAATTGTGCACTAGTTAAAATATTCCCCGGTGTATTGTTTCACATGAGGCAACTATTCGCTCTCTTAAATCTTCTAAAATGATAATGGGAGTTTTGTACACCAATGTTTTAAGATGACCTCACCAAAGAAATCCAAACTATTGAGATCGAGGGATTATGCTGGCCATTGCTCCGCAACCTATCCAACGATTAGGATAAACCACATGTAAATACAGGTTCTTGGGGAAAATACAGGTAAGATTGTCTTGGTAGAAAAAAAGAGCATATACGATTATTACCAATAATTCCTACCGATACATTATCCAAAAATCGCTCTTGGAAATGGGATTCGGGGGGTTTTCGTCCGCCCACACATGAGTATTACTGGAAATATTGAATAGCATTCCTAGAAAAATTTGCTTCTTCTATGAACATAATTTGTAACTCAAACATCCTGAAGCTACCACTGACCGAAGTTTACAAGCTGCGGAAAATCCTTGGGAAGTAATGCCTGTACTCTTAGAATATGGTACGGAAACAACCAAAATTCGCCAAACAATTTCACGACAAATATTCACAGCTCTAGCAATCTTCCTCGTACTTGTCTCAGAGCGTTCGTCGATTTCCTGTAGCACCGCTGACAGTTCGACAAAGTTTCACAAAGACGGCGATGAATAATCGAAAAGAATCGACTTTTACCGTACAATAATAGCATATAACATTAAAAGTCAGCAATTACACTTAATTAATTGTATCTCCGTTCAGACACGTATTTTAATGCATTCTCAAAAGTAAGAGATAAACTGAGTACATCTAATGGGCATTTCTTATATTTCCTTGGCAGACGTGCCAATAGTCTTTTTGTAACCATAATTTATTTTGTTGCATGTGTGTTCTGTTTACTCTTAATCCGACATTAAATGAAAATTCTGATATTTGGGACAATTTATGTTACCATATAGCAATTTGTACAGAAAACCAAATCAGCGTCATGTCTACGTTTATCCTGAGATTGTAGGTTAGAAATATTAGAAATGATTTCACAATCAGTCTTACTCCAAGCATATCCCAGTCTAAAAGCATAATGCCTAAGAAATTTCTTTTGCACCTTATCCAGCATATCGATATCATAGTGATAAAAAGAACTCCGCACTACAGATCCATGCCCGGGCCTGACCTACAAGGGACGAATAAACCAATCTTATACTATTCTGAGCTAGGTCCTTACTGTTCCTAAAAAGAAAACCAAGATTTCCAAAACTTGCGTCAGTACTGTCTATAAACGCTACATCTTTAGCAAACGGCAAATCGTGGGCCCTTAGCATAATAGGCGCAGAGGAATGAATAGGTCGGGCAAGTAGATCTCCCGTCTTTACTCCTCTTACATTAAGTGAGAATGAAGTGAGAGAGAGGATATCGATGTCGGCATCTGACGAGACGTGTAGGCGTAAACCGTTAGACTGTTATTTTTAATTCAGGACTGCGATGTCCGTCATTTGCACGGATTTCAATAACTTGAATAATAACTACTTGAAGATATTTATTTGATCAATTTTATAACATCAAAAACTATATGACATTACTGTGATATCAACTGTCAGAACTAATATTAAAATACATGACACGCCCCCGTTAAAAAAATAAATAAAATATTTAGCAAACACAAACTATACAAAACATTTCAGAAACCTAATCTACACGGAGGTTTAATAATTTTACCACTTGTAGTTTTATATCTTAGGTTTGAGTTATTATTAGAACTTGTAGTGGGGTTCATTGATAGTTCTGTGCTTGAAAATCTCTTAAAAATCTCTCTTGGGTTTATGCTGATAGTCAATCTGCTCTTGTTGTTCTCCAACTATTTCAGGAACCGGCAATTTATTTCCTATATCATAAGGAAATCGCACGTTAAAATGCCTAAATTGGTGCCTATTTCTTCATATATCGCATCATCTAGTAGTACATTAAAATCATTAGGACAAGATTTGTTAATGATTGTACCAGGTTCCCAGTTTCGAATTTTTTCTTGAATTAATACAGGCTGGTTGGGTTTAAATTCAGGTCAATTCAGTCAAACGTTTTGTAATTGCATTGTAGTATTCTTTCTGAATCGACTGATTTGCCTCTAATTTTGCCTGTACTCCTTTAATATGAAAATTTGGTTTCAAAATTTCTTTGCTTAGTGGAAGTTCCTGTTTAGATGTGTTGAAATTTAAAATTGCCAGGAATGGATCTTCTTTATTTTGGTATGCTTTAGTTAACAATGTTTTCACTGTCTGAATAATTCGCTCTACCATTCCATTTGAACTTGGATAACGGAGACTCGAGGTGGATAATTGAATATCATATAATTTGGCAAAATTATGGAAATCATTTGAATTAAATGGAGGACCGTTGTCCGAAAAAATCTCTAATGGAATTCCATTTATTGCAAAAATATTCTTTAAAGTGGATATTACGCTATCTGCTGTTTTAGTACTTAGCTTATTAACAACACAAAATTTGCTGTAATAGTCCACAACCACTAAAAAATCCATAGTCCCCAGTGATTTGAAATCTATTTCTTGCCATGGAAGTTGAGGAACTTCATGTGGCATCAAAGGTCTCTCGGGTTTCTTTTAGAATACATTTGACAAGTTTGAGCCTGTTTCTTTCAGGACACTATACCTTGATGAGACTGATGAACAACATACAAAAGTTCAGCTTTCAGAGATTCAGGAACAATTATCCATTTCTTGTAAAATAAAATATCTTTGTGAAGATATATATCATCTTTCACATGCCAGAATTTCTTAACATCATTACTCACTTTACTTTTATGCCTCGGCCAATCATTGAGCACATAGAATTTTATAGTTTGAAGTATTTCATCGTCATTGATAGCTCGTATAAGTCTTGCTTATTTTTCCTTTGACGTTGCTAGTATTGAAAACACCTTTAAATTATTTTCCAAATAATCAGTGTTAATTACATCTGAAATTGGGTCACGGCTCAAAGTATCTAGAACAACGTGTGAAGTTTTCCAGGAACATACTCGAGTTGAAATTGTTATCGAAGTAGTCGGATAGCTAATCTTTGAATTCTGGACTTCTTCAATAAGCCCAGTAGTGGTCTGTGATCGGTTAGAATTCTGAAATTCCGTCCAAATAAGAAATAATGATGCCGCTCACATCCAAAAACCAAAGCAAGTAATTCTTTTTCGATGTGATTGTATTTCTGCAGAGTTGGAGTAAGCGAAACTAACGCAAACTCAATGGGCTTACTATCTTGCATGATTGCCGAACTTAAACCATAAGGGCTGGCATCGACTGACAAAATCGTTTCCTTATTTGAGTCAAAATAATACAAGGTTGTAGCTGAAGAAACAAGTTGCTTTAATCGGTCAAAACACTTTTCTTCATTTTCAGTCCAAGCTCAATCAATTTTTTCACTTAGTAAGTTCCTAAGCTGGCCAGTTTCTTGTGATAAATTTGGTATAAATTTTGCTAGGTATACTATCATACCTAAAAATCGCTGAAGTTCCTTTTTATTTTTCGGGTATTTCATTTCTCGAATAGCTTGAGTTTTTCTATCTGCTGATTTCATGTCCAAGAAATTTTACTTTAGTAACACAGAATTTAGATTTTTCTAAATTCAAAGTTAATCTACTTTCCTTGATTTTGGAAAGAACTACTTCTTATTATTCAAATTCTTATTATTTTCCTCAATTGTTTGTCCGAACAGTAGCATATCATCGAAGTAGGAAATTACACCACGTACACCTTCTAGAATATCGTGAATAAATCGTTGAAAAATCTCAGGTGCTGAAGATATACCATATGGTAGTCCTAAATAACGGTATCTCTACTAAAACTAGTAGTAATGGTACACATCAAAGAGCTTTCAAAGGAATTTGTAGAAATGCCGACGAGGCATCTACAAACTAAAATATTTGGCACCGGCCAACTGAGAAAATAAACAATCCTGGGTAGGTATTTGAAAACGTGTAATGTAATTATTCAGCTTTCTTGGGTTCATAAAAATTCTTATGTCACCATTAGATTTTGACACAACAACAATGGGGTGAATCCAATTTGTTGGCTCAGTTACTGGGATAATTAAATTTTCTGAAACCATATTGTCAAGTTTCTCCTTAACTTTATTTTTTAATGCAATCGTATATTTTCCTAGGCGCACAAACACTGGAAATGTAGTGTCTGTTAGTGTAATATTATATTGTCTATTTACTTTACCTATACCAGAAAACACCGATTTATTTCAAATTTAATATTTCTTGTAGGTCACTTTTATTTAGCGAATCAACACCGTGAGTGTCTAAAATTTTTAACTCTTGCACAGCATTTAGTCCAAGAATTGAAGATGGAGTTCCAGTGTTTAGCACATAAAATAAGAGTCTTTTGTTAGTCACCATTTTATAGCTGCAGTACAAATGTATCTATAGCATCCATGAAAATAGAAATCCTGTTGCATTTTACGTTTTTCTCTTGTTTTTCTCGTGTCCTTTAAATTTGGTGGTGGTTGTTCTCAATTCTATAGGGGCAGTTTATAAAGATTACGTCGGACCCGATGCAGTTTCTTATCACTTTAACAAAACTTAGACATTTTGCTTTTAGCTTTTTCAGCAGTCATTGCTGTTTTGGATCGATTTTTTTATATATGGGGGCTAGTTTTCGCCCCTCCCTGGGGGTGTGTTTCATATCTATTGTATGTACGCTGCTGTTTAACCTTGATTTGTATAATTCGATTGATTAAAATGTAACAACTATTCTCGTAGCTTAATGTTCTTTTTACCCCATTTCAGGGGTGTTTCTTGGCTCTAGCTAATGATTTTGGGAGTGTACGATTTTTTTTGATATCGAATTCGGATTCAGCGACCGAAAATACATAGGAATACATGGGTCTGGTTCGCTGCTTTGAACTTTTTTTTTTGTGGGGCTGTGAAATTTTTTGGAGTAGCCTACGTATTTTTTTTGAAATAACGAGATGTATTTTTCACAATACATATATTTTCTACAAAGCTCCATCGAAACGGTAATACATAAAAAAATTATGTATTTAATAATAAGGATACATAATAAAAAAACGTAGTATGCTAATGATATATGATAATATTAGTTGTCTTCATCACTATCCTCATTTATTGTATCACTGATATCTTTTACGAACAATTTTACTGATGGTTTCGGAATATCGTCGAGAAACCTTGCTTATGATAAATTCATGTTTGAGTTAAAAAAAAATAAATTAGTTTTCAGTTACTCAGAGATGGATTTATCATATGCAAGGTCGACGATATTCCGAAATTATCAATAAAACTGTCTGAATT
The DNA here is from genome assembly GCA_936432065.2 of Rutpela maculata. Lineage (NCBI taxonomy): Eukaryota > Metazoa > Arthropoda > Insecta > Coleoptera > Cerambycidae > Rutpela > Rutpela maculata. Next base: position 45,629,617 of record OW386289.2, read on the forward strand.
ATTCGCAGAAAATATTAATGTTACAATAAATGAAGACAGTGATGAGGACGATTAATATTATCATATATCATTAGCATAACATGTTTTTTTTATTATGTATTCTTATATTATATTAAACACATAATTTTTTTATGTATTACCATTTCGATGGAGCTTTATAGAAAATGTATTGTGACGTGCTTACACCCTTTTTGTAAACACCCTGTATCGTGGGTTCGGAAATTATAACAACCAGGGTAACACTAAACACTACTTTATTAACTTACTTAATTACAACAATAACTACTTGGCTAATAATACACTGTGTACTACAATTCAGTTATTCAGTCACTTTATCACTGTGTTTACTCTCTGACCATTTCAACTGACAATTAGTACTGCACTAACTTCCCTTCTTTTGGTTTACTCCATGCCTTATATATCTACAGATGACAGATCTTGAAGTTTCTGTGATGATGTCACATTCTCCAGATGGTTCCAGAACAGATATGTCATCACTCTAGACCTTCTAGTATGTTCTTTCTCTGGTAGGTGCAAATCTCTGTATTTAGGCAGACATCCAATCAATTAATCGAATTCTGTGTTGCCTACATTCTAGGGGTTGAAATACATTACACTGCCCGCTCCTTAAGCCTGAACGTCCCGGTCAGGCAATTCAACTTCTTTCGCCAGTCTATCCAAATGTACGATCTTCATCTTGGACTTTTTGGTTCGTTGAATCCGATAGACGACATCATTAATTCGGGTGATGACTAAATACGGTCCTTCCCAAGGTGGCTGAAGCTTCGGAGACTTCCATTCTTTCCGCTGTGGGTTGTACAGCCAGACCCGATCTCCCACCTTGAATCTTCCTGTACTGGCATTCCGATCATAATGAGCCTTCATTCGGTTACCAGCCTTGGTCATCTGCTCTTGGTCATTCTTCGGCTCTTCTCGACTTTCATTCGCATGGTCGCTTCCGGAAAGTGGTTTCCCATTGGCAGCACAATTCTTGCATTTGCGACACCAAGCCTCCACATCCTGGCGACTATTGACCCAATAGAATCGTTCTCGTACTTTACTCAATGTCTTGTTTATGCCGAAGTGTTCGCCGGACGTTTCACTATGCGCTTCCTGGAGTACTTCTGCTACACGACACCTGGGAATCACTAGACGCATGGCAACCTGCATCCCATCCGGGCTTTCCCATGCTCTCCTCAACAGCCCATCTAAGACTCTCAGTGAATCCCATTGCGACCACAAAGCCTTCACTCCTACTCCTAGGTTTGAAACATCCTTCCAGTCTGGTCGGGTTCCTTTTTCCTTTGCGCGCAATATAGGTCCAATTTCTGTATCGTCCAGTTGCTCTTGTCTTAAAACTTCCTTTGTCCAATTCTCTGGAATTTCTTTACTTCCATTTACACGTCCTGGTAATGGTAGACTACTCGAGATTCTTCGAAGCTGGCAAACCTTTATTTCTCTGGGCGCATTTTTTTCTTCAGCCAGCACCGCCCCAGTGGCCTTCACTCTCTCAGGTGTCACTGTCGACAATCTCTCTTAATATACACATATACAATTTCTCTTAATATGCCCTAATTTGCCACACTGATAGCATCGGATACGTCCGTTTGGTTTCGCTTCACCTTGTTGTTTGTCTTGTCTCCCCAGGGAATCCAATTTGGCCAACACTTTACTTAGCATTTCATGCATGTCCATGTCAGGGTTCTTCTTGTCTGAATGTGTTTTTTCTACTGTCACAGCATGCACTTCTGACTGTGGGGTGTCTTTATAGGCAGCCTCTACTTCAAGGGCACGGACCAGAGCCTCGCCAATACTTTGATGTCTCGTTAACCTAAGAACTCGCCTGACTTCCTCGTCCCTTATGCCATCCAAAAAGGCCCCGACAGCTAATTGTTCTTGGAATTCTCTTGGAGCACTTGGATATGCCAGGTGTGCCTGTCTCTCAATGGCAGCCTCGAATTCTTGTAAACTTTCTCCAGCCTTTTGTGTCCGTGATTTTAGCTTGGCCTGGTATACTTGGGCGAGATGTTGGTCGCCATATCTCAAGTCCAATGCAGCTTCTAAAATTTTGAAGTCTCTTTGTTTCTCCACCGGGATGGTCTGAAGCAACTCTGAGGCTTGGCCCCTTAGCGCCAGAACTAATGCCATAGCCTTTTCCTCGTTATCCCAGTTATTTGCACTTGCAGCCGCCTCAAATTGTCTCTTGTAGGTTGTCCATGAGCTTAGGCCGTCAAAGGAGGGAGGTTTTAACCGAGGACCTGACGATGTTACTAGCTGGCCTCCTTTCTCAACCAATTGTCGCTTAAGTCGCTCTACTTCTCCTTCGACCTCACTCATCTTTCTTTTGATTTGACTGACTTCAGCCTTTATATCCTCCTTGATTTTGTTAATGATTGAATTCATAGCATCATGCTGGATTTTCATTTGTTCGTTCAGGATTTTCCTCAGTTCTTCCTGGCGTCTTTCTTGTTCCTCTTTCTCCTCTTGACGTCTTCTTTCTTGCTGTTCTTTTTCTTTTTGACGTCTTCTTTCTTGCTCTTCTTTTTCTTTTTGACGTCTTCTTTCTTGCTCTTCTTTTTCTTTTTGACGTCTTCTTCTTTTTCTTTTTGACGACGCTTTTCTTCTTCTTGCCATCTTCTTTCTTGTTCTTCTTGACGACGCTTTTTTTCCTCGTGTCGTCTTCTTTCTTGCTCTTCTCTTTCTTCTTGACGACGCTTTTTTCCCTCTTGTCGTCTTCTTTCTTGCTCTTCTCTTTCTTCTTGACGCCGCTTTTCTTCCTCTTGTCGTTTTCTTTCATACTCTTCTTTTTCTTCTTGACGCCGCTTTTCTTCCTCTTGTCGTTTTCTTTCATACTCTTCTTTTTCTTTTTGACGACGCTTTTCTTCCTCTTGTCGTTTTCTTTCATACTCTTCTTTCTCTTCTTGACGTTGCTGGGCCATCGTCTTCATTAACTCCGCAAATAGGTCCTGTATTTGTTTCTCAGCTGCCATGCTTTTTGCAAAATAAAACTATCACGTCAATGGAACTTTCCAGACAAATCTCAAAACAGCACGAAAAAGTCTTATCCAGAGTCTTTTGTCACTATCCAGTTTAGAGAATTTAATAATCTCCACTAATGTCCAAATAGAAAAGTTCTAGTAATTTTCACGCACTAGCACAATGAGTCTTTTCAGTGTCACTTTCCCGAAAATGCACTTTTTCACAGTTTTGAGTCCAAAAATAGCCCTTAAACAATGTCCCGTAAGTTAGTCCTCCGTGTCACCACTAATTCCTGAGAAGAACACTGTAGAAACCTCTTCTTGAACAGTCCAGAAATCTTCTGTTATAATTCCGCTTCTGACACCAATTGTGACGTGCTTACACCCTTTTTGTAAACACCCTTTATCGTGGGTTCGGAAATTATAACAACCAGGGTAACACTAAACACTACTTTATTAACTTACTTAATTACAACAATAACTACTTGGCTAATAATACACTGTGTACTACAATTCAGTTATTCAGTCACTTTATCACTGTGTTTACTCTCTGACCATTTCAACTGACAATTGGTACTGCACTAACTTCCCTTCTTTTGGTTTACTCCATGCCTTATATACCTACAGATGACAGAAGTTTCTGTGATGATGTCACATTCTCCAGATGGTTCCAGAACAGATATGTCATCACTCTAGACCTTCTAGTATGTTCTTTCTCTGGTAGGTGCAAATCTCTGTATTTAGGCAGACATCCAATCAATTAATCGAATTCTGTGTTGCCTACATTCTAGGGGTTGAAATACATTACAGTATGTATTGTGAAAAATACATCTCGTTATTTCAAAAAAATACGTAGGCTGCTCCAAAAAATTTTCAATACGTATAATCCAAGCAGTTGCTGTTCATTTATATATTTATTAATATATCGAGTTTCTAACCAATTTATACTCTATTTCTTTATTTGTTGTAATGAGTACGTAAGTAAATAAAAAGGTTGCAAAGGCACTGACACGGACACGGACACTTATCTTAACCTGCCATGGCCTTTCATTGATAATAGTCTAGTCGACGAATTTATCAATATAGGAGTGGAGACTACATGGTGGGCGGCAGAATTTTTGACTCAAGGGATGGATTGGGGGTAGTTAGGAGGTAAACATACTAAAAGTTCCCAACCCTAGGAGGTGAGCTTCGCGGTGGGGAGCTTCCGGAAGGCCCTAAATTTTGACTTTCTGTTGGTTTTTCGCTTATAACTCGATAACTAGTGGTCATTGAAAAAAAATTATTCTTACCTTTTTGAAAGCTGACAAAATTTCTTATATTTTTTACTTTAACAAACAGTTTCTATCTTCAACCTTACTCAAGTTATCCGCTACTGAAAATCGCCGATATCCGGTAAACGCTGTTTCGGATCAGATTTTTCGTCATACTCTGCTCTTAACTCCTCAAATTGTAATTTGCATACGATATTCTTGTTAGGCGCATACTAAGTACATAACTGTCGTATATGCAATGGCTGATACATGCAAGTGTATCATGTGTTCCATAGCCGTACACACATGTGCAGAACCGCCTCTCCCACCTATAATGTATATACATATATATTGGCTTTGAATAAACCAGTTGATAAAGTAACACAGTCGTGTTTAGATGTCCCCTCATAAAAATACAAAAAAGATATAAAACATGGCGCAGTCTTAAAGCACATGTACGGAGCAGCCACGTGTGGAAATTCGAGGTTATCATAAAGAAATAAGTTTTCTTTGGACCATTGAACTGCTAGAAATTGTGAGATGGACTTTCGAGGCAACAGTATGGGTATTCTTCAGATGGTGTTTTCAGGAAACCTATCTGAAAACTGGAGTTTCTGGAAACAACGCTTTTTAACGTATTTATCGGCAACTGAAATAAGTAAAAAAGGAGATAAAACTAAAGGTGCTCAACTTCTCACGTTAATAGACGATGAAGGTTTGAGAATTTTTAATACTTTTTCACTCAGAAATGAAGAAATAGACAAGTTCGACATTTTGATTAAAAAAATTTGACTCCCATTTTCAACCAAAGAAGAATCTGAGGTTCGAGCGATATAAACTTCTTACTTGTAGACAAAAAGATGGTCAATCAATTGAACAATATATTACAGAACTAAAAAATATATCCATTTCCTGTGATTTTGGAAATTTAAGAGACAGTCTAGTTAAAGATGTAAAGGTTTGCGGTCTGCTATGCGAGTCCATGCTAGCCAAGCTTTTGGAGAAAGATGAAGATTCATTGGACAAGGTAATCAAAATCTGTTTAAATATTGAAAATACCCGTGAGCATAATCGCCATATTACGAATGGATACGATAAGGAGCATGCAACAAACCAGGTAGACCAAATAAGGAAATAACAACGCGGTGCAGAAGGTAGAAAGTTCAAAGAAATGCGTAAATTACAGTGCACAAAGCGTAATAAATCTCATAATTATGGAAAATGTCCTGCTTACAGTAAAACCTGTAATAATTGTGGTAATCTGAATCATTTTTCTTATTGTTGTAAAAATAAACGTAGTAATTAATAGTAATAATAATGCACCAAAATTTACTCGTGTTCATATGGTTGAGGGTGTAAGCTCAAATTATAATGTATTAGATTCTCAAGATTGTCTGTTTATAGGTATGGTGCAGGATACGATCTCGAGGGAATCATGGATTTCACTTGTGGATATCATATTAATTTTAAACTAGATTCTGTAGCTATGGCAAACGTTATACCCGTAAGTGTATTAAAGTCAATAAATTATTATATAAAAAGAATTGCTCCTACGAATGAAAAACTGTGTTCTTATACCAGAGACCATCTACCGCTGTTGGGACAGGTAGATTTGGCATGCAAAATTGGTAAGAGGTATAAAAATATTTTATTTCATGTTGTAGATTTAGTAAGTTGTCCAATATTAGGTTTAAAAACATGCTTGGATTTAAATTTAATTAAAAAAGTAGAGAATGTAGATAAAAATCTGGAAAAAATGACATGGTTGAAAAGTTAACAAAAAAGTTTTTGTTCAAAGGTGTAAGTTGTTTAGCAAAACCACATAAAATAACTTTAAAAGATAATATTCAATCCCATTTGCTATTATGGATAATTTAAAAAAATCTTTGGACACTCTAGAAAGTCAAAAAATAATAGAACGATGTTTTGAAAGTACAGATTGGGTAAATCCAATAGTTATAGTCAGAAAACCTAACGGGAGCTTAAGAATATGTCTAGACCCTAGTGACCTAAATAAAGCTATTAAAAGACATTTTTTTAAAATACAATTTTCACAATGTCAGTATTTTAGTACTTTGAACCTTACTCGGGGTTTTCTCCAAGTAAAGTTAGATAAAAATAGTGTAAAGTTATGTACTTCCGCTACCCCCTTTGGACGTTATCGATTTCTCAGACTTCCATATGAACTTGTTAGCAGTCCGGAAGTATTTCAAGAGATAATGGTAGAGCTTTTTGGAAATATTCACGGTGTAAGTGTATATATTGATGATTTGATTATATCAGGGAAAACTATAGACGAACATAATTCACGTCTAGAAAAAATATTTATAATTGCAGCGGAAAACAATTTAAGATTTAATATGGAGAAATGCAAATTGTTAGTTAAAGAGATAAAATACATGGGACATGTTATAAGTAATATGGGTATAAAGGTAAATGATACAAAAATAGAGGCCATAAAAATATGCCTCGACCACAAAATGTGGCAGATGTACAAAGATTTCTAGGGTTAGTGACGTATGTTGGAAAATTTGTACATAATTTGTCGGAAAAACAGCAACCTTAAGGGACTTACTAAAAAAATATGTAATATTTACATGGTAAAATATCCAGAACAAAGCGTTTCAAGAATTAAAAGAAATTATAAGTAAAAGTCCTTGTTTAAAATTTTTTGATATAAATAAACCAACGGTAATATCAGTTGATAGTCCAAAAAGTGGTATGGCAGCCGTTCTCCTTCAAGAGGGCATGCCGTGCGCATATGCTTTTAGGTCATTGACAGAAACATAAATGCGATATAGTCAAATAGAGAAAGAATTACTTGCATGTTTGTTTGAGGCCCATCGATATCATCAATATGTTTTTGCGATCGAGACAGATCATCGTCCTTTATTGAATATAGTTAAGAAACCTTTAAATAATTGTCTTCCTAGATTGCAAAGAATGCTTGTTCAGCTTAAAAAGTACGATTTTACGCTAGTATATAAACCAGGGAAAAAATTAATTTTGGCCGACACTTTGTCTGGAGCACACGAGAAAGATAAAACTTTCGATGAAAATATAGATGTCGAGTTGGAAGCCCAAGTTTGTCTTATATGCTTAAATCTTAATCTAAATCTTAATGTAACAGATGAAAAAAGAAAACAATTAGTTCGGGAAACTGATTTAACAACATTAAAGTCATATATATCCAGTCATTACAAAGTCAAAAAAGTAAATGTCAAGATAGGTCAAGTAAATATACGGTCTCTCAATAATTGTTTTCACAGTTTCAAAGATATTGTTTTGGAAAACGAATTTTCAATAATTGGCCTTTCTGAAACTTGGTTAATGCCAGATTTTTCCAGCAATTATGTGTGTTTACCTAATTACAATTTAATAAGGAATGACCGGGATGAAAGAGGAGGAGGCGTTGCATGCTATTTGAGGTCTACCTATACTTTCAAAGTGTATCATTTATCTACGTCAGACAATGGGTTAGAACAACTGTGGTTAATTATTAATTTTAATAAACAGAAAGTGGCCTTAGGGATTATTTATCGACCCCCTAGTGCAAACATTTTAGCTTGTTTAAATGAACTTAGTGATGTATTAGAACGTGTATATTTGGAGGTTAATTCAGTGATATTCATGGGAGATATAAATATAAATTTGTTAAATGTAAATTCATCCGAATCTATAAAATTTATTTCATTATTATGTGACTTTGAATTGTGTCAGATAATAAAAAAAGCCAACCAGAATAACTGCTACTACAGAGTCACTGATAGATGTTGTATGCACCAGTAACGATATTGTGGTAAAAAATTGTGATACAATGGATATGCTTAATATTACGGATCACATGATGGTTTTCTGTGAGATATTTATTGAAAATATAAAGGTATGTAAAGATACTATTATTTATAGAAATTATAAAAAATTTGACTTGAACAGCTTTGCTATTGATGCCACTTACAATGTACCTTGGGAAAATATATTTAATCAACACGATATAAATTCAAAAGTGGAATTACTTAATAACTGCATAGTGTCTCTTTTTGATCGGCATGCTCCAGTATGTACCTTAATTAAAAAGCGAAAACACCAGCCATATATAACATATAACTTAAAATTAATGATAAAAGCTAAAGACAAAGCACACAAGAAATATATAAAAACCAGAACAGCAACTAGCAGAGAGTACTATATCACAATACGTAATTATGTAAATGAGGCAATAAAACGCGAAAAAATTGCATATATGCAGTATGTACTAAACAAAAATAAAAATGATCAAAAGAAAATTTGGAGAAATTTATCAGAATGGGGTGTTGCTACTAATTCTCCGTCAAAAAAAAATATGTTACCAGCCGAGTTGCAAAAACCGGAAGAACTTAATGATTATTTTTTAAATGTCGCGGGCCAGTCAACAATAAATAATGATTTATTTTCATTTTATAACAGCAATCTACTTAATAGAGATGCACATTTTAATTTTGTCGAAATAAATGACCAGCAAATTTTTAATGCCTTAAAGTCATTTAAATCTCAGGCTTTTGGTGTGGATGGTATAAATGTTAAAATGATTTCACTAGTTCTACCCTACTGTATTGATGCTGTAAAGCACATATTTAACGAGTCTTTACAACGTGGCATTTTTCCAAACTTATGGAAAACTGCTAACGTTATACCTATCCCAAAAATAAATACTCCTGCCTGTTTTAACGACCTACGCCCTATATGTATTCTGCCGACTTTTTCTCCAAATTGCTCGAAAAAACTCTGTCTTTTCAGTTAAAAGACTATATTGAAGTTAATAGTATCCTTCCAGATATACAGTCAGGTTTTCGCCAAAAACATGGAACACAAACGGCACTATTGAAAGTTGTAAATGACATTAGCACTGCAATGGACAAATCATTGCCATCAATATTAGTTTTACTGGATCAAAGTAAAGCCTTTGACCTAGTAAATTTTGATTTACTTCTTGCAAAATTAAAATACATTGGGTTTGAAAATAGTGCTATAAATTGGTTAAGTAGCTATGTCAGAGGTCGTTCACAAAGAGTTTTAATTGATGATAGTTTATATTCGTCCATAAGAGAAACATCATCAGGTGTACCACAGGGTAGTATCCTGGGACCAATATTGTTCTCTATATTCATTTTAACCTCCCCACAATAAAATTGTGGGAGGTTACTACAATTAGTCCAAAATCGAAAATTGAGATAACATCAAATCTTTCCGTTTTGAGGTCCCAGGAACCCAAAAAAGTTGTTTTTGAAAAATGTCTGTGTGTGTGTATGTGTGTGTGTGTATGTGTGTGTGTGTGTGTGTGTGTGTGTGTGTATGTCTGTTAGCACGATAGCGGCGAAGCCACTAAACGGATTTGGATGAAACTTTGCATGAGGGTTTCTTTAGTGCTCCAGAAGATCTGAAAAGGTTTTGGTTGAGATCGGATTACGTTTGTTGCTGTTTTGGCACAACAAGTTGTTTATTTTATGATTACTTACAATTTGTAATCGAACCATTGAAAAGCAGTAAAAATTCCGATTTCAACGATATATAGCACTTGCACTCTTTAGCTTTGGTTTCCGTGAAAAAAATTAAAAACCAAATAACACGCTTCTTGTGTAAAATATATTTTATAGTGGAACCACAGAATACAGTAACTGCACAGAGGCGAAGTCTTTGGCGGTTCCTTTCAGTTTTGATGGCTCGTTTTCTGTGACCTTGCGTACCAGTTGCGTCTACACCACGGTGTATTAAATAGGTGGTCCGGCACTTTCCTATTATAATAATGGCTTGTAAGTGCATGGTTTCTATTTACTTTAATAGATGGCGCGAGCAATACGGTCCTACAATTACCTGAGCATGTGCATCGCATAACTAACATAACCTCAAATTTTAAGGTGTTTTCGTTTATTCTCATATTTAATGTTTGTAACCGAAATTTGAAACGTAGGTATAAATATTGTAGATGGACGGAGTGAATTAATAATACACCTACGTCACATTACGTCACAAATAAGAAAAATTCTTAGAAACTGGTGCAGATATCGACTTAACTATTGGAAACATCCAATTAAAGTTTGAAACGTAGATGGAAATATTGTAGATGGATGGAATACGAGTGAATTAAAAATACACCTACGTTCTGATGACGTCGTAAAAGCATAAAATTCTTATAACAGGCGAACTGATGATGATATCAAAAAAATATTTCTACAAGACGAGTCACGAAATTTTTTTTTTTTTAATTTCCAAGAAATATCAAATTTTCGGAGAAATGTCACTTTTCAGAAAAATGTCAGATTTTTAAAAAATGTCAAATTTTCAGGAAAACGTCAAATTTTCGGAGAAATGTCACTTTTCAGAAAAATGTCAAATTTTCGAAAAAATGTTGAATTTTCAGGGAAATGTCACTTTTCAGAAAAATGTCAAATTTTCAAAAAACGTCAAATTTTCGAAGAAATGTCACATTTCGGAAAAATGCCAAATGTTTGAAAATTGTCAAATTTTCGGAGTAGTCATTTCAGAAAAATGTCAAATTTTCGAAAAAATGTCAAATTTTCGGAGAAATGTCACTTTTCAGAAAAATGTCAAATTTTCGAAAAAATGTTAAATTTTCAGGGAAATGTCACTTTTCAGAATTATGTCAAATTTTCAAAAAAATGTCAAATTTTCGAAAAAACGTCAAATTTTCGGAGTAATGTCATTTCAGGAAAATGTCAAATTTTCGAAAAAATGTCAAATTTTCAGAGAAATGTCACTTTTCAGAAAAATGTCAAAAATTCAGGAAAATGTCAAATTTTCGAAAAAACGTCAAATTTTCGAAGAAATGTCACCTTTCAGAAAAACGTCAAATGTTTGAAAATTGTCAAATTTTTGGAGTAATGTCACTTCAGAAAAATGTCAAATTTTCAGAAAAATGTCAAATTTTCAGAAAAATGTCAAATTTTATTAAATGGACTCAAAGGAAAATTCCCAAAAAATACTACGGGTCCATTTGTGGTATAAGTTCTCTGCTAGTGTGTTAAAGCGTGCAGACTGTATGCTGAGTATTTTTGACGTGTCAGGTGTATCGAGAGATCACAAGTTTTTTCGACGTTTATACAGCCCACGGATGGTGTGAGAGTCCATCCTGAACCGCTTACAAGCTCTACAAGTGTAAGCAATCCCACCGGAACGCTTTCGGTGAGTTTTTTCCAATAAAACTTTAAAAGTGACAGTGACATATTTTAAAAACTATTTCCGCTGCTTCCGGCATACCGCCGGAAATTCTTCCGGCAACATAACCTAAAAATAGTACTACATAACCTAAAAACAATTTAGGACATTGGTACCAACCAAAACATTTTTCAAAAACCAAATTCCCCAGAGAAACATTGGAACCAAAAATTTGACAGCTATCACTTCCCCGACCGATTTAGTGAAAAATTGGTCGAGGCCAAAAGATAAAACAAAATATACCAACTCAAACTTAAACGATCCACCATGAACACTACCCTGGCTACATCTGGCAGGGAAGCTGTCCACCAAGAGTTATATGGTTTTTTCCAAAGATGGCCATCCCTGCCATCCATCCCATTACCAACGAACAGGTTTTTTCGTTTAGTTGTTTCCCGTATCAATAATCAAAATTATTAAGTGCTCTTGCCTACGAACGTTTTTATAGAATTGTGTTTATTTTCATATTAATTTTAGGTCCATGTGGACACATTATAATTTTAACCTAGTCTTTAAGCCTGCCTACAGAAGACAGGAGCTACTTTTCTATTTTTCTCCAAGCCAAACCGGACCTACCCCGTCCAGCTTCACACTCGCCACGGCGGTGTTCACCGTGGTTGTCTGGCTGGCCCCGGGCTAGGATCCGATGAAGCATATATTTGTATTAAAAACATTGAATAAAATATTAATGTTGTGCAGACTATAAATTTAACACTCAAGTTCTTAGGTCCAAATCCCACCGAACGCAAGACTTTTTTTCCCATTGTAATACGAAAAAATATTTCAACTTAATAAATACAATTAAATGAGATCGTTCATATTGTTTAGTGCTCTTTTCGGCTTCAAAGAATCACCGGGTGGGGAGGTTCCAGCCGCTTCCAGTAGCTGCCGATTTTTTGACTTCCCCTTTACCCTGTCTCATTGTCAAGTACATCTCTATGCTGATGATTTCGAATTATATATGTCAATAAGTAATCTCGATGTCAATAATTAACCCGAATAAAACAGTGGCATTATGTATAGGGCCTGAGAGGCAGATAAATAACATTATGGGGGATCATACAATAAATATTAATGGAACAAATATAAACTGGGTACAATCTGCGAAAAATTTAGGAGTAATTTTAGATAACCGACATACTTCTTTTGAGAAGCATGTCGATCATATCTTTCAAATTACATTTTTAAAACTAAAGTCAATGTACAAATTTAAATATCAACTAAGTCAAGACCTAAAATTAAAATTAGTCAAAACATTGATTTATCCGCATATAGAATATTGTTGCCCAGTGTATTACAATTTTCTTACTCAGCATAATCAATTAAGACTTCAGCGCATACAAAATGCCTGTATGCGATTTGTTTGTTGCATACCGTTTCGGGTGCATATAACACCTTATCTCGTGGCTCTAAATGAACTAAATATCAAAAATAGAATTTATTACTTATTTTCCATCTTTTTATATAAATTATTAAAAAGCAAAACGCCTTCTTATTTGTTTAAACTTCTTGTTAAGAGATCAGATATTCATGCAGTGAATATAAGAGCAAATACCTTTACAATTCCACAACACTCGACTAGAAAATATGAAGGCAGTTTTTCTTATTTGGCACCTGTTTTGTTAAATAACGTTATAGATCACTTAGATTTATCTCTCAATAAATTTAAGAAAAATGTAAAAAGTTCTCTATCAGATGCAAATTAAATACACATACATATATATTTTTTCTCTATATATAGTAACGCAGGTAAAAATTAAAAAAAAAGTTCTTATTTCTTTTTTAAGTGAATCATTTTTTTTCCTTCTCTTTTTTTTTATTATTAATATTACAACTGTTTGGAATTTACTATCGCTTTTAAATGTTCTTGAATTATAATATTTTATGGAACCTATTTATAAAGTATTTATAATATGTAATTATACATGTTGTAAAATGTAGGAACCATATTTTGCAAAATTTTTGGAACAGAATTTGTTCATTTGGACTACTTAAATCTTACGGCAAATGTATTAATATACCACTTCGCTTTTTGTAATTGTAGTCAGATTTTTGTTTTTTTTTTTTTTAACCGTTTTTATTTATAAGAAATATAATATAAGTAATTATATAAAAATTTAGTTTAATAGGTTTTCTCGGTGTAATGTACAGTATTAATTACGTACAGTATTAATTTTTTTTTCTAATGTATATGGGGAGGTGGAAGATAGCTTAGGCTAACCTCTTCCTTTTGTGTAAACTATTTTGTGCACAATAAACGTTTATTTATTTATTTATTTATATATAAGGAACGGCTGGCCCAAAAATTTTAAAAATGTACCACCAAACATTAGATTTTATTATCGTTTTAGACATGAACTCTCAGAGGTTATTGGTTTGGTATATAAAGGACATAAGTTTGTAGTTCCAGGAGCAAGTAGAAAAGATATAATGGAAAAATTACATTACGGTCATCTAGGTATAACTAAATGTATAGCAAAAGCTAATTTATCATTTTATTGGCCGGGTATGAATAAACATATTCAAGACATGATAATGTCCTGTCATATTTGTCAGACAAACGCAAATTCACAAATACCAGAACCCATGATTCCGCACGACATTGTAGAACTTCCATTCTATAAAGTCGGTTGTGATATTTTTCATTTGTATAATGAATCATATTTATTAGTATCCGATTACTATTCAAAATATGTTGAAGTTGTTAACTTGAATAAAAATCTTACAAGTTCTAACGTAATTGAAAATTAAAATCAGTATTTGCACGTTTTGGCATACCGAAAATAGTGGTCACAGATAATGGACCAGAATTTTCTTCTCATATTTTAAGCAATTTGCAAACGTGTGGCAATTTAGTCATATTACTACTTCGTCTAGATACCCACAATCGAATGGACATATTGAACGCGCTGTGCAAATAGTAAAAAATCTTTTAAAGGAATGTATTTTAGACAAAAAACGATGTAAATTTGGTTTTATTAGACTTAAGAAACACTCCAATTGACAACACAAGTTCACCTGCAAATATTTTATTTAATAGATCATTATCATTACTACCTCAAATCAATTTTCATTTTAAATATAGAGTTAACCACAATAATTATAATTTTGTCAGAAATTCACAAAACAAAACAAAAAACATACTATGATCAAAAAAATGTTAGGCAACTAGAAAATTTAGATAACGATTCTGTAGTTAGAGTACAATGTAAGCCGACAGGTACTTGGGAATTAGGTAAAATTGTAGAAAAAGTAGGGTTAAGATCTTACAAAGTATTGTTAAATAGTGGCCCATGTCTTATAAGAAATAGACGTTTTATAGAAAGCGTATGTACCTATATCTAATATTCCTAAAAAACAAAACGATAGGCCTAAAAATGACAATTATTGTGGTGATTATAGATATATTCCAGTTGTTCAGGAAGACTCAATTAGTAATAATATTTTAAACTCCGGTAGCAATAATAGTTTAGACTCAGTTAGTGATTATATGTTAGATGCAGGTGAACGAGTGGATGAGACTGGTGATGAGAACGATTTGCCATTTGGTAATGAAATAATCTTATCTGTTCCTAATGACAAGCCTTTGGAAAAAGCATCACATAACGCCGAGCTTTTAGAGGACATAACATCGTCAAGGCGAGTGACAAGATCAGGGAGAATTACAAGAATTCCCCTGAAATATAAAGATTATGACATTTCTTCAGCAGATAAGTAATTCGAAAATTATAATTATTATTTCATTTAATTTTTAAAGTTCCTTTACAAAAGGAAAAGGTAAAAAGTAAAAGAAAATCAGTCTCATCCATACATCGCGTTAAATGCTAAAATTTTATGGTGTTTTATAAATTTTAAAATGTTAGAATGTACACTAAAATTGTCTGTGATAAATTGTATTTATTTGTAATATACATATATATTTGTTTTTTAAATTGTTTGTAAAAAGGGTGATGTCGTATATGCAACGGCTGATATATGTAAGTGTATTATGTGTTGCATAGCCGTACACACATGTGCAGAACCTCCTCTCCCACCTGTAATGTACATACATATTTGCTTTGAATAAACCAGTTGATAAAGTACCACAGTCGTGTTTAGATATCCCCTCATAAAAATACAAAAAAGATATAAAACAATAACAATTAACGTTTTACAGTTAATTAAAAATGGATTTTAATTTTGGTATTAACCTCCCATAATAAAATTGTGATAGGTTACCGAAATTGATCCAAAATCTTTACGTTTTGAGGTTCCAGTAACCCAAAAAAGCGGTTTTTGAAAATGTGTGTGTATGTGTGTGTGTATATGTGTTAGCACGATAGCGGTGAAACTACTAGACGTATTTGGATGAAACTTTGGATGAGGGTTTCTTTAGTACTCCAGAAGATCTGAAAAGGTTTTGGTTGAGACCGGATTACGTTTAGTGCCGCTTTGACACATCAAGTTTATTTTATGATTACTTACAATTTATAATCAAACCATCGAAAAGCATTAAGAATTCTGATTTCAACGATGTATCACACTTGCACCTTTAAACTATTCTCCAGTCCGAAAATTGATCGGTTTTTTTCTTTCTTTAAAAAAAGCATTAGCTAATTAGCTATTAGGCAATTATATGTAAATAAAAGTAGCTGTTATATGTAAATAAAAGTAGTTCAAACCATAATACTGTGGTGTTTTTTTATAGAGGGACCTACCTGCCTTTTCCCACTGTTTTAAGTGTAGCTACTCATTACTATAACAAATGCAACAATTTACAACAATAAATAGATTTAAAAAAAAATGCAAATGTAGGTAATGATTTCAGGCAATAACCCCATCATATTACAGTAAAAAATCTTGAAATCCATCATTTCAAACATTAATTATATGTAAAATATATAACTTTTAAGCCAATTTAATCTTCTTCACTTGATTGGGTTGTATTTTATATTACAAAGAAGATTTGTGGAGTTAAGAGCAGAGTATGACAAAAAATGTGATCTGAAACAGGAAATCGGCGAAAAAGGTGAGAATAATTTTTTCTCAAGGAATTATAACCAAAAAACTAAAAAGAAGTCAAAATTTAGGGCCTTCCGGAAGCCCCCCCCAAGTAGCAAAATAACTTTTATAAAGATTGTTAGAACTGCTATACAACATATGTTATAGAAACATGTAAATTATATAAGGCAGTTAAATATCATTATACAATGTCTATGGAACCAAAAAGGGCCCACTTTTATACGACATTTTGGTATTATAGGAATTCTATTAGAAAACCATACAACCATTATAAAACGATTTTACGTGATGATTAGAAAATTGTCCTATAAGTATCCTCAGGATTACTTATACAACATATTTACATATGCACTTGGCAAATGCTATAAAATTATTGTATAGTAATTGTATAAGTGAGTTATAATGTAGACGGTATCCCACTAACAAAAATTTATACAACCATTTTGTTTTCTAGTGATGAAATTCAGAACAGAATTATTGCAAGAATGGTTATATAACGCAAACATGTTGTGTGGTTATTATTTCGAATAACAACCTCAATAATGGCTCTCAAGATCCATTAGATATGGTAAAATCCCGTTATTAAACAGTATAATTAACACACTAGTAGCAAGAAAATTCTCTTGCGCGGCGAAATTTTCGGACAAAATATGTATATATTTTTAGCAAAAAACTGAAGGGCCTCAGTTTATCATACGCGTTTGATTTATTAAAAATTAAAAAAATATATTTTATTAAATTCAAAATGGTTGAATTTTCAGTTTAAACAAAATATTGATTAAATTGATAAGAAAATAATCTTTGCCTTTCTGAAAAGTTAATTTTTAATAGGCATTTTTACATTTCTATGAGAATTCTGCATAATGGCGGCAATTGATGAACAGCTAAATCCTTAAGTAAATATGACGTAATATAATACGATAATTTTGTCCCGTATGAAACATTATACAACGCTTTTGTGTTATTCGAAACTCTATACGATATTAAGATCCTATAATGTTGTCTCTGCAGGCGCTATAAAAATATTCTCGAAATAATCCAACAAGTTGAGCTTTAGAGGTTGCCAGATTTCAAAATATATTAAACTATTTTCTCACACATTTTTTATAGAGTACGACAGTTTAAGTAATTGCAGAGATATAGTCAAATTTATTTTCCTCTAATTTCGAGTTTTTAGTATACGAATTAACCAACATTTTATGAAAATGTGAGTTTACTACCAATTAAAAAAATTATAGTCAATATTTTTTATAGTGAAATTTTACCATATTAACAGCAGATTGAAATGCTATTGATTGATCCAATATATTGTTATGCATTTGAGGGTTATTTACACCAATAAGATTTAAATCCTATTTAGCAGTCTGTAAAATTTCTATTTCTCCGGCAATAGTTTGAGAGATATAAAGTGTGGGTGATAAATCCATTACAAACGATAAATAAATCAATCTACAAACTAGTAAAGAATAGTGATTGAAAACATGTAAAATATTGAGTGGCATCCTTAGCACGACGATTTGTGTGTCGGCCTGCTAGAGTTCTCGAATTTAATACCACGCAGAAGAAGAAGAAAATGTAATTTATTGGTCAAACATAGTTTTCCCTAATTTTATCCAATTTTTGCAGAACGTGGCAACCCCGTGTGTTGGTATCTATCAACTTCTAGCCTTTCACCCAATCTTTTAGCTATTTGTGGCAGATGACAATTTCCATTTCTAAGCAAATTTTTAATATAAAAAGGTCTGTTTTCAAAAGGATATGCATTAAATGTTGATAGCACTCCAATTTTTTTTTACTTCATGAGTTTAGTGTGAGAGATTATGTAGGTGTACATTACTTGTTACATCTTCACCATAAAAATCTCGTACATCTCAACATCATCTTCAAACATCGATGCAGCTAAAAGCAAAAACAAATGTATACATCTTTGAGGAGTATATTGTAATTGCACAAAATAACAAGAGAAAATGTTGATAAACATCACTAGGCAAAACCCAGCAAGAAAATCTTCTACCATGTCTATTGGCAGCTCTTCTACTGAATTATCATTTTTATGATGCCTGGCAGTGGTTTCCAAATTAGCCCGATGGTTGCAGTTAGATGAATTATTAGTTGCAGTTTGTAAAGGTCGACCAGAATTTTAACTCCCAAGAATTCGATGGTAATTTTTTTAACTGTTCTTAGTCCACTTCTTCAATTTTCATCCACTGAGATATTGCTCGATATATTTTTTAAAACTGACTAGTAAAACCGCTGCCCAAGGAATCACTACTTCCACATCCAGATTCTCTATCCAAGTCACTCACAACGAAAAAACTTTGTATGTGAAAATAATTGTTCATGGAACTTTAATAATATAATATTTGAAATCCTCTACCCCAAACACCCATAAAACGATACCCCACATCGGAAGTGGGGTGGGGGTGGTTATAGGGGGAGGATGACGTAAAAAAAATATTTTGAGGTTTCTGGTTCCTGTACATAAACTAAATCACAATTTTTTTTCATCCCCTTTAATAAGGAGGTAATGGGGGTGGCTAATGCCAAAAATTTTTTTGAGACCTTAGCTTCTCTTATATATACTAAATACCAATTTCATGGACTCTTACCTGCTTGATTTACCCATTTACCCCAAATTTACCCCAATTTACCCCCCAACCCTTCGACGGAACAAGATAAAAATATAATCTAGTTCTAGATCTCGTTAAAGTACATATGTGTACCAAATTTCAAGTCAATATCTTAAACGGTTCCAGAGTAAGCGTGCGCACAAAAAAAAGTTACAGACAGACAGACCGACAGACCGACAGACCGACAGACCGACAGACAGACAGAAATTTTGTTTCCGCTCAAACTTAAAATCTCGACGTTTCATGACATTTTAAGCCTATTTGGACATTGTCGTTACTATACTTCCACTAGACGTGGAAGTAAAATTAGTCTAATTTTTATGACAAAATGGGGTTATGTGAAAACAGATTTTATAACGCAGAATTTCCGATAACTTTTTCTTTGAGGACTACATTTTTGTTCTATAAGGTATTTATAATAGAGTAAACTGATGTACTTATAGGTTAATTATAAAATGATTTTATGCTTATTGTATACTGTTATTGTAAAAACAGTTTTATAAATTAGCTTAAAGAACTTTAATACAGCTTTTTATACAACTTCCATACAATTAGTTTTTAATACAGAAATTAAAAGTTGTTAGAATAGGTATACAATTATAATATAATTTTTATACGATTCTTTTAAAATATTTTTATATATGGTTGTATAAAATGTTATATAAATGTTATAAAATTTGTGAGCAATACAATAAGATTTTGTTCTATAATATGAGCTATAAGAACATTTACACAACAATATTATAGAAACGTTCTCTTATACGATAAAATTGTATTAATTGGATACTCTAAGAAATGAAACTGTTCTTCAAACGACGCTAGACGATAAATATAGAATAATTCAGTTCCTTTAGGATTCTATCTTGCTACTTGGGCCCCCACGCGAAGCTCACTTCCTAGGGTCGGAGAATTTTAGTATGTTTACCTCCTAACTACCCCAAACCCTGAACTCAAAAAATCTGCCGCCTTCCATGTAATCTATAATAATTCGCCTATAAGTAAGTTTTAATTGTGCTCAATATCAATTTTTTCCCCACAAAAAAAGATTTATGTATATGGTGTTCCGTATATGTCGATAAAGACTTGTTTTCATAAATAATAGCGATTTTAATTATTTTGAAAACATTTATTACATTAAGTATAAAAAATTTTACGAACAAAAAACTACTAAATACTAAGAAATATTCATGTAAATGAACTGCTTCTATAGAGCTTTTACAACTCTAGATCACTCGCAATTATCTTTTTTATCTTCCAATTCATCCCTGGAACTAAATAATTATATTTTTTTATTATATTAAGGGATTGGATCAAGAAAGCAATATTATGATCTGGAAATTGTGAAAGAATTTAAAAGTAATCAATTAAACGCGTACCTTTTATTGTATTTATTGCTGCATTGTCGTCCCCCAGTGCAGTTCGTGCAAAGTAACGTGCATGGAACCTTGGCTTTTGAACAGGAGCATCGAGTACGGCATCCAGAGTAACTACACTTAACTAATTCTCTGCAGGCTGCCATAAGAGAAGGAAGAGAAGACCAGACCGGCGAGGCGTCCACTTCCCATCGACCATGGGTCCATCTCCATCCTTCTAGCTCTGAAATGTTGTCCATCACTGAACATGGACGACACCAAATTTGTCCTGCCTGGTATGCTGAACGAAGACAATGCTGTTTTAGTACCTCTTTTGTTGGGGGCAGACTTTGTAGACTGCGACTTTTTGAAGCAGAAGAGAAACTTTCTAACATGATTGACTGAGAAGTCTTCTGCGTCTTTGTAGTAAGGTAGAACAGTAAACTTCTCCAGAACTTGAAAGGTCTCATCCAAAATAGACTGTTGTGGTATAGAGATAGCTTGAAAGGCTTCAGCATCTTCAGGAAATGATTTCCACATTTTCCAGGGAGTCTGTTTCGATTTCATTGCAAATGGTGACGTTACATCTGATCCAGTGAATGCATGTAATCCTCTCAACGCAACAACTTTATGTTCACCCATACTTTCAAACATGGCTTTAATGCTCTCTGACCTTTCCCAGTGCCAAAGAGAATCCACATCTCTTGAAGTTCTGTTTTGAGAACGTGAAAGAAAGATATTGCCAAAAACAACTACATCAGTATCTACTGTGCAAATAAATAAATAATTCACAAATTATCAAATTACAAAAAGAACTCCGAAAAATTAAAAAATATATTTTCTTTAAATTGCGTAGATCCCTTAAGGTGTAGAGATAAATGTATAGGGACAAAAAATGTCCTCTTGACAAGAGCTTTCAGACAAAAAAAAAGAAAATAGAAATCGGACCATTAGGAGCTGCGATACAAAACATTTAGTGTGGCTAATGGCGGCCGTCTTTAATGGCCGCAATTTTGACCTGCACGGATTTTAAAGTGGCTCCCTATCTGGAAAGTTACCTTTTGGCATCAACTATTTCCACAGAAAGAGGCACATCCCAATTAAAAAGTGCAGCTTTTTGGCTTATATAGCCATGTACCCGACGTTCTATATATGTGGTGAACAGCTTTGAGGTTCTAGTTAATAAATACATCGATAAAATTTTAGTTTATCGTCTCTTAGTATTTTATTTTTACATTTGAAATTTGAATTCCGGCGTGATGACGTATATTATCCCCAAATTCAAATATCTTTCACGAGCGTGCACGAGTCGGTCCGAAGTTAATGGGGGGATGTTTATTAATTAACAGCAGGGATGGCTTCAGAAGATGTGTCACCGCGTAAACATTTTCACGCATATATTATTATTTGATCCAATTTGAAACGCAGATTATTGTTTTCTTTATCAAAATTGAAAAAGCAAAATGGCGACTCCAAGATGGCGGATCATTTTTTCATTTAAGATCCGATACGACTGAAAATCGATATCTGTGCGTATTCGGGAACGCAGATTTAGTCCAGATTCTGGAAACGTTTACCTTTCAGTCCTAAGTACCTGTCAGACATATAGCTGAAAAGTATGGTATTTGATGTAAAATTGGCTGGCCAAATGCGAATACGGAGGGCGCATAAAAATTGGGAATTGCCTTCAACAATTGAATTTTTAAAATATAACTTGCGTTTTCTCCCACAAGACATAAGCTACAAATCTATTCTTTTTTTTAATTGTAGCTTACAATGCACTCAACGTAATAGTGTAGTCAAAATACATCTAATATTTATACAAATTTTAGAAAAAAATATCACGTGAACCTCTACGCAGTCGGCGCATTGAAAAATATAGCATGCGAGATTTTTTTTATTTTGAGAAATTGACAAAAACTAGATCATACGACGTTACAAGAAAAGAACAAAATTATTTTTAGTGATTGATTCAAACTAATATCTTGAGTGAAAAGGAAGATATGATTTTTTTTAATTTGGCCGTCCTGTGATCGAGCGCGCTGCGAATGGAATCCGACGGATAAGGGCACTCATTTGCGTTATATTTAGTTATTTGGTACTGTATTAGTAGGTACAATATTCTTGTGTTAGGTTTCACCGGCTTTTTTTGTTTAAAATATGTAGTTATTAATATAGTTGTTTAAAATGCCTTAGGTTTAATTTTCATCATAACTTTAGAAACACTTAAATTATTATGTATGCAGGTATCTAACCTGTATAAATGAAATTGTCTCTAAATATGATAGATATGAATGTATTTATATCAGCTTAGCAAAATACATTACAATTAATAATTAGAAATTACTATAATTAGAATCAGCTTATATCATGAAAATGCGAAGATTCATAATCGTGAGGAAGCCGATATAGTTATATTCTCCATACTAAAATTTTGTGTTTTGGAAGAGCTGCAATAGTGGCAAGTAACAGATATTTTTTTGTTATCGTAATTTTTGTACAACAAAATGAAAGTAATGTTTTGGCTTCAAAAGTTCGATTCGTATTTGTTCTGCAATAAAATAATTGAAGACGCAGCAACTGGCACTCATACCTCTCCTCCTTACAGCGAACCTTTTTATGTCTACCTATGTACTTAGTGGGTGGAATAACACAAGCTACACATTTAGGAAGGGAAAAAAGACAGAATTTAAGACGGCAATTGAAAATTGAGAAACACTCAATCCTCTGACAAAATATATAAATGACGTGGACGATTGCAACGCCATGGAATTTATAAACACTGGCTCCGTATTCTTTAAATGCCTGTATGGTCACACATTTCCACGTAAGCCTTAAAGAACTATGCAACATTGCTTCTTCGCTGTTCAATAAATTATTAATTTTTGTTATGTGTTTGAGACTGCACTTTATATTATTTAGAGGAAACAAGTTACTACACCAGCAGCTCAGAGACTCGGTAGACGAGTCATGGGTCAGAAAACACTTTACAAATGGTTTTACGTGTTTGGTAGATTGTAATTTAACATATGACACATGTTTTTATAATTTATCTTAAAGAGATGTTGATTTGACTTATCTAATGATAATTTTCCTAGAGAAGTGGGGCGCCAATATTTCTATATTCGAAATTTACACTAAGAGTGGAGTTTTATTACAAGAAAGATAAACTAATCAAATTATAAAGAAAGTATAAATTGCTGACTATAAAAAAGTGTAAATTAATATTCCAAATTTAGCAAAAATCAAAATTAGATAATACTTGCAAATATTTCTAAAAGATGTTCAACTTTTTATTTACAAAAAGGTTAATTAATTAATTCAGTAGGTATTATCTAAATAGTTTGTATAGTTTGTATAGTTTGTATCAAAATGGTTTGTATCAAAATACCTGAAATAAGTGGACAAAGTGAATATAAAAATGATTTTATTATAAACCATTCAAACTGGATTACTAAGGCCTTAAAATTAAACAAATTTATGTACAATGGAGAAAACGAATGGACGATAATATGCTACGTAGATATTATTTAAAATATTGTCTTAAACATGAGCCGACAATATGGTGTTTAATAGTCATAATTAATTATTTAAATATAAAGGTTTCGTAGAAATTGTGATCACAAAGTCTTTACAGAACTTTTCATATATTTGTTTTCAATTAGACGTTACGCCGATAATTTACACCCTAATAATAATTGAAAATACTAATTGTTCTTTGAAAACATATTAAAGATAAAATTGAAAATTGAAATAATTTCAAAAAAACATTTGCAATTTGATTCTTTAAAGAACCCTAAAAATGTTAAAGCATAAAAATATGAAATATATATGTATATAAAGAAACATTAGATAAAAATTGTATTAGCGACACTTATCTGGAATTCTCAGTGGATCAAAATAGTGAATCCAAGTGAGGGATGATGGTGGTGAAATCCAACCCACTTTGATGCTGATTTCTAGATGAGCCCAATATTAAATCAAGGAGTTCCCAGTACCATATTCGACGCTTTCCGAAATTCCATAAGGACAATTTACATCTATCCTACCATATTACCGTCGCGATCTCCGAAAAAAGTTGTCCATCTTCTAATTACGTAGAGGAGAAGAAAGACAACCCCATTAGATGATTAAAAAAATTAAGTTTCCAACCCAAATTTCAATGTGACATTAAAAAAACGTATCTAGAATGCGTATCTAGAATGTGCATCTAGAATTAGAAGGCTTGCATCCAAAATTAGAAGATTTGTATCTAAATTTAGAAGATTTTTATCTAAATTGAAAAGATTTGCATCTAAATTGAAAACCCTGGAAAGAAATGAAGTGTAAGCGTGACTTGCTGCAAAATGGCCGTTGCCAAATCTAAGTTACAAAAAAAATTATTTCTTTATAAATTACTTACGGATTAAACCGGTGAAAAGCAATTAGATCTGCTTCAAGATCATGAAGATGGACTATTAACGTTCGATGTTGAAGTCGTTAAAAAATAACTTAATGAAGACACATCACTATTCAAAAATTTAGCAGACAATTACGATTCTTGTAATGGAGAAATATTAGTTCTGTTCGCTTACTCGTAGTATGCAAATGGTGTCGCTATCTTTACCCTCTCCATTCTTAAAGTTAAGTTAGACGTGTCTCTGGTTGCATACCGTTGTGTTTGTTATGAAGTAAATTTAAGAAACAATATTTGAAACTTCCGCGGTCTTTCACGCTTGAGTTAAATTATGTTTTAATTTATGAAGCAGCAATATGCATGCTACAACTAAGTGCACATTTATTTTTAAGCTGCAAGAGCGATATACCTGCTGAAGATGCATTTTATGAACATGCCAAGATATGTCCCTATACACTTCTTATTTGGAGAGAAACAGGTAATATGTCTCCAAAACTTCCAGATATTATTCAGTATTATTAGACACTTCTAAGTAGTCGTTTGCAAGTGTAAGAATAATATTTGCAACAAGAGGTGTTTCTGCAAGAGAACTGGAGAACTGGTCTTGCATTATTATTATGTTTAGGTAAATGTACTGATGAAAACTTATAATTATAATTATAATAATTTCTAATTAATAATTGTAACGTATTTCGCTTAGCTGATACAAATACAAACCACTGCTTAAGGAGTCACTACTTCCACATTTTCTATCCAAGACTGTACCAAATTTCAAGTCAATATCATAAACCGTTCCAGAGTAATTGTACGCCTAAAGAAAGTTACAGACAAGATGGATTGACCGAGTTTTTTAAATTTTGTTCCAACTTAAAATTTCAACATTTCATGGCATTCTAATCCTATCTGAACAAAATAAATCCCATTTTTTTGGTGTTACTCTACTTCCATGAAGTAGAAGTAATTAAACCTAAGGAATTTTAAACAACCATATTATTAACTATATCTTTTAAACAAAATTAAGCCGGTAAAATCTGACATAAGAATATTGTACCTATTAATACAGTATCAAATAACTAAATATAATGCAAATGAGTACCCACATACGTCGATTTCGACTCGTAGCGCGCTCGATCGCAGGACGGTCAAATTTAAAAAAAATCATATCTTCCGTTTCACTCAAAATATCAGTATGAATCAATCATTAAAAACAATTTTGGTCTTTTCTTATAATTTGGTACGATCTAGATTTTGTCAATTTCCCCAAATAAAAAAAAAACTCGCAGGCTACATTTTTCAATGCGCCGGCTGCGTAGAGGTTCACAACATGTTTTTTACTAAAATTTCGATAAGTATTGACTGTTTTGACAACACTGTTGCGTTAAATGCACTGTGAGGTACAATTTTTAAAAAAGAATAGCTTTGTAGCTTATTTTTTGTGGGAGAAAACGCAAGTTATATTTTAAAAATTCAATTTTTCATAATATCCGAAATGATGGTAAATTCGCGGATTAAGGGTTGAAGGAAATCCCCGATTTTTATGCGCCCTCCGGATTCCGATTCAGCAGACAATTTTACATCGAGTACGACATTTTTCAGCCGTATGTCTGACAGGTACTTAGGCTTCAAAAACTAAGCTTTAAATTGGAGCTGAGATTCCCGACTAATTATTATTTTTTTATCAAAATTGAAAAATTATTGCGACGCCAAGATGGCGGTCCATTTTTTCATTTATGATCCAATACGACTGAAAATAGATATCTGTGCGTCGCCATTTTGATTTTTCAATTTTGATAAAAAAATAATCTGCGTTCCCGAAAACGCACTGATAGCGATTTTCAGCCGTATCGGATCATAAATGAAAAAATGGTCCTCCATCTTGGCGCCGCTATTTTAATTTTTCAATTTTTTTCAATGACATTGTCAAAGGACTTATACAAGTATGCAAAATTTCAGCTTGATAGGATAATAGGAAGTGCGATAAAATTCAATCACAAATTTTTAACTGGAAAAGCAGTTAGAAACATTGCAAGTTAAGTAAAAGCTTGTAAAATAGCTAATTTTTGAAAAATTACTTTTATCGCATTTCTGGGAAACTGTCGATTTCTTATTCCAAAAATAATTTTAATTATTACTTTACACTTGTATTAATTTATTGATACGTACAAGCAAAAGCCGTCTCTGGAATTTATCAAACGAGTACAGTTAGGTAGTTGAGCAGACTACAGTTTCTAGGTTATCGGCGACAAAAGCGGCAACCAATGAGAAGGCTCCGAGCCTTTTCATTGGCGCGGGATCAGCTACGCCACGAGCAGCGCGGTAAAACTTTATTATTATTTTTCTTATATCAAACAATGTAATATGAAAAAATAAAAAAATACCGTATTATTTTTTATTTTTTAACGAACTTTCATAATTTAAAATAAAAAAAAAATGCGGAATGACAACATTACCGTATATATTGTTTTATAAATATTTAAGTACTAGTTTACAAAAAATTTTTTTTAGTGAGGGTAGAAGAAAAATAAAAATGGGCAAATATTAAGGAGTTGTTTTATGTTTTATTTATGTATTAAAGCATATATCTCTTAATGACAAAGTAGCATTAAGTACCAATATAAAAAAATAGTTTCATAAATTATTATTTTTAATATTTATTTTGCTGGAGGTATATTTTTGTTATCTAATAATATTATTCCAGAAAAACCAACGATCCTTGTAACAAAAAGCAATGAGTTCCATCTATTAGGCACGTCGAGTATCATAACATGTTCTGTATATGCTCATCCTGCACCAGAAATTGAGTGGCAATATAAGGCCTGTCGAACGATGGACTGCGAATATTTACCGGTAAGATTTAATAAACTGTGTTTCGTTGAAAAGTTCTAATGGAAATAACATTATTCAAAATCTATATGTTTTAAACATTTAGATGGTTGATACATTTTAATCGGCTTGACAAAACCGGTGGGTACGGGTACATGTCTGCGTATCTCTAAACCTGTCACCCCCTTCCGGACAGCCTTTGCTTTGTATTTGTGGCTTGTCTACTATATGTGGTGTGTTTAAATTTTTGTTATGTTCATGTAATTATCAAAATTTCTTTTTTGTTAATAACACAGGCACTGGAACTCCATTGAGTGACTCCTATATATTTCGACGCGCTAAATACAAATCACGTGCCTGTTTGGCCCATCACCAATTTTTTTATGACGTTTTTTATGAAGTTTTTTTATGAGGTTCTTTATGTTATTTTCGCGATTCACTAAAAGTTGGCGGGTGATTCAGCTAAACGGATACCCGATTCGTGTTCAGCACGTCGAAATACATGGGGATGGCCCAATGGAGTTCCAGAAACAGCCTACTTTTTACTTTTTTTGTGTTTGTTTGTATAATATATTTGCATATACGGTTTTCTATCAAATGGCGGAGGATTCGGTGATATTCATATATTACACATACACACAAGAAAAAAATTGTGTGCTTCTGGCGTGGTGAATACGAATCAGGTGTCCCTAGCTGCTTCACCCACCAACTTCTAGTAAATCGCGAAAATAACCTAAAGAACTTCATAATAACGTCATAAAAAATTGGACGGACAACTGATTCGTATTCAGCACGTCGAAATACATCAAGTCAGTAACAGATCACTTTTTTAAAAATTTTGTGTGCCTGTGTAATTAACAATTTCTAAATGTATTATGAATGTTTTTTGGGCCCTCCAGGTGACGGTGGAGATGTTTGCTCCAACAGCTCAGACTTTCCTTGAAACACGCTGTTATCAAAAGGGCAATCAATCTTCTGCACTTCTTATACGCTCGGTTAACCAGGTAGTTGTTGCAGACTTCGGCCATGGCCCTTGACAGATTCAATGGATCCTACAATTACTGGCACGATTGTGGTCTTTGCATTCCACATTCTGCTGACTTCTATTTGGAGGTCTTTACACTTGCTCAACTTCTCTGTTTCCTTGAGTGTCGCGTTGGTGTCATTCGGTATGGATACATCGATCAGCAAACAGGATTCTCTTTTTTATTATGTGAGACGATGTCTGGTCAATTCCTGCGCATTTCTCTGTCAGTTATTATCGGCAAGTCCCACATAATTGTGACATCGTTGTATTGACAACCTTCTCGAGGGTATATTCATAATATTTTGGTGGTACTGGTATATCGAAGTGCTTGCACATAATCCAGTGAAGATATCTGGACACTCTGTTGTGTCTGTGAGTGTACTTCGATGATGCCAGCGTAGTACATCCCGCCATCAGGTGGCTAACATGTTATACTGGTAGGCCTCACATCTTACACTTGCTATGAATAGGCTGTTTCAAGGTCATCCTTTCGTGGTATCTGTTGTTTAGTGCTTGGCCTTGTGCTGCTATTATTAAACTTTCCGTTTCCCCCTTCAAACCCTGCTCTGCTCAGAAGATCGCGGAAGAATTTTCCATGCATCGTCTTTGCACAGAGTACTTTTCTTCTTGGCACCTCGTCGATGATTTCGGCTCCCAGATACTCTTCCTGGATTTTTTGCGCTTCCTTCTGGATGGAATACAACTAGTTCCCGACAGATGAATCAGAAGCAGATTCTAGCTCTGTTAATTCACGTCTGCCGCCCTTCCTCTTAACGTATAACCTGTGCAAATTTATTATTACTAGTATTATTATAGACTTAACAACGGCACACTTTCTCGGCCGTAGATGGAAACTATTCACCGATTATTATTATTATTATTATTTTTTTTTTTTTTTTCCGCGTGTGCGATGCTGGACAGTTCACCCGTGTCTCCAACATTCTCACGGGAGAAGCGCCAGCGGATTATCCACAGCCACTTCCCGCGTCCCGCAGAGATGCCAGATTCGTGTGCCCTAAGAAGACGAAGGGACCCCAGGATAACTGCCTTCTGCATTTGGCCTGCCAACCACTCGGCTGACTTTTGGCAGGCTGGTATGGCCTTTAATTCCGAGAGCAGCGTAGGCCTCATTCCACCAAGTACACCGATTATCAGGACGACCATCTTGACCGAGTAGTCTGGGTATAGCACTCGGAGCTCATACCGGAGATCTAGGTATTTAGTCCGTTTTTCGGCGAGACAACACGCGTCTCGAATCCAGAGTGTGGTGGAGTATATAACGGCAGCTAAGCCATTCACGCCGAAAATTCGGCGTATAGTTGCCGGTATAAGACGACAACACCACACTCTAAATCGAACAGTGCTGCAAACCATCAAACAGCACTGTCTAGATAGGATTCGAGCACTTATGGCCATTAAAAAATCTTTGGT
This sequence comes from Rutpela maculata, assembly GCA_936432065.2. Classification (NCBI taxonomy): domain Eukaryota; kingdom Metazoa; phylum Arthropoda; class Insecta; order Coleoptera; family Cerambycidae; genus Rutpela; species Rutpela maculata. The sequence continues at coordinate 45,659,720 of OW386289.2, forward strand.
CAGACGAGCACGGGCAATGGAACAAAACCATCTGTTCCAAACAAGTCCCTCTCGTCTGCTCCAAGAGCCGCCGCGTGTTGTGGAAAATCCGCCGTCTGTTGAGACTGTCGAAGCCCTCTGGAAGGGAATATATGAGACCACGAGTCCATTCGACAGTGACACTCCAGCGATAGCACGCTTCAAGGAGCTCTGCACCACATTGTTGGGAGAGCAAAACGAAGTGTGCCCGGCGATCAGTACCGAGGAAGTCCAACAAGCACTTGTTGGTACTAAGAACTTTGCTGCCCCGGGTCCAGATGGCATAAACAACTGGTGGTGGAAGAAATTCCCTTCCACCCACCGCCATCTGGCCCGAGTTTTCAACTCATGGTTGAACGAGGAGCAGCCGATTCCGGACTGGTTTGCCGAGGGGCGTACTGTACTGATCCCCAAAAAGGGAAATCTGTCCGACCCGAAGAATTATAGACCGATCACATGCCTCAATTCCTGCTACAAGATATTTACTCCAGGACATTTAGGTCAGTTGAGCCGGTCTACCGACAGATACACGAACAGCGTGGTGGCAAGAAAGGTGCGGCAGACTGCAAAGAGAACCTATTGATAGACCGCTGTATTACACAGGATTCTGAACAATACAAGCGTAATCTATCAATGGCGTGGATCGATTACCGCAAGGCATTTGATACAACATCTCATGCACTATTATTACACTTGCTGCAATGCCTTGTGGTACCTGCCCCACTAGTGAGATGCATTGAACAACTGTTGCCACTCTGGAGAACCCGCTTCACCATAACATCTGGTGCTCAGCGGGTATCGACAGAGTTGGTAACTTTTAGGAGAGGAGTTTTCCAGGGTGACTCCCTGAGTCCTCTCCTATTTTGCATCTCACTGCTGCCGTTGTCTGTCGGACTTCGCCAAACCCGCGGATACCAATGTGGTCCACCCAGCAATCGGAGGCATAAGGTCACCCATCTATTTTATATGGATGACCTAAAACTTTATGCCTCCGGAGAGTGCGAACTCCAAAACTCTCTAAGGGTGGTCCAAGAGTATACGCGGGCCATTGGCATGGAATTCGGGCTGGACAAGTGTGCAGTCGTCCACCTCAAGAGAGGACGAAGCGAGATATTCCTTGAAGATGCGCAGCTCGCAGACGGAAGCATCCTACGACATCTGGATGCCGGAGAGACCTACACGTACCTGGGTGTGGAACAACATCACATCCAGGACGTGAAACAAGTTAAGGATACTCTCCGCGGCAAGTACAGACACCGGCTCCGAAAGATTTGGTCTTCTGAACTTTCGGGGAAGAACAAGGTGTCTGCAACTAATATGCTTGCCGTTCCCATTCTGATCTACTCCTTCGGAGTAGTTAAGTGGACGCTAGAAGAGTTGCGCCAATTGGATAGGGATACCCGCAAGATGATGCATGTTCACAGGAGCATCCATCCTAGGTCGTCCGTTCCTCGAGTGTACCTCCCACGCCAACGGGGGGGCCGAGGACTCTTGAGTCTGGAGTGTGCGCATGGCAGAGTAGCGCTGAGTGTGGCATGCAACGTCCTCAGGAGCTCGGACCCACTCCTGCTGTTTGTGAGAGATCATGAAACTGAGTTGGCGCATTTTTATTCAAGGCAGCACGTAAGGCCGCAGATGATCTCGGTCTCGTATTAGACTTCAGGCGAGGAGGCCAGCGAGGTGCTGAACTAGAATCAGTAACTGAGCTTGCGCCAAATCGTCTGATAGCCCAAATTAAAGCTGCCGAGCAGAGAAATCTGCTCAGGCAGCACGTCGATAAACCCATGCACGGCGTATTCTATAACAACATAGAGACGCTGGGTTTATCGACAAAGCTGACATTCGCTTTCTTACGGTCAGCAGGGCTAAAGTCGGAGACCGAAGGATTCATTGTGGCCTGCCAAGATGGTGTTATTAACACCTTGGTCTACCGCAGTCGCGTTATGGGTGTGGAGGTCCCTGACATTAATTGTAGGACCTGCCGTCAGGCGCCGGAGTCGCTCATGCACTTACTATCTGCATGTACGGTATATGCAACTTCGGCCTACATCCATAGACATAACGCGGCCCTACGAGTGCTGTACTACCACCTTCGGCACTCGTACGAAATAGACCAAACACCAGTGCTGCCTTACGTCCCCGGAGAGATCAAGTCCGTTGTCGAGAACGAGAAGTGCCGAATATATTGGAACTACTCGTTTCCGACGGTCAGGCAAATTCAGGAAAACAAGCCTGACATAGTCCTCCTAGACCACCAAACCAAGATGATGTATGTCATCGAGTTCTCGGCACCTGCCGAGACAAACATCATCTTGAAGGAGGGCGAAAAACGGACTTATTATTATTATCATTATTATTATTATTATTATTATTAGATACTTCCATCCACGAGCTGCGCGTCCTCTCCGTAGTTCCCGCATCGTCCTCTCTTGAGATGGACCAGTGCACATTTGTCTAACCCGAACTCCATGCCGACAGCCTGCGTGTACTCCTGTACCACCCTGAGGGACTGGTGTAGGTCCCTCTCTCCGGAGGCATAAAGTTTAAGGTCATCCATATAAAACAGATGGGTGACCTTATGCCTCCTATCGCCAGGGGTACCGCAGTTGTATCCACGGGTTCTCCGGAGCGAAACGGATAATGGCAGTAGTGAGATGCAAAATAGAAGGGGGCTGAGGGAGTCTCCCTGAAATACTCCCCTTCTGAATGTTACCGACTCCGTCTGGACTCTATCGTTACCCGATGTAATAGTAAAGCGAGTCCTCCAGAGCGGCATCAGTTCTTCGATGCATCTCACTACGGGACCGGGTACCGCAAGACATCGGAGCAAATGAACAATAAGCTCATGTGATGTCATATCAAATGCCTTGCGGTAGTCGATCCAGGCCATGGAGAGGTTCCGCTTATACTACACGGAGTCCTGCGTGACACTTCTGTCAATCAACAGGTTCTCCTTGCAGCCAGCGACACCTCTCTTCGATCCTCGTTGCTCATATATCCATTCGTAAACCGGTTCAACTGCGTGGAGTACTCGCATGTACAGGATGCGCGTAAACACCTTGTAACATGCGTTTAAACAGGTAATCGGCCGGTAGTTCTTTGGGTCAGACAAATCTCCGTTCTTCGGGATCAGCACTGTCCGCCCCTCGACAACCCAAGAAGGAATTTGCTGCTCCCCATTTAGCCATGAATTGAAAATTCTGGCCAAATGGTGGTGGGTACTGGGTAATTTTTTCCACCAGTAGTTGTTTATCCCATCGAGACCTGGAGCAGCAAAGTTCAAGAGCTCTTGGAACCTCTTCTGGAGTTATCGGTTGGCACACCTCGTCTGGTTGTTGAAGCCTTTGACAGAAGGCTTCAAAGTGTGCCAGGGCTGGAGAGTCTCGGTTGAGTGGAAGCTTCTGTTCGTACAACGTTTTCCAGAAGTTTTCCACCTGATCTACAGTCGGCGGATTTTCAGCAACACGCTGAGGCGGTTCGAATAGGCGCGAGGGCTTTTTTCGGAAAAGTTGATTTTCCGCCAGCCCCCTCGCCCGCCTCACTAGTGACTTCTTACAAGACACTAGCATCCGTATCCTGTCGAGGCAGTGCTGTTTGGTGGTCTGGAGCACTGCCCCATTGAGTGTGTGATGGACGCGTCTTAAGTTGGCAGCTACTCGCCGCACTTTAGGCGTAAAAGGTCTATTGGCCGCCATATAGTCCATCACACATTGGATACGGGATGCGTGTTGCCTCGCCGACCGGATCTTGGCTTCCATCTTCTGTATGCGCCGTCTCGCTCTCTCTTGTGGAGAAGCAGTGTTCCGCCTCTCCACCTGACACAAGCGTTGAGCGGCAGCATACACGGCACAATTTATGTGCCAGATGTCAGCCTCTTCTGGTAGCGCTGCACGAAGTTCTGCATCCACTCTGGCCAGATCTTGTGGCTCGGGGGTTTTTAAGTTGTGCAACCCCCTTCTGGTACTGAGGCCTTCTGGTGTCGGTGGAACGGCAGGGACTACATCCTCAACCGGTTCATTTGGTGGATGTTCGGCCACTTCATTCACCGGCTGAGGAGCAGTCCTCACATAGCCCCTGCGACGAAGGTGGGATACATAATCACGCAGGTTTTGTGGCGTGAAGGCGTTGTGCTCTGGGTGCCTTTCACACCACAGAGCATGCATTCGCCCCATGTATCCCCTTCGTGCGGGCTCACTGCTTTCGTAGCACTGCATAAGGTCGTCTCTCAGTTCATCTGTCCACTCAAAGCGTCCATGTTCATCGCGGTTGTCATCAACGGGCTGTCGATCTTGTTGGGCCCCACCACCTTGCCCTTGACCCCTATCCGGACGGGGTCGATCGTGGGGGCCCAGTCTTCGGCCAATTGGAACCAAAGTTTTTGGGCTTGTGGGTGGTCAGCCCAGCAAGCCCACGACCGACACCAGAGGGGAAAACGCTTTCCCCTCCCGGATGCGCTAGGGCTGCCGGTTCGGTTTTGCATCCCCAGCTGGAGTAAGTGGTGGCGCTACTCACCAAAGGCTAGATGGATGACGGTTAGCCCCTCCTGCTTATTTATTATTATTATTATTATTTTTTTTTTTCCGCGTGTGCGATGCTGGACAGTTCTCCCGTGTCTCCGACATTCTCACGGGAGAAGCGCCAGCGGATTATCCACAGCCACTCCCCGCGTCCCGCAGGGTTAGTGACTGTAGATGCCAGATTCGTGTGCCCTAAGAAGACGAAGGGACCCCAGGATAACTGCCTTCTGCATTTGGCCTGCCAACCACTCGGCTGACTTTTGGCAGGCTGGTATGGCCTTTAATTCCGAGAGCAGCGTAGGCCTCATTCCACCAAGTACACCGATTATCAGGACGACCATCTTGACCGAGTAGTCTGGGTATAGCACTCGGAGCTCATTATTATTATTATTATTATTATTATTAAGTATTATTATTATTATTTTATTTTATTTCTGTTTTTTTTTTTGTTAAAAACCAGTCACCTTTCTCTGTGGCTCCAACCCTCACAGAGAAGAGCTGGTAGTACCGGTAGCCACTCCCCACGCCCGTGGGGTGAGTGACTACAGGGTCCGAGAATCGTGTGCTCTGAGCAGACGTAATGAACCGAGGATGACGGCCTTTTGCATTGTGCCTGCTGAGACCTCTGCCGAATTTCGGCATGCCGGTATGATCTTTAGTTTCGAAAGCAGTGTGTGTGTCTCGTTCCACCGAGGGCTCCTATAATCAGTACCACTATTTTAATGATCTGGATAGAGTCTGCGGAGTTAGAAGAGTAAATCTCGATATTTTGTCCGTTTTTCCTTCTCCTTGAAGACAATGTTGTTCTCCGCGGGAGCCAAGAACTCCACGACGAACATTGTCTTGAGTTGATGGTCGAGAAAGATTACTTCAGGCTTGTTGGCTTGTATTTGCCTGACGGTGGGAAACGAGTAGTTCCAGTAAATTAGACACTACTCATTTCCCACAGCGGACTCAATATCCCCCGGAGCGTAAGGCAGCACTGGTGTCTCGTAATGCTCCGTCGTGCCTCTGGATATAGGCCGAGACTGCATATGTCGGTCAAGCCGACAACAAGTGCATCAGAGTCTCTGGCACACTACGGCAGGTCCTGCAGCGGACATCAGGGACCTTTAGACACATGACACGACTACGATAGACGAGGGTGTTAAATACACCATCCTGGCAAGACATTATGAATCCCCCGGTCTCAGACTTCAGCCCGGCTGATCTTAAGAAAGCAAAGGTCAGCCTTTCGGATAAGCAAGGTTTTCTATACTTTTATAGAAAACTCCATGCATTGGCTTATCCGTGTGAAGCTGCAGAAAGATGTTGTGTTCTGCAGCTTTAATTTGGGCTTTTCGTCGAGCAGGTTCCAACTCGGTGACAGAGTCGCGATTTACCCGCTCGACGTCGAAGGAAAGACCAAGTTCATCGGCTGCTCTCTGTGCTGCCTTAAACAGAAAAGCTCCTACCCCTGCATTTTCATGGTCCCGGGCCATGCAGAGGAGGGGATCCGAACTCCTAATGACCTTACAGGCTCCATCCAGAACCATCCTGTTATGGAGACTCTCCAAACTCAAGAGTCCACGTCCTCACCGATGTCGCGGGAGGTATAGCCATGGAATGGACGATTTAGGATGCAAACTCCTATTGAGATGAACCTTCTTGCGGGTTCCTACATCGAGTTGATGCAACTCTTCTCAACTCCATTTCACTACCCCAAAGGAGTAGAGAAGGATCGGAACGGCAAGCATATTGGTAGCAGACGCCTTGTTCTTCTCCGACAGTTCTGAAGACCAGATCTGTCGGAGTCGGTGCTGATACTTGCCGCGGAGAGCGTTTTTCACCACACTCACTTCTTGGGTGGAGCGTTGCTCGACACCCAAGTAAGTAAGTGTACGACCACCCGGCATCTAGATGATGTAAGATGCTTCCGTCTACGAGCTGCATGTCCTTTCCGTAGTCCCCGCATCATTCTCTCTTGTGGTGGACCAGTGCTCATTTGTCTAACCCGAACTCCATACCGACAGCCTGCGTGTACTGTACCACCCTAAGGGACTGGTGTAGGTCCCTCTCTCCGGAGGCATAAAGTTCAAGGTCATCCATATAAAACAGATGGGTGACCTTATGCCTCCTGTCACCGGAGGGTACCGCAGTTGTAGCCACGGGTTTTCCGGAGCGAAACGGATAATGGCAGTAGCGAGATGCAAAACAGAAGGGAGCTGAGGGAGTCTCCCTGAAATACTCCCCTTCTGAATGATACCGGCTCCGTCTGGAGTCTATCGTTACCCGATATTATGGTAAAGCGAGTCCTCCAGAGCGGCATCAATTCTTCAATACATCTCACTACGGGACCAGGCACCGCAAGACAATGGAGCAAGTGTAAAATAAGCTCATGGGATGTCATGTCAATTGCATTGCGGTAGTCGATCCAGGCCATGGTTATACTGCATGGAGTCCTGTGTGACACACCTGTCAATAAGCAGGTTCTCCTTGCAGCCAGCGACACCTCTCTTTGACCCTCGTTGCTCATATATCCGCTCGTAAACTGGTTCAACTGCGTGGAGCACCCGCATGTACAAAATGCGTGTAAACACCTTGTAGCATGCGTTTAAGTAGGTTATCAGCCGGTAATTTTTTGGGTTAGACAAATCTCCGTTGTTCAGGATCAGCACTGTCCGCCCTTCGACAACCCAAGAAGGAATTTGCTGCTCCCCATTTAGCCATGAATTAAAAATTCTGGCCAAATGGTGGTGGGTACTGGATAACTTTTTCCACCAATAGTTGTTTGTCCCATCGGGACCTGGAACAGCAAAGTTCTTAGAGCCCTCAAGGGCTCTTCGAACCTCCTATTATTATTATTATTATTTTGTTTCGCGTGCGCGATGCTGGACAGTTCTCCCGCATCTCCGACATTCTCACAGGAGAAGCGCCAGCGAATTATCCACAGCCACTCCCCGCATACCGCAGGGTTAGTGACTGTAGATGCCAGATTCGTGTGCCCTAAGAAGACGAAGGGACCCCAGGATAACTGCCTTCTGCATTTGGCCTGCCAACCACTCAGCTGACTTTTGGCAGGCTGGTATGGCCTTTAATTCCGAGAGCAGCGCAGGCCTCATTCCACCAAGTACACCGATTATCAGGACGACCATCTTGACCGAGTAATCTGGGTATAGCCGTGGCCTACGTAAATTATTCCATCAGGCCTACGCATTGGATTTCAATGGCGGCTGCCGGAGTCCTAGCATTCCGGTGCATAACGCTTTCTTGAATATTTCTAATAAAATTATATGAACTAATACAACAAAGAAAGTAAACGTATGCTTAAAAATGATTTACTTTATATAATTAATAATAAAATATATTATAAAAACATAAATAGTTTTCTAAAAATAAATAAATAATATGTAAATGATTAAGAATCAGTATTATTGCACTATTAAATAAAATATATCTATAAAACTAAAATACACACTTGATGCCTTATGGATTCAGAATAAAATAAACACTTCTAATAATAGTTAAAAACAAAACAAAAAATAATTATTTCTTTAATCTCTAACAGCAATAAATTGTGGATAACAAAAATTTAAAATGCCTCTCTAATAATAAGTTACAACAGTTATTGTAATAAATATTAAAAGATCGGTACATACACGAGTATGTACAACATATTTATTTTAAATTTAATTCCTATTACAGAGATTGCAACTTTTCAACTTTTCTTTTACTTTCACATCCAGTGGAAGTATAGTAACGACAAAAAATTTTTAAAAAATTTGTATTGTTCAAATAGAATATCATGAAACGTCGAGATTCTAAGTTTGAGCGAAAAAAAATTTCTGTCTGTCGGTCTGTCTGTAACTTTTTTTGTGCGCAAGTTTACTCTGGAACCATTTAAGATATTGACTTGAAATTTGGTACACATAATATGTACTTTAACGAAATCTGGTACTAGATTATATTTTCATCTTGTTTCGTCGAAGGGTTAAGGGGTAAATTGGGATAAATTTGGGATAAATAGGTAAATCAAGCAGGTAAGAGTCCATAAAATTGGTATTTAGGATATACAAGAGAAGCTAAGGTTTCAAAAAAATTTTTGGCAATAGCCACCCCCATTACCACCCTCACCCCATTATTAAAGGGGATGAAAAAAAAATTGTGATTTAGTGTGTGTACAAGGACCAGAAACCTCAAAATATTTTTATACTTCATCCACCCCCACTACCACCCTCTATCACCATCCCCACCCCTCTACCGATGTGGGTTATCGTTTTATGGGTTTTTGGGGTAGAGGATTTCAAATATTATATTATTAAAGTTCAATAAACAATTATTTCCACATATAATGTTTTTTCGTTGTGAGTGACTTGGACAAAAAATTTAAATGTGGAAGTAATGATTCCTTGGGCAGCGGTTTCTTTATCAGACTTTATTTTAATCCCTTCATTGCTAGTCATTTTTTTTATTATTACACCTCATTTTTTTCCTCACTGATACGATTATTTTTCACTTTAGAATAATTGTTCAACAATATATTAGAAAAGTATATCAAGTCTCTCACAACGAAAAAATTTTGTACGTGGAAATAATTGTTTATGGAACTTTAATTAATATTTGAAATCATCTACCTCCAAAAACCCATAAAACGATATCCCACATCGGTAGTGGGGTGGGGGTAGTGAAGGGGGGGTGGTATTGGGGATGGATGAAGTAAAAAAATATTTTGAGGTCTTTGGTTCTTGTACACACATTAAATAACAATTTCTTTTCACCTCCTTTTATAATGGCGTGGGGGTAGTAAGGAGGGGGTGTGGCTAATGGAAATTTTTTTTTGAGACATTAGCTTCTCTTATATATACTAAATATCAATTTTTTTGGACTCTTACCTGCTTGATTTACCTCTTTACCCCCATTTACTCAAATTTACCCTTCAACGGAATAAGATAGAAAATATAATCTAGTTCCAGATCTCGTTAAAATACATACGTGTACCAAATTTTCAGAATTTTTTTGCTCAAACTTAAAATCTCGACGTTTCATGACATTCTAAATCTAAATGAACAATAAATTTTTTTTTTTTAATTTTTTTGTCGTTACAAGACTTCTACTGGATGTGGAAGTAATTGCTTACTAAAGTGATTAAAGCAGATTACTGAATTTTTATTCGAGATAAAATGTTTTCGGTGAATGCTGTGAGACCATTTTTTGCCAGATTCTTATCCGACGGAAAACGAAACAGTAGTATATCGTTGTTTATTGTAATCTGATTTGCACTGGCACACAACATCGACGCCATCGAAGGGGCATTCTTTTAATTGACATTCATTAATTAAGGGAGTTTTCATAATGTTCACAGTATAAAGATACAGTAATAAATCAATATCTAATTTCAGTATTAGGAGGCTGAATCATTTATTTGTAGTATTTCTCACGATCTATTTTGTGAATTATTACTGTGTTAGGCACATTAAATATTTAAGTAATTCCATTTTTATTCGACTCCAGTACAAATTGAAATCCAATTAGTTGGCACTAATCCATACTCAACTTAATACTAAACAAATTATACGAAGAAATAAAATATTAATCTTGCAAAAGAGCGCTAAATCCACCCGTAGCCGTAGTAACTTTGTAAAGTCGTAGGACTCCTTTCGTGACGTCACACGCGGACTCGAGTGCAATGCGGTGGCCTGATAAAATCATTTACGTAGGCTACGGTATAGCACTCGGAGCTCATACAGGAGATCTCGGTATTTAGTTCGTTTTTTCCCCTCCTTCAAGATGGTGTTTGTCTCGGCAGGTGCCGATGATATACATCATCTTGGTTTGGTGGTCGAGGAGGACTATGTCAGGCTTGTTTGCCTGAATCTGCCTGACCGTCGGGACGAATAGTTCCAGTAGATACGGCTTTTCTCGTTCTCGATAACGGACTCGATCTCTCCGGGGACGTAAGGTGTTTGGTCTACTTGGTACGAGTGCCGTAGGCAGAAGTACAGCACTCGTAGGGCCGCGTTATGCCTATGGATGTAGGCCGAAGTCACATAAATCAGACATGCAGATAGTAAATGCATGAGCGACTCTGGCGCCTGACGGCAGGTCCTACAATTAACATCAGGGACCTCCACACCCATAATGCAACTGCGGTACAACGTGTTAATAACACCATCTTGGCAGGCCACAATGAATCCTTCTGTCTCCGACTTTAGCCCTGTTGACCGTAGAAAAGCAAAGGTCAGCTTTGTCGATAAACCCAGCGTCTCTATGTTGTTATAGAAAACACCGTGCGTGGGTTGATCGACGTGCTGCCTGACAAGGGCGGATCTAGAAATTTCAATAATTTTTTTCTCGTCTGTGGCGCATGGGACCCATACGAAATATGGGAAATAACATCTCGAGAAGCACTTCTCTAACGCCCCCTAAAAAATTTTGAAAAAGCAGTTTGCGAAAAAATTTTTCAAAATTCGATTACCCCCCCAGGAGACTCCTGGTTAAAATTGTTTTTTGTTAAATTGTAAATCACAAAACTTCAATTCGTTGTATCTCAGTTAGTAATAAAAATATTTTCATAAACTTCAAAACACATTGTTGTATTTTTATGAAAAGTAAGATGCATATGACAAAAAAATAATAATTTTAAACAGGAGTCCCTAGACCTGGGGGGTAATCGAATTTTGAAAAATTATTTCGCAAACTGCTTTTTCAAAATTTTTTAGGGATCGTTAGAGAAGTGCTTCTCGAGATGTTATTTCCCATATTTCGTATGGGTCCCATGCGCCACAGACGAGAAAAAAATTATTGAAATTTCTAGATCCGCGCTTGTGCCTGAATGGATTTCTCTGTTCGGCACCTTTGATTTGGGCTGTCAGACGATTTGGCGCAAGCTCAGTTACTGATTCTGGATCAGCACCTCGCCGATATCTTTGCCTGAAGTCGAATACGAGACCGAGATCATCTGCGGCCTTGCGTGCTGCCTTAAATAAAAATGCGCCAACTCCTACAGTTTCATGATCTCTCACGAACCGCAGGAGTGGGTCCGAGCTCCTGAGGATGTTGCATGTCACACCCAGCGCTACTCTGCCATGCGTGCACTCCAGACTCAAGAGTCCTCGCCCCCCCCCCCACTATGGCGTGGGAAGTATACTCGAGGAACGGACGGCCTAGGATTAATGCTCCTAGGAACATGTATCATCTTGCGGGTATCCCTATCCAATTGGCGCAACTCATTTGGATAGAAAATCGGAAACCATGTCTGTTTGCTGTCTCAACTAATTTATTGATGGCTTCTTATAAATTCTGTTCTATGTCTTCGATTTGCTTGGCTGAAAAGTATAATGCCAAGTCATCTACGTATATTAACCTTCCTATAGCGGGACTAACAAGCTCGTTAACTGCTATTGCAAATAATACAACACTCAAAGTTGACCCCTGCGGAATTCCATTTTCTAATAGTCGTTTTTCCGATAAGGTATTTTCTAGCCGTACTCTAAAAGTTCTGCTGTTCAAAAATGTTTTAATAAAACAAGGTAGGTTTCCACGAAGACCCCAGTTATAAAGAGTATTGAGGATGCCGAACCTCCAGACCAAGTCGTAAGCTTTTTCTAAGTCGAAGAACACCGCTACTGCGTGACTTCTTTTGGCAAAGTTGTTTTGTATAACGTTTTCCAAGTGAACCAAATGATCGATTGTTGATCTATGTTTACGAAAACCCATTTGCGATCCTGCTAATAGGTTATTCTTTTCTAGGTACCACATCAATCTATAACTAATCATTTTTTCTGATACTTTACACAAGCAACAAGTAAGCGAAATGGGCCGATAGCTACTTGGTAGCTTTGGATCTTTACCTTGTTTCAGTAGTGGTATCACAATTGCCTCTTTCCACTGGGGTAGGTAAATGCCTGTCCTCCATATTGTGTTGTATAAGGATGGAATCTAACCCTGGAGATGAATTGCCTGTTTCTTTAAGAGCATTTTCAAGTTCCATCATAGTAAAAAGTTCATTATAATACGACATACTAGTTTCGTTAAAATCTAGATTTCTTTCAACATTCAGTACGTATTGTAAAAATTCTTGATCATAATTAGAAGTACTACTCGTGCTACTGAAGTAGTCCGCAAACGCTTCAGCAAATTCATCAATATCTGATATAAGGTGACCATTGATTTCTAAAACTGGTGAAGGACTCGGAAATTTCTTACTTATTATGGCCCTAATTTTACTTCCAAATTAAAAAATTTTATTATTCAAATAGGCTTAGAATGTCATGAAACGTCGAGATTTTAAGATTGAGAGAAAAAAAATGTCTGCCTGTCTGTTGGTCTGTCGGTCTGTCTGTAACTTTTTTGTGCGCACGTTTACTCTGGAACCATTTAAGATATTGACTTGAAATTTGGTACACAAGATCTGGAACTAGATTATATTTTCATCTTGTTCCGTCGAAGGGTTGGGGTAAATTGTGTCTGTGAGTGAGGGTAAATTGGGGTAAATTTGGAGTAAATACATAAATCAAGCAGGTAAGAGTCCATAAAATTGGTATCTAGTATGTACAAGAGAATCTAAGGTCTCAAAAAAAATTTTGGCATTAGCAACCCCCATTACCACCCCCACCACATTATTAAAGGGGACGAAAACAATTGTGATTTAGTGTGTGTACAAGAACCAGAAACCTCAAAATATTTTTTTGTACTGGGTAATGTAAGAGTTCAGGTTGGGGAATTAGTTTAAAACAGTTGAATAAATAGACAAACATAAATATGAACGAGCAAACAAATAAATAACGAGGATGTGTATATAAATAAATAAATAAATATTACGTAGATTAAAATATCACAGACAGTATCACATTCTTTCTAAAGATATCACAGTCGTTGATTCTAATTCAAGATTATGTCCAGGTTCTATATTAGATCGTTGTTTCTGTTTATCAGCAGATTTCCTTGACTTCCCCTTTTGCCATCCCGGTTTCCGTTTTGTGGATTTCTATTGACTTTGTTTTGATCGAAGACTACTGTCAGTGTCCTCTGTCATATCCACTAGGGAGTTGTCTGCTTTTCTCTTCTCTCTATAGGAAGAATCAGAACTATACATGGTGACAGTTTATTTAGGCAATTTAGTCGACGGTTCCACAAAGGAAGCTGTATTTGTCGTATTTGGAATACTTAATTTCTTTAAAATATCACTCATTATATCTGTACTTTGGAATGAAAAGGGCGGTTGTCACAAAATCATATTTTTTAGAAACGGCCATTTTTGTAAGACATGTGGAGCAAGTATTGGACAACGGTCAATTTAAAGTTGAAATATATATTAAAACATTACATATATGAACTTCTGGCCTTTAATTATAGAAATATAAGGCTTTTCTTTATTAGAAACAGTTCTTACATAAAATTCACAAAACATGGACACTCGCCCTTTTCATTCCAAAGTACAGATATTATGTATTACTTGTTTGAGCTGAGGTAATATTTCCTTAATTATATTAGACTCTATTGACTTTGTTGATGTTAGTACCGACTGTGCGTATGAGAGTTCTGGGGAAGGGGTATTTATAACTACTTTTCTTTTCGCCTCTGTATAACTCAATTTTTCTAGGCCTTTTACTTTTTGTATATCTGTTTCCTGAATAAATATATGATAGTGACGATCTATTGCTGAATGAGGACCTTGACAATTAACACATTTGTAAGGTTCTTCACAAGGTTTACCTTCGTGAATAGCCTTACCACAAATACAACTTGGGTCATTCGAGCAGTTGTGTGCAGTTATGTCCAAAAAGATGACATCTAGAACAACGTAGTGGAGCTGGAAAATATGGTCGTACTTCCAACCTATACATAGCAGCATGAATGAATTTCGGCAATTTTGGAGTATTAAATGTAAGAATAAGATTAGGGGTATCCACTAATTTGTCATCTCTTCTTATTTGAATTCGTTTAACACTTATAACGCCTTTATCTAATAGATTTTCTTCGATTTCAACTAAAGAAAAATTTAGAATATCTCTACAATAAATTACTCCCTTGCTAATATTTAATGTATTATGTGGGATTACTTTCGCCGGTATGTCTGCAAATATTTGGATATTTAGTAATCGTTTGGATTGGGGATTTGATACTGTTTCCACGAGTAGGCCGTCTTTAATTTTTTTTTAACATTTTAACTTCGCCGATCAGACCATACATTGTTTTGTTTATTAAAAATGGGCTGACTCTTGAAAAATCAGTCCCATCTAATTTTTTTACGATCAGGAACCGAGGTAGGTCCGCCGTCTCCTGGATCATAGTTTTATTTGTGGTAGTTTTTTAGGGAGGCCACCATATTTAAAGAGACGGATGCTTTCTCCATTAATATTTTTTTAGAATCTGCCATTTGATTCCCACGAGCAGGGACGAAAAAAAGGGTCCGGCACGGCAGTGCGGCCTTACCGCTGTAAGACCGCAATTGACATCAGAGGAGGCCAGGTATCTGATGTACACTGTTCACGACTCACTTCTCATAGAGCCATTCAGCCATAGGCACGGTCCGGTTGACACCTTAGGTCGAGAAGACGTAAAAAAGTGCGTCAGGACAGACGAACTCGGAAATTTATTTTACAAAATGCTGAAAATTTATATTTGTGTGAAATTTCGTGTTTTGAAACTTTTACGTGTCGATTGTAATTTTTAAGAGAATCTGGGATCCGGCTGTTCGGGGGATGATTTTTTTTTGTTGATGTTTTGATGAGCAAAAAATGTCAAATTGCGTTTTTGGCAGTATGTGAACGAACCTGTGGGTTCTTAAGCTGGGCTAGACTGAGTTGAATTTGGGAAAAAGTTGTAATTATCGGAAAAAGCTGAAAATCGATATTTTTGCGATATTTTTGCGATATTTTTGCGAAATTCGGTGTGTTATGTCGACGGTCGACGGTTTTATGGGTCGATATGTGGCATGTTTCTAGAATATAAATAATGAAAAATGAATGTTTTGAAATTTTTTCGCTTATTTTCTCAATTTTTAAATACGGTTTGCGCATTTTTATTTTCTGTGTTTTGACCCTTTGTGAAATTGTGAATTTGCAAGTATATGAGAAGTATCGTGATACTAACAGTATGGACTACGATCGGATTGTATTTTTCTGAAATTATTGTAGAGTGTTTTTATTGGCAGAATATAAACTCAAAATGATTCGATTCGATTCGAACTAGTTTTGTCTTCGATTATGACACAATAATTGTTATTGGTAACATTACATTAAGAATTTATGTGAGTTGCGTTTCAGAGAATGTGGATCGAAAAGAGTCATGCGACGTCACAATTGAACCTTGCTGAAAATAAAAAATATAAAGTGTGTCTCGAACGCGATTTGTGTTAGTGATATAGAGAATGTAACAGTACGCGTAACCACAGACACAGAATGTTCCAGGGAACTATTGGAGTATTCTGTGATGTTGCTGGTAATAAAGTGTGTTTGTAAAATAACACATAAAATAATAATAATATTTCAGAACTTTTAGGAAGTCAATTTCATGGTACGGGGTTTTGCTTCCGTAGAAGCTTCCAGACTATTCGGACTGGCAAATAAACTACGCGAATTATTTCAAAATTTACGAAGCAAATTGCTTATGACGAAAGCTACAAAATTCTTCACCCGCAGTAAGCTAGCACCCGGTGTTTTTGGCGTGAGAGTGTACAATTCCTTGGAGATGCCTAGCAGAATCCCAGCTCCTCTTTCATTCTCTTTTAGTTTACGATAACCAAAGGAGTCTATCAAAACTTGAAAGTGGTAAAGTCACTTGCAACCTTCGTATTTGGACGTTAAGCCTCTCGTGCAATATGAGAATTCAAAATCACTAAATCGGACGTCTCGCTGGACATGTCTTGTAACATGCATTTTCCGTGAAATCGACTATAAACGTGTAGTATGCACGTCTGGTGATTCCGACTATAGATATTGGGCCGCTGACATCATCCTTCCATATAAGGTATTGCGGATGCATGAAGAAATCTGATTGGAAATCTTATTGGTGATTTTCTACACTGACTCTGTCTTTGCACCTTCACCGCGGGGGGCGATATTTATGGGGAACCATATTGATTGTGGGATCTCTGTCTCGGTCAAGATGACTAGAATTTGAACCTCGATCTTACTAAGTTGAGTAGTTAAAAAAAACTATGGTGAATTATAACAATTAGTTTAACTACTCTTCCATATAATAATATGTCCCATAAATATGGGCTTAATCTATAAAAAAATCTGATATAAGATTATGTTTGTTTTAAGAGAAGTAAATTATAGAAAATTACAGTATTAAATATACCAAAAATGGTATATTTGTGTTGGAATTTGGTATAAACCTGCTACCGAGATATTAAAGTGAATTGCAGTCCTGTATTTAGTGGACACTAAATACCTTCTGTTCCTCTAATAAGTAAACATTTTACTTTCTCTTTGTTTGCCTATAAATCAACAATTGGAGCATCAGTCTGCTTTTTGTTCGATTGCGTAGTGCGGTAATTCTACGTTCAAGATTCCTAAACTTGTGCAAGTTCTATCTTTGATTTGGCTGTTTTTTTCGTGTATTCGAATAGACAAACTTAATTTCGTGAGTGATACGAATTTACCTTTAAAACGTATCTTCATTTGTCTTTTGAAAGAAATTATGTAAATGATATTGTGTCTGTAAATATTACTTTTTGTACCTTTTATATTTTGTACCTAAGTCTACCGTGAATACATTTTATACTTTTGTTAAATATTACCTTTTGATGTTTAATTAAATGAATATTTAATTATTCATTCGTAACCCATGTGTTTTGGGACTCTTTATTCATTAGGTGAATGAATCATTATTTATTTATAATTGTTTTAACTTAGTACTTGCGGAATTGGCCAATCTCCATTCAATCTCTCATTTAAATCTCCCTTGATTACATTGTAATGTCTTATGCTGTTTTATATTTAGCACAGTTACATCTGTCTCTCTGTGTATACCTTTTATGTAACTTTTTGCTGTGCTTTTATCGTTTTTTATCGTTAGCACAATTTTTATTTAACCATCTCTCTTTAAGTTCTCATTGCTCTCCGACAGTCTAATTTTGTTAATAAATGTTGTTATTGTTAATAAGTTGTTTTTTATTTTAATCACTTTGAAGTAATAAATCTAGTTTGCATTAAAGTAAAAGATTATTATCTTTTGCTGTATTTTACCTTAAAATTTAGTTTGTTATGAAATAGTCGGGCAATACTATTTCTTTATCCTTTTAAAGATTTGTATTTAGTTAATTACTCACAAGAAAATAGCGAAGCTATAAAATGACAGTTTCGCTTAGAGTACAAACAATAGAACAGCGACGAGGCTAGAAGAAAGCGACGCGACAAGAGGCGCTAGTTCATAGTAATGAGATACAGTTTGCGATTTTCTGGACATCTCCCAAATAAAATCAGTATAGAAAATGTTGTTAGATAGTGACGATTAATTTATTTTTGATAAACCATCGGTACGCTTTCTTTTGACATCGCAGTGCCTGAGCATCAAAAATTATTCAGTATTCCAAAGTTTGTCTAAATTCCGATGATGGATGCGAGCCATTCCATATTGGCCTTCTATTAAATAAACAATTTATTATTTGCTCCTAAAACATACCGCATACGGATTATAGTTTATAACACACTTGTTATGCGTGTAAAAAAATCGGCGCCTTTGGCGGTGAGATGCGGCGTGTTTGATGATCAAAGGCGCCGACGTTTTTTGAGTGCCTGGTAAGACTGTTGTGAACTATACTAGACTACACGGTACACAATGGACTTTGCAAGTTCAAACCTATCTGAAAACCTCATAGTCTGGTAGATAGCGTTGGAAATCATACAATCATTTCAGGTAGTTTAATTTTTATCACAAATCATTCTTATTGGTAGTCATTTGATGATCTGAGCGTCAGTTGCTCTAGTAGCGGTGGACCTGGTTGTGAGAAAACGTCTATTATGTCGAGCAGAAAAAATCAAAAATGTATTCAAGTCGCTTAAAAATTTGTACAACAAATGTTTACATGATAATAATAATTTAAAAAAAGTCAGCTGCGTAGATAATGGGGGATTATACGTCAGCCGCTTATATAAACCTGTATAAAAAAATAATTGATGAAAAATCATTTCAGGTTCAATGAAACTTATACAGCTAACTCGTTATATTATTAAAATGATAAAAACAATTGTCAGCTATTCTTTCTGCTCGATAAAGTGTATTTGACTGATTTGAAAAAAATTGTAATTTTCATATTTTCAGAGCCTACTAAGCTCCTCTAAATAGATAGAAATTTCGAGATCGACTATTAGGCAATTTTTTATCGTAGCGTATTCGATTCGCAGTTGTTTCAAATACCTCTATACAAAATTTTAGCTCGATACCTCATATAGGGTATTTGTTATTCAATAGCCAAATTTAAAATTTCTCACATTTCGACTGGCCCTGTATAAAAGCCGGTTAGGTTCATTAAAAAGGTAAAGTAGTCATTTGACTTAAGTAAGATTAAATACTAAATGAGGAAGAAAAAATAAAATTTATTCTTTAAATACATAATGCTTCTACCTATTATTCGGTTGCTGTACGTAGGTGCCCTCACGAAAATTTTTCAAACAAATTGATTGGACGGAATAGCTTTTCTTTTTTCTTCCTTATTTAGTGACATTAACATCAGATACCAGCTGACGCTTGTTTCGATTGATTCCTTATCTAGACTATTGACTACACACAAAATCAAGCAACCTGAAATCACCATAAAAAATGTAATGCTACCTTCTGGACTATCAGCGATGGGGCGGCAATAATTTCGAATTTTATCTCGCCTGTTGACGCCCCTCTAGTCTCATCAGGTAACGCTGCGGCGACAACTTCTTTACTATATTTCGCTGCATAACAATATAGTGGAGTGGAATATAATTTCGATCTTTCAACCCGTTGGCACTTTCAGAGTAAAATGTAGTATATAGAGTATATTGCCAGATATGTGGCTTATACCCTGTAGATTAGGAATCCACTTGTCGTAAAAAAATAGTAATGAATATAAGAGCACAAATCAAAATTTTTTAAATAACCACACCACGTGATAGAGCCAATCATGAAGCATATCTTATTCAAAAATCATTAAATTCTCTGTAGAATTTCTATTTTTAAAATAAATAAAGAAACGAACTTTTACATAGGCTTATATGGAACTAAAAAACAAAAATCCTCATTTTCTCCGTTCGCTACAGCTGAAAATTAATTATTTTTCGAACAGTTTTTCTTTCCCACGACGATATCTCCCAAACTATTATATTTATAAAAAAAATTCTTTATAAAATGTTTGTTATATTTTTGAGAACACAATGGTTCTTAAATCAGATTTTTTGAGTATCTAATAACCAAGATATTTAATAATGTGTAGCGTGATGTCAATATTCGAAACTTATCGGCGGATTGAAATTGTTTACGGCTTCGAGCCCCCACTCATTGCTATTCTGTTTCAACAACCCCCTCTAACTCCGGGAGCACCCAAGTTCGATTTGGGTGAATGAATACCTACACAGGACTGTGAACTTTTCAGTTAATTTATTTTACTTTTTCATCTATAAGTAAATTGACGTGTACAAATCCTATTTTCAGATTACGACGAAATGGACTTTCTGAAATTTTTGACGAGATCTGGGAGGTTTAAGGTAAAACGTTGAATATTATTGCAATCGGTGCACCAGGGCGGCTCCAGGGAGAGCCTAAAAACAATTATCGAATCTAAAAATATTTCAAATAACAATTGTTTAGTATGAGAAGTATCACATAAAATCGTATCTTAGTGCACTCGGAAAGGAATTTATAGTCGTATGTGATGAGGAAGTACTGTCGAGGTGAATCTAACCGAACCTGATTTGTACTTATTTTGTACCAATTATTAATTTATATAATATTGTGTTTAATAGCATAAATGTATACATATTTCAATTGATTTTCAAATTTTATTAATTTTAAAATACAATGTTGGCAGATAACAGAATCCATATCGAAATAAAAAAGTTATGAAAAATGAAAGATAATCTAACAAAATTTAAATCTCAATTAGAAATATACACTATACACTTTCTTCATCTAATTTAAACATATTTTTATTCATATAGTTGACTACACAATTCTTATGCGTGTAAAGAATGTTGGCGTCTTTGATCTTTACCGCACCGCCAGAGAAACAGACATTTTTTACACATATAGGAATTGTGTAGTCAACTTTAAGTAGTTTTTTATTTCTTCTGAACGAGGAGTTCTTACAGAACTTTTTCCCCATGCAGGAGCATAGATAGATGCATGGCATGTTCTTTTTTTTACAAGAACAAACCTTACTGCCTCATTCTAAAAGAAAAGAATTTTTAAAACATCAAATATCTAACGACTCGTATAATTTCGTAATACTGAATTAAGTGTGCGAGTAGCATTCTTTTAAGTACCTATATGTATAGTTTCTTTTCCTTCCCTCTGTCAGTAAATATATTTTTAAGTAGTCTACTGATCTGTCTTTTGGACTTACATCCGTCCAACCCTAAATACCTCTCATACTTCTCATACCATACCCTTTTTGCTTTAAAAAACCTTTCTCAAGAATTTTACATATTTTGGTAAATACCAGATCTCTTCTGATTTTACGTTTTCCACTTTTATTTTTATTGTTAGATAGCATTTTATATTGCGACTTAAGAAACATGAAACATGATATTTAGTTTCCATAGCTATTAAATCGTTAGCACCAATTCATTCGAAAATTATGGGATTTTATTGAGCTGTTATTAGTCTTATTTTTCTTTTTGTATTCGTGATTATTATTTGAGAGACCTTATTTATTGTTGATGCCTTTTCACAAAAAATACATTTCTCTATAAAAAAAAATTGTTTTACACAATGGCACACCTGAAGAAGTTGATGGACAGGCACTGGATCCATGAGCACTGTTTTCAATTTCTTTCTCTTTTACTATTTTTTTTTCCTTAAATGTTCTTTAAATGTTCTTATATTTCTTTTGCTAGTAAAACTAGAATAGCAATTTCGGTGCCAAACTAAACCGTCAAAACTGTTTGTTTTTCGAAATGATATAGTTCTAGAATATAGATCATCTTCTCTTTGGTTGCTTATTATTTTTTTTTTTTTTTGGAATTTTAAACAATCAATAAATGTTGCAAATGATTTCTCAGAACCTCTTTGATTACAGGGGCTGGTTTCCTACAAAATTTCTTACTGCAATAAACTTTATTTTTGTCTCTACCTCACTTTTAGAACTTGTGAGGTCAGTAGCACTTTCCATTTTAATTTCTCCTGAGCAGCACATACATCATAAGGTAGAAAATTTTACTGAAAAAATACATACCAGCTGAAAATATCTTGCAAACAGTAAACTAAGGAATTTCTTATAACGTGTTAATCTATTACATACAAATTTTATGTAGGTCAATATAACACTGAATTAATATAATCAACAAATACTTATATTTATTTCATATTAATCATTTTCAAGACAAAATATTTAAAAATATCACAAGAGTTACAATGCGCGTGTCTATTTAAAGTTAGGCCTTTGCGGGAAGCAGCGCGGGTTGTTGAAACAGCTTTAAAGTAGTGGGACAGCGAATATCTCCAACAAACGTGACCCCGCCGATATGCTTGGAAAATAGACATCACACTACATATTATAGACTGGCGGTACATGACCAGTCAGGTGCAACTTTTTTAAAATGCATGCCAATCATATACCGTGCGTGTAATTTTCCATTAGGTATGTACATCCACGTAGTGCGATAGATATGACAACATAGCTGCCGTAAATTCCTCCGTCGAGCGGAGCATTCTAGTCTGTTATTTCATTTCAGCCAGCTGGCACGCGCGATGTTGTAATTTTACTCCCTATGCCTAGCGTTCGGCTACACGCACTGTATATGAATGAAATTATCATGAATATGCCAGAAACGCAAATTTTAGGCAGTCGTCGTGTGCAGAAAGGTGTGCAAATCGATTTTTTTTTTTTTAAATGGATGCCAATAGTGCCAAACGAAAAGCCGTGAAAATGAATCCAGCGGAAATTCATTGGCATGCAGTTTCCGCGCGCAAAACAACTTTTGATGCGCACATTAAATCGTAAAATTTTTGGTGTTCTTGATTTTGGATGATTTTGGATTTTTTTTCAAGGCTTTTCGTTTGGCACTATTGGCATCCATTTTAAAATAAAAAACACAAAAAAAAACAAAAAAACCGATTTGCACACCCTTCTGCACGCGACGACAGTCTAAAATTTGCGTTTCTGGCATATTCATGGTAATTTCATTCATATACAACGTGATATATCAAGAAATGCGGAAAATAAAATGGTGTGCTAGTCTTCAATGTGGGAAAGCCCCTGCAAAATTTTAGAGGATTCTGAGGTAATTTAGTATATTAAATTATTAGTCAATTTGCGAAGATACACTACTGATCTCGCTACTGATGTTGCGTAAGTCCTGACCTAATTCTGAAGAGGTCGACGAACTTATGGTGAAAGAACGTATTCGAGTTGTTTACATTTCCTTAATTGGCATAAAAAGTGAAGCCGGCCGGCGAGATAAAAAAAGAGGTCTACACGCAATCCAGCGGCAGGTAGTCAACATTGTTGGTACGCTTTGAAGATAATTGGAATTCCAGCGGACCAATTCACTTTTACGAATGAGTTCAAAGCATGCCGACAAGGCTGGCTCCGTGCCGCTGGATCGTGTGTAGACCCCTAGAGAGCCGCGATTTTTGCTTCCGGTCGAACAATAGTTACACGGCCGCGTCATTGACCGGTTTAACTAAATATCTCGTATATCTGCTGTCAATGAAATCAATGTCTTCGATTTATTTCGGTATTTTTGTAGTGTGATTTGATTAAAATCAAAAAGTAACTTCTATCTTATCCAGCTTTGCCGTCAGTAGTGTCAATCTGATCTATCTGATAAAGTGATATGGTTGTATCGCGTTACGTTAGATTAGTTGAAGTCATTGGCGGCGCATTCCTACAAAAAAATAAGGGTCATTTTTTAAAAATTTTTCATTTTTTTTACTCCTTTCGGTGGGGACAACCTACTGTTAAATTTTCCGCATGTCCTGGTAGATCACGTTGTATATGATTGGCATACATTTTAAAAACATTGCACCTGACTGGTCATGTACCGCCAGTCTATTATTAAATATCTCGGTTATTAGATCCTCAAAAAATCTTATTTAAGAACCTTAGTAATCTGAAAAATATAGCGAATATTTTATAAAGATTATTTTTTTTATTTTGATTATTTCACTCATTAACGCTGTAGCCAATGAGGGCCCGTTTTTTCACAAAATTGCACCAATCAAACGTCATTATTAGTGATAATTCAAGCTAGATCGGCTTTTGGCAGTACCAACATGCAAAATTTATCGCTCTAATTTTTTAGGTCGCTGCAGCGGCAAATATTGCGAAAATTTTTTGACGTTTTGTGTCGTGAAATGTATTCAGCAAATAGGACAAATCGTGCTTTTAAATGTTATCTATAAATATCTTCTCTAGCTTATTACTAATTGTTAACGTAAATTGTAGTATTGTAGGTATTAATAACCTAAAAAGCCAATGCTGTGTAGAACTTATATAGGTTCGGGACAAGTTATACACAGCTTTCAATGGCTTAATACCTAACGTAATTACAAAATAATTTTCACGAATAAAATTAAATATAAATATCTACGAAGCAGACAAATCAGTCATTTCAAGATAAATACACAAATGTAGGTACTTATGGTAGGTACGTATGGTAATTCATCAATCATCACAAAGCAGCTAACACTTATTTGGAAAATCAAAACTCTGCAGTATCACTATATACATTATAATTCGTTGTACTTAAAGTCTGTCTACTTAAACAAGTAAACTTTAGCTTAACTATTAAACTTCTCAAATTAGAAACAAGGATTAAATACCTAAATATATATTAATAAACACTTTAATATAATAATTCAATTCACTGTTTAGGCCAGTTAAGTTAAGCTAGCGTTACTAGATGGCGGTATCATACCATCTGAGCCGCAGCCTTAGAACGTAAAAGCGATAGATTGGTAATATGCAATTTGTGTGATTATACCCGTAATGTGATTGGTCGAAGCGTGCTTTGTTGTGATGACTAGTCTTATAAGTTACAGTAACGTATATTGTTTTTCTTGATTGTCATAATTTAAACCTACTTTGTTTTTATTAGATGAGTCGCTTTGGAAATGCATTTTTATGTGACGTAAATGATGAAATTGAAGATAAAGGTGAATAATCTCTAAAAAGTAGCAAGGAAACGTCTGAAGGCAATTAATTACTGAACATAATATAGAAGATGTACTTAATGAATTATTTATTCGTGAAATATTCTCCACAAATACCACTCGTGCTTCTAAATTTTATCTATACATTTTTTCTCAAGCTAAGTTGCCATAAGGTTAATATAACTCGTGCAAATTGACAGTTTATTATCGTATGTAATACCACTAGTGCTTGAAATTTTATCGGTAAAATTTTTTCGAAAGCGTTGTTGCCTGGTAATATAAAGAGTGCAAATTGACAGTTTATTATCTGATTAAATCCCGACCGCTTTAGCGGGAGGGATTTAATCTTTGATAAATATAATAGTTTGGGAGATATCGTCGTGGGAAAGAAAAAGTGTTCGAAAAATAATTAATTTTCTGCTGTAGTCGAACGGAGAAAATGAGGATTTTTGTTTTTTACTGCCATATAAGCCAACGTAAAAGATCATTTATTTATTTTAAAAATAGAAATTCTACGGAGAATTTAATGATTTTTGGATAAAATATGCCTCATGATTGGCTCTATCACATGGTATGATTAGTTAGAAAATTTTGATTTGTGACCTTATATTCATTACGACTTTTTTACGACAAGTGGATTCCTAATCTACAGGATATCAGCTACATATTTGGCAAGGTCATACATTTTTCTCTAAAAGTGCCAACGGGAACAAAAACTAAGCGACTTTTGTCAACGCGAGCACTCCACTAATACATAATATAATTTTATAACTTCGCGTCGCTTTACCTCTAGCCTCGTCGCTGCACTATTACCCTTATCCTATAATAGAATTCGTCCGAATGGAGTGCGGTT
Organism: Rutpela maculata; assembly: GCA_936432065.2. Classification (NCBI taxonomy): domain Eukaryota; kingdom Metazoa; phylum Arthropoda; class Insecta; order Coleoptera; family Cerambycidae; genus Rutpela; species Rutpela maculata. Next base: position 45,685,379 of record OW386289.2, read on the forward strand.
TATATGACGCTACTGCGATGAAAAGCAACAGAAAAATGCTAATCGGCGGCCGTAGCAGTGTCCTCGCGATTCCCACAAGACGACTGGTAATTTTACGTGATATTACCCTGTTTGTTGAAACGATTTTTAATTTTCTAGCTATAAGTTTATCGTATTCCACTGTATTGTCTAGTATTAAAATTACTCCGAGCTGTGCATTTTTTACAGTATTCGAATACGTGTAGCTTTTGTACTTTTCTATCCGCAACTTAATAAAAGTTTTAAAATTTTTAAAACTTTTCTTTATTTCTATCCCTAGTATATTTTTCAAAGTTTGTAAATTTCATGTCAGACTTGAAAGTTAGTCAAGTTCATTTTCAATGCCTTAACGAATATTGCTAAATTGCAACTTGTGGAATTTTTTTTATTCAGCGTACATTCTCCACCTATAGCCTTCTACTTCTGTATCCCCTCTTGTGCTCTTTTAATACGCACGCATAATCAACACATTCATGTCATTGGTCCATTTAGTGCACTGGTTGTTTTGGCGAGGAGCAGCGGAAGACCGAGCTGTGGTCCTCGAACTATATCCCGCCTGTGTATTGCATTAGCGGTAGCCACGAGTGGTGTGACACCACTCCTTCCCTGATGGCCTGAGGTGGGTCCACCGCTATCCACTGGCATGGGTAGCATATTTGACACATCAAGCCCAGTGCCAGAACCTGTTGCGTGGTCTTGTGTGGATCCATCGCCAACGAATCTATTTCTTAACCTTCTACTCATACGTTCCTCTCTGGTATAACCACTTATGAATGTCAAATGAAGGAAAAACTGTCACTCATGCCCGTTATTATTCTTATTTTTTTTTCACGGATATTCTCCGGTGTGTCAGCAAGAATCGGTCGAGTGGACGACATTGATGCTATCAGTGCCTATGATTCCAAAAACGATCTCACGATGTGTGCCGCGTGGAAAGTAACAGACTTCTGTATAAATCGGTATGAGTTCCATGGTATTCCAATTTCATAGAGAGATTCTTTCAATTTTTTGGGTAATAGTCCCATAGATGATAGAATGATTGGAACGATCTTAACGATGTGCATGCCGCACCCAGCTGTCCAATCTCCATCTTCAGGTCTCTATTTGTCAGCCTTTTAGCTTCTTTGAGTTCAAAGTCATTGCTGCTATGTATAAATACATCAGTGAATGTTGCAGTTTTATGTATGTTATCAACAATTATAATATCAGTTCTATTGTTATTATTGCCCTGTCCCCAGTATAATTTGGCATATTCACCGACGGCGGTTTATAGGAATATTATGGACTTTCATTTTCAGGTGGGATCTTCAGCAACCTGAGTATGTCAGTATGTCCAAATACACTATCGCCTGTCAAGATACTTATTCTTATTTTTATTATCTCTATTATTATTATTATTATTATTATTATTATTATTATTATTATTATTATTATTATTATTATTAGCCTATTTTTTATATTATTATAATTTTTAGCTAACTTCTACGAAAATAAAACGAAAAAGACCTCTTACATTTATATCGGAATTAGCCATCAACGCTTCTGAATCTGGTTACGTAAAATGTATTGCAAGAAATATAGAAGGTTCCACTGAAAGTATTGAAAGCTTCTTGGTAACAGGTATTTATTTTGTTCTAATTATTAAATATCCTAAATAAATGTTGATTATTTATCACGACACTTAGTTAAGGTGTAAGAAGTTATACGAAGTGAATATTTACATTACAAACAAAAAATAAATGAAAATATAAATTAAATGGTCTAAGCCGTTACTTTGTGGTAATTAATCACAATGAAACAGATGAAAATACTTTTCTTTGTTTTTTATCACTAATTTATTATAACTTAACGTTACTGTAGTTTCGGCAATTTAGCCTGTCATTTTCAAATGGTTAATTTACAAATACTGAATGATACATTAAGGGTTTTACAATAATTTAAACTTTCCAAGTAACACCTTGAGTCAGAATTACGTAATGTAGCCCTCATTTTGGTTCCGTTTTCCCATTTAACCTAACCTAATTGACATAAAATTTACGTAAAATATAAGTAAATGGGGAATGAGACGACGCACAGTGGAAAAAAAACTTTTTTGGACAAAAATCTGCTAGATAATAATCTGCATTTTAAGCCCAGGATTGTCAAAATTGATCAAGATTTGACTTGTAGAAATAGAAAAAAGTGATTACTCTCATATTTGATACATTTTTTGAGGTTAGGAAATCGTGGTTTGCAATTTAGAGAGTATACGCTGAAAGGGTAGCTAATAACCTATATATCCTTAATATTGCTATATCAAAATATCATATATAGTCCTTGGTATTGCTATATTAAAATATCATATTTGATTGTAATGGTTTATTTTGTATTATATTTTAAAATTTTAACTTTTTGTGTATCTTGTTAATAATATAAATTTTTTGTTATATTTTTTGTTTCTTCAATTTTCTTAGCTACGCCGCTAGACCTCTAGTGTGGGCGCTCGCACATATCTTCTACTAGTGTAAGCGAGTCGCCACAACCTACATTGTCAAAATTGATCAAGATTTGACTTGCAGAAATAGAAAAAAGTGATTACTCTCATATTTGATACATTTTTTGAGGTTAGGAAATCGGGGTTTGCAATTTAGAGAGTATACGCTGAAAGGGTAGCTAATAATCTGCATTTTAAGCCCAGGGATGTCAAAATTGATCAAGCTTTGACTTTTATAAATAGAAAATATAAGACTTGCAGAAATAGAAAAAAGTGATTACTCTCATATCTGATACATTTTTTGAGGTTAGGAAATCGGAGTTTGCAACTTAGGCAGTATACGCTGAAAGGGTAGCTAATAACCTGCATTTTAAGCCCAGGATTGTCAAAATTGATGAAGATTTAATTTGTAGAAATAGAAAAAAGTGATTACTCTCATATTTGATATATTTTTTGAGGTTAGGAAATCGGGATTCACAATTTAGGCAGTATACGCTGAAAAGCTAGCTAACGACCTGCATTTTAAGCAGAGGATTGTCAAAATTGATCAAGATTTGACTTGTAGAAATAGAAAAAAGTGATTACTCTCATATTTGATACATTTTTGAGGTTAGGAAATCGGGGTTTGCAAATTAGGCAGTATACTCTGAAAGTGTAGCCAATAGCCTACATTTTAAACCAAGGTAGATCAAAATTGATTAAGATTTGACTTGTAGGCAGATTTTTGTCAAAAAAGGCTTATTTTTTCCACAATGCGACGTCATGAATACCTCTTAAATAAGGCTGCTCAGTTATAATGACCTATTGGTTATAGAACATATTTCCCTGAACAGGTAATTTAAACGTAAAAACTTTGTTTAATTGTGGTCGTTAATAATCTACCAAACCAGTTATCTTCTTTCAACTGCAGTCTTTTTTTTCTCAAAAATAACTAATAAGGTTTTATATACAACAATAATGATTTACTTATAAGTCACGAGGCATAAGCAGCAAAGATATAACAAGAAACCATCCGACACCTCCATTATAATGATAGAGTAGGAGTACATTATATAATGTCATATGTAGTTGTGAAATAATGTGTCCGCTTCCCCTATGTGTGTGTTTGTTACTGCCAATCAATTTTCATTGTAAATATATCCATTCTACCTCGGAGTATTAAAGGGGCCTCAAGTCTTTTACGTTTTTAAAGAAACATTTTTTTTTTTTAGCTTAAATGTATTATAAAAATATTTGTAAAAGCCTATACAATTGCCCTGCAGGACTTTCCTGGAGCATAAAATATGATAACATTGTACTCTCTATCTGTTAAATAACCTTATATTAATGATTTTTTTTTTCAATTAATTACTCATCAAAAATTCATTGTAAAATTGCCTCTTACAGCTAGTTGAAAAATATGGCGAACATAGTGCCACGCGACTTCGAAGTATTCTCTTCCAATATTTTACACCTCTTTAATGTTTTTCCTTAAGATGAAGTGTTAAAACTCATATTATTTACTTTAAAGTTAATTAATTTTGTAGTCTTCAAAATTGTAAAGCCTTTAAAGTTCATGCAGAACTAAATTGGTCATATTTCCCAGATTAGGTTAGAGAAGACAGTAAATTGAGCGTCTCGTGCCGTCTGTTTCTAACCTCAAACTTCTTTGACTGCAATTTGTTGTTTTGTGGGTTTGTTGTATTTTATCAATAAAAATGGATGTGTTTTGTTTTAAATGTGAGAAAGTATATATTCTCCAGCCAGTCAGCGTTAAATCTGCAAAACAGAATTTTGCATAAATAAACAAATCCGACGTAATTATATCAAATATACGGTGCCCAAAAGATACCTGTGCTTAGAGTGCCAATTTTATTTTAACTTTAATAACGACTTGGGTTTGCATTTGCTAGAAAACATGATCACATCACGGATTCGATGAATTTGGAATTAAAAAATATTTCAGATAAAATAATTAATGTTTTGTTAGTTGGTTAGTTTAATACTTTATTTTTTATTTGAATAAATGTATTAACAGAAAGCACATCATATGAAACATGTTTTTTAATTCCATATTACTACTTCAACTGGGATCAACTTAAATTTGTTCATAGGTATAGGTTTAAACCTCCTAGGTGGGCCGTAAACCATTTTTACAACTTCTCTTCAGTGAGTACATTCAGGAACACTGAATACACTCCAAATAAAGTCGCTCAGTTATACTACTAACACTACTGAACTTTGCTTTTCATTCTGCAAAGTAAGCACGGAAATCTAGAGAAAAAATAGTTATATTATACTAAACTCTCTGAAAGATTAACATCTGTTTTACCTAATATAATGTAGTCTTTACTTCGAATGCAAACGTCGGTAATAGAAAATTTGAAATATAATTACAAATTAGTGCACCGCATATTCGATATTATTATGTCCTATTTGCTTATGCACTTTTAATTTGTGCCGACTAAAGGTTGACTTCTCGCATTTAAAACAAAACACCTCCATTTTTATTTTTAAAAGCACGAAAACAGAAAACCCAAACAACAACAAAATAAATTGCTGCTAATAATAAGGCTACAAATTAGGACACTATCCCACTAATAAGCCTGCGTAATAAATTTTTAGAATGTGACACATATTTTAATGATACTTTCTGTGATATTATTGTTGTGACGGAACATTGGTTAAATAACAATGAAGTAGGTATGTACATTTTTAACAATTATCGTTTGGTTAATAAATACTGCCGGGAAATTTGTAAAGGCGGCGGCGTTTCAATATATGCAAAGTACAACATTGTTAGTCAGCCAATTGATATAAAAAATTGTATTCCACTTGACAAGCACTGTGAATTTACATGTGTAAATTTTAAGTTAAATAAAATGCATTGTACATTAATAGGAATATATAGATCACCTAGTGGTGACTTGAAAATTTTTATAGATAAACTTAATGACCTTTTAAGATCATTATTTAACAAAGACACATTTATTATTATCGCTGGAGACTTTAACATCGATTTCAATACAATTAACAACTCATTTAAATTAATTGTAGATTTATTAGATAGTTATGGCATAAAGGGGCATGTGATGGAGCCAAAGAGGGTCACTTCCACCTCTAGTACTCGCGTCGATAATATATTTAGTAACCTCCCTATTAATTGCATTAATTGTGAAGTAATAAAAAGCGTGATATCAGATCATTACAGTCAAAGACTAAGTATAAAAAATCATAAATTAGACAAAAATCAGTCCGCAAAAATGAATAAGAGATTTTTCAACGAAGACAACTTAAATACATTTAAATTTTACTTAAATAAGGAAACCTGGGCGGAGATATACAACGAAGTAGATGTAAACAAAATGAGTGAAAACTTCCTAAATACGTTAAGATACTACCTTGATGTTGCTTTTCCAATCAAAACTGTGTCCCGTCAGGAAAAACACAAACAAACTTCCAATCCGGAAATCAAATACCTGTCAGAAAATCTGCGTGACCTGAAGCTGCTCTACAAAAACACAAACCATTATCATATATTATAAATATTTGTTTTATGCGTGGTATTTTCCCTGACGTATTAAAAGTGGCCAAAGTAATACCGGTCTTTAAAAAGGGATCTAAAACACAGATAAACAATTATAGGCCCATCTCCCTTTTACCGGCAGTGTCGAAAATATTTGAAAAACTAATTTACAATAGACTATTTTCATATATCAAAAAATTCAACATACTAACTAGTCATCAGTATGGATTTCTGCCAAAAAGTTCAACTGAACTCGCTATATACAAGGCCCTCTGTTTCATTTCCGAATGCATTGACAGAAAAGAGAAAGTGGCTGGAATATTTTTTGATTTCTCTCGCGCCTTCGAGTCAATTAACCACGAGTTATTACTTTACAAATTAGAGAATTACGGGATAAGAGGAAAATGCCTTGACATTTTCCATTCTTACTTAAGCAATAGAACTCAACAGATATCACTAAAAACTGTATTTAATGACCGTGTAGGCAACAAGACCGAGACAAATACTTTATCAGATAAAGTAATAATATCGCAAGGGGTGCCCCAAGGCTCTATTCTGGGCCCCTTGTTGTTCTTATTATATGTTAATGATATGCCATCTTTTATCAATCTTATCTCCTTTTACCAGTTTGCAGATGACAGCATGGCTGTACTAAACAGTGGTACTATAAAAGATCTCTCGAGTAAATGTAACAATGCCATTCACAAAATGAAGGACTGGTCATCAAATAACACCGTTCACTTAAATCAAGATAAAACCACCTTAATGATTTTCAGCAAAATTTTTAATAACACCGAATCCATTTATGTCAGTCTAGATGCCAAATCTTTACAAAATTCCAAATCAACAAAATTTCTAGGATTAACAATTCAAAACACCATGTCCTGGCAGGTCCATATTGATGGCTTGGTGGCTAAATTAAATAGCGCAACCCATGTCTGCCGATTTATAAAACAACAGGTGTCACTGGAATCTTTAAAAGTATATTACTTTGCCCGTATACAATCTCACTTGCACTATGGCCTTGTGTTCTGGGGTGCGGATTCACACAGCCACAGATTATTTTCAGCTCAAAAAAAATATATCCGATGTATGTTAGGATTACCTAATCGTACATCATGCAAACCACATTTTATTGCTTTAGGCATATTATCCCTCCCTTCTTTGTATATCTACCGTCTAGTAAACTTTGTTAAATTAAACATGCATTTCTTTGTAAAAAATAATGATATTAGTAATAGAACTACTAGAGGTGGCAGTGACTTAAGGATACCCCCACATTCCACAAGTAATTACCAAAAAAATGTACACTATAGAGCTATTAAAGCCTATAACAGCCCTCCTCACGAACTTAAAACTATTTCAAGCGACAATACATTTAAAAACAAAACCAAACAATTTTTTATAAGTAAATGTTTTTACTCATTCAATGAGTATATTTACCGACTAGACTAGAATATGTAATACTGGATATGTAATACTGGATATTTTGAAATTTTATATTCCAACTTCATGTAAATGTTAGATTATATATTTTGACGATACCAATGTTCTGTATGTTACGAATTTATGGTAATAAAGATTTATTATTATTATTATTATTATTATTAATAAAGTACAGTTGACACTGGAAACATAAAACAATCATTATAGTCCTTTCAAGTAATTTAGACAATGAAAACGTAATTTTTCCTTCTATTTCTAAGGAAAAATAACTTTCAGGACATTTTATGAAGTCATATTTGCCTTTAGGTTAAAGATACATGCTAGGTTAATGGGGAAGTAAAATTATGGCAAATTTAACCTAAAATTGGAACTAGTTGTGACCATGAGGTTAAAGTTTTAACCTAAATCTGACTACAAGGACAAGATAAAACTCAGGTTATACTTTCGTAAAAAATTAGTAAAATTTCCCTGTTTTTATCCAGACAAAAGACAGCGACTCCAAAGTTAATAATTTAGTATAAAATTATGTAATATTTTCCTACACATAGACCTTAATATGTACTTTATCTTTAGAGTTAATTTTAAGGAACAGCAAATAAGACACATTCTAAGATACATAAAACAGCAAATATTTCTTGCAAATTACACTAAAGCCAATGTGACTTTATCAGGCATTTCTTAAGAAAATATTACCTAAATATTGCTTACTAAATTACTATTCCATATGCCTTCAAAGTTGAAAGCAATGATTGAAATTACGTTATATCAACTATCTTATGTTATTGTGGCTTTAAACTGGTAAAATAAACTAATTGTGCTGCTTGGGGAATCCCCTGGGCAGTCAATACAATAATACCGCTATTTTCCAAGAAATACGCCCCCAAAACCGACCCTCCATCATCGTATTCTTTTAAATTCTCTCACTTTTTGACCTCATCAACCGGAGAGAGGACAATATAAAATTCTTGATAATTCAAGGAAAATCAGATGGCAAGAGGAAAAGAGCACGCTCCCTAAAATGTTTAGCTAATGTCACCAAAGAGCCGATGGAAGAGAGCTTTAATGGGGCTGTGCGCCTAACAAGTTACTTGTTAGGCGCACAGCCCCATTAAAGCGACAGATGGCGTAATGCCGCCGGACGTGCTGTACAGTAAGCAAAGGCCAACTAGAATAATTTTCATGTATCACGAAACGCCTGACAAGATGTGAATAAGAAGAAAAATAAGACAATGTGAAATATTCGTGGTTTTAACTTTTTAAGCTTTAACACTCGTTTCATTATCAGAGAATCCTGAAATCATTTTGTATCGATTTCATGTAAATCTGTAATTATCAAAGCCATATTGAATTTGCAATTTTCAATTCTTAACTTTTGACATTCGTTATCAGCTACTCAGATAATGCATAACCACCAATTTTAATGTTCCAAGGAAATTGTATTTTATCACAAAATTAAATTTAATATAATTAAATTATGACTGGCGACTTAGCCAAATTCTCTATTAATATAATCTTGTTTCCAATTTTTGCTCACCTTATACTATACGTAGCTTGATGACATTAATATTTGACTACCACCGAATGATACCTTGCAATTTGAGAATGAGTTAATAGAAATCGCTTAAGGCGAATTTAGATTATGCACTTTAAATGTACACTGCGGATGATTCATCGTTAGTGATAGTGAATGGTGAAAGACTTTCAATTTACACTTGTATAACTTTCAGTTCATTTCAAAATGGCGACAAGTGAATTAGTGTGTGCATTTATTCTGTAGATAACTGTTACCATTGCAGAGGAAGTCAGAAAGATAGTCGAAGAAAAGAAAAATCGCCGCCCACTTCGTTGGTCGGTAAGGTCAAGGACTCAGCGAAGAAATTTATTTGGAGCATTTATTCAATTATTAGTTGAATTAGCAGAACAAGATTCTGATACGTATCAAATACATTTAAGAATGAGTGAAGCTTAATTTTCTGATATTTAAACACCAAAACATCATCAAACAACTGTTCACTGTTCGCCAAATCAAGTTTACACTTTTCAAAACAGATTAATTCATCCAACTGTTTCATCGAAAGCAGGAATCGGCTCTACTTCGTTCACTGCTCACTGTCACATTCATCCTGGATGAAATGCCAGTGAACGTACAATTTACACTATTCAATAGTGATGAATCATCCGCAGTATACATTTAAAGTGCATAATCTAAATTCGCCTTTAAGCCAATCCTGAGTAAGGATTGAACATATGAAAAAAAACATACACACGGATCCTTTTTTAAATTTTATGAAGTCGGTTAAAAAGAGAAGAATATTTTATATTCGTATACGGTCCTTTGAACTGCTAATGTATTTAAGCTAAATAATCAGTATTTTCTATTGTTATATTAATTTTTCGTTCGCTTCTTCGGTGTGAAATATTTATTGTTTTTCAGATGTCAGAGACGGTTTTGACATATTTGGTATGGACAATACAACAGCATTTGAATTTGATTGGAAGGGGCAGGCAGAGGACGTAATAGCCTGGAATTATCCAATTTCATTCACATGTGGTGCTTCAATATATAACTATTCTGATATGCGTTGGGAGTTTAACGATACAATTCTATCACCAAATAGTATGTATATTTATTTTTATTGAATTGTACTAATTTTAGGAAGGAATAGATCTAAGTGTGATGAAAAATGATTTTAGAAAATACTAATATAACGAAAAATTGTACTAAGTATTCATGCCAGCTAAAACTAGAAGTCCCATATGTATATGCAAATGTTGACAGTGGTTCCTATGCGTGCCGAGTTATTCAAACTGACGGAAAACATCTATATAAGCGCATAAATTTGCGTATTAAAAGTAAGTACTATAAAAATATTAACTTCTTAGTACTACACATATATGATACTTTACGATTAGTACACGCAAGTAGCACTTTTTAGAGGAAATAATTTATATAGTTTTTATATGTCCTCAACGTCTCTTATTTTGCTAAAAACCATCCTCTGCTAGAACATTGTGCCGGTTTTTTTCAATTTTCTCGTAAGCCGTTGTTCAAACGTAAAAGATGTATAGAACCGAAAATTTTGGCGATTAAATTCTACACAAAAATTGTTATATAAACATTTTTGCTAATCCCCACTGAATTCACGCAAATAACATTCAAATTTAGGGGTAGTTTTTAGCAGGATGTTAAAATATGTAAAGTGTAGTTTTAATTGCACAATTCTATAGGTTATAATATGCCTACATAAAAGTCAAATTTTAAAATTTTGTTACAACAGGGATTTTAATGCATTATAATTATGCATTTTCTAATTTGGGCTCGTTTCCACACCAGCCGAACCCATGAGGTAAAACTCTTGGTGCGTTTTTTAAGTGGTCTCCTTAGTAGGCCTATTCCTCTAACATTTCGATTTTTTTTTCGTTTGTTGGATCTTCTTCATTTCTTCAGGTGGTGCATTTAGCCGACCCTGTCCATTGCAGTTGGAGCACATAGTTGAACAACTTAATCCAATTCTAAGACATCTAGATCGCTTACCGCAACCCCTTTTACAGCTGCATGATATAACTTTTAGAATAGAAATCGGAGCCGACACACAGTGGGGCCGGAATTCGAAAACGTGGCATTTAATCGTAAAATGAAACGAGCTAAAGGACTATAATATGTTGTTGACATATAGTAAGAGAACATATCAGTGTATCATTTGCGCCACTATCTAACTTTATTCAAGGTCAACCTCGCTTGCTACCACCTCCATGGAACTGTTATTGTTAAGAAGTATTTGCGTATGCTCAATGCGCTAAAGGACCCCGCAATAATCTTATGGATATGTTTTAGGTTCCGTGATCCCAAGCAAAAGTCTCAATGGACACAAAACTCGAAAATCAATACTTTGGCTGCTATGGAGCTTGAATGCTCCAAAGTCCCACCATAGATTTATTTATTCGTTCAGTCTTTATAGGTTTTTAAATAACTTATTTTTTCGATTTTAATGTCTAGGTTTATGTTTTTGAGGTTGCTGAATTCAAATCCGATGTCAAATTGTCCAAATTGACACTTGACAGCTGTCAACTAGCTGTCAAAGTGCGTTAACAAAGTGCAAATCTTATTTTATGTTATGAGTTTATGCTGTTTAGGTAATGAATACAGTAATTCGACAATTGGCAGCTGTCAACAGGCTGTCAGCTATCTGTCAAAGTGCAATAACAAAGTGAAAATCTTATTTTTTTGTTATGACTTTATGCTTTTTAGGTAACTCAGTTCATACATGATGTGAATACAATAATTCGACAAATGGCAGCTGTCAACAGTGTGTCAGCTAGCTGTCAAAGTGCAATAACAAAGTGCAAATCTTATTTTTTTGTTACGAACTGAGTTACCTAAAAAGCATAGTCATAACAAAAAAATAAGATTTGCACTTTGTTATTGCACTTTGACAGCTATCTGACAGCCTGTTGACAGCTGCTAATTGTCGAATTATTGTATTCACATCATCTATGAACTGAGTTACCTAAAAAGCATAAAGTCATAACAAAAAAATAAGCTTTGCACTTTGACAGCTAGCTGACAGCCTGTTGACAGCTGCCAATTGTCGAATTATTGTATTCACATCATACATGAACTGAGTTACCTAAACAGCATAAACTCATAACATAAAAGTAAGATTTGCACTTTGCTAAGGCACTTTGGCAGCTAATTGACGGCTGTATGACAGCATAAACCTAGACATTAAAATCGAAAAAATTAGTTATTTAAATATCTATAAAGACTGTACGAATAAATAAATCTGTGGTGGAGCTTTGGAGCTTTCAAGCTCCGTAGCAGCCAAAGTATTGATTTTCGAGCTTTGTGCCCATTGAGACTTTTGCTTGGGATGACGGAACCTAAAACATATCCAAAATTCAGACGATTTGACCGAAACCCAATTTCCATAAGATTATTGTGGGGTCCTTTGACAAAATTTTAAGTAAAAAAAATCTTATCTGTCTGTAGTTTTTGACTTAATTGACTATGGATCCAATACAGTCAAGTATGTACTCAATATATAACGTTATATTACTATAACTGTTTAAGGTATTTAATAATTATAATTTCAAAAACAAGCCTATGCAAATATATCAGTAAACTACAATATATTTTGTAAACAAAGAAAAAATTTACTTTCATATACATGCATTTTATGTATTTTATATATTATTACAGGTGAACTATTTTAGTTTAAAATTTAAAGTAAAACTAGTATTCATATGTACTCCTTGAAATTTAAATTGAATTTCTGAAAATGTATTTCATGAATATTTTTGAAATGTGTAGTACAGACTAACTGATTTAATCCAAATCCCCCCAGCGACAACATTCCACTAGAAATTTTATTGTTGATTCTTATATATTATGGTGTCCTGAAAAAAAATATTTGCGCCCAAAAATTCCTAATGCATCAAAAGTTATATGCACTTTTTGACGCATTTTCGCGGATTTTCTACTTATCTGCTTAATATATCTTGTGCTAGTAATCGAATGGGAATTTTGAAAATACTGCCTTAATTTAAATAAAATTCTTAAAAATTGTAGACTGAATAGGCTAATCCGCCATCTTGGAAAAAATATAAAACACCAAAAATGTCCTAAAAAATCAAAATTGAATATTTTTTCGATAAGAAGGAGTAATTTCATCAAAGTTGGCAAAAACAAAACTCAACTATGGTCAAATATAATGCACCAAACCAGGGCGCTCTAAGTCAAATAGAATGCTCAAAGATGGCGGACGAAATAATTTCTTTTTAGTTCTTCGCCTGTGCGTAACTTTTTTTTTTCAATTGTAGGTTCTTTTAGGTACTTTAAGAGGAGAAAGGTCAATTTTTTTTTTATTTGTAAGAAAATTGCATTTTCTACAATTTTTAGAAATGCATTTTCTTTGACCATCCTTTTTTTTCATATATTATTGTTATTATTATTATTATCATAATAAATTTCGTTATCAAATGAATGGAGTTTTATTTTGTATTAAATTTTTGAAGCTATACGAGACTTTCTTTAGTATATTTCATTTTGTTTCGATGAAAATTGGATGAAAAAAGGAGGATCAGGAAAATGCATTTTGGAAAATTGTAAAAAATTCACTTTTTTGAAAATAAAAAAAAAATCGACCTTTCTCCTCTTTCTCCTCTTTATGTACCTAAAATAGAAATGAAACTACAATAGAGAAAAACAAAATGTGGCGCACAACGCCTCCCTGATACTTGACGATGAATTAAAGAATTTTATTTCGTCCGCCATCTTTGACCGTCCTATTTGACTTACAGCGTCCCGGTTTAGTGCATTATATTTGACGATAGATGAGTTCTATTTTTGTCAACTTTAGTGAAATTACTCCTTCTTATCGAATGATTTTTTCAGCCATTTTTTGTGTTTTTTATTTTTCCAAGATGCAGATTGTCATTTACATATCGGACAGGTCTATATTTTTACATTTCAGATTTAAAATCAGTATAAATGATTTTTTTAGGGATTGTTCCGGCAATTAGAATATTGCCACATTTTCGAATTCCTGCCCCACTGTGCGTCGCCTAGGTAGTAAAAACTGGTGATAAAATATTGCCCATTTTTTTTCAAACCCACTGCGTTGGTTGCATATTTTTTCCTCGCCAAGATTGAATTTGATGAAATACCCGGTAAAAATCCTATTTTAATGCTACAGATGTTGGTGGCATTCTAGATAAAATTATGGCCTGATCGGATTTGCCAACCAACTTATTAAAAGAAGTGAATCTGTTGCTGTTCAAATAAGTTCCCGTTTATTCAGCTTTATATAACGCAAGTGTGAATTCATCATTAGTACTTTCAATTTGATCTTTCGTGGATTGATAATAATCAATAATTTTTTTTTATTATTGAATGTTAACTATTTACCTATAGGGTATTAATAAAAAATATTATCAGAGTGGAATATCTTGATAATAGATCAAGAAAAGTACACTGCCGCTAGCTTATTAGCTCGGAAGCGTATGGGTTATGAGTTATGCAAGTTTATTTATTATTAAGATGTTATAATAGAGAGAGACTTACATACAAATGTATGATGAGCTAAATAGGTGTTATATCATAGGGGCCAACCATTCTTTTTAAAAGATGTTGATGAATACCAAGAATGGTAAATAATATTCAATTACCAAGATTTAAATATTAATTTACGTATTTGTTTTATAGAATAAAATGGAACTCGTTGAAGTAGTAAGAAACAAGTTTATGAATAAAAGTCTTATGAAAATTATAAAATCAGTTTTTATTAGAAAACGGGTAAAAATTGGGTTGATGTCAAGCCAAAATAACATCTAGATTAAAATGTACATACAAATATGGAAAATATTTATAAGCTATTCTTATAAAAAAATTGTTTATATAAAATTATATTAGTTAATCTACCCAAAATTTATCTGGAAATATTTAACAAGAAATTCTTCTTTTATTAGAAGTTGTTCAAACTAGATTTTACCTAATCAAATATTGATAGAAAAAATAATAACTTAAATTTTACAACTTGTACCATCGAAACTGTATGTTTTAAAAATTTATATATTAAAGCGAAAGTTATTAATAAATAATTTAACCCAATGCATCACAACATGTATATTAAAACGAAGTGGTAATAAAATTTGGTGATCACCAAACTTTGTACAGTTGTACCTTAATAATTAATATTTCATTATAAAACTCCGAAGAAAAGTTATTCAATTATTACACGAACATGTGAAGTTCGGAAACTCTCATATTTAAGAAAAACAAATGTCATTACAATATGTTATGTAATACTTTATCCGTAATGATAAAAAAATGTAAAATTTCAATTGTCTTTCTGAGCAAAAAATAATGATAGTTAGATTGTAAGAATTTTACTTAAATTAAACACTTAACTTGGAACATCCGTAGTTTTCTTTGAAGAATGTAGGTACAAACGATGACAAGAATATTAAGCTTGGTTCTTCTCCAAACAGGAAACCATTACAGCTAGAAGCATCAAGTTTAAAAAAAAACGGGCTGCTAATTAAAATGAACGTACATCTCCATTCCAAAAAAAGGTAGAACTTCTATTAAAGTTGTGGGTAAATCATGTAATGACCATTGAGTGGATATGACTATTAAGTAAAGTTTAGCTTCAACCATAAACCATTGACTAAGTGGAATTTTTAATTAATTTTAAGATGTTGAATGTGATTCAAAATGAAACCATAATCCAATAATAGGAAGTCGAAAAAAACAATATAATAAACTATATTTTACGAATGAAACCTTGATACAAAAAGATAATTTTTAAAGTACTTACGGAAATATTTCTGGCTATCTTGAAATTTATAACCATGAGGTTAATAATTAACGAAAACGTTTCTTTGGCTCGAACATAAATGTAGAATTATGTTCAATAGAACGACTAAACATTCCTTGTATTTAATTTATTCAAGCGATAAATTGTTACAAACGTGAATTATTAATGTTAAATATACCAGTACTTTAATTTATTAGATTATTAAGTTATTCAGTTCGATGATTGTTGTTTATCTATTTATGATCATTTGTCTATTTGAGTAACTAAATATATTAACTAGTAAACCTGTTACGTAGATGACCAGCGTATATGTGTTCAACTCTATAGAAAATTAAAATGATGGAACTATTAAACAACATTTCATTTGTAATTTTAGTTTTATTTTAACAAAAAAAAATGTGATTTATTAGGAAATATGTCAACATATTCCTAAATATATTTAAAAAAAAATTGGAGCATTATACATGCTACACTATCTTTTTTCACTTTTAGCCGTATAAATAAATATATTGCGTTAAAATTCGGCGGGACGCTTTAGTTCAACAAAGGGCATATGTTCACCAACATTCATAAAATTGATGTAATATTGCATTATATTTCTTAAGCTATCCAAGAAAGGCAATTTTTGGCAGTGTTTATTTTTTTACAAATTGAATTACCAAATTTTTTTTCCTAGTTTTATTCAAAATTTTATTGTGAACAATTTTGTATTTTACTTCCACATCCAGTGGAAGTATAGTAACGACAAAAAAATTTTTTAAAATTTTTATTGTTCAAATAGGCTTAAAATGTCATGAAACGTCGAGATTATAAGTTTGAGCGAAAAAAAAAATTTCTGTCTGTCTGTCGGTCTGTCTGTCGGTCTGTCTGTCTGTCGGTCTGTCTGTAACTTTTTTTTGTGCGCACGTTTACTCTGGAACCGTTTAAGATATTGACTTGAAATTTGGTACACGTATGTACTTTAACGAGATCTGGAACTAGATTATATTTTCATGTTGTTCCGACGAAGGGTTGGGGGGTAAATTGGGGTAAATTTGGGGTAAATGAGTAAATCAAGCAGGTAAGAGTCGATAAAATTGGTATTTAGTATATACAAGAGAAGCTAGGGTCTCAAAAAAATTTTTGGCATTAGCCACCCCCATTACCACCCCCACCCCCTTATTAAAGGGGATGAAAAAAAATTGTGATTTAGTGTATGTACAAGAACCAGAAACCTCAAAATATTTTTTTACTTCATCCACCCCCACTACCACCCCCCTATCACCACCCCCACTCCACTACCGATGTGGGGTATCGTTTTATGGGTTTTTCGGGTAGAGGATTTCAAATATTATAGTATTAAAGTTCCATAAACAATTATTTCCACGTGCAAACTTTTTTCGTTGTGAGTGACTTGGATAGAGAATCTGGATGTGGAAGTAGTGATTCCTTGGGCAGCGGTTTTTATTTTGCTATTATTTATTAGCATGACCGGAGATAATAAGGAAAATACCAGAACATTTATAATCCAGTCAATGAGTGCTCAAAAGAGGTGGAATATGCGAGACTTTTTGACTTCAGGACTTTATTAAGAGTAGTTAGTTGGTAAAGATGCTAAAAGTCCCCACCCCTGGGTGGTGAGCTTACGGTGGGAGGAGGGGGGGAGGCCCCATTTTTGGGGTTTTTCGATTATATCTCGAAACGGTGGACTCTAGAAAAAACATGTTCGAAACACAAATGAAAGCTAATTAAATTTCCTATAAAATTGTTTCCATACATATTTGTCGAATTTCCAACGGTTTTCGAAATATACGTTATTGGAAATCGATAATTTTTGAAAAAATAATTTTTACCTAACTCTTTTTGTCAAACATTTACTTCTAATGCCTCCCACGTTTTTCAGAAAAATTGTCACAGACGAAGTTGTAGAGCATTAAATTTCCCTCAATTTGATATACACTTAAAAAAAATTTCTTCGAAAATTATCCATTTTCAATAGCGTGTATCTCGAAAACCGTTGGAAATTCTACAAATATGTATAGAAATAATTTTATAGGAAATTTAATTAGCTTTTTTATTTAGAACATATTTTTCTAAAGTCCACCGTTTCCGAGAAATAACCGAAAAATCCAAAAATGGTACCTTCCCCCCGCCTCCCGCCGTAAGCTCAAAGTCAAAAAGTCTCGCATATTCCATGCATTCTACAATATATTCATTGACTGGACTCAATGTTAAAACAAATGTTAAAACAAAAATTGTTTAAATTTTACAAGAAGCAGATTTAATCCAAAACTTCTCATAGCATTACAATAAATTAAAACGGTAAAATTGCTGCAGCCAGAGAATTCCTTATTCACCCATTATGATGTTAAAGACTCTACTACAATTGCTTTGTTCTGCTTATGTGTTATTACTGATTTAGAGTCACTCCAAGCTTGCATAAATTATTTTGCTGTTTTTACACATTTAGGGTACTGTTCTAGAACAATAATATACAAAAGCAGAACAAAACCAAGTCCATGCAGTAAATAACAGTGACCATCAAAGGCAATATAATTCCTTTTTGCATATTCTTAATATTTCAGGTCCCGAACCAACAGTAATCTACAATACAAATTTGAGAGACGAACTGGAAATTGTAATATCTAACGAACTAATTTTAATTTGTGAAGCATATGGACTTCCTAAGCCCACTGTGAATTGGTATAAGGTAAATATGAATAAAGAAACATCATTCAAGTATTCATAGAATGGGTTGGCTATTATCCTGTTGTTTCATATGCATTAAGTCATGAACGAGAATTGGGATAACTTAGCAATCATTACAGCCAGGTAGGTAATGTATGTACATACATACTTGGATTGGTTAGTGACTATGCAGCCATAGCACAGCCTACCAAACAATCAGCTCACACACTTCTGTCACTACAAAGGAGCCGACTCGAATTGGAATTCTGACGTCATCAACGCCATTCCGGGTTAGAATACAGGACCGGAATAAAAGAATATAGAATATTGATAGACAGGATCGGACTTTTTTATATTGCACTATTGTTTTTATTTATTTTTAATAAAAAAATGATCTACATTTTTGTGTCCATTATTAAATAAATGAATTTTTAATGGAATAATTTTTTCATAGACACCTTTATTTACATAAATATTACAATAGTAGTTTGTGCAACAAGAGTGGATATGATATCCATATCGCACGATAAAGAAGTTTGAGCACGACGCCGTAGGCGGAGTGTCTCAAATCTTTTGAGTGCGATATGGATAATCCACCAGAGTTGTACATGTACAGTATACTTTTTCTACGACCAGCTTAAAAAAACTACAAAATTTATTAAACATTAATATATTACACAAATACACACTGACAGTTCACACTGACAGTTACTTTGACAGCTTATGCACTAATTTGATTTTAAAACGAATAGTTGCCTATGTACTTAATACATGAACTGTGATTGGTCGGTTTCATTTCATATCCGTCCTAGAACTGATAAAAAATATATCCGTTCAGTTAACTGGAATTGCCTACTTATCCATTCTACAGACTGTACAGAAAACAGCAAATTTACATAAGGGAGCAGAAAAACAATTTTTACAACACACATCCCAAGTATCACAATTAATTTCTCAATATATCCCGAGGATAAACATTTAGGAATTAGTAAATATCTTCTAGAGGTCTGTTAGAGCTCCCTAAGATGGGCAAATGTGACAGTTTATACAATTGTTCTTGGTTTCATTCTGCATCGCGCAAAAACACGAAACAAATGGCATTTAGACAAATCGCCCTGTATACGACTTTTTATCGCCTCGAAGCTTGACAGCAGTAGACGAATCTGATTGGACGTTTCAGAAAAAATGGATATTTAGCTATGACGTAGGCACGGTCGGGATTAAAAAAATTTTTTAAAAAGCTTCCACTTTGGCCGTTCGCAGTTTATTAATTCTTGAAGTAGGACAATTAAAAAAAACAAAGACTTTTAGATAATTTAATTCTGTACAAATTCGTTAGGGCGCAGTTTTTTGGCCTAGGAGCCACCGTTTAGGAGTTATGGAGGTTTTAAGCGAAAAATGTACCATTTTGAGTCGTGAGGACAATTCTGATGGAACTGGGCGGTTTCTCAAGAAATTATCTGGACCCAAGTAAAAATTTATTTTTGAGTTAGCTGCAGCCGTTTCCGAGATATAAACGAAAAACGGCGGAAAAAAGTAACGTTTTGGAGCCGAAAAAAGTGCATAAACATGCAATCTTAAAATGTCCATATTTTTCGAAATACACCAGCGGAACGACCGTACAATGTCGCGATGGAAAGAGGAAGAGTTCCAGTTGATCCGCATGGCAAATTTCATAGAGCAAATCGAAAATTCGGCCCGGCACGAACGTATGAAAAGTGACATTTTTTGACATTTCAACAAAATTGCAAAATACAAGGACACGACAAAGGAAGCATCGTGAATAAAAAGTGAGGGTAGCAAAAATTCGTCCAGAAAGAGACGGACGAATTAATTAGTTAATTAAGAAGTGTGTGTCTGTCAATACCGTTCCGCGTCCAGAGAATTGAGCGTGAAAAAAGCCTTTGCTGCAGTAAATTTGGAAAAAGTAAGGGGCTCAGCCTTATCAGATTTTAATATATGTTAAGCCTCTTCAACGTTTAATATATTGCTGAGATCATTTTTTTTTCCTTGGCAAGGGGGAGCAATTTTGGGAAAACCCAAGGAATGCACTGTTCAGTTGAGTCATCTTTTGGACAACATATTGTTGTTATATTTGTCTGTTTGCAATATAGGTTTTTTCCCTTATTTAACGGTCGTAAATTATTATTTATTATTATCATTTTAAATTCCTACCTTTCAGTATCTCTAGGGATCCTAAAGAAGCTTCTGTTTGAAGAATAACTTTTAAATTTACAGTTTTTCACTACACAAGCATGATCAGCTTTAAGTTTTTCCATATTGGTAAGTTTTTAGGATAAATAGAATAAAAACAAATTAGCACTCCACACCACTGGAATCAGCACAGAAAGTATTAACCTTAACTCGCAACTGATACCTTCCACGCTACTGACTTGACAGGTTCTAACCCGGAATGGACGGTTGCGCGAAGATCGGCGCAGAAGCTTCCCGCCAAAGAAGTCTGCGAACTGATTGTTTGGTAGGCTGTGGCCATAGTCTGGTAAGCACCGCACGCATTTTATTTTGGCCATTTTTAAGAGATTCAATATCGGGTGAGCGGAGGATGCCCCTAGCAAAATGTATTGGAATCGTCGATGCAGAGGTTTAGGAAAACAGCTTACGCCATCAAAGAAAAAACTACAAAATACCATGCAGTCTGTATCCAGTCTTAAATATGTCGAAGTTGTGCGCATTCCGTGGTGCGATGTTTACGACAATTTGTAAATACCCGCAGGTCTCGAATCTCTCCATGACTGACAACTGTTCAAGAAATTTTTAATAAACAGTTTGCAGTTCTATCTCTATAAAATTCAGTTGGTTCAACCATTCAACGATAATGTTTTCTTAAATAGACAATGGCTTTTATAACAAGCAACTGAACAGCATTGTTATCATTAAAAGGTAGACTTTCGCAACAAGCGATAGGGACAGGACAGCCGACAGCGACACTGTTGTAAAACTCTCCAAAATCGTCCTAAGTTGAAGACAGAATCAAAATTCGAAAGGCCCACTTTCAACTTCATGCTGAAACAAGCAAAATCGTTCGTTATTAATCTCTAGAGAATTCACGAAAGAAGTCTCAGATGCCCAACAGTGTCTGTTGTTGTGCCATAATTCGTGAGTTGGAATGGCAGACGTATGACGCCTTCAATGACGAAATATGGTTTCAACAGTATAATGTCAATGAACATACCATGCCGCTATGATATCCACGGAAATAGTTTCTGAAAAATACATATTTAAGTTTGGGAACCTTACTGGCGAGCTTGGTTACCTGGCCTTACGCTACTTGACTTTTATGAGGGTACCTAAATAGTACATAGAAATATATTTAAGTGTGTTCCGCAATTTGACGTCCAGTTTGCATGAGAGAAGTGAAATATATTTTAGTGGAGTAAAAAACAGGGGAAAAGTCGCTTCCTTCTCGAGTTTTTTTTTTAATCTTAGAACAAACCGAGATATATACCATTTCGTTAAGTAGGTCGATGTTCATTAGAAATCATGAAATACGACATTTTTTAGTGGTCACGGACATTGTTATTTTTAAAAAGGTGTGATTTTTTTTTTAATCATGTTTTTTTGAACATCTAATGCCATAACTCAAAAACGAATGGAGCTATCCACATGAACTTTTTTTTGTTATAAAACACACTTAAGCGCTTCTATCTGTGTATAGTATTGTTAACTAAAACATTTTTAAGTTTGTTAAAAACTTAGATAACCTTGAAAGTTCAGAAAATACGCAGTCAAATTTTCACTAAGCTACAAACTTTTTTGTTTTTGGAAATTTTGTATAACATGCTGCGAAGAAAATAAAGCCAAAAGACTTAAAAAGTTTTTAATAGTATAATTTTTATTGTCTTTTATAGTTTAGGTACAGTGATTTTTTTAGAGCGCGCGAATTGCAGAAATTGAGTATTAATACGCCCGCGTCCACTAAAACTAACTAGTTTCAGGGCGGTGTACTATCAACGTTATTCGTTTTCATCGAAGGTCAAATTATAAAACCGCTGCCCAAGGAATCACTACTTCCACATCCAGATCTTCTATCCAAGTCTCTCAGAACGAAAAAAATTTGAATGTGGAAATCATTTTTTATAGAACTTTAATATAATATTTGAAATCGTCTACCCCAAAAACCTATAAAACGATATGCCACATCGGTAGTGAGGCTGAGGGTGGTGGAAGGGGGGGTGGTAGTAGTGGTGGATAAAGTAAAAAAAAAATTGAGGCCTTTGGTTCTTGTACACACACTAAATGACAATTTTATTTTTTTCGCCCCCTTGAATAATGGGGGGGAGTTGGTAATTGGGGTGGTTAATGCCAAAAAAAATTTTTGAGAGCTTAGCTTCTCTTATATATACTAAATACCAGTTTTATGGACTCTTACTTGCTTGATTTGCCTATTTACCTCCATTTACCCCCAACCCTTTAACGGAATAATCTAGTTCCAGATCTCGTTAAAATACATGGTACGTGTACCAAATTTCAAGTCAATATCTTAAACGGTTCCAGAGTAATCGTGCGCACAAAAAAGTTACAGACCGGCAGACAGAATTTTTTTTGCTCAAACTTAAAATCTCGACGTTTCATGACATTCTAAGCCTATTTGGACAATAACAATTTTCAAAAATATTTTTGTCCATACTATATTTCCACTGAATGTGAAAGTAAAATGTGTAACGATATTCTTTCTTTTATTACCACTTGTATTATATTGTAGAACGTATGGTCATTGTGCGAATTGTGTGTGGATTATCTACTTAAAAAATATTTAAGATAAATAATCAATCTAAGATTCATTGTAAAATGGAGTGAATTTTATGTGGCGACTAAAAGAGGAAAACGATAAACTTGTGCACAAGCCATGGAAACAGAGTTTAGAGACTATAATTAGGAAATTAAAAAAGACTTAATTTAGGATGTTTTTTTTCTTTTTTGTTACCTAATTTAGGCGAAAATAACACGTTTACTCAATTCACAGGTCTACAAAAAAAAAAAATTCTGCTCCAAGGACTAAACTCATCATGCCTTAAGTATTTTTGTGTGCTGAATCCGAATTTTCAATTAAAAAAAATTTCTACCGCGTAGATTTCGAGTAAATTCCGGTTTTTATTGTCAAAAAACCGTATTTTGATGATAAAAACACTCGAAATCTATGCGGTGAAAATTTTTTTTAATTGAAAATTTGGATTCAGCATACAAAAATACATAAGGAATGATAGATTTAGTCATTGGAACAGAATTTCTTTTTTTGTAGACCTGTGTACAAAGTGCACCTGTGCCACAGATCTACAAGAAAAAAAGTTCTGTTCCAAGGACTAAACTTATCATTCCTTATGTATTTTTGTATGCTGAATCCGAATTTTCAATTTAAATTTTTTTACCGCGTAGATTTCGAGTAAATCCTGGTTTTTATCGTCAAAATACGATTTTTTGACAATGTTTGACGTTTGCTCGAAATCTAAGTGAAAAATTCGGATTCAGCACACAAAAATACTTAAGGCATGATAGGTTTAGTCCTTGGAGCAGATTTTTTTTTTGTCGACCTGTGTGGATCTAGGGTAAAAATGCAATGCATGGGAGTTTCGGATAGGGACTCTGACACAGGAAATGTCGGATACTAATATTAAAATTGCCACGTGCTTTAAGAAACTGTCTTTTTTATTTGGCTCCAATAATAACGCAAAAAAAGGAAAACTAGATAGTTTACTTTTTATCAAAACACTCCAAAATTATTACTTTTCCTAAACTTCTGTTTATGGGATTTTATTAGCCCCCTAGTTGCGCATCATTTTTTCCATTTTACTATATTATTTTTCACCGTTTCCGAGATCCCAATGCAATGCATACTCCATTTAAGATTTTTAATTCCTTTTTGCCTTCAACCTTAGTCCTTAATGTGTCACTGGAAAAAATAAGTTATGCTTTCAGATCCTAAAACGTGATAAAACAGTCCTAAACATAAAAAAATAATAATGAAAAGTTTCGTTACACATAATACATAATCATTATTATTCTTAAGCACGGCGCGCGTACGCTTCGACAGTTCCTCCATACTAAAAAATTCGTAACTAGCAAACTATTGCTAATAATGAAAATATTTTTTTTCTAAAAACTTTTTTAGTCTATTGACTTCATTTTCTTCACAGCATGTTACACAAAATTTTCAAAAACAAAAAAGTTCCTCGCTTAGTGAAAATTTGATGGCGTATTCTCTAAACTTTCAGGGTCATCTACGTTTTTGGCATGTTCACATTTTTTTTTATTAGCAATCCTATGAATAAAGAGAAGCGCTTAAGTGTGTGTTTTATAACAAAAAAAGTTCACATCGATAGCTCAATTCATTTTTGAGATATGGCAATGGATGTACAAAAAAACATGATTTAAAAAAAAATTAAATTTTACACTTTTTTTTAAATAAGAATATCTGTGACCACTAAAAAATGTCGTATTTTGTGTTTTTATGTGTAAAATGATATTGTTGGTAATACCCACTGTGTCTGATCTTGTTCTAAGCTCATAAAAAAAACGACACAATTTTACCTCTTTTTCGCTCCTCTATTTCGGTAATATCATCTTAAAAACCGGAAATTCGCATGTCCTCTAGAATTACTGGAAAATAAACTTTTTTTAAAATAGCCAATGACTTCTTTACTATAACAATTTTGTATTATTTTACAAAGGGAAATCCATTACGGGACACAATATTTTAAATAACGTCCGTCGAGTCTTCACTAACTAGTAAAGTTGGATTATTTTGATTCAAGGATGGAGTTTTATTTAATCCACAAGAACCGAACAGGATCCAAGTTTCTCGTAATAAGCAACAGATTTTCTTCAATAAGACTGAAGAAAAAGATGAGGGTACTTACAGGTGTGAGGCTAGCAACAATTTAAATGTGGTAGAGAAACAACAAATAGTCAAATTTCGTCGTAAGTAGATTTAGATATAATTTATACCATAGCTTAGAAAAATTAGCACTACTATGTTACTATGAGCAATGTGAGAAGTTAAGATGTAAAATTATTTTAAAAAATCTCATAAAAAAAAAAGTGTAAATATCACCCAAATACCGTAGCGCAGCGGGCTAAAGCGTGTTGTTTAGCGAGCATGCCAGTCATACTGTCTATCGTATAATTGATTCGATCTCCAGCTCCGACAATACCGGTGGGTAATGGATGATGTCTGTATTTTTTCAAAAGTGTAGCCTTCTTCCTTATAGTCTTGGCTTTGGATTCGGGAGTTGTCTAGTGGTGTTTTTATGCTTTCTCACTTAAATGAACATCTAAAACTAATATATCTTTTAGATATTCTCAAATAATAACACAGTCCCACGAAAAAGTGTTCTGTACAAATGTGTACCGATTCACTTTTTAGCAATTAATAATTTTTTGTTAAAATCTTCCGAATTACATAATTTTATATTCTTAACGCCCCTACTGTCTTCAAGGTACTATTGACATTCCAGACTATTACGCGGAAATAAATGCTTTGAAGGTCTCAATGTTAGACATTTCTCCAATAGGAAAGCAAAAAATTAAACGAATTTCGAAGTGATTCTAATCCTACGCTCACTTTGATACATGCCCATAATGCAGTGCGAGAAATGGGAAATATAAAATGACGACTCAAACGTTTTTGGGTTACTTTTCGTCGGGCTTTGACCCTAGAAGCCATTTATCTGTGGCGTTATCTAATTAACTTTTATGGTGAATTTTACCAATTAGTTTTGAGATTTTAACCCAATTATTCCACTCATTAACGCTATAGCCAATGAGAGCCCATTTTTTCACAACATTGCACCAATCAAACGTCATTATTAGTGGTAATTCAAGCTAGATCTGCTTTTGACAGGACCAATATGCAAAATTTATCGCTCTAATTTTTTAGGTCGCTGCAGCGGCAAATATTGCGAAAATTTTTTGACGTTTTGTGTCGTGACATGTTTTCGGCAAATAGGACAAATCGTGCTTTTAAATGTTATCTATAAATATCTTCTCTAGCTTATTACTAATTGTTAACGTAAATTGTAGTACTGTATTAATAACCTAAAAAGCCAATGCTGTGTGGAACTTATATAGGTTCGGTACAAGTTATAGGTACACAGCTTTCAATGGTTTAATACCTAACATAATTAAAAAATAATTTTCCCAACTAAAATTAAATATGAATATCTACGAAGCAGACAAATCAGTTATTTCATGATAAATACACAAATGGTACTTACTTATGGTAATTCATCAATCATTACAAAGCAGCTAACACTTATTTGGAAAATCAAAACTCGGCAGTATCACTATATACATTATAATTCGTTGTACTTAAAGTCTCTCTACTTAAACAAGTAAACCTTAACTTAACTATCAAACTTCTCAAATTAGAAAGAAGAATTAAATACATAAATATATATTAATAAACACTTTAATATAATAATTCAATTCATTGTTTAGGCTAGTAACTAAGTTAAGCTAGCGTTACTAGATGGCGGTACCATACCATCTGAGCCGGCAGCCTTAGAACGTAAAAGGGATAGATTGGTAATATGCAATCTGTGTGATTTCACCGGTAATGTGATTGGTCGAAGGGTGCTTTGTTTGTCTTATAAGTTACAGTACCTATGGTTTAACGTATATTGTTTTTCTTGATTGTCATAATTTAAACCTACTTTGTTTTTTATTAGATGAGTCGCTTTGGAAATGCATTTTTATATGACGTAAATGATGAAATTGAAGATAAAAGTGAGTAATCTCTAAAAATCAACAAGGAAACGTCTGAAGGCAATTAATTACTGAACATAATATTGAAGACATACTTAATGAATTATTTATTCGTGAAATATTCTCCACAAATACCACTCGTGCTTTAAATTTTATCTAAAAATTTTTTCTCAAGCTAAGTTGCCCCTAGTTAATATAACTCGTGCAAATTGGCAGTTTATTATCAAAGATTAAATCCCTCCCGCTAAAGCGGTCGGGATTTAATCATATAATAAACTGTCAATTTGCACTCTTTATATTACCAGGCAACACGCTTTCGAAAAAATTTTCGATAAAATTTTAAGCACTAGTGATATTACATACAATTATTTTATTAATTAACGATATAGCCAATGAGAGCCCGTTTTGTCACAACATTGCACCAATCAAACGTCATTATTAGTGGTAATCCAACCTAGATTGGCTTTTGCAGTACCAACATGCAAAATTTATTGCTCTAATTTTTTGAAGCTTTGTTTCGTGAAATGTTCTCGGTAAATAGGGCAACTCGAGCTTTTAAATTTTATTTATAAATATCTTCTCTAGCTTATTACTAAATGTTAGCGTAGGTTGAACTTTTATAGGTTCGGAACACAAGTTATACACAGCTTTCAATGGCTTATAAAATACCTAACGTAATTACAAAACATTCACAACTAAAATTAAATGCAAATGCTTACGAACCAAACAAATCAATTATTTCATGTTAAATACACAAATGTACTTACGTATGGTAATTCATCACAGAACAGGTATTCGGAAAATCAAAACTCTGGACTAAGTAGCGCTATGTTATAATTACAATATGTTATTTTGACAGTGGAATAACCTAGCATAAAAGCGGATGTATCATTTTCTTGATCTACGAGCTTCAGATATATAAAGTAGATCCCCACTGGATAGGAACCGAGTAACCGAAATCATAACTATGTAATTAAATCAGTGGTTCAAGATTTTACCAGATCTTTCCCTTGAGGTTAGGTTTGGTCTCAGATCTGATATCAGGTAAAATACCATTTTATATACATAGTCATCCTGGATGAATTTTATTGGAAATATATTGTATCAATCTGATTCACATATATCCCCGAAATGATCCGTTAGTCACAATTTTGGCAACTTTTTGAGGTTAAGTTGATCAGCAACAGTAAAATTGCGGCATTTTTAGGATCACTAGATCCCAGATACATCAATGCATCAATATTAGATGAAAATTACAGGAAGACCAGATTTGAAATCATACTACAAAATCCATCGTTTAGGGATTTTAACACTTTCTTTGAGGTTAGCAAAAAATCTGGACCTGATAGAGCAAATCTGACACCGAATTCGAATTCAGCGGACCGAAAAATATAAGGATGTACTAGTCCGTTCTACAGAACACTTTCTTTCTGTGGGGCTGTGTAATTTCTATTATGCCTTACAATTAATTTTGACTAACCCTTATATTTTACTATTATAAACAGTTGTTTTAGAGAATCAAAATTGTATTTGTTTACAAAAATCCCCACCCGCAAAAAAGCTTCATTATAGAAAACATTGCCTATAAAGAAAATTAATGTTTCCTTGCCCACAATCTATACTTGTCAATAAATTATATTCTTTAATTCCTTAATTATAAATAAGAATTTACATTTTGAATCCTTTTTTAGGACCTTTAGGCTCTCCAAAATGGTTAATATATGTGATAATATTTGTTAGTTTCTTGTTTATCACTACCATGGTATTGTTCTGTAACAGGCTTAGGAAGGAAAAGGTAAGAATGTATTATTTAATATTTGTATTAGGTTCAACTACTTCAATCTATTTTCTAGCGCCTGCAACGAAAACTTAAGGAGCTTGGCCTGGAAAATTTCATAAAGGGAGCAGTAGAAAATATAAACCCTGACCTCGACATAGGCGATCAAGCTGAACTCTTACCGTACGATCAAAAATGGGAATTTCCCATTCAGCATTTAAAATTAGGTTTGTAAAAATAATTTGTTCGATATCGTAATGAAACGTGCGATTCAGGCATTGCATATAGTAATCGACTGGGCCAATACTTTTTTTTATTTTGTTTATTAACAAGTACCCTGCAGAAATTCTAGGTGATTTGCGTTATTTATAGTCGAATACAATTTTAACGATTGTTAAGGGGAGGGGGTAACTTTTTTCTGGAAATGCAATCTGTATGTTGTCAGGAAGCTACAGTAAAGTTTTGCCTAATTTTGGAGGTGAGCGTTTCTTGGAAATTAAGTCTAAATTTTGAAAAACTTGTTTTTGACCCTTTTTTTTAATATTTCGAGTTCTGTTCATCGGATCAGGTTAAACAAAGAATTAAAATGTTTTTAAATAAAAGTCCAAATCCGATCTGTTATTTTGTTTTTTTTTTTTCAAAAAAATAAAAACTATTCTATTTCTAATTTTCGTGATTTTGTGAATGAAAATCGTGTTAACACGGATGTTAGAAACACAGTCCTTAGTACGAGGGGTTTGTTTGATATTTGAGTAATGGTTATTTGGATTTTGGAAACTAACGTAACCAAATTTCTTATGGATCTCGAGCCGGTGTGTGTCGCCATCTTAGTTTTTTAGAATTTCTTTTCTTTTCTTTACTTTTACTTTCTGTTGGTCTTTGTCCTTCTTTCATCTTTTACCCTTGAGGAAGGCTCCTGTTCGTTTGCCTTCCGATGCTTCGTAGACTGATGACCTACACGGCCGCATAGGGGCCCTGGGAGTCTTGATTAGCACCGTGAACTTCTTCTGAGGACATCTCACCACCCCGGTGGTCCCCTTTGGTGTTCCGGAAATCCTTCTTCGGCACCCCTACAACCGGGTTGGTAAGGTGTTTGGTCTTGGCAGTTGGAACCTGTAGACTTCAACTGTGAGGAATAAGCTGTGGGAACAACGCGTAGTGACGGAGCTGGGGGACATAGCTACCCCTTGTCGACGATCCTGGGATCGTGGGAGCCACTTCGATGACACAGATAAATAAATCGGGACCCACTGAGTGTTAAAGACGTCCGAGAAAGCACCCAATTGTAAAGTAGCTTTTCTTTTACACCTGTTTACTTTCGTCTCCTCGCTGGAAGTTGAAGTGGAGCGTTCAACCATCGACTACCTATGTGTGTGTTTTATTGTGACTTTTTTTATCTAAGATTTACTGTTATACACATCAATGTTTAGACGTTGTAGATGAGCCGATTTTAATGAGATTTTTAATTCGTGTTAAGTCAATTTGTAACCGTTCATGTCATTTTAGAAAAAAAAAAACTTTATAGGTTCAGGATTTGAACCGTGTATTCCGTATGGGAATCCTCACTTTAACCAAAGTCGAAGTCAAAACAGATTTTATTCTTAATTCTAATACAACTATGTGCCCTGCTAGGGCCAACCAAACAACCACGGCGCACAGTGCCGTTTTGAATATGGGGTTGGACGGGGCAGGTCAGGTTCGGTTTAACGATTAATGGAGGGGGGGAGACTCTGCACTCCTGTCTGTTATAAACAAATTTAAAAATTAACAATAAAGCGAAAATTTTGTCTGCGCAGGGACTTACAACTAATTAATATAACACTCAAAACACTGACTTCGCAATAGCAGTTAAAAATTTTGGCTGCTGACTCGGGTAAAAAGCTAAATAGTCCTGATGGTCTCTAAGTCTCCTGGAAGATGTGGTGAAAGAAAAAGATTATCGTTAAAATGTTTTGATTTTTAGAGAATTTCTTGACGTAGAGGGAATTCGGAAGAGGATAAAAAGAACAAAAAAGACAAAAAACAGGAACAAACGAACAAGTAGGAAGGAAAAAGGGAGGTTATAGACGCAATGGTTAGAAAGGACGATAGGATAGAATTTTAGACCAGTTGTGGTAGGGGAAAATTTGGCTAAGGGAGTTTCCGGAAAACAGGCAACGCTTGGTATGGTAGGGGGTGTCTCAGATTGAATAATATTGCATTATGCTGTCTTGACTTCAACCATTGCGCTATGGACTTGAAACATTTGCGTATTCAATGAATTATGGCAAAGAAAGCAAAACATGTAATTTTTGAACGATCAGATCTTCGTAAATACATAAGTGGGAAGGCCATACGATATCGATATCGATAGAAAATTAGGATGAATCCAACATATAGGGTTATTTCCAGAGGCGTGTAAACTGTCACGTTCTACATAAACTACGCCTCTTTATAATTCGAAATCAAACTGTTACTGAGTTGTTTGATTAAACACACAAAACTGTGAAGATGCACAAAATTTAGAAACTCTTATATGCAGTATGTCTCTCTTATATGCAGTATGTAGATTAGCATCGAATTTATTTTAAAATGTTATTAATAAGTTTTTAACGGTTGTTTTTACGTTTAAACGAGTTTAACTAATCGTGATTAGAGAGTTGAGCTTTGTTTCTTATGCACCGTTGATACAGATTTGTGGATTACTTAATCCGGTCAGTAATTTGACAACATCGAAATATCTAGAGATATTTGTAGTTTCAACTAACGAAACGTAATGGCCTCATTTAGCACTTTTTTATTTGATTATCGTAAAGAT
The DNA here is from genome assembly GCA_936432065.2 of Rutpela maculata. Classification (NCBI taxonomy): domain Eukaryota; kingdom Metazoa; phylum Arthropoda; class Insecta; order Coleoptera; family Cerambycidae; genus Rutpela; species Rutpela maculata. Next base: position 45,717,101 of record OW386289.2, read on the forward strand.
CTTACAATTCTAAGACCCTGTGCAAAAAACTAGAATTTTGTGAGACCTGTAAATCGTCTAAAAAAAATTATAAACATGGACCGCACGTCTTGTCGAATCTCGGCCGCGACATCACTTGATAGCAATCCGCTAGTCGCACAGAGAAAGACTCGACGATCTCAAGCGTAATGCACGTTCTTTGATGTGTTTCGCGACCGTTTCGTGCCCTATCCTCTGACGTCACGATGTTCGTCGCACCGCGCTCTTTAGAAGCGTATATTTCGAGAACCACACATCGGATTCATCTGAAATTTTCAACATTGACTAATTTTAAATAATACTTTATCCACAAGAAGTAACAATGACTAAATAAAATTTATTAAATGAGCCCATTGTCAAATGAATAATTTTTAATTTTTAGTACAGCATTAATTCTCCCGCTATTACTGAGTACCGAGTTTTTACACATTTTACGTGAAATGGTCAATTTTCAGGTTGTAAAAGATGAACCTAGCGATGGGGAACCTAAAAAGCCCCAAATTTTACACCGCAAGAAAGAAATCATTTAATACAATCTTCTCATTGACGTTTTAAGGTTAGAAATACGACTGAAAATTTTAATCTTGAGCTTAAATCAAATTCGCCGATCGATTAACAATAATCTCGCCTAATGCGCCCTCCGGTGACGGTGCATACAAAAATGAGGAAATAATCTCGGTCATTTCTTAATCCGGATTGAGATACAACGAAGCATACGGCCGTAAGACTGTTGCAAAATGAGTTAAAGTTAAATCGAGTGTCATTGACTGCGAATATCTATTTGAACAATACAGAATTAAGAGGATATTGGCAGGCCCTCCACATCAAATCATGGGCTTCGGTACCACGTTCACTGACGGGCCCCCACCTCTTTTATTATATGTACACTTGTACCCAAATAATAATTACTTTAATATTTTTGCATTGCGTTTCCTAGTCTAGCCGGGCCCTTAAAGTGGCCGGGCCCAAATACCACGGTACCTACTGGCCCCCCTTATGGGGGCCCTGGATATTAACTGTGTGCTTGATCTGTGACACCACGCACAGTGGGAAAAAAGCCTTTTTTGGACAAAAATCTGCCTACAAGTCAAATCTTAATCAATTTCGATCTACGTTGGCTTAAAATGTAGGTTATTGGCTACACTTTCAGAGTATACTTCAAAAAATGTATCAAATATGAGAGTAATCACTTTTTCTATTTATACAAGTCAAATCTTGATCAATTTTGACAATCCTGGGGTTCATAATTTAGGCAGTAAACGCTGAAAGGGTAGCTAATAACCTGCATTTTAAGCACAGGATTGTCAAAATTGATCAAGATTTGACTTGTAGAAATAGAAAAAAGTGAGTCATATTTGATATATTTGTTGAGGTTAGGGAATCGGGGTTTGCAATTTAGGCAGTATACTCTGAAAGTGTAACCAATAACCTACATTTTAAGCCAAGGTAGATCAAAATTGATTAAGATTTGACTTGTAGGCAGATTTTTGTCGAAAAAAGGCTTTTTTTTCCACTGTGCCACGCACAATTGAATTGAGCCTTATTTGAGGAAAATAATTAAATGTACACTCGCGGTCAGCCACGCTCAATTACAACTTCTACTCGTTTCATCTTTACAATTTCTCCGTAGGTAAAGTGTTGGGTTCTGGGGCATTCGGCATAGTAATGATAGGAAAAGCTAAGAATATCTCTAAGGAGGAGGCTGTAACTACTGTAGCTGTGAAAATGGTTAGGAGAAATGCGGACGATATGTATATCAGAGCTTTGGTCTCGGAACTGAAGATACTGATTCACTTAGGAAAACATTTGAATGTTGTTAATTTACTGGGGGCTTGTACGAAGAATGTGATAAAAAGTAAGAGGTTCACATTGTTAAAATAATGTTATAGTAATTTTTAGGATTTAGCAACATTTGTACAATATTAAAATCATTACTTAAAGTTTAATACTTTATGAAACATGATTACAAAATATTATTCGTGTTGTTAATGAAGCATTATACGAAATCTCTATATTTCTGTGATTTGATCGAATTTCACATAAGTACCTGGATTTCGTCTTATTTTTACTACGGTTAAACTTCATTCTTTAGTATGTAAACTAATCTCCTAAAAACTTGTCCCGTGGGATTTTTAATTGTACAGATATGGAACTAGTACCAACCTTTTCACAAAGAAACGTAGATCACGAAGTGGCATGGTAATAATCTGAAAATCATGTGGGAGAAAATGTATGGCTTAAGAACAAAATGGCGTCAAGGAATTAGAGCATACAAATCTGGATTTATTTTTTTTGAGAAAGCAACATTTCTTATAGATATCAATGTACTTAATTACACAAATTATATTCCATGACACGAGGCATTATTATAGGTCTGATACTTTGTGCAGACAGATTTTGTTGTCAACTATTTACCAACGGATATAATTTACACCTGTTTACTAACGGATATAATTTACTTACGGCCATATAGGCCTTATTTATTACGCTAGTTATATGAGGTGCAAACTGCAAATGATAGTCTTGTGTCCAGCGCAAGTCTTAGTAATTTTACAGTTGTATCTTCTTTAATTAGTTCGTCATCGAGTTTTAGTTTTGTAATAGTCTTGGTATGTGTAAATTTTCGGTGGAAGGTTATTATTTCCGATTTATTATCATAATATTAATGCCCCCCATCACTTTAACTAGGACAGGGAAGTTCTGGCCTAAAATCAAACTGTTGTACCGGTAATAGGTGGTGGTTGGCTATTTTTTTGCTTAGGAGCCGCAACACTACCCTCTCAGCCACCTTCCCCATAGTGTTTAACAAACATATGGGTCGGTAGCTGCGCGGATAGTGCGGCGACTTGTTTGGCTTTAGGACAGGAATTACTATCCCAGTTTTCGCTGCACCACCATCTTTAGTTGCTGAATATGTGAATTTTCAGGATATATATAGCTAAATTAAAAAAACTTTACTAAGGGTTGCCTGGGATGCGGGACAAAATGACTTCTCTCAATATTATCTACGAAATGGCATGCTATTTTTTGAAAAATTCACTTTTAAGGTAAATAGTGATAAAATTGATTATAATTTCTTATCATATTTATGTGCAATCTTCAAGACGAAATTTGTAGTTTTAATGAAGATGGGTAGCAACATGGGGATCGTGTATTAAAACACAAAATATACTCTAAATACAGTAATATATACTACACACTTAAAATTGAATTTGGGTTTCGGTGGAACGTTGTCAAATTTTGATATTTTGTAGTGTTGTCGAATAAAATTAAGTGCCAAAAATACGATTTCATCGACTGTTTGAGGGGGGAGGCAAATTTTTGTGGAAATGGAATCTGTATGTTATCTGGATGCTACAGTAAAGTTTTGTCCATTCTGAGAGTGGAACGTTTTTTAGAAATTAAGTTTTCAGTTTGAAGAACGTGTTTTTGTCTCTCGTTTGTTTTTCTTTAATATATCAGGTTCTGTTCATCGGACCATCCCAAACAATCTTTGAAAAAAAAAAGTTTTATTCGACTAGTGCCTATATTTCCAAAGAAAAAAATCACCTTAAGAAATTGACAGTTTCTGATATGCAGCTTTTAGACTAGATAATTTGCACCATTTTAGACACTCAGGGAGTTTTACCCTTAAATTATTAACTTTAGGAAAAAGTGCAAGCATCAAATAACGTTGTTTTTTTGTTTTTTTGTTTTTTTTTATCAACTTCGGTTTCGGTAAAAAATGTATATGACGTACTAACATATACATTAATAAAAATTGACAATAATTCTGAGAACCTTTCTTGATCTTGATTGGACTTAAATGCCTAAACAATTTTTGTCTCTTGCATGTTTTCCCTAAAGACAGTAGTTTAATAGTACAAACTTCTTGAATATGCAAAATCGCGCAAATTATCTAGTTTGATAAGCTGTAATGTTAATTTTTTAGGTTTTACCCATTTTGATATTTCTCAGAAACATAAGCACTACAACATATAAAAATTTCAAACGTTTTGCAAAGTGTACGAGAATTTCACCTTTTCGTGGTGCCATATCACCCCTCCTCTCCGCATACTCAACTGATGAGAGTTTTAAGAGCCCTAGAAGTGTAGTCAGTTACATTGGTATCTAACAAACATGTTATTACCTTAAAAACAAATTTAGTACCCTGTGCGTTAACTCCTTGAGGCCATGATGTTTTTGAGTTATAACTTTCTACCCACACGATTTACAGCTTATCACCATGTCAATTGATACGAGGCTCATATCTGTATCATTAAAAATCCCATTTAAGTGCACTTGCTGACAAGCTACTTGGTATTTTCAAGTTATGTGAAATTTAAAAATATTCTCAATTCTATTTCTCTTAAAAATACGTTTTTTAGGGGAGTTATTGGTTATTGTCGAATACTGTCGTTTTGGGAACTTACAAAATTATCTTCTTAGACACAGAGATAATTATGTAAATCAGGTAAATCCAAAAACACGTAAAATAGACGACTCAATTGAACAAGTATGTTTTGGTCCCATTTGTTCGACGTCGAGTGATATAGGGTGAGAAATTTTCTTGCATTGTAAATTCGGCGGCTTGTTTACAGAAATTAATAACAACTATTAAAATAATGTTGAAGCTCGCTGTAAAAATATATGTCACAAATAGAGAGTTTGTTTTTTTAACTATCCTTTCTGCTCAAGTTCAATTCAAAAACTGTATATGAAACATATAAATATAAATTAACTTAAGGTACTTGTATACTGAAATAAACTTTTACAGTTTTAAATATAATTTGTTGTAAAAATCTGTATGCTTATTTCAGTTTTTTTTATGTTACTTCACAAAACGTAATAAAAATTTTACCACTGCTATGAGACTGTACCTCAACGAGTAGGAATAATCTGACAGCTAATGGCAATTAATACAAGCTTGTTGCCAAAGGTTAATTTTATCTTACTTTCCAAATAAATATAAACGAACAAACAAAGGAGAACTAGTTGGACGTCACTATCTGTTTTTTTAATCTGCCGAAAAAAAAAACATAGAAAACACGGTTTCTTTAATAAGCTAAAAACAATTTAAGGCAAGAGTAAACCAATAAGAAAACATAACTTTAGTAACCAGGCCCCCCGCATCAAATCATGGGCCCCGGTACCAAATTCACTGGCGGCCCCCCGCGTCTAATAATTGATGAGCGGGAAAAAATTTTTTGTCAAAATCTCTGGCAGGTCCTCACTACGAAAGCCAGCGCCCCCCGCGCTCAATAATTGATGAGCGAGGGGAGCAATTTGAAAAAAAAAAATTGCCAAAATCTCCGGCGGGCCCTCATTATGGGCCCCCGCGCTCAATAATTGATGAGCGAGGGGAGCAATTTGAAAAAAAAAAATTGCCAAAATCTCTGGCGGGCCCTCGCTCGGGGCCCCTCGAAAGCCAACGGGCCCTCACGCTTAATAATTGATGAACGGGGGGGGGGGGGGATTTGAAAAAAAAAATAGCACAATCTCTGGCGTGCCCTCGCTATGGGCTCCTCAAAAGCCAACGGGCCCTCGCGCTTAATAATTGATGCACGGAGGGGGGCCTTCGGACCTCCACGCTTAATAATTGACGAATGGGGGGGGGGAGAAATTAAAAAAAAAATTGCCACAATCTCTGGCGGGCCCTCGCTACGGGCTCCTCGAAAGCCAACGGGCCCTCGCTTAATAATTGATGAACGGTGAGGGGGAAATTTTGAAAAACAAATTGCAAAAATCTCTAGCGGGCACTAAAATTTTGCCAAAATCTCTAGCGGGCCTTCGCTACGGGCCTTCGCTACGGGCCTTTGCTACGGGCCCCCGCGCTTAATAATTGATGAAAGGTGGGGGAATATTTGAAAAAAAAAATTGCCAAAATTTCTGGCGGACCCTTAATACGGGCCCCTCGGAAGCCTGGGCCCCTAAACTAAGTACCCAATAGACCCCCCCCCCCCAATACGGGGGGCCTGTTAGTAACAAAAACAATCTATTACACATGATTTTATCAGTAATGCGGAGTACAGACCTGAATCAGTTACAGACACAAACGTAAACAAATGGTAACAAAAAAAGCTTGATTGTTACTCATAAAGATAAATCAAAAAAAATCTCAACATTTAGTAGAGCATAGTTCGCTTCTGTCAAAGACAACAAAAATATATATTCTATCACTTTTATTAACATTCACTAAGAGAATGTAAATTAGTAAAATTTTAAATTAGTAACGATATTACTCGTTAGACTCGGCAGTATATACAAATGACAAATTACGTGGCCAACGCCAAAAATTTTAAATAAAAATACTCTTGATTGTACTTGACATCAAAACGGTAAAAACTTCAACAAAAGTCATTTCCACGTATTACACTGGAAATATACTGAAAATATGAAAATACAAACAGAGTTTCACACTATTAAAGATTCGTTTAAAATTAGCTGTCGCTGCAAAATGGCCATTTTGATACGTCTCTCATGCGCAATATTATTTAAATCACGGTATGATATTATTCCAGTTTACTAATATTTCACCTGATAGTGTAGAAGAACGCACTACCGGGCGTCAAAAAGACGCGACACCAATTTATTTCTCAGGGGGCGCCAGTCGCGTGCTACCCCGTTCTTCTACTTCCCAGGCGGGTTCGAGATAAGATGCACTTCGATAGCCGAATAATGGACCAAGGCTGCACTACCTCAGATCTTTAACAGCGCTTTCTCTGAGCGTGAATTCCTCAATTTAGGTTTTTGTACCTTTTGAAAAGCTAAATTTTTGCATAAAAAAATCCCGATCGGAGAATTTCTCTCCGATGGGATTAATTTTTGTCGTGCTGATCACGTTTTTGTCTGCTAATAACGGACTCTACACCCTAGGTATTGAGAAAAACGCATAAAAAAAATCCCTTTCGAACCCCCATACACCAACTAGAAGGTCGAGTGTGGTGCAATAACTCGACACATCCGGTTTTCAGTACGAAAATTCCAGAAACTATAGACTAGCAACAAGTCTCAAGATCGATTAAGATGCAATAGTTCAAAGAATCCGTTTATTCAATAGATATGGTTATACAAAACAGGGGTTATAGCAAAATTCTTATTGTAGAATCACGCCTTCCCCAATTAAGACAAACGGCTTTCAGACCATGCAAGCGAGAGCGCTTGCGCTAACGATCGATTAGGTAGAAAAGATTCATGCATACCTTCTCAGAATCAAAATGCGAGCTTTTTAGAGATGTCTGAGACTATTTCTAATTTCATAATTACGGCTGACTGATTTTAACTTAAAACAGTTTTACTAAATAAATTTAGTTTCGCTAGAGACTACTTAGCTTTAAAGTTCTTGTATCGTGGCGGTTCGCGTACTCAAACACATTCGTGAGGAATTATTACTGCATAAGTTTAATGGCGTTCAATTAGTCCTCAGCTTACCTGCCCCTATGCAGTTGTTCAATATTAGCAAAATTACAACGACCCACCTCCGAGTGACTTTTTGGCAAAATTGAATTTTTGGTTTTTTATGCACAAGGCGTTTTCCTCTATAACTTTGTCATTTGGAAAGCCCTGCTATTGGCCTTCCTACCATTTCTTTGTATGGACTACTCAACGCGCTCGACCAAATTGCGAGCCGCTTAGTGAAACCAAACTCTTTCTATGCGAGAAACCGGCCTTGTGCATGTGCATTGATTTTTATCAAATTTTTTGCTTATCGGCGCTACGCCGTCTTTGTCAAAATCGTCGGTTTCGCCTCTTGGATGCATTGCATCGTTAAAATTTTATGCTCATACTTTAGAACAGGGCATTCAATGACCATACCTCAATGTCTTTGGTTGAAGAATAAAAATCAAAAATATTTCAAGATTTTTTAAAGTACATTTTCGGAGCACCCTTTTAAACTAGCTTCGGGGTACTTTTGAAAAATCAATTTTCAAGCCAAATTTCAACGCAGTTTTGAAAAATTAATCTGCAAGTGGAATTTTGGCGTACTTTTGATAAATCGATTTTCGAGCCAAATTTCGACGCCCTTTCAAAAATATTATTTTTCCAAGTCCAATTTGTGGTACCTTTGAAAAAGTATATTATTCATAAATCTTTGTCATTATATACCTTCGCTCTCATATCCTGAACCAAAACATATTTTCCTAAGTGAAAATATGGTGTTTCTTCGAATTTTCACCTGGTCATTTCTAACGCCTTATAGAACCCAAAACGGTCCTTATGGGTTGATCTGTGCCTCTTGAGTCCCTCAGACTCTTAAAAAATGTCTTTAGATGAAATTTTTGCCTAAGTCGAATTGTGATTCTGTCTTCAACTTAGGACGATTTTGGAAAGTTCTACAACAATAGCACTGAACTTAAAACTTATTTAAGTCATGATGTACAGCATGTTTTTATGCCCCCAGGTAGCTTAAAACACTAGATTTCTAAGGCACAACCCTTACACTTGTCTTAACCTTTTTTTGTCTGGAACTTGACTCACTTTTCCCGCGAATCCAAGGTGGGAAGGGACACCGTAATATAACGTAACAATTGAAATGTGCCAATCATTTACCTAGTTCCCAAAATGCTCCTTATATGGAAGGATGATATCATCTGCTAGGGTTCAATATCTATAGTCGGAATCACCAAAACGTGCATGCTACACGCTTATAGTCGGTTTAACGGAAAATGCAAGTTACAGTATACTAATAAATAAAGTGATTTTTACACTTGAATTGTCAATAAAAATAAAATCGCCCGTTTAGTTTAGGAGTAATCGATTCGGAAAGTTTGACAAATATGCCTTACTTGATACAGTATGTACTAGGCTAAGTTAATTTTCACTCTTAATACCACAATTTTTTAGAAATAAACTTCAAAAACTAGCATAACATTAAGTAGTTTCTTATTATTATTATTATTATTATTATTATTATTATTATTATTATTTTGAAATAATTTGAATTGAATGGAAATTCAAAATTGAATTAACATTGTGTTAAAGCCCTGAAAGAATCGTTCGTCTAGTGTAAAAGCTAATAAAAGTTTAATCAATTTTTAAATCTTAAATGCCATGGCAGTTTAAGACAAATGTCCGTGCCCTTGCAACCTTTTGCGTGTGGTTCCTTCCAGTGATGTATCATTGCGTAAGATACTGCCACAAAAAAAAGTTTTGACCTTAAAAACTTCTTAATATCTGGGAAAAATTTTTTTTTCGAGAATCCGAAAAATTCTTTTCTTAATCAATTTGTTTGCATTTCATATATATTGTGAATTTACTTGTGACAATCTATTAATGATATTTTCAGGACTTCTTTTCATGAAGCAAGATACATCACTGGAAGGAACCACACGCAAAAAAGTTGCAAAGGCACGGACACTTGTCTTAACCTGCCATGGTTTTTGTTAAGTTTGTTATGTTTAAATAAAGCAACTGTTGGAATTGATTTGCAACGCTGCATATTTCGAGGGTGGCGCTAATGTTTAAATTTTTAAAAAGTATAAAATTAATTGTAGTAATATCATTGTATTGTATTTTTTTACTCGTTTTTGGAGTTGCAGAATTTTGTTCTTATTCATTTATTTCATGCACTTTTCCTGTAGGTACGTAAAACCGAAACGAATAAACAATTTTTGCAAAAAACTTCCAAATTAAAATAAACCACAATGTTTTTCATTTTTTATGTCTTCCAAAGAAAGAATTATTGAGCACTTTAAACATTTCAGATTTTTACCAAGCTCCTTTACGTTAATCATGCGATTTCCTTCATAAAGATGATCTTGGCATTTGATTGAAAGATTTAGAATCGGGATTAAAATTTCTAATGCCTTTTTTAAAAATCTTAATTGTTTTTTTTTAAATAAACGTGGTTATTATCTATTTCTAACTTAATCTAAACCGAAAATACATTTTGCAAAAATTAACAAGCAGTGACAAACAGATATGACAGTCGTATTTAATACAGTCTCGCCAAATCTTTTTACTCTATTTTTGTCGCGTTTTAATTCATTAAATCTACCGCTAAATTCACTCTTGTCAGTATACAAATACCTTAATCTAATTGTGAAATAGAAAGAACTGAACTTTCTTTCATTCAGCGGCATAGTAAAGCATAGAAGTGCATGAAGGGTTATTTTCTCCTCATTCTTAGTTTGTCAAATATATCATATTGATGTTTTCCAGCACCAGCAACTGTCCAATTCCACCACCAAGACATGTGGGGTATTGTGGCGCTGACGTCAATAGCGGTAAGTCAGCAAATACCAATGGCGGTACATCAGCAAGCACAGATATGACCACAGTAGCACTAGATAACATATTTTTTGAATATATTCTTAAATATTTGTAAGATAATACAAGTATCGATATTTATAGAAGATGGTGTATTACTGAGCAAAAACAGCGTTCAATCAAAGACAATGTCAAATTATAAAGGCGACCACAAAGCAAACATAGAACTTATTTGCACGAAAGATCTCCTCATCTGGGCCTTCCAAGTGGCTAGTGGTATGGAGTATTTGGCGTACAGGAAGGTATTTTATTTCCTAATTTTATCATCATTGTTTATTATAATCTTCAAATAATTTTCCAGGTTCTTCACGGAGACCTGGCTGCAAGAAATATCCTCCTAGCTGACTATAATGTTGTAAAAATATGCGATTTTGGTTTGGCTAAAAGCATTTATGACGGTTACAAGAAACGGGGCATTGTAAGTTATGTTGTGTGTACTGTAAAAGTAGAGCGATAAGCAAACCTAAATAGAGCATAAGCCGAGCAGGCAACAATCGTGTAAAAATATTTCTAGTTGGCATGTTTAGTTGTCGATACCAAAGTGAATTCTAAACATGTTAGTGATTACTAACTTTTTATGAGAGAAGAAGCACATAGATAAGGTCAGAACAGTACTGGTATGTCATACAATTATCTCGGACTCTCAGTTACTGAGTTACTTGACTCTCAACTCACATTTATTTAGCAACATTAGTTTAGACAAATAGTAGTTTAACGGTTGTTAATTAAAAATCTTTTTCAGCCAGTAACATTAAAGGCCCGTGACTCACGGAGGCTGGCAGGGAAAAAGAATATGATATACTGTTGTATAACTACATTCTACACCCTTCCAACCATAAACTCCTGGTACTGAAATATTACTATGAAACAATAAAATATAACTACAAAAACAAACGGAGTTAAAAAATTTTCTTCGACAACATTCAACTAGTTGTCTAATGCTTATCCAGTGTGATGTTTATCGGCTTAAGGATAGTTCTAATAAACACTTTTGTATCAAATGTTTTCTGAAATCCTGGAACAAAAGAACAAAAATCAAATTGGAGAAAAATAGACGATTTACTCTTTCTTCATTCCACGATGGAGCGACGCTAGAAATCAGTTCAAAACCAGCAGCATTTCGACTGAAAATTATGCATTTTTTTTTATTTAATTGCGTAAATAATAATTAATTTTTTAGAACAGAATTGAACCAGTTAATTTAGAGCCAAATAATTTAATTGTTTTAGGGTCCTTTGCCAATAAAATGGATGGCAGTAGAATCAATCAGAGACGGAATATTTTCTACCCAATCTGACGTATGGTCATTTGGTATCGTGCTGTGGGAGTTCTTCTCGTTAGCTGCAACTCCTTACCCTGGACTGGACGCAGACGAGAAATTGTTTGAAAAATTAGTATTTGGATATCGGATGGATCCACCAGAATATGCTCCAAGAGAAATGTTAGTTATTAATCACAATTTGCGTATCAAATAAATTTAATACATTATTTTGTAGCAATAAGATGATGAGAGACTGTTGGGCACTCATACCCACAGCACGACCGTCATTCACGATGTTAAAAGAAAGGTTAGAAACTCTGTTAGAAGACCCTGTGAAGGCGGTAAGTCAATTTTCCAATTAGTACAGCTCGTATGACACTGAAATAGCTTTCACAAACACCAAACTCTGAATATTTTATAAATGGCTTTACGTCCTCGAACATATAATTCAGATTTGAAAACAAGGGCTGATTTACCTTGACCACCACGACCGTGGATCTATTGTGGCGTTCCTATTTTAATTTTTTTACTTAGAGCTCCTTATCCAGCTTTGTCTTTTATATCAGACTCCACAGCCTTGATAAGGACTCCTTAATATAACTATTTGCTCTTGTAATTCGCCAAGTAATTTGAACCTCAGTACGTCTTAATAATGGCATAGCATCATGTATTGAGGTTTGCTCTTGACAGAATCTGCATATTGCCCTCTACCAGACCTCTTAGATTCATATGTCTATAAAGCCTACATGGTCCTCTTAGAAGATCCACCATTACCCTAGTGGACTTTTTCTTTTGGCGTAGTAGGTCCTCTGTAAATTCTATAGGATACTCTTCGCATTTTTCTTGTAAATAATGTTAGTTTTCGGACATTCTAAATTTTATGATATCAAAAATATACGAATATATGTTATTACTTAATTTTATTCGTAACCCTGGAGCAACGTATGAAACGACTAAAACAAAATTCAACTAAAACAAATTGGTTCAATCTCGCCCACTTTCCTGGAATTTCCGGTAGGAGCCACTTTAACACTTTAAATTTTACACTCGTCATTCAACCTGCGGATACTTTGCCTTTTTTAAATTAGTAGCACATTATTAGAACTCGTATGCTCGTAAATTTGGAATGATTAAAAAAAAAAATTCAGTTTTTCCGGTGCGGTACTTGATACTTTTGGTATTTACTTTTAATCCAGAAACAAAAATAGTGCAACAACAAAAGGGTAACGGGGTGCAGAGTTAAGCTCAGTAGATCGACCGCTATTCACGGTGCGTTGCCGGAATCTCCGCGTTTTAACTCTCCGTTCGCTTCGTTTCTCCCAAATCTCTTTACTGAGCGGTTTTTAGAAAACGAACTGACTATAACATATACAGGGCGTTCCTTAATGGCGTGCTAATATTTCAGGGTGTGATTCCTTAAGTCATTTTACGAAGAAAAGTTCATATGAACATATGTCCGCAACGGCTTAAATTTTTTGCTACAGTGTGTTGATTTTTTTTAATCTGTTTTTTTTTAATTTCTCAGAAGGTATTTTAGATATTATTTTCAATTTTGGTACCTATGTGTTAACAGGATATTAAACCACATATTTTAGTTAGAAAAGTTCTTTCATCGCGCCCCCGCAAACAATCCTCTGATATTTTTTACCAAAAAAGTGGTACGCTACTGACATTTTTTCATGTGGAGATTTTTCTGATTAGCTTGGGCAATTCTACATGAAAACGGTCTCTTGCGTTTTTTTCGTTAGTTCTTGATTAAAGCAATTTAATTCAAATCGCTTCATTTAGCAGTATTGACTAATAGTCCGGTGATATTAGGAAAATGTCTCGGGAAGTTTTGGGACAAGCCAAAAATTAGTCTACCCCCTACAGAATTTCCTCAGGAATCCGAAAAAAATAGTGCTGACCACTCAAAACGGCGGCTTTAATTGTTATTCAACTTTTTGTAAACATAATGAATTTTGTGACTTACTTGTTTGCTTATATCTTCGCTTCTAAAGGTCATAAAAAAACGTTCGACCCGTCAATTTCTTCGCCATGGGTTCCCCTATAAGGTAGGTATATGCAAATAACTAATTTTTGATTGTTAATGACATTTTATGGCAAAAAACTGAAAAAATTGGATTTTTAGATCTTCGAACTTTGAAGTACTGTAGAAACAAATATAAAATCTGCATGTTAACGATATTATGAGAAATAGTACATATTTTTACCCTTAATGAAATGCACTTTGTTCCGTTGCAAAATATTAATTATTTTTTTTGCAATTAATTTATAAAAAAAAAATTCAAACTGTTATACTAAAAGATCATATTAATATTTTACAGTTCTGTTTCGGTAAAAACATTGTATTGGGCATACATTTACATAATCAAAAAGAATATTGCAAACAAATTTTAATTTGGGACTTTTTTACGCAAAAAATCAATTTTGCAACTTAAACAAATGTAAATATCTCAGTGGATTTTGCATAAAATTTATTGCAACTAACGGCATTTTAATTGTCATAAAAAAACACGAATTTAAGAAAAAAAATGTTTGCTCCGATGCTTTGGAGCCGAGATATAAAGATTTCACGTTTTTTGTGATTACGGCGAAATTTGAAAATATTTTTACTTGAAAATTTAACTGAACCTCAGAGTGTGTGTTATCACTTACATGAAGTGCCATGTCTATATATCTAGATGGGTCATGGAAAAAAAAATCGAGAAAATTGCATCCTTGGCGTCGCGCTCACACTAGAAGCCAGATCCCCCTCCCCCTTTACTGCTAGTGGTGTACTTGGACAGTTTTACTGCGGCGGCAGCTTCATTTCTCTTTTTCCCGGCTTCCTGAGTGGTCAGATGGACGTTTTTTTTTTTAATTCAACTTATTTTTTTTTTGTCAGCTTTCCGATTATGCGATTATTTTTCAATCATTCAATTACGTTGCTTCATAAAATAACTATGTAAAGATTACATACAATTTATTTGATGAGGCATTGATGAGTGACTAGTTTTTACTCTTATTGTGGATAAAAAAGGTATACATTTTGTATTTAAAAATTAATTTATTGAATGTACAAACTAAAGCTTATTTTTCTGTCCTCGTTTTTTTGTTTTTTTTGCGTAGTCAACACTATTTTTTTCGTATTCCTGAGGAAACTCTGTAGGGGGTAGGCCAATTTTTGGCTTGTCCCAAAACTTTCCGAGAAATCGTTATTTTTTAATCTAAAATCACCGGACTATAATAATTTTTGAACACATAAATCTAATTTTCAAAACAATATTTGTTGACAAAAAGTAAGATGTTCTGTTCAAAACCATTCCATCGTATTTTTTTCTTCAATTTTTAGTGTTTCATTGACTTTATTTTATTTTCTCGCTGTTTTTATTTGAATATTTCAGAAATATGGTGAATTATACGAATGCGGAAATGACGAAAATGCATTCCGTATATGGTAGTCGGGGGACGTAACACATCCCGTGAGAAATTCGATGATGAAATTGTGGAAACAATGTTAATATATTCCTTATGCCCTCCATAATCATGCCTTACCAGGTGCTTTGCTTGATTTTGGGGCAGACTGCCTATATGACGTTATATATCCAAGATGGCGTCCACCCCAGACATCATCGGAAGTTCTCGATTAAAACTCTTGATAGAGCCATCCTATCAATATTTTCTACTGAACCTTTTTTATTTACAAGGAAATTCTCTATAAGGAAGGTCCTTAGGAATTTATCGATATCTTTTATCATTTAGATGCTTTATATAAAAACATTTTTAATTTTGTTATCACTAGTATCATTTCGAATTAACATGACACAAAAGAAAAATACTTTAACACGATTCTTTTTTACCTCTCCTGAGCTAGCGAGGCTTTCTACAGAAACCGAAGCAATATTGGAATTGCAGAAGAAGTAAAAACAAAACACCACAGTTTGACATGATCTAGAGGAAAGCGACAACATGAAGATGTGCAATGTATCTATAATACTGTCAGAACATCGACCAAACATATGAAGGAAGTGAACTGATCAACACAACAACAAAGTGTGTATTTTATGACACCATACAAACGGATACATTAAACATTTTAGAAAAGGATTGTGAAATGTACACCGCTTTAAAAGAAACCGAATTGAAACTGACAGTATGAGTTTCTGGGATCCAATATAGAAAGGAAAACTGAATTTATGTAAAGCTACACTCAAAACAACAAGTTAGCTGACACTGTAGTATAATTCGACTAGCAACACCCTGCAAAAATTGATAATACTCTACAAACTTTTTTGTCTATACCTTTGGCGGACTCAAATGTAACAGAGCATCTGAATGCAAAATTCTACTATGTCGCTGTTCTTGATGGAATGTCAAAGCTGCAATCGTTGAAAAAAATCAGTGCAGGTTAAAACATGCAATGATCTAGCTTTGGAGTTTAAAAATAAAATCAAGGAACGCTTTTAAAATATGATGAACTCCACTTGGTGTTTGACACATATCTTGAAAATTCTCTTAAATCTGCGATGTGACATAAAAGGACATCTACAGTAACACTCACTGAGTACAAAATAACCAACTCCACAAACATTGCAAATATACACATGAAATCCCTCCTTTCTCATATGAAAACAAAGGATAGCTAATAGCGTACCTTGCAGAAAAGGCTTTGTTGTACGCACGCAATATTGAGAGAAGCCTAATCTTAAGCAGGAGGTCTGAACCTAAATCGTCTTTCAGAAGTGACATAAATGAACTTTAAAGTAGTCATGAAGAAGCTGACTTAAAATAATACTGCACTGCTTTTTTGCCTCCCGAAGAGGAGCTACTACGATTCATATATATTCGCCTGATAGAGACGTATTTCTACTAGCATTGTGGTGGTTAAAATCTTTTACATGTCTAAGCATGTTTGTCACTGGTGTAGGAAATAATCGAAAAATGATTGATGTTGGCGGAATTTGCACCGCATTAGAACCAGAAAAGATAAAAAAGGGTTACTAGGTCTGCATGCTCTGTCAGGATATGATGTCACAGGTTCACTTGCAAAGAAGGGAAAATTATCGTTTTGGATGAAATTTTTGGGAAACTTGGATCCATTGAAGAATTTGGGGATGAAGCTGAAACCGGAAATTATCATATTTATTCGTAAGGTATATACACCAGGGATGAAGATTTTAGACATTGGGAAGCTTCGTTGGTTGATGTTCTTCAACACCAAGACGCAAAGTGAAAATCTGCCTCTTACAAGAGCGTCACTATCTCCTCTTATTCGTAAAGCCCATTACCAGGTTATGGAATGGCATCTTGCACCTGAAACCATTTTAAAATTAATTCGGTGTTCATATGTGAAAGGGAAATGTGGTGTATCCTGTAAATGTAAATCCCAAAACATTTTATTCACTGAGCTTTATATATGTGGAGGCGATGAAGACATGCGAGAATCATGGCCAACATTTTGATATGGATGACCTTTCAGATGAAGAGTATTAAGCTGAAAACATTTTACATGCAATACGACATTACAATTAATTCAATAAAAATATTGAAATAAATATTCATTTCTTAAATAGTAAATAATTTCTTTAAAACCAAAAATTAAAAATTCATTAATACACTTTTGAACTGGCTATAACTGATAACTGGTAGGTTATACCACAAAAACTGTTATAACTTTTTTTGTTTAAAATTTTATTTAGAACAAAATATTGCTAGAGTGGGCCTATCAACAGTTATAATCGAGAACTTCCGATGACGTCTGGGGTGGCCGCCATCTTGAAGATATGATGCCATATAGGCCGCCTGCCACAAATTCAAGCAAAGCACTGGTAAGGTATGATTATGGAGGGCATAAGGAATGTATTAAACTTACTCCCATAATTTCATCATGAAATTTCCCACGGAGTGTATATTTCATTAAGTATGCCCCTCCGACTATGTTCTCGCAGATGTTAATGCAACAGAAGCCAGAAGTATGTAAGCGGAAAGATATCCTAATCGTGCCTCGGCAGAGAGCCAATTTTTTTCGACTATTCATCGCCGTCTTTATGAAACTGGTAGTTTCCAAAATGCTACTTCGGAAGGTAGACCTCGAACTGTCAAAACACCCGAAACGAAGCAGTGCTACAGGAAATCGACGAACATCCTAAGACGAATACGAGGAAGATAGCTAGAGCTTTGAATAATTGTCATCAAATTGTTTGTCGAAGTTTGGTTGAGTCACAAATTATATTCACACAGGAAGCAAATTTTTCTAGGAATGCTATTCAAAATTTCCTCCATAATAGTCATGTGTGGTGTGTGGGAGGACGAAAACCATGCCATAACCGAAACCCATTTCCAAGAGCAATTTGCGGTAAATGTATGGGTAGGAATTATTGGTAATAATCTTATAGGCCTTTTTTTAATCGCCTTGTTTATATTAATGTCCTGGCAGAGTTTAGTCGTAGGCTATTCTACCACTCAACTAGGACGGACAGACACACATAGACAACATCACAACACTCGCTGCGACATTGCCGTCTGCTGCAGCTGAGACTCGAACTCAGAAGAGGAGAGCGACTAGACCGTGTTGTCTCTCACACAGCCGTCACTGCTACCGTCTCAACAACACGTGAAAAACGTCACTACACATCCATACCCCAGCCAGGATTCGAACCTGGGACTCCGTGTTTGCAAGCCTAACACCTTAAGCACTACCAAAATGCCTCCATGGACAATCTTACCTATATTTTCTCCAAGAACTACCTGTGTTAGTTGAAGATGTACCAAATACGTTAAGGAATCAAAAACGCAAGACACCGTTTTCATGTATGTGGCGTACCACTATTTTGGTAAAAAATATCAGAGGACACGATTGCAGGGACGCCACTAGTGGAGCGATAAAATAACCACCTAAAGATGCGGCCTCAGAGGTGTTCAGGCATAATCCCATGGATGGTAGCTTCGCACTACCGCCCGCTCGAGCGAGTGCGTGAACCAAGTGCCCGAACCTGCGGTTCCTCTCGTACTGAGCAGGATTACTATCGCAACGACGAGTCATCAGTAGAGTAAAACTAACCTGTCTCACAACGGTCTAAACCCAGGTTACGTTCCCTATTAGCGGGGAACCTTCTAACTAATATATGTGGTTTTATACCTTATTAACAAATACCAAAATTGAAAATAATATCTAAAATACTTTTTGAGATGTTAAAGGTAAAATATTGTTTTGAAATGGAAGAAAATTTGTTTCTCCTTTGCGAAGAAGAATTATGTGGAAATGTGTGCAAAGTTGGACAAAAGTCACTAAAGACTATGGTTACCATGAGCAAAGTGCGAGGCGACGGTAAACATTTGCGTTTGAAAAATCTTTCGAAAAAAAAAATTCAACACCCTGAAGCAAAACATTTAAGCAGTTGCGGACATATGTTCATATGAACTTTTCTTCATAAAATGATCTAATCACACTCTGAAATATTAGCACGCCATTAAGGAACACTCTGTATCTACGGGGTGTCACAATGCTCATCTGCATGGCATGCACCACAACAGGGTTCGGCTCCTACTAGACTTAGACACGTCTTCCCGGGTCAGTTCGTCAGCCTTTTCATTTCCCCCATGTCCCCCGTGTTCTTCCGTAATGTATAAGTAATTGGATTCTCCAGCCCAGAGTATAAACCTTGGTGCACACCAAACCTCTATTATTATTTTTTCTTTAAGATTTCAGCTACTTTGAATTTATCAGATGTGGTAGAGCAAGTTATTTTGTCATGTTTTGGATCTAAAGAAAATTAGGACCAATTAATGCTTACCCAGAAGTTATATATTTATTTTAGTTACTTTTTGTAGCATTACATTCAACTAAACGACCCATATCTGATGATGAATATTCAGAGACTTGAAGAAGGTCAAAAAGACTATTTGGCAATGTTAAATCCCCCAACGTTTGAGGTCCTTTCTGGTCCTCTCTCCGTGAACAGATCAGTTGAGCAAGAATTCCTCGAAGGCTCTGGTTACATTGATCTGAAATCGAACACAATTTCCAACAGCGGAACTGACGAGGTTAAGTATAGTATATCGACTTATTGAATTCACATATAGTCTCTGAAAACATTTGAACTTTTTCAAGTGACAATAATTTATATGCAACTTGTTACCTACTACCAATGCAAGTTATATTTTAGGGAAAATTTACAACTCCAGTGTTAGCCACCTCAAACACTTTGAATTCGAAGCACGAAAATGGAATACAACTCTCCGATTCAACGATCTACTCAACTCATTTATAACATCGGAGAAATCGAGAGAAAATATAAATAATTGCGCCAACACAACAAAAACAGAGTAACTCCACCAAATTTAGTAGGAAGGCGAATAAGTGAACAGCAACAGTATGGATTGGAAGTATATTCCAATTTAATTTTTTTAATTAGTTTAATAAGTTAAAATATGAAGTTTTAAATAAAAAGTTGATATAGCAAAAGAATTTGTAGACATATTCTCTCTGGCCTTCTAATTGAAATTTCATAAATTCCACAAAAGCGAAGTTATGTTCAAGGAAAGTGGAATCCAGAATTCGGCTTTTGGCAATTTCTTTTGAAAACTGCTCATTTCATAAAAAATCTAGAAATAAAATTTTTGAGCATACAATTATTTACAATTTTCGTCATTACCTTTTTTTTATATAGGCAAGTCAGAAGACACAAAATGGCTTCGAACTTCGCCCATACAGATTGAGGTAAAATGGCTGAAAGGAGTATAAGTTGTAGTGGAAGCTTTATCTGTCTCCAGTTCCTAAAGAAGGTATTCTATCGGAAACCTCCACGGTTACAGGAAGAGTGAAAACCTCTCGATAAACTGGTATGCAGGTACAGCAAAATTGTATCCAAATAGCAAGTAAATAGGACTTTTGATGCAGCTCTACCTACCTACAGATTGCTTTTGCGATATGAACAATGCATACATTTTCTATTGACGCGGCGTTTCAATTAGGGGGTGTAATTCAAAATAATGTTTACAAAAACTTATTGTAAATCAACGTCGCCTGACACTATCGACAGTTCAGTTCATCACTGTTCTACTTTCCTGGCGGCCAATTATTTTTCTTTTGTAAATGTCTATAAAAATACTTACCTCTAAAGAAATCGGTATTTTGAAATCAAAATAAAATAATATAGATTTAAATGTTCGAAATTTCTGTTAATTTTTATCGCACAGCAATTAAAAAACAAGAAAAATTAAAGGAAATTCTATTTATTAAAAAAAAAATTTCCTTCAAATGTTTTGATTTAATGCGTATTTTCCAAGCAAAACGTCAAAAGCCATAACGTCGAGGCCCTGATGACAAATACAAATGTTCGGCCTTGGCGGGGGAGAGGAGGTGCAAGCCGCCATCTTGAATGAAAAGTGCAAAAAATTGTTTTTCTCAAAATAATTCGACAACGTTCAATCCTACGAGAAAAATGTTCAAGACAAAGTTAAAGAGGACAAAATTTCCTACATTTTTTTATTGTCTATTATGTAACGAGATACAGCGATGGGAAAATGAAGTTTAACGAAATTTTTCTCAAAAAATCGTCAAACTTCATGTTTGTTTTTAAATTATTATCTATGAACAAATTACATTTTTTCACATCACAGTGAAATTAGGAACCTCCTTTTCCTACCAACACCATTGGCACAATCGCAAAGCAACATCTATATTCGTAAACCTGGGAGAGGCAAAACTGCTGAAAGATTGTATTCCGCGATTTGTTTAAAGCATAAAGAAGCTGTTGAGGAAATACTGTTTCTCCATGTGCTTAGTGGCTGCGACGCAACATCGTCACTCTTTAGCCAAAATTTTGTTCGCTTGTTCAAAAACAAGCAAGGATCAATTATATTATTGGCATCTTTAGATATTGGAATGCCAAACCTGAAAACATCGCAGATACTGGAGCACGTTTTCTTGTTGCTTTGTTTGGTGGCAACATGGATAAGGATATTTTGGGAGAAGTCCGCTACCAACGTTTCATAAAATCCACAACAAAAAGCAAATTTTTAATTTTAATTTCTTTGTATAATGAACTAATCAAAAACAAACAAATTAAAGAGAATATTATGTGTTTTAAAAAATGTGTGCTATTTTTTGATTTAGTGCATTTCAAAAAGACAAACATTTGTATTTCCGTCCATAATGACCATTTTTGAATATATTTTGTTCAACGTGCAGAATAGGGTTTCATAGGGTTTCTTCAAACGTAAAGGTATTTTTATAGCCATTAAAAAAAATTGACTACCTTTACTATTCCTTGTTGAGATGAATTTTCATCTATTTTTATACCTATACTGGCAACTGTCACATTGAAATAAAAATATGCTGGACCCAACATTATGGAAGTGTAACGAAGTTATTTTTTTTTTAATGTTAAAATGCATTTCATATCTACTAAAACTTCGATACTAACGCCGCGTCGCTTACATACGAATATTTGTTGTGAATTAATCACTGTGCTGCCGACCTTCGCATATTAGCGAAACTAAAACTGAATATATTAAGCCGTGATTTTATCAAGACAAGGTAATTGAGTTATTAACTGAAAAAGTGCATGATAAAAGTCATTCAGATGTAAGCAAAAATTAACAGCAAAAAATACAGATAAAATGAATGTGTCTAGTCAAGATAATAAAAAATATAACAAACAAGCACAAAAAAAGGTTCAACAAGAAACTAATTACAATTCAAATGGAAACACCACCGAGCTGGAAAAAATATAAACAAAAGTTATGCATGATATTATCAATTTAGCAAATGATTAGGCTCAAATTCCCAAAATTTGCCAAATAAACCTTTGAATAATAAAGATGACTTCACCGAAGTAGTACATAAGCGAAAAAGACCTACACAGAAATCTCTGATTCCAGCAACTAAATTTGCTACAGAAAAAATTATCGGTGTCTTGCGTCGCAAATACATATATGTGGGTAGAGTAACTGGAAGAGATGTTACCGAAGATGACATGAAGGAATATTTAAAAGATTTAAAAAATTGCCCACAATACGAGCATATCACAGTTAAAAAACTAAACACTCTAGAAAATAATTCGGCATTTTGTATAGGGCTACCTACTGAGGAACTATTTCACAAAGTCTACGATGTCCAATACTGGAGGACAGGCGTTTCTTTAAGAGAATACGATCTAAGAAGAACTTTTTTAGCCCAGAGACAGCAGTCCAAGCTCGAAACCCAAACTTTAAGGAAGTAGGGATAGATCAAGTGAAAGCAGGAAAGAATTATCAGAATGTTAAATCCAGTTCTTGCTTTAGTATTCTCCATCAAAATGTTAGATTTTTAAACAATTCAGTGGATGAAATTGAAGAATTAATGAAAACATATCCAGCAGATTTCTTGTGCTTAACTGAACACTGGCTTAGTCAAGTTCAAATAAATAATGTTTCGATAAGTGGCTATAAACTTATATCCAACCAAAGCAGGAGTGAAGGACAACATGGTGGTGTCGCATTATATAGTAGAGCAAAAATTATCAGCAAGGAAAGAGGAGACATTTGTCAATTAGGCGAAGATTACATTCTTGAATGTGCAGCTGTGGAAAGCATATATACTGACACAAAGTGTGTTATAGTAGTTATGTATAGACCTCCTAATGGAGATTTCAAAAGGTTTTTATGTATATTTGATCTCATATGCCAAATAATTTATAACGAAAATTCTAAATTAATAATTGTAGGGGACTTCAATATAGATTTGTTGGGTGTAAGTGGATGTAAAACCGAATTCATGAATTTATTAAAAACCTACGATATAATTCTGACCATTAAAGACTATACCAGAATAACAAAAAGCTCAAAAACATGCTTAGATAATATTATAATAAACAGTAGTGTCTCCTTTTCTACACAAATAATTGATTCTCATATCTCTGACCACTTCGCACAATATGTAATATTAAAACCATTTAAAAATAAGGAGCAAGTAAACTATATTTTAAAACGGGATTTTAGTGATAGCAACATAAACTTATTTTCCCAAGCTTTAAACTTAGAGTTTTGGGAAGAAGTCTTTAATGCAAAGGCTGTGGATTCCAAGTGGGAAAGTTTTATAAACATATTCATGTATTATTTCTATATCCACTTTCCAATAAAAAAATTTTATATAAAAACAAAAAATCAACAAGCATCTTCGCAAGAAATAGAAAAATGTAAAGAAAAACTAACTCTTTTTAGTATATTATCAAAATATTCGGAAGAATGTAAAGCTGAGTACAAAAACATAAAAAACCAATATAATTTGCTGAAAAACTCAAAAATTCATTCGTACCAAAAAAAATTAAATTCAGCAGATAATAAGTCAAAAGTTAGATGGCAAATTGTTAAAGAGCTGACAAATAGCGCGATAATTCAAGAGCGGATCTCCCTAACGGTGATCGAAAAAAACAAGCTGAAGAATTTAATTCACATTTTGCAAATTCTGCACAAAATATGTTTCAGAATAACTTCAAGACTTCTAATTCACAAAAAATTAATTTCAACAATAAATCAATTTATCTAGAACCTGTATGTGAAGACCTAATAGCAAAAAACTTTAAAAACAAAAAATGTTATGGGGAAGATCTAGTCCCTCTGTTTTTATTAAAAAAATGCATAAAATATATAGCTTCTCCTTTGGTGGATATCATAAACACTTCCATAAAAGAGGGCAAATATCCAAGCAATCTAAAGAACTCCATTGTAATTCCGGTCCACAAAAAGGGGAACTTTGAGTTAGTTGAAAACTATAGGCCAATAAGCCAGCTCTCGTCTTTTTCAAAATTTTTTGAAAAAGTTTACTCTACGAGACTGATTACATTTTTTAATTCCTGCAAATTGTTTTCTCTATTTCAACATGGTTTCTTCGAAACTGCAATATTTGAATTTACAGAGGCTATACTAAATGCCTTGGAGAGCGGAGAACTTACTTGCTGTCTGTTTCTTGACCTCTCCAAAGCCTTTGATTGCTTAAATCACAATATTTTGTTAGATAAATTGTTTACGTATGGTGTTAGAGGAGTGGCATTATCTTGGCTGAAGTCCTATCTTACGAACAGATCCCAACGGGTCGTATTAAAAGATGGTCCTTCTGAGGTCTATTCAAGTAGGGTGTATACCAGCTTGGGCGTTCCTCAGGTGAGTATTCTTGGACCACTATTATTTATAATTTTTGTTAATGATTACCCATTGCACTAAGCGATTTACAAAATACAATGATTAGTTATGCCGATGATAACAATATACTAATTAGAGGCAAAAGTGTACCGTCAATAATTACTTTAAGTGACGAACAATTCTGTGAAATCGATAAGTGGTATTCAAATAACAATCTTACTTTAAACACTGACAAAACACAATGTATCTTTTTTAGAACTACTCAAAATAAGTCTGATATTCCCGATACGATAAACTTAAAAAATATTCAGATAAACATAACCAACTATACAAAATTCTTGAGTATTTATATTGATTCATGCTTAAAATGGAATTACCATATCGAAAATACCTCTAACAAATTATCATCTGCCTGTTATGCTCTTCGTGTTCTAACCAAATATATGGATTATAAAACAATTAAGTCGGTTTACTATGGATATTTCTATTCTGTACTAAAATTCGGTATACTCTTTTGGGGAAGGTCATCTGATATGCACCAAATATTTAAAATTCAGAAAAAAGCCATACGAATAATGCTTAGGATGAACTGTAGTGAAAGTTGCAGGGGGTGTTTCGAAAGAATGATCTGCTAACGGATATAGTGTAGATATTTGAATGTATACTTTTTCCGGAAAAATGTAATATCAATTTGGTAAACCACAAATATGACACAAGAGGAAAAAGTAATTACAATAAGGTGTTTTCACTTTTTTTTAAGTCGAAAAATACAAAATACTTATGGTAAATATTACAGCTGAAACCGAGGCTGAAACAATGTTTCGGCAAAAAAAATTTTTTTTTATAATTATAAAAAGACAAATCTAGAATTACTGGTCATCTGTGACGTCACTGCCTATATATGTCAATGATTATAAAATCTAACCTTACTTAATGACTTTTGTTGTTATTGTAAATTGTAAGTCAAAAACATGAGTAGTGCACCAAATAAGTGGTGTTTTGTGACAAGGTGCAGAAATACTTCAGTAAATGCTCCAAATAAAAAGTTCACATGTGTTCCTATAGCGAATTATTCACGGAAAGTGAAATGGTTTAAAACAGCGAGGCGCGATTTTCCCAAATCGAAATCGAGATATTATTGTTGTGAAGATTATTTTAATGTAAGTATAATTTATCTTTTCTCATCATGGTAAAATTTAACCGATGATAGCTAGCTAGATGGATAATTACCTTCAATATTATAAATAGATCATATATACTTACCGTAAAATTATGCTTGTAATGGTATGAGATTTATTTTGAATTGAAAGTAATATATTGTGGCTTCTAGTATTATTGAACATTTATAATGGAATTTTGCTAGGTTATGATTATTAATTAAAATGACCAAAATATCAAGCGATGCATGTCATGGCTAGTGATATTCGACGTCACAAATATATAAAAATACTTGTTTATTATTTTCAGCTTGAGGAAATCATGGAAAATTACATCCGATACAAAATTTTGGGAGGAAAAATTATCTGAAGGAAGATGCAGTTCCACACATATTTAACTGCCATCCAGACAGAAAAGGAGCAGCGTCTGCACCAAAACGATCTCTTAAATATTTAGAATCTCACTCTGTAATAGATCATAATTTGATTGCCCACACAGTGTTATTGTTATTGCATGTGCTGTTATTAATTTACAATCTTCCATCATTAAATAAAGTAGTTTGTGTAGTAAATATGAAGCTGTAGTTTTCCCCTATAAAGAAAAAAATCAATATACTAAAAATACAAATTTTGGTTTTTATTATTCAGATAAACATATCTTCAATATATATAATTTTAACTGTCAACAACAGTTATTTATAGTTATCATAATTCATGTATAAAATGTCCACAATTTTGGTTTTTTCAAAATTTGAGTTCGCAACACACAAAAGTCCTTTTTGTTGATTTGCATATAACATTTGTAAATATACTTGCGCTTTAAATTTGTCTGTAATTTGATCATTTTTAATTTAGTTCTCCACATACTCTGAAATTACTAGGTACCGTCAGGTAAAGCTGCAAAAACGAGATATAATGGCGACAAGAAAAGTCCACAATCTTTCACTTTTTAAGTTTCAATTTTTCCTCCACAACGGCCACCACCTTCTCTAAATTGCGGCCCCTTTCCATATATTTATTATCCCTTATTTTGTATGGACCTACTATAGACTCGACAGCTAGCGAACGATTAACTTCTCAGCTTCCTCACACATTTTCTCTGACATTTTATTTTTAACAAATTATAAAAATCACTGCGCTTTTTACTACTATCAGAAGCAAATTTCATCAAAAGTTTATACCTAAACTGACATATTTGCAAATTTGTCTTGAACCATACATCTGAATTATATTTCATTATTTGTACACCGAGATTTTGTATCCCAATATTTAATAATTCTTGTCTAACGGTGCTCTGGGCAAATTCTTCCTTTTACAGTGCATAATGAGTCTTCTGGTTTCAACTTCACATACCCAAAAGCACTATTCACGTTGTTCTCGAGATGAGCTGCAAATAAACATTTAATTATATCTCTAGCACAGACTATTAATTCTACTTTCTTTTAAGGTTATGTTGCTAATATAAATAATCGTAAATAAACCAAATTAAATATAACATAATAATGTGTAATAATACAAAAACTAAATCATAAATTTAATAACTCTATTAGGCTCAAGCTGCAAACAACTAATTCATTAATTTATTTTAAATACTTACGCTGCTGTTTTTACGCCCTTCAACTCGGTTGAATGAAATCGATCATCATTTTTAATACATAAAAATATTTAAACTAGGTAAATTGTTTGTAGAAGCTTTCACAAAATTGTGTGTAACCATTGTTCACTTTTTTTAATTTGTGAGAAACACTCGGAATATCCAAGCCAAATATGGTAAACATGTAAACAGTAATAGGTCCGTTCGCATTAGCTGCACTAGTGCAATTATTAGAAGGAGATAGATTGTGACTCTACATAAGTTGAAGAGAGACAGATTTGCACTGGTGCAGATAGTGGAGAATTGTTGAACAGAAAACGAACAAAGCTATTTTGTCTTCTGACAGATATATGAAGCGACGTCATCAGGATCATTACCCAATAAGGTGACGTTCTCGAAATTATTCAAATATTTGAATTTTAAGTCGATTTGTTTTTTAAATATTTGTTTTAATCTGACGATATAATTAATATGAATGCGTTTAGGCTTTCGTATTTATGTATTACTTCATATTAATGCATCATTTGAAGTGAATTGTTATATATGGAAAACACCCTATTATCCTACACATTCATTAACTTTAACTGAAAAAGGAAGTTATTACTCATGTATATATTTTTATAACCATCTTCCTGAATACATAAAAAATGTAAATAATTTTGAATCCTTTACCTAAATCAGAGCTTTTTAAATACATCCGTGATGCGGAGCTATACACCATCGGTGAATTTATTTTAATTAACTAATGCTCCTCAATGTTAGCTATTTGTGAACTCTGTTTTATTAAATGTAAAGTAAGCATGTCCTTTAGCGGATAAGTTGAATTTTACTTTAAAATATTTATTTTATTATACCTACTGTATTTTATATTCTATGTTGTGTAAAAAGTATTTTGACTTGTTTCAAACTTTTGTTAAATCAAAATCTGTTTTGAAATAAACTGATTTATCTATCTATCTATCTATCTTGTGTAGAAAAATGTACATGCTAGGGAATGTTTCTTAGAAATAAATTTAATTCAAGAATGCGATACTCGTGGCGCTAACAGTGCAGTTATCACCAGCGCGACGTTCCCGTATAGTACACGGAAATTAGCAAAAATAGAAGAAACAAATTATAATAAGCTGATATTTTCTGAATCGACAGTTGGTAGGAACACAGAATCAAAAAGTTACCATCCCTAACTGGTGAGCTTCATCCCTTTTTCACCCGTGCTGGTTTTTCAATAATATTTTGGAAATGTGATGTTCTACGAAAAAACTAGAGGTAAGTATTGAAAAATATTGAGAATTTAATTTTCTATTAAACATGTCTTATAGGTCGTTTGCAGATTATTAAGTTTATGTTAATCGACTGCAAACGCTTTTGGATGGAAACACAATATTTATCCAGCCTTATAATATTCTGTTTTGTAGCATTCGGTTTCAACAACTTTTTATAAATTATATAGAATTGAATTAAACTAAATCCACTAAAGGTTTTATTCTTGCTCAAATTCAATTTCGTCGGTTCGTTCCGCATTAAAGCATGCTTGTCCGTGACAGTTCATACACATAGCCGAACATTTTAAACATCCGCATCGCTTTCCGCTGCTTTAGTAATCAAAACAGGTATTAAAATATCACCTGATTTCTTCCATCCCCAATCTTCTGGCTCTAAAACATTTCCATGCCAAGCCTGAATTTGGCGGTAAACCCGCAACTAATGTTGTTGCAAAGCTGCGAACGTCGGGGGTAGCCTTGCCAAAGTAACCGTTTGACTAGAATTGCCAACCGAGGTGTTAAATAGAACATACCTTATTGACGTTTCATTTTTCTGTGCTTTATGTAGTGCAAGAGCAAATATTTCCCCATCCTGTTTTATAGCATTTGGTTTGTTAAAGGTTTTAACAACTTCTTGTGAATTTGTCTTCGAGTTTAATAAATTTATAGTTTGGAGTTGGCCTTTTCAAAAAAAAGCAGACGTTGTGTCACTACCACTAAATGTATAAGCAAAAAGAACTGTTTTTGTCGAGTTCTTAAGGACATTATGTTGGATCATTTGAAATATTATCAGGCTGAGTTATGTTCGATTAAGTACCGTATTCAATATAATCAGACTTTCATTTTTGTTTAACTCTACAGTTTACGATTTAATAACATAAAAAGTAATAGAAATATCGATACATGACACACGACCTTTTTTTGTAGAGAATTTCGTGACAAACCTTTTCCTATACTTATGTTTTTTCCCTAAGATAAAGCGTTTAAAATATATTGTAAAAAAACCAGTGCGGTGTCCCTAAAGGGGGTGAGATAGGGATGAAGCTTACCCCTCAAGGGTGGGAACTTTTTTGACATATATTCTTACACACATAAGCTAACTATTATAGACATTTCAGCTTATTATAATTTTTTTCTTCTATTCCACATAAATTTGCCTAATTTCCGTATACTAGCATGGAGAATACCAAATTCGATAGACATTACCGCTCCAGACTCGACACAGGTAACACCGACTCCGCACCCACTTCTATTCAGGTAAAACGCAAATAGCAAACACCGTTACTATTCCGCTGAGCCACCGTTTTCTTATCAGAAGTTTATGCTCAACATGAATTAGTACATAAACGAGATTATTTAAAATCATTTCCGTCAAAAGAATAAAATATAGTTTCCGATTTTCACACCGTCAAATTGTATTTAAAAGCAGTTATAAAGCATCACATTTCCAAGGTTCGTATTCAAGCGGCTATGCGAAAGAAATTCGTCTGGGGACTTAGGTCGAAAACCTGAGAATCCGTAAAAATTATTTATTATAATAATTTTGTTACCAACACCATTTTGCTTGAACTCTGATAAGATACCGCTTGGCTGATAGCGTCAACGCGCTACCGCTGTACTTTCACTTAATATTGAGACTTGAAGAATTTGGCAAATTCATACCGATTCAATTCAATATAACTTCACCATTTAAATTTCCAGAACATAGTAAAATATTGTAATTATTATTGATCCATCCATCTGTCTCCACAGATAACCCAGAGCACACGTACATCGATAATCGTTGATTTAATTGTTGCTTATTAGAATCTGCCTTATGTAGTTTTGCCAGATGCTTTGCTTTCTCTTATGCATGATTTTAGCTGTGAATTTGCTTTCTATTGCCTGGTATTTGAGCACTGCCTGTTTTTGCCGATTAATATATTTTTCTGCTTGTTGTTTACTGCGTACTTTAACATCTCTTATCAATAGTTTTTTTTTAATCGCTGCAACATTCCTTTTCTAATATATATATATATATATATATATATATATATTTTTTTTTTGATAACTACCTGCTTGAGAACCGCTTGCTTAGCACTGTTAGTAGTCAAACGTAACTTAGTAAATAATCTACGACCTTCCCTCGTTCGATCTAGTCAACCGTATAACATTACACATATTGTGAAATGAAACATTTCTAAGCTTTATAAAAGACAAACTCCTTATGAGTGTCTCTGACTTTTGATTACATTTTTTTATTTATTTTATTGTTGTTATCTATTTCATATTTTAATAAACTTTGTTGTTTATCGAATTCTGTGTTTTACTGTTGAATGTGAGAGAAAATCTAATCTACTGTTTTGACCTCTGGACGCAACCGTTTCTTCACTGAGTTTATATAATGATGATGCAATCGATATACACATTGCCTTTCGCTGTTATTGAAAAAAATACAACTTTAATAATTATCCCAGCCCTACTGCAACAGGCTGTGTTAAGAGGCTAGTGAGGGACCTTTGCTCCACCTAAAAATTGTAAAGGTGGCGCCCGAGTGAAACCGAAGTTGATCTCGACGCCAAAATGACTCTTCCACTTGTTTATGCGCTAGACAACTGGGAGAAAGCCCGTCACAGAAGTAGGCTAACAGATGTAATGTGCTGGTTTCTGTGATTTTCCCCCAAACTATTAAACTAGAGTCCTGTGCTTGTAAAGGATCATCCTCGAATGGTCATTGTATATACGTGAAACAAGACTAATGATTGCCAATATGTGCCACGTGTCGAGTCTTATACAAATAGTGCTGAAGTTTTTTACGATGATTTTGAGAAGTGCATCTGTGCATCAGTATATCTAAAAAAAATCATTTGCCAATAGCCGCCTTACGTTTAATCCGTGAGAATAGACATTTATGATCAAATCTTAGGCCTCGGTGAATTCCTTCTTGGTAGCCTCGGGTTTGTTGAAGTACTCTTTGTAGAGTCCTTCGACCAAAAGCTCCCCTTGCATGGTATTTTCAATTTTTTTGTCGACGGGGCTAGCGCTGTTGTTAGTATACTCCAAGAGGGTGTTGTAAGTGTCCTTTATTTTTCTAATAACGTTATGGAGACTTCTGGCCGAGGTACCCCGACATAACCAGGCGCTCTATCAGAATCGTATAATTCCAAGAGACGGTGTCTGGACACGTCAAGCATTTCTTGTAGAGCGGCATTGGCAAAGGTACCGAACCACTAATCATAAGCCTTACTTTATTCCGTAAATAGTCTTTGCATGGTTCTTTTCAACTTTCAAGCTTTTTTCGTACTCTTCTATAAGCATCGTGTATATGGTGGGTACTGCCATGAACATAGAAACCTATTCGTTGCTTTCAGCCTTTTTGAGCAAAGAATATGTCGTGTATCTTAAAGGCGCCCCATATAGCAATAGCATAAGTTAATCCAGACTGAATTCGTCCAAAATAAAATACTAATAGACCAAAACATGTTCAAAGTCTCGATTTGAAAACATTTAGAGTACAAGGTACTCATTATCTACAGTGATTACTATAACACGTAAGTATATTGTCAAAAATTGTGCCAAGAAACATAGTACACACAAGTAGCACAGTGTGTACTATTAAGTTTTCCTAGCTAAACTTTGTCTGAGATAACCTTGGAATAACCGGCAATTAGCTGTAATTTGACTTTGGACTATCAAAGCCTTTATTCCATATATTTTTACTGCCATAACGTTGCCATATCATAATTAAACAATCAAATGGCTGAAATTGCTATTCAGATTTCCACTTTTGTGGAAAAAAAAACATTTTATTCAACAAAATTGAAAACTATTCCACATGTAGTTCTCTTACTAATACACACTTTTCTAAATTCTTCTTAAGCAGATGAGATTACATCAAGCAATGCCATGGATTGATGTCAATGTCAGTGTAATAGATATTTATTCGTATTTTGTATTTTCTACAAAAATATTAATTACTGATTATTTAATTATGCTAACCCTGCAACAACGAATTTACTTGGTCAAATACTATGGAATCAGAAATATCTCTTATAAATACGCAATAGAAGTTTTTATTGAGAAGTATCAAGATGTTACAGTGACGCACAAAACAATACGTAAATTAGTTTATAAATTTGATTCCACTGGAGATGTAAAAAATATTTAAAAAAATCAAACAACAATGAAATGAAGATAACGCTACAATCCTTGTAATTTTAGACTCTGCACAAGAACACCCAACATGGTCGTTAAGGAAAAGATCAGTAAAATTAGGTATTATGTATATTCAGAGGATTTTAGCCAGCAACAAATTTTATGCATTCAAACCTAAATTTATTCACAAACTTCAAGTTGGAGATGATGCCCCTCTGGACTTTTGTTTAACTATGGGTGAGAAAATTTTAGCAGACAGATCATTTAATCGAAACATATTATTCACAGACGAATCTACTTTTACAACTAATGGGGTAATCTCTTCTTAAAATTATAGGTACTGGACTCAGGAAAGTCCTAATTTCCGAATTACAACTAATAGTAAAAAGTTTAAAAAGAAAATTTTTGGTGCGGCATAACGCATCACAGAATAACCGGTCCTTATTTTATGGATGGAAATTTAAATCAAAATACTTATTTAGAAATTTTGAATAATTTTGTTTTGGGCAATGGACAATGAAAATTTAGAATTTCGAAGAAAAACTATTTTTCAACAAGATGGATGCCCGGCACATTCTACAATTTTAGTTGGACAATGGTTAGATAATCACTTCTACGACAGGTAGATTAGCCGCTATGGACCAACAGAATGGCCACCCAGTTTGCCAGATCTAACCCCGTTGAATTACTTCTTATGGGGGTATTTAAAACAAATAGCATACGCAAACAATTTTGAAGACGACGTAGATTTATTAAAGCAAAACATTGTTGATTTTGTTGTAACCATAAACAAATATAGTTTAATTTTTATAAGATGACACTATCGGCAATAAAACGCCAGACGAAGAAAAATGCATATCTCATCTTTTCTCGCGCCTATTCGAGCAGAGAACGATTGCAGCCCCGCCCCTAAGTTTGTAGATACACGTGTTTTCATTTCTTGTCTTGTTCTTGCTCAAGAATTGAGATATGCATTTTTCTTCATCTGGAGTTTTATTGCCGATAGTGTCATCTTATAAAAATTAAACTATATGTGACCTCTTCACCTACATGTGAAATATACTTCAACTTGGTTGAATAAAATTTTATTTTTTTTGTTTGAAAATTGTTATTTCCTTATTTTGTAACTAAACTAAGCTTCTCTTCATAATTGAAAAAACTTTATTAAATAAAACGTTTCAATAAAAACGAAACAAAAGGTAGTTTGCTTATAGTCGATTTCATGCTTCCTAATTTTTGGAATATTCTGTATAATTTATTTTAAGTTTGACAACTGCTTATGTCTTCCTAAGATAGGCAAACTTTTTATAAAGAATGACTTTTTCTCGGCAAATTAAAAATAAGAAAGTTTACAAGAATGTGGTACCTCATCCGGAGACACACTGTTAAAATATGCATTTCTTATCTATGGTCAGCAAAGGGAACTAGATGGTGAAATTTATTTCATATTAAATTTAAAAGGCAGTAACTTGATTAACACTAATAAATATAACTCACAAGTTCCATAGCTTTAAACAGATGGTGAAGGTTCCCAGAACCTCGCAACTATCAAATACTTGAAAGTGATTGCAACTGTGAAGCAATATTTCGGTGATTCGAATTAGTCGCATCGGTTCTCCATCATCAAGTTCTAAAATCTTGCAAGTCGCCCCACTGGTAACTGAGACGTCCCGATGTATCCGAAAAACTACGTAGAAGTCACAACTATACACTAATCGTCAATAGTAAAAACTACCGGGCAGTTACCGTGGATATGTCAAACGAAGTTATTTATACATCAAAATCGGAAAGACTCCGCACACCATAAATATAAATCGGTATCCGTTCAATTTCTTATTCTACTGATACACTAGGCACGGGCAAAGGGCACGAGTCCCAAAAATACGCCCGTTCAACCTTCTTTTATCCTTCTTTTATCCTCTGGGATGAGAAGCGCTCGTAAACATTTAACAACTACATTTCTATAAAAAAATATTTGTATCTTTCAGCACGGTAAAAAACCTCAATCGAAGGATTTGACTTCCATTTAGACATCCTTCCACCCTCTTCGATCCCTTCCGGGAGGTTAAAATCGTTTTAACAACTGCACAGCGGTATCTGTTCCAAA
Source organism: Rutpela maculata (assembly GCA_936432065.2). NCBI lineage: Eukaryota > Metazoa > Arthropoda > Insecta > Coleoptera > Cerambycidae > Rutpela > Rutpela maculata. The sequence continues at coordinate 45,751,986 of OW386289.2, forward strand.
AAATTATGAAGCCACTTAGATAAGTAGTAAATCTCAAAAAAAGGCGCAGCAGTGACTCTGACTCAATTTCTGATCATTTTCCAACCCTTTCGAGAGGTGTAAATTACTTTAACTGATGCACAGTGGTATCTTTGTGGAAAGAAAGTTATGGAACTGGTCAGTTGAGCAGCATACCTCAAAATATGGAGTATCAATTATCATGAGCTATCCCACAATGCTTTTCTACCCCTTACGGGGGATGAAAATGGCTTTCACCTCTACGTGGTATCTTTGTGGAAAAAAAGTTGTGGAACTGCTCAGTTGAGTAGCATACCTCAAAATATGGCGTATCAATTATTATGAGCTGTCCCATAACGCTTTTCTACCCATTACGGGGGATGAAAATGGCTTTCACCTCTGCTCAGCGGTATATTTCTGGCAAAAAAGTGATGGAACAACTCAGATACTACATTCAAAAAAGGTGTAGTAATTACTCTGAGCCGCCCCCTAACTCTTTTGCGCTCTACGTGGGGGTAAAAGTAACCAGAAGAATGTCTATTCAGATAATCTTTCATCGTTGCACTCATACATCGCAGAACAGTCGTACTTGTGCTCAGTCACACTTCTAATATTTTTCGCTATTCATAGAGGTGAGAAAACATATAAAATAACGGTACTTTCTAAAAAATTACTCGCTCCAGGCAGTGGCAAAAGCAATTAAAAAGATACGAAAGTATTGTCTCTGAACCACTGCAGGAATCGTATTCTGGCACACACTAAGATTAAGGTGCGAAAGTATAATGAAAAAAAATCATTTCTTTTAGAGTTAGCAAATATTTCAAGAACATTATGTTTATACACACAGGGTTTTTGGTCAATTTTACAAGTAAAAATAAAAAGAATGGAGGATAGGGAACAAACTGTTTCTACAATTCCCTCGAGGGATAATCAATCACGCTATTCATTGCAAGATCTTTTTTTTTTTAATAACACACGGATTTTTGCCTAAAAAATATCAGTAACAAATACGCTGAGTGGCAAAACTGCTCGTAATTATGCTCACCATATGGAAAAATGTGCGACCAGTAAAAAAAAAACTGCGACTAGTATTGCCACACAGTATATAAAAATTAAATGACTACAATTTATTCCTCCTTTATTTATTTACACTTTTCTTATCTAAACACTTGTGTCAAAAAATGTTCCTTGGAATGTTTAAGGAAGTTTCCTACCCCTCCAGGATATTCCAAAAATAAATTCCACCTCCCCGTGTGGTCTGGAATGCATTCATATTATTTTGACGTACATAGTTAAGCAAAAAACTTTGAAAAAGTGATCTTGAATGCGTGTTTCTTTTTTCCTTGTTCTAGAATAGAGTTGTACGAATCTTTAAAGAAGTTGTCAACTCTCTGATGATAAAAAACACTACGGAACTCAGGTAATATAACAAATATTCCACTGTGATTTTGTGACAATTGATATATAGGGTGCGGCAGAACGGACGGGTGTTTTTGGGTCGGGTAGTATACGAGAACGGAAAAAAGTAGACCGTTTTGGATAAGGTCGTACAACTCGAGGAGATACGCCATTTGTTAGTCACAATGGTTACCTAGACGAGATAACTTCGTGCGTTCGCAGTCTAAGAGTATTTGAAATCGGCCGAGTCTGTGATTGTCGTGCAACGGCGTTTCCACCAACATATCAATATTTGTCTCTATGGCCCGGTCCCGAAACGTGACAAAATCGTCAGATGGGTTCAGAATTTTAGAACGACTGCATCGGCAATGAATTCGATACCTCGTGGTCGTAGTCGAAGTGTAAAAACACTGCCTACCGTTGAAAGAGTGAGACAAGCGGTCCTTCACAACCCGAGCCCTCTGTCCGAAAACAGGCTCAGCGACAGTGCAGAAATACCTTGGCTTGCACCCTTACAAGATTAAGGTCGTCCAGAAATTGAATGAAGGAGTTTTTTCCAAACGTTTGCAATCTGCCCAAAGGATGGAAGCAATTTTTATTGGCGCAGAGAAACCAGTAATCATGATGGACGATTAGGCTCATTTTCATTTATGTGGTTCTATTAATAAGCAGAACTGCAGATATTCGGGCAAGCGACATTAACTTGGTGGAGAGAATGATGCGAAACTTTCAGGAGTGGTTGGAGCAATGCATTGCAGGAAATGGACGTCACTTGTCTGACGTAATTTTTAAAAAATGATTATTTTTTCATGATTTCCAATTTTCGGTTGTTTAATGGCAACATGTAAGCTTTAATTTTTCGTAATAATTTATTTTTTTACTTACAAAATGGCCGAGTTATTCCCATTTCAAAAACACCCATCCATCTGCCGAACCCTGTACTTTTGTTAGGCTATAGGGTCTCTAGATGGTTTGTACTTTTGTATCAGCTTAGCTGTAGAATTGATTTTCACGACTGGAAGAGTTGGAAATGGTCAGGAATTGGCACAGAGACATTGCTGCACCTTTTTTTTTTGAGATGTACTACTCATCTGATTTATCCATAACTTTTTTTGAAAAAAGATATCATCTTACAGCCATTTATTGAGAATTACTCCCTAAAGGGATGGAAAAGCTTCAGAGTGATTTTTGTACCGTTTTTTAAAGTTTTCTGCTCAACTGAGAAGTTTCGTAATTTTTTTTTTTTTGGAACAAAGATACTGCTGTGTAGCTGTGAAAACGACTTTCACCTCCCGAAAGGGGTGGGAAAGGATGAAAAGGTATCTAAATGTAAGTTAGATCCTTCGACTGAAGTTTTTTACCGTACTGAAAGACGCAAATATATTTTTTTGGAAATGTAGTTGTTAAATGTGTACGAGCGCCTTTCACCCCCATAGAGGGTAAAAAAGGGTAGAAGGGTGTTTTTTGGGACTCGTGTCCATTGAGACTTTTAATATACTGGATCAGTAGAACAACATATCAAAAATTAGAGAAAAATATACCAGATTTCCATTTGTGGTGTGCGGGGTCCTTTGTTTTTGGGAAAGCTTTTATGCTCTTTGAATCTAGTTAGAATTCACTATCTTGTTTCTCCAATAGACTTAACATGGCAGTTTTAATCACCTCCAGATGATGCCAATATGGCTGACGAAACGCGCGCCTAGTAAAGTATCCGAATGTGGTGATCAATGATTTTGATTTTTGTGGAACCTAGAAACTTGTGGGAAACCCATGGGTGCATTCTTATCGATGTTGTCAAAATGTGAGGAGGGCTACACATGTGTACTTCGATTTTACTTCAAGAATGCAAACTACAAAGAAAATAACGCCAAAAATAATGCAAGTAGCTTTATTTTTAGTTACATTTATTTTGTACATCATATCATACACGGTACAACCAAACACATCTATGGCCTAATTTAATTTTAACATATAAAATATCCTAACTATATCAAACACAAAATACATTTTTTCCTGAACAACTTAATATAGACTTTACGTAATGAGATCGTCGTTGTATGCCCACAATATACTTCATACCATTCTCAAATATTTATTCTAACAAACATCACGTAGTCATTTGTGGACATTAAAGTACTAAAAAATATATTTGTATAGAGTGAGTGCGAAAAATTATAATTTTTTCCTCGACATACAGTTTCTGACATTTAAGTACAGGGTGTGTCATTTAAATAGGACACTCAAACCAAGGCCATACTCCGATTTCACAGGCCCACGTAAAAAAAAATCATGCCCACGAGACTAGATCATATATCCTTATTTTTTTGGAGTCGGTGAATCCTAATTCGATGTCAGATTTGCTTCATTGCATCAGTTGTTCTCCCTAACCTTATTAAATAGACAAAAAAATGCTAAAATGACATTGCTAGGGGTTGAACTGTAACTCTTACAACTGAAATCGTTTGTAAAAAGGTTTGCTTTATGTTTTTGGGGTCGCTGAATCCGAATGCGATGTTAGATTTGCTCTATCGGGTGACCATATGGTATACTTTGAAGCTGGCCCTCTGCTTTATTTAAATTTCACCTTCATCAATAGTGCTAATATATACCCCATCGGTTCTTTTATGGTATCGGATTTTTTTTTATCAAAAGATCTATAGAGCAGCTTTCTCTTACGTTTCACTCTTTTCGCACATTTTCTCTCTCAGAGTTCAGCAAAAATCGATCATCATATTAACGTAACATTATAAACATACTAACTTCAAATATTGAGGAAGCTTTTCCGAAAATTGAAAAAACAGTTAATAAAATGACTGGCAAACCTATAAATAAATGGTTTACCCAGGAATTACATGTAATGCGTAACCATCTATGCATGTTATCTGAACTGAACCAAAATTTTCCTGACTCACAATTTAATCAACAGTTGAAAGCTTTTAGAAGACAAATTAAGATAGCAAAAGGCAACTATTATTCTGAATATATTAACAATAAAGGGAATTACCCAAAAACATATTGGAATATCATAAATAATCATAGACCTAATAAAAAAGAAAATGTTGACATAGAAATTGATCTTGATGTAATGAATGACTTTTTTGTAAATACTGCTGATAGAATAACTCAAACTCTCCCCATAACAAATGGTATAGTCATAAACAATCCATTGCAATCAAATCCAACGTTTCATTTCAGAACCATCAGCTTTAATGATCTCCGATCGGTAATAAATAATTTAGAAAATAAAAATAGTCTGGATCCTTATGATATAGGGGTAAAAATCATAAAAAAGATGAAAAATATCATTTTAATACCTCTTGCTAAATTAATAAACCACGCAATATCCAGTGGAATATATCCTGATGTACTAAAAATTTCCAAAGTTATCCCCATCCACAAAGGTGGGTCGCTGACGGACTTAAACAACTTCAGACCAATTTCTTTAGTACCAGTTATTTCTAAATTGCTGGAAACTGTGTTAAAAATTCAAATAGTAACCCATCTTGAAGAAAACAACTTATTTTATTGTAACCAATATGGATTTCGTACCAAAAAAAGTACGAATGATGCAATCATGCATCTACTTCGCAAAATTATTGAAGGTCAGGAAAATGGTGACTATGTAGGGGTTACGTTTTGTGACCTACAGAAAGCCTTTGACTGTGTGTCACATTCGGTTCTTTTGGAGAAGCTTAACGCCTTAAATTTCGATCGTGTTAGTTGCAATATAATCAAATCATATTTATTAAACAGACAACAGTTTATTCAAGTTAAAAATAAAAGTTCGCAGCTAAGCGAAATAAACTCCGGAGTACCACAAGGCTCTGTGTTGGGTCCTGTTCTGTTCTTGATTTACGTAAATGATCTTAGTGTGGCGGTACACAGGGCCGAACTCGTGTTATTCGCAGATGATACCACACTTATCAATTCTAATAAAGACATAAAGCGAATCCTACAATCTATGAATGATTCTTGCGCCCAAGCTACCGACTGGTTTTCAACAAACAGGCTATCACTTAATCGTACAAAAACAGTCAATATGATTTTCACTCATAGACCGGTACAAGATTTTACAAACCCTGATGTGGTAAAGTTTTTAGGTGTCTACATGGACCCAAAATTGAATTGGTGCCACCATGTTCAACATGTAGCTAAAAAAATTTCCAAAAACACATTTGTCATTAGGAAGCTAGTTACGTTAGTGCCTACTAATATATTATTAACGGCCTATTATTCACTGATATTATCACATATGTCTTATGCTTTGATAAACTGGGATCATGCACCTAGTGCAAAAAGGATTTTTGGGTTACAACGGAGGGTAATAAGAATAATTACTAATTTGGGCTATAGAGATGATGTTAGACACAAGTTTATTGAACTCAACGTATTAACTTTTCCGTCATTATACATATTTACCTGCTTAAAATATACACACGAAAATATTCATTTATTTAATACTCATGAAAGCTTACACTCGCATGACACTAGAGATAATTATAATTTAAGAACCGATTTTATCAGACTAAGCTCGAGTAGGAATGGATTCAATTTTTTCGGACTAAAATTCTTTAATAAATTACCTGTACACGTCAGAAGTCTCCCAAAGAACACTTTCAATAATACAATAAGAACTTTCCTATCAAAGAAAGCTTTTTATGATGCGAACGAATATTTAAATTGCAACCTTGACAATGAACTTTTCTAGCCAAATTGTGGATGTATAAATGTTTTTAAAATATCTAAATATAGACGCATCGCAATGTGTTATGTGATATTTCATGTACTGTGTTTCTTATTTTAATGTTTATTTATTTTTTGCATATTATTGTCTTGCCAAATTTTTATAAACTATATGTTTTTATAAATTATATTTATCCAAAGCTCTGTGCTATGTATTGACCTGTGTAAAACATGTATTATGTTAATGACACCAATAAATAATTTGAATTTGAATTTGAATTTGAATTTGAATTTGAATTTGAATTTGAATTTGAATTTGAATTTGAAACGTTGATGATTGATATTGACACTCCATTTCCTCAATAACTTGATGAAATCTTTCTCCCTGCTCTTTACTATAGTTTCTTAAATTCATTGGGAAGTAATCAACATGTGAAGTGCAACTTGAAGTTCATCAAACATCCTAAATTACCAACATTTTCCACCATATCAGCTATTAGTTCTCTATAATTTTCCTCTTTACAATTCCTCAGAAAATTCTATACAACTTTATTAAATCTGGTCTATGCAGCTCTTTCATTGTTATTCAATGTTGTAACGAAATCCTCATCCCTCAATATTCTGTCAATTTGTGGTCCATCGGAAAAGTTTTGCATCTGATATGACGTTTGAGAATTGTTTTTGTAAATACTGAAAGTATCTTCTTTCTTCATCTAGTGCTTTAAAAAACTGCTTCAATAGACCAAGTTTGATATGAAGGGGTGGAACCAATACTTTTTCTGGATCTACCAGGGGATTTTTAATGATGTTCATTGAATCCAGTTTAAACGATGTTCTCTTTGACCAAATTTTTCATATATAATGGTTATCACGATCTTTAATGTTCCATAAGCACAAAAAGGAAGATGTTCTATAAAGCCTGATTGCTACCCAAATGTTACACTTATAATTTGCCAGGTATATTCTGAATATTAGACGCTTTCTAATACTAATTCGGTAAAACAAATACAAATTTTTATAACGTTAAATATTTTTATATTGTTCTGTTTACGACTGCAGTTTCGTAGCATCTAGTCTACATTTTCAAGCACAGTGAAATAAAAAAAGAAAGTGGGATTTCCTATGTCTAACTGGTATTAGGCAGGGTAGTATTTGGGTTATTTCTGTTTGTAAATTTCAATTGCTTCTAGTATATTGTTACATGTTCTACCCCAAGAGATATCTATATGAGTTTCAGTTAGCAGAGTAGTACAGTTCATAACAGTTCAGCTAGTGAGAACAGATCAAGGAATAAACAAAGTCATAAAAGTGACTGAATTCTTAAATTATAGTACTCACTGTAATATTAGTAAAGTAATTATTTGTTGTAATTAGTAAGTTAATAAATTAGTGTTTAGTGTTACCCTGGTGTTATAATTTCCGGATCCACGATACAGGGTATTTACAAAAGTAAACAAGCAACAATATTTATATTTTCTAGATTTCGTTGAATAATGTAAAAATTCTAGTTTATCTGTAGACGGAAAATTATGGTTGGCTTTTAAAAAATGATTTGCAAAATTTGAATTACTTTTACTTTTGCAATGATTTTAAATGTTCAGAGTATCTTATATTATATTAAATGTCCTTCGTAAGGTCGTTAAGGTTTAAGGTCAATAAAAGGTATGTGCAAATCTCATATTCAGAGGATTTTAGTCAGCAACACATTTTATGCATTCAAACTTAAATTTAATCACAAACTTCAAGTTGGAGATGATGCTCGTCGTTTGGACTTTTTGTTTAACTATGGGTGAGAAAATTTTAACAGATATATTTTATTCACGGACGAATTCACGTTTACGATTAATGGGGTAGTCTCTTCTCAAAATTGTACTGGACTCAAGAAAGTCCTAATTTCCGAATTATACAAGTTTAAAAAGTAAATGTTTGGTGCGGTGTAATGTTCACTTTAGCCTGAACGCTACAATGCTCTAGGTTCTCCATTTTCATGTAGTTTTGGGAGGGGGTCTTAAATACGCCACTATTAATTTTTGGTAGTATGTACCAGGTTAGAGTTGCAGTATGATTCTCAGAAACAGCATATTTGGTGTGCTATAAACTGAGCATTTTAATAATAATAATAATAATAATAAACGTCTTTATTATTTTCGTAAGAGAATATACAATAATTACATAATATTTTCTTTCCTTTTCAAAATTTTACGAAAATAAATGGCGAAGTTCAGTTTTTCACATAAAATTTAAGGCTTAGTTTTTGAAGCCTAAGTACCTGTCAGACATACGGCTGAAAAGTGTCGTACTCGATGTAAAATTATTTACTGAATCCGAATCAGGAGGGCGCATAAAAATCGGGGATTGCCTTCAACCCTTAATCGGCGAATGTTCCCTTCTTATTTCGGAAATTGTGAAAAATGTTATTTTTATAATATAACTTTTGTTTTCTTCCACAAAAAATAAGCTAAAAATCTATTATTTTTTCAAATTGTGGCTCACAGTGCATTTAATGCAACAATGTAGTCAAAACACAAGTAAAAAGTATGTATGTATGTATGTATTAAGTACAAAAATCGCGAGTGTACAAATTTTGTGTTATATCTCAGTGTTCTAAAAAGTTTTAAATATAAAAAAACATACCAGTTGGTACATAAAGGTTAAATTACATAAATAAATTGAATTAAACACCAAATATATAATTCCCAACAGGAGTTCTTATCAAGTGGAATTGCAAAAAACTGTGGGTTTTTACAAGCCTACCAGTGGAGTGGAAATATTTTATTTCTGCCATGATTTAAAAATTTAAATAACATTATGGAATGCAATAATTATAAAACTAACAATGATGAGCAACCAATTGTTGCTTGTGATGGATGCAAATTATTCCTATGCAAAACATGTTCTAACCTCACAGCATCAGAAAATAAAGTGATGCAACTAAAAGAAAGAACTATGAGATTTTACTGTAAGGATTGCCTGAGCTCAAACACGATAAAATTATTACTATCTACCATAAATGATAAAACCACAATAATTGAAAGTAAGAATAAAATAATCGAACTGTTGGAAAAACATGTGCAGTCATACAAACAAAGAGAATATGATTTAAAAAATAGACTTGAGTACATGCAAGCCCAAAATAACACGGTACAACCAACACCTGCTGTAATAGGTACAAGTGGCAGCAACCCAATAAACGACCCCAAATTAAAGCCAGTTAGTCAACCTGAAACACTTAAATTATACCAAACCAAACTGTTCCACCGAAACCAACTTGTGCTGATATTCTTAAGTACGGACATCCACCACAAAACATAAATTTAATGACTTCAGCAAAACCAAAACAAGGAAAAGATGGCCTGAGAGAACTGGAACATAAACGAAAAACCATCATGGATGAGTTAATAAATTTAGAAAAAGACAAAGCTGCTATAAAAACTAATGAAGAAATTCGAGGATTTCGGGAAGTACGATCCAAGAGAAGGAGACCTAACATTGGAGATGGGGATGGCGATGGTGCTTTCCACGGCAAAAATTAAAAAGATAGGAAAATCTGGTTATTTATCACCAGAGTTCCAGATGATGTCAAAGATGAAAACATCAAACAATATATTGAAACCCGTGCAGGGACCGATGATGTACGTGTCCAGAAACTACCAACACTTAATTCGAATCCCGACAATCAATCTTTTATGATAGGCGTATAGCCTTATCTTCAGACTACTATTTATAACCCAAAATTCTGGCTAAGAAAGATCGCTTTCGATCGTTTCGATTTTAAACGAGGTAAGCGTTTCCTGGACTCATCCCCTACTGGCTTAGAATCAGATGTTAACTCGCAGCCCAATTCTTTTTTATGTCCTACAATGTAAAACGGCCTTACCCAAACTCACACGAAGCTTCAAAAGAAAAAACAATGAATAGTAAGAGAATTTTAACAGAGGATTTAAAAGAGTCTCATCTAAATGTTTTAAACAATCTAAACAAAGAGGCAAAAATGTTAGACAATAAAATGAACAATAATAACAGTGATAGAGAATGGTGTAAAATTAGTTTTATCCATCAAAATACACAGTCTATAGGAAATTCTATAGATGCAATAAGCGCCTTCCTACAAAACCATAAAGAGTGCTTATTCTTTTGTGTGTCAGAACATTGGAAGAGCAAGTCACAGATAGTCAATTATAGCATTGACAATTTTTATTTGGCATCTAGTTTCTGCCGCAACGAAAACAAACATGGAGGCAGTTCAATATATGTGCATAAAAGTGTCCCGTGCAGAGAAAGAGAAGATATCAAATCATTATCGACATCGGAAGTGTTTGAATGTTCAGCAATAGAAAGTAAATTGCATTGTCAAAGACTTATTTTATTGTCAATTTATAGACCACCTCACGGTGACTTAAACGTGTTCCTTAGTAAATTAGACAGTGCTCTAGCTTTGTTCTGTCATGAAACTGCAAAAAAGGTGATAGTAGGAGATTTTAATATAAGTTTAAATCATGATAATCAAAACAAGTTTGAATTATGTTCACTTCTCAACTAGTATGGTTTACATCAAACGATATTCGAGGATACAAGAATTACTCCACAGGGTGCATCATGTATAGACAATATTTTCACGAATCAAAGTTTTTATAACTCTAAAGTTATTCACTCTCTAATTTCTGATCATATGGCACAAAAAATCACTCTTGAAATAGAGTATGAGCACACAAATACTTTTACTTACAGGAGATACATCAATGATAGTAACAAAGAAGTTTTCTTAAACAGCTTGACTAATACACGGTGGGATGAGGTATATGATACTTCACCAAAAAATGTAAATAGACAGTGGGAAATATTTTTTTCTATTTTTAATTCTAAATTTGATGAGGCCATTTCGATGAAAAAATTTAAAGCATGTGTAACACACAAAACAAATATTTCTCTAGATACTCCTGAAATCAGATATTGCAAAAAGAGATTAGATATTTTATATGTAATAAGTAATGTGGACAAAAACTATAAAGCTATATATAACGAGACCAAAAAAATGTACAATAAATTACTTGCAGAAGCTAGGTCGGCTAAACTACAGAAAAGAATACGGGACTCGGATAACAAGTCAAAGTGTGTATGGAGTATAGTCAATGAATTGACAGGTAAATCTACCGATAAAAACACTCGTATACGGGGTGACCCTCAAACAATTGCAAATGAATATAATTCATATGTCGTAAATGCTGCATCTAATCAAATAGCTCACTTACATCCTGAACAGTTTTACTGTAATTTTGATGGACCAGAGGAACCTATGTCTCTTGAATATGTAACCAGTGAGGAAATTTTAGATATAGGAAAAAAAATTAAAAATAAAATGAGCACTGGGGAGGATGGTACCCCTGCTAGTTCAGTGAAACTATGCATACCAGTAATTGTGCAGCCTTTAGTATTTATTCTCAACAACTCTTTGAAATATGGCATTTTCCCAGACAAGTTAAAGACTGCTTTGGTAATTCCTATTTATAAAAAAGGTGACCAATCCAAAATGGAAAATCATGGACCAATTAGTTTGCTTCCTTCTTTTATGAAGCTATTTGACTTGGTAATGTATGATAGACTTATGAATCATATGATCGAAAAAAGCTATGCCACCACCGCCGCCGCCGCCTATAACAACCAAAAATCGACACGAGGGAAATGTATCAATGGACGAGGACATGGATGTGGTGCCGCCACAGCCAGTCATCGAGCTGGAACCGAAAGTGACCACGCCTCAACCTGCTATTAAGAAGCCACCTCCCATTGTGATCCATGGGCGGTTGAATGACCATAAAAAAGTAAATACTTTCCTCAAAAGCAGGTTGAGGGGAGACTTTACGTGGAAACACTCAACAAACTCAACGATGCTCCAGCTCGCGAACAAGAGCGACTGGACACAGATGAACGAGTACTTCAACGAGGTACAGGTAGAATACCATACCTATACCCCGAGGGATGAGAAATCTCATGCCTTTGTCCTTCGGGGTATATACCATGAAGTCGACATCAAGGACATAAAAGAAGAACTTCAACAAGTCCATAAAATCGCCGTTCGCGATATATATACCATGAGGGGTACACGCAATCCTCTGTATATGATCATCATGTCACAAGAGGTCACACTGAAGGAACTGCAAAACCGGATCCGTTGCCTCGATCATACCTCCGTCACGTGGGAACGTCAGGTAAACTCTAAGAAAATTATTCAATGTCACAGGTGCCAGCAGTGGGGACACGCGACTTCAAATTGCCACGTGGCTCCCCGCTGCGTCAAATGCACCGGTTCCCACTTGACGAAGGTATGCGTCAAGTCCAAGGACGAACCGGCACAATGTTGTAATTGCGGCGAGGCACACACCGCCAACAGCGTGACCTGCATCATATATAGGAGGCGCATACAGCAGATGGACCAGCGAACGGCGAGGGTTCCACCCACCCCGCAAATGAAGTACGTGGCGGCACCACCGCCGAGAACAAATGCATGGACACAACGCGCCCATAATCAGGCGCAACAACTGCCCCAACAACAAAGACTGACAGCGAGGCCACCTCCAACAACAACAAGCCAGCGGAGCCAACCACCGAACTCACTGGAATCGGGAATGGCCCAACTTCATAACGTACGCGAACAAACAGAGAGGCTGGCCTCTCTGGTAAATTTAGACATGCTACTGGCACGGATGACAGAGCTCTGCGACGAGCTCGAGAAGTGTACTTCCTCCCTGGGTAGATTCCAGGTCGTGGTATCCTTCTTCCAAGGTCTTCCTGACGATGCCTTTTAGACTTCGACTCTCCTCCTGGAACGCCAATGGTATAGGTAATAAAATTCCCTTTCTGATAAATTATTTAATGAGGCATAAAATAGACATTATGCTTCTGAATGAAACGAAACTCAACCGACGGGACAAACTACGCGTCCGAGGGTATACGACAATCAGAAAAGATAGGGCAGACATTAACAGAGGCGGCGGTGTGGCCGTGCTCATTAAGTCTGACATTGCGCACACGCATCGTACTCTGCGGAACACATCTGTAGAGAACGTGTGTGTGACGCTAGATGGCGGTATGAGCATTGTCGCCGCGTACAACCGGCCCTTGAACGGGTTCACGGCGGGTTGTCTTGAGAATTTACTGAGCGCAAGCCCACGCTGCTTGCTCATAGGCGACCTTAACGCACGACATCACGCATGGAACTGCCATATCAACAACGCCAACGGCAATACTCTGTTCGATTACATCAACAATCATAATGTCGTGTTGCAGTATCCGGACGATCACACGCATTTTCCGGATAACGGTACAACACCTACCACCCTCGACATAGTGGTCAACAAGGGTGTGAGGAACTCCACGCCGCCGGTGGCGCTGGAGGAACTCACATCCGACCACAATCCCATCTTTTTAGAGTTGGCAAATATGTCGAGGGAAGACATGACACGAAAAGTTACTTCCTATAGGGACGCCAACTGGCGTCTCTACAAGACACATATTAACACACACTTAACACTTGGAAACAACATCACCACAGCCGCCGAACTGGAAAATGTAGTGAACGAGTTCACAAGGGTACTGCAGGATGCCAAACAGAGTGTTGCTACAACGATAACGATAAATCCATACAAAGACCGACTCGACGCAGCGGTCATACAAGACATTCGAGAGAAAAACAGACTGAGACGACTTTGGCAGCGAAATCGCGATGTCGACGCCAAGGCCGAGATGGGCAGGCTACAACGGCAGATCAGGATCGCCATCAACACCGCAAAAAACCGGAAATGGCGCGATAAGCTGGAAGCGTTGAATCCTCAGGACAACTCGCTGTGGAAGCTAGCGAGGGCCATGAAAAGTACGCGGGAGGCCATACCCGCTCTGACAAACGCCAACGGACAGACAGCTTTGACGGACTCGCAGAAAGCGAATGACTTAGCAAACCATTTTGCGAACATACATAACGTACAAATACCAAACAATATTGAACACGACCGCATTGAAACTGACATTAACGAACTAATTGGCCATGACGTCCAATTGACACAACGAGAATTTTTAAAGGTCATGGCCAAGCCCTCGGAAGTAGTCAGCATTGTTCAGACCTTACCGAACGACAAAGCCCCGGGTTCGGACGCCATCGATTACAAGCTGCTCAAATATCTCCCGAGGAAAGGTATTGTGCAATTGACGTACATTGTCAACGCGATCCTGCGACTGCAACACTGGCCTAGCCAGTGGAAATGCGCCGTGGTTGTGCCGATCTTGAAGCCGAAAAAGAACGCGAAGCTCGCCGGCAGTTACCGACCGATCTCGTTACTGTCGACGATCTCCAAGTTGATAGAGAAGGTCATCCTGATCAGATTAGACTCTGCTCAGGATGAACTTCACATCAACGACGAGTGCCAGTTCGGCTTCAGGAGAGGTAGAAGCACTGTGCAGCAGGTCGTCAGGATCGTGAATGACGTCAAGGTGCAATGCAACCTTGGGAAGAGCACCGTCATGGTGCTCCTCGATGTTGAGAAGGCCTTCGATACCGTATGGATCCCGGGGCTTCTTCACAAACTGAACGTACTGAACTTCCCCATGCACATAACCAAACTTATTCACTCTTTCCTAACAGGTAGATCGCTACAGGTCAGGGTGAATAATAAACTATCAACTCGACGGGACATTCGCGCGGGCGTCCCACAGGGATCGTGCCTGTCACCGAAACTGTACAACTTATACGTCTCCGACTTCCCGGAGTTCCCGAATACGAACCTTGCCAAGTACGCCGACGACACGGCCATGTATGCGCATTCACACAACGCACAAGCGGCAAATATGCTACTGAAAGCGCACATGACCCGTGCCACGGCGTATTACGACAAGTGGAAGATTCGGATCAACGCCGAGAAGTCTGAGTCGATTCTCTTCACGCGCCGGTTCACAGAGAACCGCATCTTAACGCCAATTTCGATCGGGGGACAAGAAATTCCAATCAAACGGTGCGTGAAGTATCTGGGGGTGAACTTAGACAAACGACTGACGTTTAACGCCCACGTGAACGAGACGGTACGCAAGGTCTACTTCATGTCCAGGAGTCTGTACCCGCTCCTGGCCAGGGGTAGCGGACTTAACAGGACAAATAAAAAACTGTTGTACACGATGGTGATCAGGCCGGCCATCACATACGCGGCGCCGGTGTGGTGCAGCATACCGGCCACGACAATGAGAAAACTTCGAGTTCTCGAACATAAATTTATGCGCCTCATCTCTGGTTCGGACAGATACACCTCCCTCAGAGATTTATATGATCGTTGCCACGACATAACCCCACTAGCGGACTACGTCCAAGAAATTTCTCAAAAATTCTACGAATTCAAACTGGGCGATAGTCCACTAACCCACAACATAACCCGAATCAGACAGCATAATGCAATCCTTTTCGATATTCGACACCCCTTACCATACCAGGCGTTGCCTATCTTCCGGCAACCTCTCTAGCCACACTTTCCTATACGACAACTTCTTATTTCCCCACTTTTAACCTTTACTAAAAACTATAATCAACTTTCTCCATTCCCTTTATATGTTCTATTTGTTTTTATCCTTTTTGTTATTTTGTCCTTTTTGTTTCTAAATTCTATCTTGACCAATAAATTTTCAAAACCAAAATATTTCTTACCACATCTTTTAAATTTCCACGACATTTTCCTGGCGGTAGGAAGACCACCAGGGTGGAATTGCTTCGAACGGGTTTTTTCGTTGTGTTCTGTTTTCCCGTGCCAGCAACCAAAATTAAATAAGTGCTTCGTCTAGTAAGTGATAGTTTTATAATGTTTTTCTTTTAATTAGTTTTAGGTCCTTGTGGACACATTTTTAATGTCTAATTTAGTTTTTAAGTCTGCCTGCGGCAGACAGGAGCACTAACCTACATATCATCTGCCGTTAAGCCAAACCGGACCGGCTCCGCCCAGCCCTACAATCACCACGACGCTGTGCGACGTAGTTGTCTGGCTGGCTCCGGACCAAGTTCCGGCGAGGCACATACATGTATAAAAATTATTAATAAATTGTTATTCATTCATTCATATGATACAACAAAATTTGCTAACTACCACTCAACATGGTTTTCTGAGGGGTAGATCGACACATACTGCAGTTTATCATTTTAATATGAAAATTCTACAATCATTAGAAAACAATGACATGGCCTTAGGCTTGTTTTTAGATTTATCCAAGGCATATGATTGTGTTGATCACAAGATCTTATTAAATAAATTAGACAACTATGGAGTGAAAGGAAATCTACTGCAGTGGTTTCGATCATACCTCTCAAATCACCGTCAAAGGGTAGCTATTACCAAAGATAATGTCACAAGTAAATCGAGTAACCTGTTTATTAGCCTTGGAATTCCCCAAGGAAGTATTCTAGGACCTTTACTATTTATAATTTTTGTAAATGATCTCGCTATAAATATTAATGATGGGAATAATGTTACCGTCATTCAATACCCTGATGACATCAGTTTGTTAGTTGCTGCTCCAAATTTCATGGAAATTCTCACCAGTGCCACCTACTTTTACACTGCAGCCTCAGAATGGTTTGCTAATAATAGGTTAATACTCAATAAAACTAAAACTAATGCACTTCTATTTAAAACTAAAAAAGGGAACTTTGAAACACCCAAGGACATTACCCTTACTGACACAAAAATCGAATTAGTGGAACATACCAAATTTTTAGGAGTCCATATTGATGATACTCTTAGATGGAATGTACATATTACGAATATTGAAAACAAACTAAATGGGGTATGTTACTGTCTGAGAATTCTCTCAAAATATGTAAATTTAACATCTTTAAAAGTGGTTTACCATGCTAATTTTGAATCTATAGTCCGATACGGAATTATTTTTTATGGTCAAAGTACACAAATATATAGGATCTTTACAATACAAAAAAGAGCCCTACGAAGTATTCTTAAAGTGAATCAAAGGGAGTCGTGCCGAGAAAAATTTAAAATAAATAAAATGTTAACTGTCACAGGTATATATATTCAAGAGATCCTACTCTTTATGTTTAAAAACAAAAATTCTTTTAGTGAATTTCTATCTACAGAATCTTATAGTACAAGAAATTTTAATTTCGTATATCCTATACACAGACTGACACTATCGCAGAAAAATGTACAGTACAGTTGTCTAAAGCTTTATAATAAACTTCCGCATAATATTAAAATTATTGAGAGCTTTCCTCTCTTTAAAAACAAAGTTTTCAAGTTGTTATTAGATTTGGAACCTTGTTACGGTCGATTTTCACATTTAATAATGGCCAGAAATTTATGTACTAATTTTCGTTATTTTCCCAAATTTTATTGTACATTTGAGCCTATTGATACCGTCTCTCGCGAATTAATAGAGTATAACTGGTTGCATAATAACAGTACCTAATGGCTTAATATACCTTGATACCGGTAGTATGGGTGAGTGCGTTCAGATATTCATTAAGAGAGTGCATTGCAAAAACGCCCTTGTAAAGCTTCTACAATGGCCAGTATTGTTGATTAAACCTTCTTTGGTGGGTAGATTTATGAGGGGACGGCTTTCAGAGTATATTATGATAATATTTGTGGATATAAACGAAGGTAGGAAAATCTATTCTAGTTGTGGGGTGCGCCGTGGAGTAGAAATTCTGAACGTACCGAGACGGAAGACAAGAACTTGACATTTTGATAGAGGACATTTTCTTCTTGGTCATTTTTTCCTTTTGCTGCTTGAAGATTGAGTCGTCTGAATACGAGTTTTAGCAATATTGTAAGTTTTGCTCCATTTATGGGATTAAGTATTCATTACGACAAGATTAGTTGTATTTTCATTTGGTTTGGAGTATCGTTTTGGGAAATGCGGCTACGGATTTTCCGGATAAAGTCAATTTTCAAAGCACGTGGCATCGTCTGAATGCAAGATTTTGGAGTGCCATTTTGACGGCAAAGGACCTCTTTCAGCCCACATCACATCTCAGGTACGTCTCTGAAAACCCACTTAAGGTTGAAATAGATTTGTAATTTAGGTTATTTATTTTATTGCAGGGGTGTTTGCTTGTTTGTTTGTCTGTTGATTTGTTCGTTCGTTAGTTGTTCATTGTTGGGTATATTACAAGTATTGGGATCTATTTGTTGGTTTATGGCTATTTGGATGGATACCTTATGATTTTACTTGGACCTGTTACTGGTATTCCACTTGAGCTTTTATGTCACATCCTACACTTTACGAGGGACTTCCAGCCTGACCTTAGTTTCAACTTCTAGTCCAGATTTTGGTGTCTAGATGGTGGATGATTGACTGACACGTTGTGTATGTATGGTACTGGGGATCTTGACACGTTACCTTAGACTCTACGTAGATGGTCTACCACCTGCGGCTGTTATCACCCTGAATTACGCTACCCTGGTAGGACGGGAAAAGGTATTCAGACACTACCAAAGGTAAGCGGAATCATATTCTCTATAACGAGGGATCCTGTACATCTACTCAACGTCCACGTCCATTTTCAAGGAATATTGATAATATTTTGCTTGTAACGTAAACCTCAGTAACACATTAGATTTCAGTAATATTTGGTACATTTTGTATATCGTTGCTTCACTCACTTAATATTGCCTTATTTCACAAATAGATGTCAATAATTTTAAGTAATTTTATGTTTTAATGTACCTTGGGTCAATTGTAGTTTTTGTCACGCTTCTGGCATATGACCTTTTGTACATTTTTAAAGGATTTATTATTTTGTAAGATATTTTGTGTATATTAGGTTAAGCGTGTGGGCCCCACTTATTAGAATATATTGTGACACTTGTACTGTGTACCGAGCTATCGGTGATAATTGTGAAAGATTTTGTACTACGTACCCTGATATTGTATTAAATGTTAAATTAGAACGACGTTGTCTTTTATATCTGACCACCTACCCCACCCCAATTATCGAAGCCACCCACAAGGACCTGAGTAGTCGGCCGTGTGACACTTCCTCCTCACTAGCTTATTGCAGAGGGGGTACTGCACGTAAAATATTAAAATTTTGTTCAGGGCACAGGGTGACCACCCTACCCTGCGTTCGAGGTTTAGCAGCCTTTGGGGCCCCCTTTTTAAGTGGGCCGAGGCCCCGGCAACAATGGCGCCCATTCATTCTTGATGGTATTTGGGGTTGACTTCTGATAGTGTAGGAACTGGCGGTACAGAGGTACGTAGTCACGGTTGATCATACTTAGTCACGTAGTCATTTTAGTTACTGATTTTTTTCATTTATTATATTAGTACTTATTTACTTAGCTGGTACTTATTACTTGATCATTTAGTTAATATTTATTACAGACTTTGCTATATATGATAGTAGTGCTTACTTACTTGAATACTTAGTCAATATCATTGCAGGTTCGGTTATATTTTTTTTTGTAAGTACTATTTTACGTATAGAGTTTATGTTATATTTTTTTTCGTGTATATATATACTCTTTTCTTGGAGGGGGGGAGATTATTGATTAGTAAGTGCCAGATATTGATTCTTTTTTTAAAATTTTTTTTTCTGCTGCTATATTGATTGGTTATTTGTACGCTAACAGCCTCGTTCTAGGCTATAAATATTCGGGATATCGGGATTAGAACTTTTTTCTTTTGTGCTTTTATATAACATTATCCTTCACAATGGAAATTAATCGTTCATTGGGAGACGAGTTGTCGTATGAGCTTTCTATAAGAGGTTTATCTTCAGAAGGTACAGTAGCGGAGAAGCGGAGTACTTTAAGGGGGTTAATGCGGTGTGAACGGTTAGGATTTTCAACAAATTGTCCAGATGTTGAATTAGACATTGAAGGGGAATTAGATATCTGTGATAGGAAAATACAACAACTCGGTACCGATGTAGAGAACTTTGATATGTCCAATAAAGTCAATGAGCATTCACGCATTCATACACGATTGGTTCATGTTAATGGTCGACTCTCGAGGTTAACAGATTTATCGGAAAATCAAAACCGGGATAAAGTGAATTTAATGGCGCGTTGTATGCAGCTGATTGACAATGTCGGGAATTTGATGGAATCACAGCCGAATTCACAATCGCAGGGGCCGTCACAGGATACCAGAGATACTAGCGTCAATAGGACAAACGCAGAATATTCTTTGCTTGATACCGACAATCCATTACTTCCGGAAGTCATGCATGACTCGGCTCATGGGGGTTCTTCAGTCTTACCTACCGAGAACAGTCCACAGGATCGTATCGGAATTGCGAATTCTGGGGATTTGATTGAGTTGCAAACAGGGTAACTTTCAGGAGTGTACCACAGGTTATATCTAGTTTTCCAAGTTCAGCGTTAACGGCTAATACAAGTCTTAGGGGTAACGTTACGCAATCAGAAGGATTATTAGGGACGTCTAGGAATGTAAATGTATCGCGACCAACGAATAGGGGAAATTTTTACGAATCGACTTATTCTGGTAAACCAATTGCGGTTAGTAAATGGAATCTGAGGTTTGATGGGAAAGGTAGTATTTTCAATTTCTTAGAGAGAGTAGAGGAACTACGTGTATCGCGCGGGGCGGCTAAAGAACAGTTATATTTAGCTGCCGTAGAACTTTTTACAGGGAATGCATTAATTTGGTATCGGTCGTTTGCTAAGGATAAAGTAGGATCTTGGGATGAACTTGTGGTTAAACTTAAATCGGCGTTCTTACCTTATCATCATGAAAGGGATATTTGGGAAGAGTTTAAAAAGCGAACCCAAGGCAATCCTGAACCTGTCATGGTATATATCGCCGCGATGGAGAATTATTTCAACCGGTTGTCTAAACAGCCGGAAGAGCGCAAACGAGTTCAGATCATTCGAGAACGACTCCTTCCTTATCTACAAATGCACTTAGCTTCACAATGGGCGGACAGACCGATACTAACAATTGATGATTTACTGGAGTCATGTCGTAACCTTGAAGAAATACACCTTCACACACAACAGGTAACTCCTCCGTCCACTAATTATCGAGCCATGTTAGAGCCTACTCTTGCCTTTAATTATTCGCGATTTTCACACGGGGTCGCATCTATGGATGTTGGTCCTAGGGACACTGCAGGGGATTCTACAGGGATACTAAATCCGGTTCGTGCGTCTACAGAACAGCCGTCACGCGGACTTGCAAGTCTGTGTTGGAATTGTCGTGGTTCTGGACATTTGCACCGCGAGTGCAACCAACCGCGTCAGCGTTATTGCTATCGCTGCGGTCACGCAAATGTTACTATTGCTACCTGCCCAAAATGTTCGGGAAACGACACTCCGGGTCACAGACGGGCCGAAATGTGAACTCGGATAGATTTGCCTCGGTCCAACAACATCGCAGACTAGAAGTGATTGCGCGTACAAAGCCAGTGCTAGACTTTATTTTGGGGCATATGGACTCTGATCAGCGTCCATATTTAGACGTCAAAATTTTAGGCCGTGAGTTCAAGGGTCTTCTTGATTCGGGAGCTTCTAAGACGGTTGTCGGACAACCTGGATGGACGTTGCTACGTACGTTAGGTTTACCGATGATGGACACCTCTAGTACTAGTCAAGTTACTGTCGCGAACAATCAATCATGTAAGATTGTGGGACGCTATCATGTGCCTATGCAATTGCTAGATAAAGTTAAGGTCATTGAGGTCTTGGTCGTACCAGATTTACCGCATACTCTTATTCTCGGGATAGATTTTTGGGTTGAAATGGGTATCATTCCAAACTTAAGAAACGGTTGCTGGACATTCGATAGTGATGCGCCCTCCATTCAAGTCAATTCGGTTTGCGCCGAAGACACGCTGCTGAAAGAGCAGAGGTTGGAACTCGAAGAAGTGGTCACCGCTTATTTTGACCGAGTAGGTAATAAACTAGGACGCACAACTTTGCTAGAACATAAAATTGTAACGGACTCTGAGCCTATCAAGCAACGGTATTATCCGGTATCGCCTGCGGTGCAAAAGCACATAGACGAGGAAGTGCAACGCATGCTCGAGGAAGGTATCATTGAGAGATCTCAATCGGCATGGTCGAGTCCTATCCTCTTGGTACCTAAGAAAGATAACACATTTCGCCTTTGTATTGACTACCGTCGCCTGAATAAGGTTACCAAAAAGGATGCGTATCCTATCCCGTTTGTCTCAGCAATTTTGAGCAAGTTAGGTAACGCCCGTTATCTTAGTTCCTTGGACATCAAATCTGCGTATCATCAGGTTCCTGTCGCTGAGGATTCTAGAGAATATACGGCATTTACGGTTCCCGGTCGTGGGTTGTTTCAATTCAAGTGTATGCCGTTCGGTTTATCTAATGCTCCGGCTACTTGGATGCGTTTGATTGACAGAGTTCTCGGTCCAGAGCTTGAACCTTATGTCTTCGTATACCTCGATGACATAATTGTCGTCACACCGACTTTCGAAACGCATGTGCAAACCTTGAAAGAAATCTTTAATCGTCTTCTCAAGGCAGGGTTGACGTTATCGAGGGATAAATGCAAGTTTTGTTTGGGGGAGCTTAAATATCTAGGCTACCGCGTGGATAGTCAAGTGGATCCTGACAAAGTTAGTGCGATTCTGAATTTGCCTTCGCCTCGCAACGTTACGGAAGTACGTCAAATTATAGGGACTGCCGCTTGGTATTCCAGGTTTATACCAAATTTCTCGGAGGTTATCGCGCCCATGACAAATTTATTGCGTAAGAAGAGTCGTTGGGATTGGACCGATGAGTGTGAACACTCGTTTCAGTCAATTAAAAATTCGTTAGTGACTGCACCCATCCTGAGTTGTCCAGACTTCACGCTGCCATTTCAGGTTCAGACTGATGCGTCCTCACATGCCGTCGGGGCCGTACTCTCACAGCAGTACCCTGATGGTGAGCGAGTTATCTGCTATTTGAGTAGGTCCTTCAGTAGAAACGAACGCAACTACTCCGTGACAGAACGTGAATGTTTAGCGGTTTTGTGGGCCGTGGAGAAGCTGCGCCCGTACCTAGAAATGTCTAAATTCACCGTCGTGACGGACCATGCGAGTCTCCTTTGGTTGAATAATTTGAAAGAGCCTACAGGTCGTTTAGCACGTTGGGCGGTTCGCCTGCAACAATTTGACTATGATCTTGTCCATCGTAAAGGCAAGGAGCATGTTGTACCGGATATGTTGTCTCGTTCCGTCCCTCAGGACGAAACGGACCCAAAGGTTGACTTGGTGCAACAGCATATCGCCCAAGATAGGTGGTATTCTAAAATGTTGCGTTCTGTGCAGGAACACCCGTTACGTTATCGACAATGGCGCGTTCGCGTTACGCAACTACTTAAACATATCCCTGTGGCCTATCCAGATTTGGCAGGCCCAACCGAAGCTTGGAAAGTGGTCGCTCCAAAAAACAAACGCGTGGAGATTATTCGGGAGAATCACGATGCAGAAACATCAGGTCATGCAGGCATATATAAGACGTACGAAAGAGTAAAGGTAAGGTATTATTGGTCGCAGATGCGTGCTGATGTAGCTAGGTATGTGCGGAACTGTACTGTGTGTATTGCTTGTAAACCTCTGAGACAAGCGCCAGCTGGTCTTATGGGGCGACGACCACCCATCACTAGGCCATTTCAGGTTCTAAGTTGTGACTTGGTGGGACCACTACCTCGGTCTTCTGGAGGATACACGCATATTCTCACGGTTTCGGATTACTTTACGAAATTCGTCTTTTTGTTCCCATTACGCAAGGCTATGGCGGCAAGCATTAAGAGGCATATTGAGGAAAGCGTATTTCTTGTGTTCGGCGTCCCTGAGTATCTGATTTGCGACAACGGAGCCCAATTTACTAGCAAAGTGCTCGCGAAGATGTGCGAAGCTTATAAGTGTAAGATCTCATTCAATCTTGTATATCATCCGCAATCCAATCCAATTGAACGGACGCACGCCGTTTTGAAAACGATGCTGAGGTCATATGTCTCAGATAACCAGAGGCAATGGTGCAAACTCTTACCCAAGGTTGGATGTGCGATACGTACTCAGAAACATGAGGCCACAGGTCACACTCCGTTCTTCATAAACTTCGGTCGAGAACATATTATAAGTGGAGACCAACACAATCATCCTCTTCGAGATGACCAACCGTCTGCTCTAAATCGCTCGGAAGCTTTCGAACCTCTGTTCAGAGATGTCCAAAAATGTCTGGATCTCGCATATCAACGTTCTAAGTGACGCTATGACTTGCGTAGGAGACAGGTAGAATTAGCCGTAGGTGATTATGTTTGGCTACGAAATTACGTTCTTTCGAACGCAGCCAATTATTTTACAGCGAAACTTGCGCCTAAGTTTATAGGTCCCTTCCAGGTTTCAAAGAAACTATCGTCCATTCGGTATGAGCTGAAAGATTCAAACGGGGACTCTAGAGGGGAATGGCACATAAAGGATTTAAAGTTAGATCCACGAGATGACGACGAAGAATAGCAATCTTGAGCTGTTAGCTATTCGGTGTTTAGATCGGTATTAGATAGTTATTAAGGTAATTTTAGCGTACATTCTGTTATCGTGGGTTACTTATCAGTTACATTTTTTGTTATTTCTGTTCCTTATGTTTTCCGGCTGGATAAAGGTCTCTTTATCCAAGGGTTGTAGGGTGGGCCACGTTTTGCCGGTTGCATTCGTCTTGGGCGTCTGCAATTAGGCATTTGATGCCAACCAAGTGGGTGAAGTTCGCCAGGTTGTTGTCTGGGTGAATAGGATACCTGTCGGCTACCGAAGTGTTATTATTTCGTGTGGAGTATTTGGCAAAGGACTCATTATCATGCCTTACCGGGATTTTGTAGTTCAGTGGGGTCTGCTGTCGAAATACGGTTTCGTCTCTTATGATCTGAAGAACATCTTGGGTGAATTTTCATGCACTTGGCAGACATCAACAAATATGACATAACAACGTCATTCTTATTTGTGATTGTCTTTTTTTCTCTCTCTGTTTTCTAATTTTCTATATTTCTCTGATTCTTATCTCGAGTTTATTCCTTTTGCCTAGCAAATAAGTATAGCACTAGAAAACTTTCTAGTTGTCGATTTTTATTGTGTTTATGACCTGTTATTTACCAGTCTTGCCAAAAGGCATTCTCGTGGTCTGATAAATACATGGTTTGTTTGTGGTTTAATTCCACGTGATTGACTGGGGGAAAATTGTTCGGAGGGAAATGTTTTCCTGGATGGCAATTTGGTCTCTAATTAGACAGGCTGTCGCTGTCGTCTAGTACAACGTACTTAGTAGTGTTGTAGAGAGTTTTCCTTTCGTCATTCATTAAGACTTTATTTTGCTGCTTATTGTTTTATGGCTAGGTAATTGGCGAATATACTTACACTAGAAAACCTGTGTTATCTTATCTTTGTCTATGTAGTGTTCTGTTAAATACCGATCTAGTCTGTCGTATCTAATTTTGTGTCATCACTAAAGTAATAGTTACCGTTTGGCAATTTTGTTACCGAATATCGTCTGTCTTTTCTTTATGTCTAAGGTTTAGTGAGTAAGTATGGTATCGTTGTCCTGTGTAGTAGGGTATTTTTTTGTAACCATTGGGGAACTTGCTTCCGGGATGGGGATGAGCTGATTTCGATTGGACTGTCTTCAATGACAGATCGTCAAGGAGGGTCGAACGGACACATCGGTAAGGGGGCTTGTTCGTCAGTATGGGCTTAGGTCGTCTGACAGTCTTTTTAGAGGCAGGTCTTCCTCCCCGTTTCACCTCAGCCCTTGACCTATCGTCCGATCGAAAGATTGCTCATCGCGCCTGACGCAGGAGTATTTCCAAATGATGGACCTTTTTGTCACCTAGAAATACATAACGTATTCTAGTTTCAGCCCTTTGGAGCTATATCCAATATTTTTTTTTGTTAACTTAACAGTCTGGATACTTTCTCCCACTGTTAAGTATGGGCAGTTAGTTAGTTAGTTAGCTTTCTGTATCGTGGTTTAGGTATTATGCCTTCTCCAATTTCAGTACTGGCAACCACTATAAAGTTGCTCAGGCGTTCCACCACAGCGTCTGTGGAGACTGATTTTTGAGTCCTCTCCTGAAACATTTTATCTTTTCTTTCCTTATACTGTCTTTTCCGTTTTACACTGGGTGAAGCATAATTTCTTCCGGGTGGGGTTTTCATAAGTTTGTGTGTGCTGCCTGGCAACATTCATTACCGAGGCTTTTCCTGCTCCTTGATGAAGCGCAGAATGAATGTGAGTCAAATCATCTTTCATCCTTTTCGTATTTTTTGACTACACGTGGACTTTTGATGACTGACCTCGGGGGTGGTGATGACTTTATCGAGTGCTAAGGCGACTTTTCCGGTGGTTTCTTGTATATGTAAATACTATACAAGTTTTATTGTCTTACTTTTCCGACTCTTCTTGAACTGCTCTTGTGAGTGTTAAGCTTTAAGGCCCAAATTGTATTGAGAGAATTACAGGTAATCCTCTTTAAGTTGGGGGGGGTGTTACGGTCGATTTTCACATTTAATAATGGCCAGAAATTTATGTACTAATTTTCGTTATTTTCCCAAATTTTATTGTACATTTGAGCCTATTGATACCGTCTCTCGCGAATTAATAGAGTATAACTGGTTGCATAATAACAGTACCTAATGGCTTAATATACCTTGATACCGGTAGTATGGGTGAGTGCGTTCAGATATTCATTAAGAGAGTGCATTGCAAAAACGCCCTTGTAAAGCTTCTACAATGGCCAGTATTGTTGATTAAACCTTCTTTGGTGGGTAGATTTATGAGGGGACGGCTTTCAGAGTATCTTATGATAATATTCTAGTTGTGGGGTGCGCCGTGGAGTAGAAATTCTGAACGTACCGAGACGGAAGACAAGAACTTGACATTTTGATAGAGGACATTTTCTTCTTGGTCATTTTTTCCTTTTGCTGCTTGAAGATTGAGTCGTCTGAATACGAGTTTTAGCAATATTGTAAGTTTTGCTCCATTTATGGGATTAAGTATTCATTACGACAAGATTAGTTGTATTTTCATTTGGTTTGGAGTATCGTTTTGGGAAATGCGGCTACGGATTTTCCGGATAAAGTCAATTTTCAAAGCACGTGGCATCGTTTGAATGCAAGATTTTGGAGTGCCATTTTGACGGCAAAGGACCTCTTTCAGCCCACATCACATCTCAGGTACGTCTCTGAAAACCCACTTAAGGTTAAAATAGATTTGTAATTTAGGTTATTTATTTTATTGCAGGGCTGTTTGCTTGTTTGTTTGTCTGTTGATTTGTTCGTTCGTTAGTTGTTCATTGTTGGCTATATTACAAGTATTGGGATCTATTTGTTGGTTTATGGCTATTTGGATGGATACCTTATGATTTTACTTGGACCTGTTACTGGTATTCCACTTGAGCTTTTATGTCACATCCTACACTTTACGAGGGACTTCCAGCCTGACCTTATTTTCAACTTCTAGTCCAGATTTTGGTGTCTAGATGGTGGATGATTGACTGACACGTTGTGTATGTATGGTACTGGGGATCTTGACACGTTACCTTAGACTCTACGTAGATGGTCTACCACCTGCGGCTGTTATCACCCTGAATTACGCTACCCTGGTAGGACGGGAAAAGGTATTCAGACACTACCAAAGGTAAGCGGAATCATATTCTCTATAACGAGGGATCCTGTACATCTACTCAACGTTCACGTCCATTTTCAAGGAATATTGATAATATTTTGCTTGTAACGTGAATCTCAGTAACACATTAGATTTCAGTAATATTTGGTACATTTTGTATATCGTTGCTTCACTCACTTAATAGCATTGCCTTATTTCACAAATAGATGTCAATAATTTTAAGTAATTTTATGTTTTAACGTACCTTGGGTCAATTGTAGTTTTTGTCACGCTTCTGGCATATGACCTTTTGTACATTTTTAAAGGATTTATTATTTTGTAAGATATTTTGTGTATATTAGGTTAAGGGTGTGGGCCCCACTTATTAGAATATATTGTGACACTTGTACTGTGTACCGAGCTATCGGTGATAATTGTGAAAGATTTTGTACTACGTACCCTGATATTGTATTAAATGTTAAATTAGAACGACGTTGTCTTTCATATCTGACCACCTACCCCACCCCAATTATCGAAGCCACCCCCAAGGACCTGAGTAGTCGGCCGTGTGAGACTTCCTCCTCACTAGCTTATTGCAGAGGGGGTACTGCACGTAAAATATTAAAATTTTGTTCAGGGCACAGGGTGACCACCCTACCCTGCGTTCGAGGTTTAGCAGCCTTTGGGGCCCCCTTTTTAAGTGGGCCGAGGCCCCGGCAATAACCTTATACATTATCAGAGTACCTACGACATTAAATAGTAAATGTGATATTATTATTGTTTGTAGATATAAATGTAGAATGTAGTGTTTCTGTGCCGACGTTTATTTTACTTAATGTTACTAATACATGTATAATGTATTTTTGTGGCGTTACTTGGAAATAAAGAGTATTTATTATTATTTATTATTATTATTATTATTATTATTATTATTATTAACACATCTAATACTTACAGACATTTCAGAAAAAAGCATGTCGTGAACCTCTACGCAGCCGGCGCATTGAAAAATGTAGCCTACGAGGTTTTTTTTTATTTTGGGAAGTTGACAAAAACTAGATCGTACGAAATTACAAGAAAAGACCAAAATTATTTTTAGTGATTGATTCATACTGATATTTTGAGTGAAACGGAAAATACGATTGTTTTAAATTTGTCCGTTCTGCGATCGAGCGCGCTACGAGTCTAAACCAACGTATGCGGGTACTCTTTTGCTATATTTAGTTATTTGGTACTGTATTAATAGATACAGTATTCCTGTGTCAGATTTTACTGGCTTAATTTTGTTTAGAAGATATAGTTATTAATATAATAAAATTCCTTAGGTTTAATTACTTCTACATCATGAAAGCAGAATAACAATAAAAAAAGGGATTTATTTTGTTCAAATAGGATTAGGATGTCATGAAACATCGAAATTATAAGTTGGAACAAAATTTAAAAAACTCTGTCAGTCCGTCTTGTCTGTAACTTTCTTTGGGTGCGCGATTAATCTGGAACGTTTTAACTGACTTGAAATTTGGTACATCTACAGTACATCTACACGTTGTATAACTGGATTATTATATATTGATATTATTCCATTGAAGGGTTGGGGGTATATGTGGGTAAATGGGGGTAAACAAGTAAAGCAAACAAGAGTTCATAAAATTGAGATTTAGTATTTGTACAAGAAGCCAAGATCTCAAAAAATTTTTAGTATCAGCTACCACACTACCACCGTCATATTATTAAATGTGGTAAAAAAATGTGATTTAGTTTGTGTACAACAAAGGCTTCATTGTTCTTTTAACTTCAGCCAACCCCACTACGACCTCCCTTAATAATGGAGTGGGGGACTTGGAAGAGTCTTGGATAGAAAATCTGGATGTGGAAGTAGTGATTCCTGAGGCAGTGGTTTGTATTTATATCAGCTAAGCGAAATACATTACAATTAATAATTAGAAATTACTGTAATAAGTTTTCATCAGTGCATTTACCTAAAAACAATAATAATGCAAGACCAGTTCTCCAGTTGTCTTGCAAACACCTCTTGTTACAAATATTATTCTTACGCTTGCAAACGACTACTTAGAAGTGACTGGCTTTGATTGTTTCTGATACATGGTAGGTATCAGTGCACTTTTGTCAATGTCTAGTCATACTGAAGAACGTCTGGATGTTTTGGAGACATGTTACCTGTTTTCTTCCAAATAAGAAGCGTATAGACACATACAGTAGTGGCATGTTAAAATATTGAGTCGATGCCAATGTAAGGTAGAAGAGAAGAGAAATGGACAAATAATATGCTGAAAAGAAAGAGATTTAACCTACGCTGTTGCCACTTTTCTCTCTAGCTACTTTTAGTCGTCAAGATAATCCTTCCTCTTTTACTGAATTTTTGTTGTGATACATTTGCGTCAACTCATTCGGTTTCTGTCATTTCTTCATAATTAGACAAAGATTATTATTTGAGGACATGGGTGAACTATGGATAAAAAAAAACGGCACGTCCATATTTGCCTGCCTATTTAATTTACTCACGTAAATTTGCGCACCTCCCCAATGGGAGGTGCGCACGTGTAGACTGTGGGAGGAGCTTCTAACCTGTTGCCGGCAAAGCATGCATCGGGGGAAATTGGGGAACGTAAATTATTTTACGCCATGTTAAAATACGCAGCATAAATCTAAATAAAATTAACAAGTCATGATGTTTCTATGAGCTACTGTTAATTAAATTATTTTAACAAGAAACCAATTGTAAATAAAGCCGTATTAATCAATAATTGGATTTCATCCGATTTCGCATTTTCTTCTTACCCCACTTTATCCCATCACTGCAGAGTATTCGCTTAGACATCTCCACCTAAAATGACTGTGATCTGGAAAGGGGAGAAATCCTATTTATTTAAAGAATTTTTATTTATTTTATTTATGTACCTAGGGAATGCTAGTTTAATTTTCACGCCACATGGCTAAAAATGTGCAAAAATAAAATAGTAGGTATTTTAGTTATTTGAGCATTAAAAAATGCATCAAATAACTACCCTCCAGCAAACTGCAATACGCGTAACATCATTTTTGACAAGAGTAGTACATCCCAACTCATCTTGAAATGTACTAAACAATTTTTAGGAAACTGCTGTTTTCATCATAAACGTCTCAAGCTGTAGGAGGAACAATAAGAGGGGATAGAGGGCGGAACTCTTAACATACACAATTGCCTGGCATCGTTGTTATTATATCGCTCTCTTTCGCGTACATTATTTTTCTCTTTATATTTCACTCTATCTTATTATGGGGATCGACCCAAGAACTTTGGCTGCCACTACTGTATCTTGGAATGTTAAAAAATAAATGCGTCTTCAGTAGGTGGTAAAACTATATCGCTATCGCAGCTTAAAAATAAATGTTTCCTTAGTTCGTTAAGGCTTACGTGGAAATGTGAGTGACCATACAGGCATTTAAAGAACATGAAGCCAGTTGTAGGGTACTAGCCTACATACTGATACCATCACCATGGATAATATATAATAACAAAACACATTATTACAAAAATTTATATTTTCAAATTTGAATACAAATATTTCTTTAAAAAGTTTATCTTTATTAATATAGCAACTATATCGCTATATATTGGTGACTCCGAACGTCTTCACGCATTGTATACCTCCGGAGAGTTAAAGACAGTTGTCAAAAATTAATTATGAAGACTGAAGTTTAATAACTTTTGACAGTGTTGTTAAATAGTTATGCCGAAAGTAATCTCCCATGGATATTCTAGACAGCTTTTCCAGTCGCGACAAGAATATGGGGCCGAACCAAACTGCTCGTGCTGCTAACTGCTGATGACGGACGACGTCCATAACGAAGACAGCCAGCTAAAGGTCGACCGTTCCATAGATATCTTCGCTAGACACGAATTCCTCAGTCTCTCCATGAAGGTAGTACCGAGATACGAATCATACTAGATTTTCAGAAGACTTGTTATTACTTACTCAATTATGTACATGTATAGGTAAGTACTCTGCTATATGACTCCCTGCAATGTAAAACCAGCTTATCAAGTGTATCAATTTATTAATTATTCACTATTTTAATTGTCTCGCCAGCTTTTCTTTAGCCAAAGCTGCTATAGCTGGTGCGACATCTTTTTAGATAAGCTCAATCCAATTATGATTGCAAACTCATTTCCTATTTTAATTGCCTCGCCAGCTTTTCTTTAGCCAAAGCTGCTATAGCTGGTGCGACATCTTTGAGAAAAGCTCAATCCAATTATGATTGCAAACTCATTCACTAATTTTAATTGTCCCGCCAGCTTTTCTTTAGCCAAAGCTGCTATAGCTGGTGCGGCATCTTTGAAAGACGCTCAATCCAAATATGATTGCAAACTTTCATTCACTTAGCACGAGCTTGCTATTTTATTTCAATTTTTCAATAACATATAACATACATTAAGGATAATGTTATTTCAAAAATAAATGTTCTTGTTTTACGTTATTTTGTCATCTATCAATCAAAACTGACTTTTCTTTTATAAAATGTCATCTTTAATATTGATACCTTGGTAAGTTGGTTTATTTGTTGTAGGAGGGGAGTATATGTAGGGTACTAGCCTACATACTGATACCATCACAATGGATAATATATAATAACAAAACACATTATTACAAAAATTTATATTTTCAAATTTGAATACAAATATTTCTTTAAAAAGTTTATCTTTATTAATATAGCAACTATATCGCTATACCAGTGTTTATAAATTTCATGACGTTGCAATCGTCCACTTCATTTGTATATTTTGCCAGAGGATTGAGTGTTTCTCAATTTTCACTTGCCGTCTTAAATTCTGTCTTTTTTCCCTTCCTAAATATGTAGCTTGTGTTACCCCACCCAGTAGACATAAAAAGGGCCGCTATAAGGAGGAGAGGTATGAGTGCATGTTGCTGCGTCTTCAATTATTTTATTGCAGAACAAATATGAATCGAACTTTTGAAGGCACAACTTTACTTTCATTTTGTTGCACACAAACAATGACAAAGAAAGTCGGTTACTTGCCACTATTACTGCTCTTCCAAAACACAAAATTTTAGTACGGAGAATATAACTGAATCGGCACGGCCATGAATCTTCACATTTTTCAAGATATAAACTGATTCTAATTACAATAGTTTCTAATTATTAATTATTGTAATGTATTTTGCTGAGCATATCATATTCAGAGACAATTTCATTTATATAGGTTAGATAGTTAGATACCTGCATGCATAATAATCAGAGCTGGGCAAATACTTTGAAAAAGTATTTAAATATTAAATGCTAAATACATTCAGAAAATTGAAAGTATTTAAATATTAAGTATTTTCAAAAGATAAAAGTATTTAAATAATAAATAACAAAAGTAATTAAATAGTTTAAACTTAGTATTTAAATACTTTCTGAATATTTAAATACTTTGATAACACTGAAATATTTTGAAGCATAGTTAAGAGGAAATGGCTAAACTTCGCCAAATTGTATTTTCTGTTTTTGTAGAAATCAGTAAAGATTATTATCATTATCATTATTATTATTATATTAAATACTATTTGACTATTTCAGGTGTCAAAATTTTAGGTTTCATGACTTTCATGAACTTCTACAACACTATTTTAATACCTCTATACTTAATCAGTTCTAGTTGGGTATTGGACTTTTACTTATCCGTAGAGCTAGACCTTTGCGTCTTCTGCAAATACCCAAATAAGGCACTGAGACTATGGCACTAGTTCAACTGTTCTCTGTCACAATCACAAAACATATACATTAACAGTTAACCCTTAATGTCTATGTCTGCTCAGAACCAACTTTCTGGGAATTAAGACGTGAATGACTGAAGACTGAATGATGCAATGTATTTATTAACTACATAGTGTAGTACATGTCTTGATTCTTGGCGAGTATCTGCCTGTCTCCCTGGTGTATTTGAATATATTTGTTGTATTTATTTAAATACTTTTGAGATTCAAATACTTCTGAAAGTATTTAAATACTTTTTTAGAAGTATTTAAATACTTCCCAGTTATTTAAATAGTTTAAGTATAAATACTTTAGGATTATTTTCACAAATACTAAGTAGTAAATAATTTAGATAAAGTATTTGCAAGTATAAATACAAATACTTGTTGCAAGAAGTATTTAAATACTCGGTATTTAAATACTTTCTAGTATTTAAATACTTATGAGGTATTTGTAAGTACATATTTGCCCAGCTCTGATAATAATTTAAGTGTTTCTAAAGTTATGATGAAAATTAAACTTTAAGGCATTTTAAATAGTATAGTTATATTAATAACTACATATTTTAAACAAAAAAAGCCGGAAAAACCTAACACAGGACTATTGTACCTATAGCCCAGGAATTTTAGTTTTTTACCCGGAATTAATTATTGTAATGCTGAAAATTTCCAGGATTGTAGTTTTGGTCCAGGACAACACGTAGCAATTCTCATCGGCTTCTCTGTTTTTTCAGAGCAACAAGGGCCTAAGCACGACCGGCTTTAATGTGAACAGGCCGGAATATGGAAATGTAGCAACAAGTGGTTCAGTCCTTTCAAACAGTTGGGCAGTAATCTGTCACGAATAAATTGGCATTATAATACATAAAAAGTGCCTCTCTGTAGATGTAATTTCACAAATTGTGTTTTATAAAGTAAGTAGTTGTTATTTTAATTAATTATATGGGTATCTATCGCACCTGAAATCACTTTTTGTGCGTCCAATTACGTTATAACCTTACTTCTTATGCAAGCTATATTTTTAATTCAATTCACTTTTACTACCAAAACCAATAAGTAATTTTAATTAATTCTAGGACTGGGGTCTGAAAACAATAACAACATGCCAGATAAATATTGTGTAACTGGCTGTACAACCAATTACAATTCTTCATCTATATCCGTGCCTTTAGATTTCCCAAAGAACCAGAACTGAGGAAACTAAAGAGAATTTCTAGGAAAAATTGGCAGCCTACAAAATATTCAGACAAAACATTTTTATGACAGTGCAATATCCAAATCTGAACGATACAAAGATGCTTATAGTGTGTGTAAGGAGAGAGAAATGAAAAAGTTTATGTTAGTGTCTGGTGCAGTGCCCCGGGTAACGGAAACTTACCCTCATCCACCAGTTATCGCTGAGGCGATAATGATGGAGAAGAGATCGCGTGCGAAGTGCATTTTGAAGAATATGAGGATTGTTATGCTGTTTGTTAACGACCTAAGTTTTTTCAATTAATTGTAAGCAAATAATTTATTTTGTCATAAAAATATTTTCATGCTGTCTGGATTCCACTTATCCTATAACCCTCTTCCATATAATATCAAGTATAACCCGTCTATAAATCACTTCCCAGACCAAAACATAAAGGGATACATAAAAGAGGTGGTTAAAAGGGATGTTTTTGGCCGCTTCAGGGGGTTGGGGCGGTCAAAAACTTCTTCCATCGTGTTCAGCACCCTCGAAAACGGGGGGGAAGGTAATCTCGTCTTTGCACGAAATGTTTACGCTATTTTTTCCTTCATTACATAGACTATTAGTAGGACTGACAGAGTTTAAGAACGCAACGTTGCCACATCGTACACTCCGGCCTGTTCACATTAAAGACAGTCGTGGCCTAAGTTGCAAAAATTGCAGATCTGATTATAAAGTGCAACAGGAAGGTTGTTACTGGTCCAATTTGGGCCGAAATGATCATAAAAGGTTAGGAGAAGCATATCCGTTCATATTTCAGATGTTCCATGCATATTTTTGTTCATAATTTTCCGTTCAAGTTCTGTCAACATTTCAAAAATTTTTAAAAATTTTTAAAAATTTTTAAAAAATTAGAAAAATTCCGAAATGGCGCCATTGCGGGTAAATGAAGACTCGGAAATCGTACCCCAATAAATATTTCTCTTCGTACTTTGGGCTTTCCATTGGTAAGTCTACCTTTTCTGTAGCGTCACCCGTTGCCGAGCTACGCAACTTTGAGAGTCAGCGCACCGCGCCCGCCATGTGCCCGGTGGAACTGCCCAGTTGCGAATTCCTGTTTATATATTATTGGTGTTTTATAAGATTTATTGAATGAAATTTAACTTGTCAGACTCAGAAAATGACTTTATTCGACTAGACAATTGACATTATTGACCTACTGGGAAGTACGGTCGTCCGGATCATTATCCATATCCACGACTGGCTGTTTGTGCAGCTGGATTCTCTACAAATTCGGCACATGATGCTGCAGTTCAGACCAGAGTTCCTGCACCCGCACCGGGCACCGCAGTCCCTTTTGTAGGCACAAGAAATTAGCCATAGCAGGCTATCGGAAGCTGGCTGCTTTGTGGTAGGAACAGGAATTGGAACCAGGCCCTGGAGTCCTGATTTCCACCCCCAGTCCTCCAGGTGAAGAGAGGAGAGGAGTCAGGGAGAATATTGTAAGGATTTAATCTCCCGAAAAGCTTGCAGCATTCAACTAATGTGCATGTGCTTTTTGCAGATCCAACAATGGCTAGACGTCAAGGCAGCCAGCTCCCGATAGCCTGCAACGGCTAATTTCTTGCGGTGCAAGGCGGACTGCGGTTCCCGATGCGAGTGAACTCTGGTCTGAACTGCAGCATCATATGCCAAAACTTTAGAGAATCCAGCTGCACAAACAGCCAGTCGTGGATATAGATGATGATCCGGACAATCCTACTTCCCAGTAGATCAATAATGTCAATTGTCTAGCCGAATAAAGTCATTTTCTGAGTCTGACAAGTTAAATGTCATTCAATAAATCCTATAAAAGACCAATAATACATAAAGAGGAATTCGCAACTGGTCTCATCAGCGCAGCCAGGGCAGCGCCGCGCGCTGACTCTCAAAGTTGCGTAGCTTCGTAACGGATAACGCTACAGAGAGGTAGACATACCAATGGAAAGCTCAAAGTATGAAGAGAAATGTTTATTCGGGTACGTTTTCCCTTCCGAGTCTTCATTTATCCGCAATGGAGCCATTTCGAATTTTTTTCAATTTTTGAAGTTTTGACAGCACTAGAACAGAAAATTATGAACGAAATATGCATGCAGTATGTGAAATACGAACAGATACGCTTCTCCGAAGCTTTTATGATCAAATCGGATCAGTAAGAACCTTTTTGCTGCACTTTATAGCCAGCACTGCAATTTCTGCGACTTAGGCCCTTGTTGCTCCGCAAAAACAGGTAAGCCGACAGGGAAAAGTAGGGGACTTTTTGGTACGTGTTGTCCTGGACCAAAACTACAATCCTGTAAATTTTCAGATTTACAATAATTAATTCCGGGTCGAAAACTAAAATTCCTGTACTACATGGCTTAACCAAGATCACTCAATTTTGCGGCACCAATGAACCAATGCATACACTTAGAGAACTGTCAAAGTTAAAGAACTGATCTTGGGTCTTCTTGGTTGTTTAGACTAGACGTGATAGACGCAACAAAGAACGCACTTAAATATCCGAATGTCCCCGTTGCGACACTCAGAGTGGAGTAACTCTGTAACGGGTGACACTACAAAGAAGGTAGACTTACCAATGGAAAGCCCAGAGTATGAAGAGAAATGTTTATTGGGGTACGTTTTCCCCTCCGAGTCTTCATTTATCCGCAATGGCGCCATTTCGAAATTTTTTAAAATTTTTAAAAAAATTTTTAATTTTTGAAATGTTGACAGAACTAGAACGGACAATTATGAACAAAAATATGCACGGAACATCTGAAATATGAACGGATATGCTTCTTCTAATCTTTTATGATCATTTCGACCCAAATCGGACCAGTAACAACCTTCCTCTTGCACTTTATATCCAGCCCTGCAATTTTTGCGACTTAAGCCTTTGTTGCCCAGAAAAAACAGGGAAGCCGACGGGATAGAGTAGGGGACTTTTTGCTACGTGTTGTCCTGGACCAAAACTACAATCCTGAAAAATTTCAGCTTTACAATAATTAATTCCGGGTAGAAGCGATATTTTGACTGCGCTGCTACTAATACAGTACCAAATAACTAAATATAACGCAAATGAGTGTCCGCAAACGTTGGTTTCGATTCGTAGCGCGCTCGATCACAGGACGGCCAAATTTGAAAAAATCATATCTTCCGTTTCACTCAAGATTAGTATGAATCAATCACTAAAAATAATTTTGGTCTTTTCTTGTAATTTCATATGATCTAGTTTTTGTCAATTTCTCAAAATAAAAAAAAAATCTCCTATGCTATATATTTTTCAATGCGCCGACTACGCAGAGGTTCACGTTATATCTTTTCTAAATTTTTTATAAATATTAGATGTGTTTTGACTACACTGTTACATTAAGTGCATGGTAAGCTACAATTAAAAAAAAAGAATAGATTTTTAGCTTATGTTTTGTGGGAGAAAACGCAAGTTATATTTTAAAAATTCAATTTTTCACAATTTCCGAAATAAGAGTAAATTCGTGGATTAAGGGTTGAAAGCAATCCCCGATTTTTATGCGCCCTCCGGATTCGGATACAGCAGTCAATTTTACATCGAGTACGACACTTTTCAGCCTTATGTCTGACAAGTACTTAGGACAGAAAGATAAACGTCCCCAGAATCTGGACTATAATGCCACGTGAATCGGTATAGAAACCTGTAGTACTGACAAATCTCATAAAATAAATACAATGCAGAATTAACTCAACTGTATTGATTAATTTTAAACTTATTAATTTATTGAAGTAATGTTATATGAAAATTAAGTTGATCATACGTTGAGGTAAAATTCATGTTATCATGAATAGTTGGCCTTTTCGGTTAAACCATTTGTAACAATGCCTATCAGATTCGAGGATGGCAGCAGCAAGTTCACCAGACATTTACCTTTCTCTCGTTGGTGCGAACTTCGTTTGCGATCTGTCTGCCTTGTCGTCACACACATAACATTTATTGGATAAAACAACTTTCGGAGTGTGTACTTTTAGTTTCACCAACGGTTCTGTTATATTATCGATCCTTTAAGTAATTTAATGTTCTTTAGGTTTGACCTATCAGTGGTGTTATAATTGAGGCATTGACATCCTCTTTATGAACAATATTGTACCCCACTTAGTTTGTACACTGATAAAAGTACTAGGAAAATTACCTAGTAATTTTATTACCTTAATTTAATATGATGAACATTTATCTTTGTTGTAAGTTCGTGTTATTATATCGTTATAACAGTTAATTTTCTCGTTTTGTTGCTATTTGTATATAGGCGTCTGAAAATGAGGAGTACGCCACCTGGTGGTCTATAGTCAAACTAATTATAGGCCTTTCTGTCATTGTCTCTTTAGTGTACGATGATATCAACAATAAGTAAATAATGATAAACTGAGATGCTAAGTTATTAAAAATATGATAGCGTTTAACACAAGATACAATTTGCTGGAGCCAACCTAGTCGGTATCCTTTGTAGATTGCAGGGACAACTCGTGAAAGTTGAGTTGGCACGACAATGTTCACAGCATATCCTCTTTGTATGTAGACACCTTTAACCAGGTATTGAGAGGGAAAAAGCTGGTGCAAATAACCGTGGCCCGAGTAGCAATAATAATGACCTGAACAATCACACATTGTAAGTGAAATTTTTTAAATAAGTAAATATATGCAATTTCAGTATATTTATAAAAGTAATATATACTATTGCACCATGCACTATTATGTTTTACCCCTGAATATTTCTATTTCATATTTTACAAAATACTGTTTAATTTATTTTACTTAAAGAATTAATAAATATCTTTTCAGTTACCTATATTCAATGTACCACTAATTTCATGGGTATTTGATCTGACACTTGTTTGTAAACATACCTAGAGCATACACATTTATTAAGTTTTGTGTTGAATTTGGGTTGTACCACACAAAATAATATGTCCTGCATTTAAAACATATTCCCCTTCATACACACACTTAGAATTTTTACATTTTTAGTGCATAGTGCATACATTGCAATATGCTTAACCTAAATGTCACTTCATGTTTCCTGAAAAAAAAAGTGATTTAAACTACAACTGTACATAAATTTAAAGAAATATTTAAGTTTATTAATATTTAACTAGCCAGACACCGTTTATGTTGAAGAAACTGTACTTTTCAAGGGAGAAACTAGATAACCTAAAAAAAATATGAATTTTGCTGAATAATGCCATTAACATCTTGCAAATCACTTACAACAAAATCTTGCAAACCTTTAGGTAATATATTATTAATGTTATTATTTTTAACGCCAAAAATATCAATAAACAGAAAAAAATCGATATAAGTATTCGCCAAATAAATAAACAAACGACCTATAATTAGTTCACGAGTTCTCCACTTTGGCGCTGGCATCTTAAATCGCCTTAAGACGCCTATAGTTTGTTTTCGCAAACAGCGATAAAAGACGATAAAATTCCCCTTATTGTAATTGTATATATTTATTTTATACAGCAACAAATATTACACTATAAACATATAAACAAAACAATGTATACAATTTGACAATCGATAAAGAAATCTTTATATAAAATAAAACACACCACAGATAGTAGACAAATCCAAAGCCAAGGCTGTGCGGAGGGGGGTTACACATTTGGAAAAACGCAGAAATACATCCACACCCACCGGTGTTGTCAATACCGGGGCTTGGGGTCGAACCCAGAGCGCGTTAGACAGTCGATCAGCATATTCGCCACTCAATGTGCCTTAACCGATTGAGCTACCGCGCCGGTACAATATAGATTAAATAGGCTATTATAGTAAATAAATAGTGATTAAATTAGGTACAAAATTCGAATATTGTACGTACATGTTGGTCATATAAACAAAATATTGTCTACTAAATAATATGACTAGATTTTTAGAATGGTTTTATTTCAGTTAGAATTATCACTATATGTTCTTTATATTTACACACATATTGGGTTTTTGAAATGCTGAACTAATCAGATCTAATTTGCTTAAGGGCAAACATCACCGAACTCATTGTAGGTAGGGCTGATGGTGACACAATGAGTTTTGTTATGTTTCATGCGAGTTAGTGCTATGGGGGGGTTTATTGAGTGCCGATTAAGTTTTCGAGGAATCCTCTGTTGGCTGCCGTCCTCTGTCGCGTACACGTTCCTCAGGTACTGGATGGGCGCAGAGATCCACAGGCTTGGTCTGTCGAGGTTGTTTCTGATTCTCTTGGGTTTGTTTATCTGGAAAGAAAAGAATACAATCTGTTTATATATTTGCGGGTTTAAGCCCATTTCCAAAATATATTTAAAATAGTGCATGCAAAAATGTAAAAATTACAATAATACTAGATAAACATTTAAAGTACGGACACACTGATGAGTAATGCGTCCCCAATTTGGGACATAATATAATAATAATAATAATAATAATAATAATAATAATAATATTTATTTGTAACCAATTAGGATACAATAATATAATGGCATTAACAATTTAGTAGGTATACATGTAAATAAATATTCGGAAAACCCACAAGGAAAATTCCGCGCCTGGGTAACTCTTTACTTTAAGACATGTAATAAAATTATAATGAAATACAATTTTATACAATTCATACCTTGAGAATAAATAAGTAGTAAATTAATTTATATATAGTTTGTATATAGTTAGAATTTTTTGTTACGAGATGTTCAATAGGTAGGTAGGTAAAGTTATTAACTATGAACGAATACATTATCTTAGGAACTAACTTACTAGCTTAGTTTATTAATATATTTGAGTTTTGATTTTTTGATAGTTTGAAATTAAATATTTTTAATCTATATAGCAATCTAATATGTAGTAGTTTTATATGTAGCTGTTTATTATATCAATTATACTTTTAATGTCTTTCCTTGTCTGTCATTTTATCCACAATTTAATTTCTAATTTAAAATGTTTACAATTAGATATGTGCTTTATTTCCATTGGGAGAGTGTTGAATAGTTTTGTAGAGAGATAGCTATGACTTCTCTGTCCAATAGTTTTAAAAATCCTGGGTAATTCTAATGCACCTTCCTTGTATCTTGTGTTGTGAATGTGTTTAATTAAAATTTTTTTGTGTTTATTCTTGAAACAGTGTAATAGAAGGGCTTGGCAAAATAGTTGTCTAATGTCAAATATTTTTGTTTCATTGTATAGTTGATCTGATGAGTAAGTTCTACATTTGTTAAATATGATTTTTAATATCCATTTTTGAATAACCTCAAGTTTTTTGCAATAATTATTGGTTATGCCACCCCATGCTATTATACCGTATGAGAGATGTGATTGGACTAATGCATAATATACTGAGACTAACTGTTTTTCATCTAAAAAGTTTTTAATAATTTGATTTTTGGTAACACGCACCTCGGTTGTTTGACTAATTTGTCGGTGTGAGCATCCCATCTTATATGACAGTCCAATATTACCCCTAAATATTGGATATTTTGCTTTGACTGAATCAGAATCTCTGTGTTTGCGCCACGAATTGCTAGTGAATTAAAATTTGGTAAACTATTTTCATAGCTGGCGAAAATTTATGGATAAGAGTTTCCTATTAAAAAAGTCTATCACCGCAGGCAGATTTAGCTCTACTTTTTTTTAATGCATCCCATGATTCATCCTCAAAGAAAATTGCTGTATCGTCGGCAAAACTTATTATTTCACCAGCACAAGGTATTTCAAATAATTTATTTACATAAATAGTGAAGAGTAGTGAACCAACCACAGTTCCCTGAGGTACGCCACACTGGACAGCTTGAAAGTTACTGCGTATATTCTCCAATTCTACAGAATGTTGTCTCTCCGTGAGATAACTCAGAAGTTGTTTGACTACACAACGCATACCAATATCACTTAAGGTTTCCAACAAATCTACATGACTAACTGTATCGAATGCTTTGGAAAGATCTACAAAGATGCAAAGCGACTTTTTTCTATTATTAAGCATTATAAATTCTTTCTGTTAAATCTGCAATAGCATCCTGTGAAGATCTGCCCTCTCGAAATCCATACTGCCCATCAGAAAGTAGGTTATATTTCTTTAAAAATGTTATTATTCTCGATTTTAAAATCTTTTCGTATATTTTCGCAAAATTAGATATCAGCGATATTGGTCTGTAGTTATTGACTTTCAGTTTGTCTCCAGATCTGTATACAGGTTTTATCACGTCGATTTTAAGCTTTCTTGGAAAAATACCACATTGAATAGACAAGTTTACAATATATGCAAAGGGTTCCGACCCTTGATCCACTATTTGTTTGAACGTTTCACTTGTTACGTTATCAAACCCGGGGGATTTTTTGTCTTTTAGTGATAGGATTAAGTTTTTAACTTCGACAGACGTAGTTTCTTCTAAATATAGAGTATTTTGTATATACTGTTCGTTTCGTCTCTGACAATATGGTACTACTTGCTTAGCTCTTATCCTATTTACCAAATTTATTCCCACACTATTGAAAAAATTGTTAAATTCATTTGTTATTTGTTGTTTATCAGATATTTCCTCATCATTTTCACTAATTATTTGTTTGATGTCTGGTTTGCTTATCTTTCTGTTGCTAATACATATGCCCACATATTTTTTTCCCACGATTTAGTTTCTTCTAGTTTCTTTTTATAATACTTTTCTTTTGCACTTAATATTAAAATTTTTAATCTATCCCGGTATTGTTTAAACTCGTTCAACATATGCCTATTTTCTGGGTTTCTTTTCACTCATTTATACAGTGAATTTTTTTTTTATTAATTGATTGAATTAACCCACTTGTGGCCCATGAACTTCTTTTAATATTATTTCTTTTGAGTTTTGCAGTACTTGTATATTCATCTATAGATTCTGTAATGATATTTATAAAATTATCTGTAGCTTCTTCAACATCATTTGATCTGTATATATTTCCCCATTTTTCAGCTTTTAGTTTATTTTTTAACTTTTTATAATTTATAAATTTCATGTATCTATTTTCTGAATTTGATTTTTTGTTTTTTGTGTCCCCTAAAAAAATAATAGTTGCAAAATGATCACTGATATGTGTTTCGTAAATTACAGATGATATATCCTCAAGATCTTTATGAGTTTTAACAAAAATATGA
This sequence comes from Rutpela maculata, assembly GCA_936432065.2. Lineage (NCBI taxonomy): Eukaryota > Metazoa > Arthropoda > Insecta > Coleoptera > Cerambycidae > Rutpela > Rutpela maculata. Next base: position 45,795,760 of record OW386289.2, read on the forward strand.
TCGATACAAGTTTTAGTTTGTCCTTGCACTCGTGTAGGACTGTATATAGCTGATACGTACCCATCCTCCGATAATATATTGAGATATTTCTCAGAATAGTCAGTACTATTTATGATATCTATATTAATGTCGCCTATAAATAAACTAACTTCGTTACCTTTCTTTTCTGTTTTAGATTGTTAATTAACCCTTCATTAAACAAGAAAGGACATATTGAAGGGGGTCTATAGATGGCACATATATGAATTTTATTATGATTATATTCCAAATTTAGTTCGATTATATTCAAATTATTTATTTTATCGAGATTAAAAGTATGATTGATGTTTTCTCGTAGGTACTCTATTACTCCATCATTTTTATTAATAGTACCCTCATTACAACAATATGTAGACGTATATGACATTAAATAAAATTAGAATGACATGAATATATGATAAGTTTAATATTAAGGGTTAAAAGGATAATGGAAGAGATTAGAGCAGTTTTCTTTGTTCTTTAACACTTATTTATTATAACTAAACGTTACTGCAGTTTCGACAACGGTAATAGTAGATTAAGGGTTTTACAGTAATTTATACTTAATAATTTAAATTAATAATTTATATCTACTGAAAAATATAGTTAAAAGATAAATATATTATTTGAGAAAGGTACAGTAATAAGATTTTCGTTATTGAAACGATGATTTGAAAACATCAAAAAGGGGATGTAATAAAGTTCTACCTGATTATTAAGTAAGTGGTTATTCTGAACTGATTTAGATTCGTATATTTCAACTAGCTGATGCCCGCGACTTCGTTCACGTGGAGGACTTCTGGCGCGTGGAATTAAGAACATTGACATATTAGCTTACGCCCATAAAGAGTACTCCTATTACTATAGGAGTACTAATATAATATAATTAAATAATAATTAAATTAAATAATATAATTTTATTATAAAAGTTCATAATTAATTGAGTACTCTCAATTAATTATGAACTTTTATAATAAAATTATATTATTTGTGTAACTGCAACTTCTGGTACAAATTTAGTAAATATTTAAAATTAAGTACACTCGAGGGAACCCACTGCGCACCCATGGTACCCAGGGAAACCCACTGCGCATTTATTGCACTCAAGGAAAACTTCCTCGCTTCCATAATACTCGGGGAAACCCTCTGCATATCCATTGTACTCGAGGAAACGCACTGCGCACCCATGGTACTCTAGGAAACCTACTGCACATCCACTGTACCCGAGGAAACCCACTGCGCGTCCATAATATGCGAGGAAACCCACTGCATATCCACTGCATTCAAGGAAACCCGCTGCGTATCCACTGCACTCGAGGAAACCCACTGCGCATCCACTGTACTCCAGAAAACCCATTGCGCATCCATAGTACTCGGGGAAACCCACTGCATAACCATTGTACTCGAGGAAACCCCACTGCGCTTTCATAGTACTCGGAAAAACACACTGCGCATCGCAATTTGTTAAAAATTCATAATTCTATTTTTGTGTTAGAGCGAGTTACACGAAAAAATAATTATTTTAATCGATAATAAAGCACTTGGGAGTATGTGCCAAATTTCATGCTTAAAAACATCCCTCTCCCTGTTCACCAGTTTGGAGGGTCTCTTTTTGAAATCAGTCGAATACGTGTCTCCTGATTTCCTCAGAAGAGCCCATAGCTGGAATATCAAGTTTCTGTCTTACGCGATTTCAGAGACCATCTACCTCCGTTTTCACCCCTTCAAAAAGTGAATATAGAAATTTCGTCTTACTCATATCTAATAGATTCCAATAAATAGTATTTCTGCCAAATTTCTTGCTTCTAGGTCTAACCGTTTCCAAAAAGCTTAAAACCTTCCCCTCCCCATTCACCCGTCTGGGGGTCTCTTTTTGAATACGTGTCTCCTTATTTCCCCAGAAGAGCTCGTCGCTGAAATATTACGTTTCTGATACGATTTTAGAGATACGGGTACCATCTACCACCTCCGTTTTCACCCCTTCAAAAAGTGAAAATCGAAATTTCGTCTTACTCGTGACTAATCAACACCACCTAGAGATTAAAGCCAGACAACCAGCTGACATGACGTCACGCTTCAACGGCCGACCGACTAACCGTGACTAGTTAGTATTAGTGCTGTCAAGTGCAGTGTCAAATAAAACAAATCATTGTTGTATTTGCATTTTAGTAGTATTGTATCTTATTGTTTATTCCGTGTTTTAAACGTGTAAATGTGATCTAAAACCCACTTTAATAAAACAGTCAATAAATAATACATTCCAGTGGTAGTTATAAAATACTTAATTGCCGTGCAAAATGGTAAACAAATGCTGCGTTCCTCGCTGTACTGGTAATTAAGCCACCGGGGAAAAGGTACACGTTTTAAATTTCCCAAAGATGAGAAACTGAGAAACAAATGGATTAAAGCTATTCATCGAGAAAACTTTAAAATTTCTATGCACTCTGTGGTGAGTTATTATTTTTAATTCTCTTGTAATCTAAATCGAACGAAACTAAAATTGAGGCTAGGTTTTCACTTATCCATTATATGAGGGACCAAATACGCTTTTCGTTAGTTAGTTTTGCCTCAGAATTTAATTAGGTACCTCTTTTATTAAAAAAAAAAATTTTACTTTATAAGAATTAGTAGAAGCAAATTAGAAGTGATTTTTATTGTTCTAATTACGTCCAAATGTATTATGTATCTCAATATCTAAATCCAATATACTGCATATTTTTTATTATAGTATAAGTAAAACATCACTCTAAGCTTAAAAACAGCAAACATTACGCAGATAATAAATATTTCTTATTTGGAAGTAGTCACATGTAGTATAATAGCATTGCTTTAATGCATTACGCCGTATATGCTGGGCCTTCCTTCACTGACGTCACCAGCTGGTTGTCTGGCTTCAATCTCTAGGTGGTGTTGGTCTAATAGATTCCAATAAAGAAAAGCCTAAAACTTCAACTCCCTTTTTTACCCTCTTAGAAGTTGAATTTCGACACTTCTTAGTCATTCGAGGAACCTCTATGCAAAATTTGAAGTTTCTAGATCCCGCGGTTTGAGCGGTGCGTTGATGGATCAGTCAGTGAGTGAGTCAGTCAGTCAGGGTATTCTTTTATATATACCGGGTGGCTCAGCCGATAGGGACACTCTTGTAACTTTTGAATGAGCGAATGGATTTTTTTCAAATTTGGTGTAGTGATATGGGATGAAGATTCCCATTATATGATGTAAAAGGTGTTGGACATGGCGGACTTCCGGTTTCGATACAATTAACATGAAAATCAAATTTTTAAATGGGACAACCCATATATTTTTGCATATTTGGAATTTTGGTTATTTTCGAAATTTACTAAAAATTGGTTAATGGTGGAGCTAAACGGACACCTCATTCGTATTCAGCACGTCGAAATACATAAGAGTTGCCTAATCGAGTCCCAGAAACAGACCATTTTTTTTGTGTGTGCCTGTGTAACATACGAATGAATGGCACCGGATCCTCCGCCATTTTCTAGAAAACTGCGTATGCAAATATATTACACAGACACACACAAAAAAAGTGAAAGGTGGTCTGTTCCACTACTCCATTGGGTAACATGTATTTCGACATGCTGAATATGAGTCAGTTGTCTGTTTAACTCCATCATCCACCAATTTTAAGAATATTGTGAAAATAACAAGTTATGAGTTTTCTTCAAATGGTGAGTGATGGAGTTAAACGGACACCTGATTCGTATTCAGCACATCGAAATACATAGGGATCATTCTTTTTTAATTCTGTGTGCCTGTGATTATAATTATTAAATTAAATTATTAGGTATAAATTATTGTAAAATCCTTACTCTCAGTGCCGGATTGGACAGGTGATATAGTGAGAAAAATCTCACCGGGCCCCTCCATCTTACTGAGCTCTTCTGATTCAACACATTTTATTTACTGCAATGTGAATAAATAAAAAGTGGGATAAATTCAATCAAAGCGGTCTCACAGGTTTACAGGCAATAAAATATCTATAACTGGTCTATTTAGGTGGTAATAAAACACCTGTTCTGGACAGTGACCCTTAAAGGCGTTTTGGAAAAGAATGCGAAGATGAGAGTGAAAACGAATTAAATATTGATGTAAATAGTAATTTACGTTACAAGACCGGAAAGAGGTGTTTTGCAGGTCGACTCAAGCCGATTCCAGGGCGAACCTGGAAGCTTGGGGAGACCTGCAAAACACTGTTTTTCGGTTGTATAACGTACAATTTTTTTTGTCGGCCGACACTCATACACAATCAATTTTGTATTACTAATTAAATAAAATATTTTTACTACCGACACTATTATACAGCTTCAATTTATGCCTGTAACGCTTCAAAATCTGAATCCATATTTTCCATAACTTGTGAACTGACTTTTGAAAACTCGTAAAAGTGATGTGTATTTATCTATTTGACACTTATCTCAACAATTAACACAAATTCGTTTCCATAGCAACGAGAATAACAGGGATCGGAAAAGCTTTTGCCGATCTTTAATGTCACTTTTAGGTCTAGCCCGGGAAAACGTTACTTTCTGGCGAATAATTTCTACAGAAAAGGTGTACTTTCTGGTCGGACGAAAAAAAACAAATATATGTTCAATTTCATTAATTTGACATTTTGACAGAACTAAAACGTCACCAAAGCGCACATTTCAATAAATACAATTTTTCCTTTTCAAATTGGGTTTGTTTTCAAAGAATTGTTAAGATCTATGCGGCAGTTTTCTCGAAAACGGTTGGAATTATCAAGTTCTATCAAGTGTACCTTTTTTTACGTAGAAATGACTCCTGCATGAGATTTTCTAATCAAAAGTGCCACTACGTTTCATAAAAAAAAAGAGAAAAAATATTCATCATCAGGTATAGCTCATGAGGTGACCTCCACGGGCTAGCGTGAGTAATACATAAATTATTGTTTGTTGGCTTAAAAAATGTTTCTTTACCAAATTGGGAGAAGATCGGTCAAGAAGTAGTTGAGATATTGCCAAAACAAGAAAAAAAATACAATTTTGACACCCTCTATCTTTTTCCAAAGCAACAATTTACTGAAGCATGTTTAGTTATATCCTCATATTTTGGTCCAAAGAATCTACCCTTGAAGTATGGTCTGTTATTAATGGTTCACCCTGTATACAGGGTGCGCCAATTAAAGCTCCTCAGGCTTGTAACATTCTTATTTTTTAAGCGACGACCATGTTGGGCACATCAAATTGTAGATATTCTTAAGGCATTTAAACATATGTACAGAGTAATTTAAAAAAAAAAAATTTTTAAAAAATTGTTAAGAAAGAAAACTTAATTTTCTTGAATATTTTTTTACCTCACCCTGTACATGAACTGCGTTAATGTTTTCTTATAAACGTTTTAATTAGCTTCAATTTATGTTATTAAGTCATATTGGAAATTCTTTTTGGTTTTAGAGAAATAAATTAAAAACACTTTTTCCGATTCCAAACTGATTTTTTTTAAAATAACTTTGAACAGAATGTAAATAATAATTTTGTGCTTTATTTGTAAAAGACATATCACAAACAATATTCAACGTGACAAAACAGCAACAAGAAACAAAAGAAATAAATGTTTTTAAAAACAAACGTATATTAAAATGTACTAAATAGGAAACTGCAAAATTTTTATTAAAAAAAAAAATTTTTTTAATAACATAAATTCTAAATCTAATTAAAACCTTTATAAGAAAACATTAACATAGTTCATGTACAGGGTGAGTTAAAAAAATATTCAAAGAAATTAAGTTTCATTTCTTAAAAACTTGTTCAAATTTTTTTAATCACTATACGCATGTTTTAGGCTTTAAAAATGTCTACAATTTGATGTGCCCAACATGGTCATCGCTTCAAAAATAAAAAAGTTACAGGTCTGGGGAGTTTTGAGTGGCGCACCTTGTATATGAGGAGCCTAGAAGACAAGGGGTATAAGTGACAAATTGAAATAAAATGGGTTAAGTTCAGTAAAGGCTAACAAAACATGCATTCTGTTTGGTGGCTTAAGGATATAAATGATTTCAAACCCTGTGCTGACATCTGTTGACAAATTACTTAGACACTTTACCATATCTGACTTTTGATTGGAGCACAAGGAATATAACCAAGGGCAGAATACAACCAAGGGCAGCAAAAAAATTTCCATAAAATTTAGATGTCTGGTTGTTTTACAAAAATATTCATTTAGAAAATGACATTAGACTGTATCAATCAATGTTTAACCGTGAAAAATGTAATACTCGTTTCCTTTCAATTACTGTTAATCTTCAAGTTTCAACTCTATTATCTCCATGTAAAGTTCTGATACTTATACCCCTTGTCTTCTAGGCTCCTCATATATTTTCTCCCTCCGGTCACTCCGATGTCTTATGGGACTTACGTCTGCCAAATAGCCACAACCACCCCTCCTCACAAGCAGGGTCAATTGTGAATCGGGCCCATCCCCCTAGAAATCTCACTGAACTAATGTCTGCCAGTCCGGCACTGCTTACTCTATCATTCAATATTTATGAATCAACCGTTTGAATATGACACGCTAAGTTGTCGAAGCTGCAGTAACGTTTACTTGTAATAAATTAGTGATGAAAAATAAAGAAAAGTGTTCATCTGTTTGGTTATGATTAATTATCACAAAGTGACAGCTTCCATCATTCAATAATTCTTAAAAGGTTAATTGCAATGAGAATGTTGTTGATTCGGTGAAAAAAATCAGAATAATTTCCATAGTTATTTGCTAGTCTGAAAGACCAAGCAACAAACGAATTGAACTTTAAATTAGTTCTATGAGCTGGCTCGTGAAATATATTTGCTGAGTATTTGATGGGATACGAATGCCAAATCTTTCTAGTAAATAAGGACGGAAAGCATTAGAATTAATTATGGTATATAATAATTTAAGGTCTCTGAACTTCAGGAGAATTGATATGGGGGTCATTTTCTAGACTTGCGTAATCAATATTTTTATTCGGTTTAAAAGCAACATAACACAAGAATTTATGTTGAACTTGTTCCAGTTTATATTAGTGTATATTGCAATATGGACTCCAAACACATGAAGTATATTCTAAGTGTTTTCTTACAAGTGAACAGTAGAGTAGCTTCATAGAAGTATTATTTGTAAAATCTCAATCCTCCATTGTCCTTAATTAGGACACAAGGTATACAGAAAGCCGACGCACACCGACAGATACCTACACGCTTATTCTCACCACCACCCAGCACAAAAACAGGCCGTCGTTAACACACTAGTACATAGAGCAAAGCAAAGCGAGACAGAACATCTTTAAGAAGAATATAGGACCTTAAAAACATCACTGCAGAAAAATTAATACAAACCGAAGGACATAGACAACGCAATAAAGAGACAAGATACAACCAGAACAGAAGAGAAAAAAGAAGAAAAACAAGAAAATAAATGCACGGCAACAGCTTACCATATATATAAGGATGTACGGATAGAATCGGAAGAGTTTTGTAGAAAATGAACGTCAAAGTAATATATAATGCAAAACAGAAGATGGCACAACATTTTCACAAAAGGTCCAGAAGAACTAGAAACAGCAGGACTATATAGCATTCCATGTTCCTGCGGACGAGTTTACATCGGAGAGACCAAACGACATATAAACACTAGACTCAGAGAACACATTAGCAATACAAAGAAAAGAAATTCTACAAAGTCATTAGTTGCCGAACACTCAGAAGGAACCGTCCATTTGATAAAATTTGACAAGACAAAGAAATTAGTCAACACTAAGAATTATTGGCCCAGAAGATACAGAGAAGCAATTGAAATAAATAAACACCCGAATAACTATAATAATGACATCAGACTACAATTACCAATAACGTGGAGGTGAATGTTTCGTATGAGCAATGATCCGCAACACGCCTCCTGATAATCTGTATAAATAGAGGAGCTCAGTCCAACTTCCGAAGAAGACCACGACAAGATGGTCGAAATGTCAAGCACTCAACCAAGTTTATGCGGAAGAAGACCCGGAAACCAGCAGCCAGAATAATGCCTTTATTGCCCAATAGTTAACACCTAATAACAGAACAATTCTTTCGAATTTGTCACAAAACCACAAAAGTTGCTCATAATAATAAAGTTTATACATAACCCAGCGACGACATTGATTTGAAATTAACAGTCATGTGACAGCTTGGTGGACGAGTAGGCATTCGAGAAATCTAGAACTTACCATGATTTACATAAATTGTTCGAAATGACCTCCATCTGCATCAATATATATTTCGGCACGTCGAACATACGCACTCCGTTCAACACTAAACTAAACTATCAACTAATAGCCCAGGAATTTTAGTTTTTTACCCGGAATTAATTATTGTAAAGCTGAAAATTTCCAGGATTGTATTGTAGTATTGGTCCAGGACAACACGTAGCAAAAAGTCCCCTATTCTCCCCCGTCAGCTTCCCTGTTTTTTCAGAGCAACAAGTGCCTAAGTCGCAAAAATTGCAGAGCTGACTATAAAGTGCAACAGGAAGATTGTTATTGGTCCGATTTGGGCCGAAATGATCATAAAAGATTAGGAGAAGCATATCCGTTCATATTTCAGATGTGCCATGCATATTTTTGTTCATAATTTTCCGTTCTAGTCCTGTCACCTTTTCAAAAATTTAAAATTTTGTTTAAAAAATTAGAAAAATTCCGAAATGGCGCCATTGCGGGTAAATGAAGACTCGGAGGGGAAAACGTACTCCAATAAACATATCTCTTCATACTGTGAGCTTTCCATTAGTATGTCTACCTTCTCTATAGCGTTACCCGTTACGGAGTTATGCCACTCTGAGTGTCGCAGCGGCGACACTGGGTCTTTTAAGTGCGTTCATTGTTGCGTCTAACACGTCTAATCTAAACAATTTAAAAAGTGCAAGACGAGTTATACCCTTAGTTCTTTAACTTTGACAGTTTTCTAAGTATATGCATTGGTTCATTGGTGCGGCAAAATTGAGAAATCTTAGTTAAGCTATGTAGCATAGGAATTTTAGTTTTTGACCCGACCCGACAACACGTACCAAAAAGTCCTCTACTCTCCCCTGTCGGCTTTCCTGTTTTTGCGGAGCTACAAGGGCCTAAGTCGCAGAAATTGCAGAGCCGGCTATAAAGTGCAGCAAAAAGGTTGTTACTTGTCCAATTTGGGTCGAAATGATCATAAAAGCTTCGGAGAAGTATATCCCTTCGTATTGCATATGTTCTATGCATATTTCGTTCATAATTTTCCGTTCTAATGCTGTCAAAACTTCAAAAATTGAAAAAAATTCGAAATGGCTCCATTGCGGATAAATGAAGACTCGGAGGGGAAAACGTACCCGAATAAACATTTCTCTTCATACTTTTGGCTTTCCATTGGTATGTCTACCTTCTCTGTAGCGTCACCCGTTACGAAGCTACACAACTTTGAGGATCAGCGCGCGGCGGCAGCGCCCGCCATGTGCCCGGTGGAACTGCCCTGGCCGCGCTGATGAGACCAGTTGCGAATTTCTGTTTATATATTATTGGTGTTTTATAAGATTTATTGAATGAAATTTAACTTGTCAGGCTCAAAAAATGACTTTATTCGGCTAGACAATTGACACTATTGATCTACTGGGAAGTAGGGTCGTCCGGATCATTATCCACATCCACGACTGGCTGTTTGTGCAGCTGGATTTTCTACACATTCGGCACATGATGCTGCAGTTCAGACCAGGGTTCCTGCACTCGCACCGGGCACCGCAGTCCCTCTTATAGGTATAAGAAATTAGCCGTAGCAGGCTATCGAGAGCTAGCTGCCTTGTGGTAGGAACAGGAATCGGAACCAGACCCTGGAATCCTGATTTCCACCCCCAGTCCTCCAGGTGAAGAGAGGAGATGATCAGGGAGTATATTGTGAGGATTTAATCTCCCGAAAAGCTTGCAGCACTCAACTAATGTGCATGTGCTTTTTGCAGATCGAACAATGGCTAGACGTCAAGGCAGCCAACTGCCGATGGCCTGCTACGGCTAATTTCTTGCGCTGCAAGGCGGACTGGGTGGCCAATGTGAGTGCAGAAACTCTGGTCTGAACTGTGGCATCATGTGCCGAATCTGTAGAGAATCCAACTGCACAAACAGGCAGTCATGGATATGGATAATGATGTGGACGACCCTACTTCCCAGTAGATCAATAATGTCAATTGCCTAGCCGAATAAAGTCATTTTCTGAGTCTTACAAGTTAAATTTCATTCAATAAATCTTATAAAATACCAATAATATATAAACAGGAATTCGCAACTGATCTCATCAGCGCAGCCAGGGCAGTTCCACCGGGCACATGGCGGGCGCGGCCGCCGCGCGCTAATTCTCAAAGTTGCGTAGTTCTGTAACGGGTGACACTACAGAGAAGGTAGACATACTAATGGAAAGCCCAAAGTAGGAAGATAAATGTTTATTCGGGCTATTCCGAGTCTTCACTTATCCGCAATGGAGCCATTTCGAATTTTTTTCAATTTCAAAGTTTTGACAGCACTAGAACGGAAAATTATGAACTAAATATGTACGAAACATATGAAATACGAGCGGATATGCTTCTTCGAAGCTTTTTGCTGCAAATTTTCAGCTTTACAATAATTAATTCCAGGTCAAAAACTAAAATTCCTGTGCTACATGGTTTAACTAAGATCACTCAATTTTTCCGCACCAATGAACCAATGTATACACTTAGAGAACTGTCAAAGTTAAAGAACTAAGGGTATAGCTCGTCTTGCGCCTTCTTGATTGTTTATACTAGACGTGAAAGACGCAACAATGAACGCACTTAAATGTCCGAGTGTTGCCGCTGCGACACTCAGTGTGGCGTAACTCCGTAACTGGTGACGCTATAGAGAAGATAGACATACCAATGGAAAGCTCAAAGTATGAAGAGAAACGTTTATTGGGGTACGTTTTCCCCTCCGAGTCTTCATTTATCCGCAATGGCGCCATTTTGGAATTTTTAAAAAAATTTTTTAATTTTTTTAAAATTTTTGAAATGTTGACAGAACTAGAACGGAAAATTATGAACAAAAATATGCATGGAACATCTGAAATATGAACGGATATGCTTCTCCTAATTTTTTAGGATCATTTCGACCCAAATCGGACCAGTAACAATCTTTCTGTTGCACTTTATAGCCAGCTCTGCAATTTTTGCGACTTAGGCTCTTGTTACTCCGAAAAAACAGGGAACCCGACGGGGGAGAGTAGGGGACTTTTTGCTATGTTTTGTCCTGGACCAAAACTACAATCCTGGAAATTTTAGGCTTTACAATAATTAATTCCGGATAGAAGCGATATTTTGACTAAAATTCCTGCGCTATAAGGTTGTCAATAAAGAAAAAAAGAAAAAGAAAAACTTGGTACAAAATCCAAAAAGCAACACAAAAAGAACGAACAAGTAAGTTGGGTCAGTACGTAACCAAGTACTTAACGACTTAAATGGTAAGTCAATAAAATAAATCTTAACTACAAATACACAGTGGCCCAAAATTCAAAAAGAACAAAAGCAACATAGAAAAACAACGAACGGGTGTCGTGTGTACAGAGTGGACCAAATTAGATGGGATTTGAGATTTCCTCTAAAATTATGGCAGATAGACAAAAACCAATATAGGTGTCCTGAGCTAGATTTTCGAGACTCAAACCGCGATCGTCTATCTTTTTTGATTACCGAGCTACAGAGCGTTTTTAGAAAATTAACATTTTTGGATGACCTCTATGTCTCAATTACCAAGTGTCGAATCGAAAATCGAGTAACACATTATTAAGGCACTTTTATGAGTAGAATCCGTTGCTGATAAGACGAGAATTATGCATGCCTCAGTTGTCGAGACATAGACATAACTTGTGTTTTTGTAAATAGAACGCTCTGTAAATTATTTCATTATTCGATATATAATATATCAGACTTATCTCTATAAAAAGTGGTTAATTTTCGAAAAAGTTAATATATTTGTGAGGAAGCCATGGAAAACTATTAACAGCACTCCTTATAATATAAATTAATGTTGCCAAAAATAAGAAAAAATAAACTACAATAAATGTCGGATGATAGGCAACTAATTAAAACAATTAAAACAGCACTCCTTATAATATAAAATAATGTTGCCAAAAATAAGAAAAAATAAACTACAATAAATGTCGGATGATAGGCAACTAACTTAATTAATGGTATACATCACTTCATTTTCATCATATCGAGTAATTTTTTTAACATTTTTAGTCTTTTTCGTATATTCTGATTTTTTTATTGAACAAAATATAAATTGTTAAGTTTTTATTCATCATAAATTCAACAATCTTTATTATTTTATAATGTTTTGGGCTCTTGTTATACCTGATTTTCCGTTTCTTTTTAAAATGTTTGTGTTTTGTGTTTTTTTTTTCAATTTTTAATGTATTGTAACGTAAAATAATTTGTTTAGCCGTTATTTAATTAAATTGCAATGGAAATTTTAGTTTCAAAATATTTATTTTGTGGGACCAGACTGGATATCTGAATATAATAAAAATTGAAGACAACATTTACCTAAATGTTGCTTGAAATAAATTCTATTTATAAAATTAACGTGATTACTTTTAATTGGCATACGCGACGGGTAAACCGCCATCTAAAACCATTAATTAGCTGGTTTAAATTATTTTTTTTTACATATTTATAAAGTACCAAGCTTAGTATACTTCTGAAATATCCATGCTTACAAAAAGATGTGCAATTTTTTACGATCGACAAGCTACAAAGGCAATGATATTTGCTGCTGGCATAAGTTGTATCGTACCACTGTATGGTTCAGATCCAACGAGAAACACATGTTTACACGTTCTGCGTTTTGAATGTTTTAAAAAATGCACTTCAAAAACTTCATGTAAATTATCTGTTCTCCCACCAACCGAAGAGGCTACAAACAAGCATTCATTGAGGGTATATTTTCAAATGCAGAAATGGTTAGGATTTGCAGATAAAAATCCTGAAGAGTATGGTTGGAAAGATACCATAAATGGATTAATGCTAGTGACAACAACGAAAAATCCTTTGCCAGATAATTTATTGAAGACTATTTGCTGTATGTGTAAATCGGGTTGCAAAACAAAACTTTGTTCATGTAAAAGGATAGGGATTAAATGCACAAATTTGTGTCATTTTTGTAATGGATTCAATTACAACAACTGTTCCGAAATAACATTGAAACAAACTGAGGACGAACTTGACGACGACGATGAAGACGATGTTTTATCGATTTCTGAAATGGAAACAGAAGAAGCAGACTTTGAAAATTCATTTGTTATAGCGGAAGACACTGACAATAACGAAGTAAGCAATGTTTCGGAAAGTGAAGATGATTTTCAAAATTATGCTGCAATAATATTTGTAGGTATAATTAAAGAATATTTCTATTCTTCTTCTGTACCACCGCATTACATCTCTATCAACGTTCCCTTACATATGAAATAAATGGTGCGGACAGACCGAACTTACTTTCTCGACTGACTGTCGAATTATTTATTTATTATTTTTTTACGGAAAAAACAAATAATGGTACGTCAATTTACAAAATCATTAAAGACGTTTTCTAGAAAATCATTCGCAGGACTCTAAGGCTCAAAATTGGGACCACTATACTGTTGCTACTATATGTTAATAACATATTAGCTCGCATATTATATAACAGTTCTTCAGAAAACATGTTTGTTGATCAATTTACTCTAGTTCACCATTGAATATTGGTATAATTGTTTGATGATGACATATTCTGTACAACATTAAGTAATATTATTTAGGTATTATGCAAATCACAACTTTTTTATTTATTATGAAAATACCTACTTTCTGTACATTGGAGAACCAATCAAAACAACTACTCTTCTAGCTAATACCGACGAAGTATTGAATTACATGAGAGGATTCTTAGCATTTTAAAGAAAAAAATATATTGAAAATACTTAAATCATTTATTTACATTTAGTCATTCACACTTTTTTATTTAATAAGAAATTATCTACTTTCTGTATATTGGTAACATAATCGGGTCACGCTAATATACTACTTAGGAAAACACTTTAAAACACTCATTATTGGAAAACAATCAAAACAACTACTCTTCTAGCTAATACTGACGAAGTATTGAATAACATGATAGCATTCCTGGCCAGTGGCAGCTGGTGAAATTTCAGTAATTTCTTCCTCGCCTGTGGCGCATGGGACCCATACGAAATAAGGGAAATAACATCTAGAGAAGCACGTAAAACGACCCGTAAAAAAATTTTAAAAAGCAATTTGCGAAAAATTTTTTCAAAATTCGGTTGCCCCCCTAGGTCTAGGGACTCCTGTTTAAAATTATTATTTTTTGTCATATACATTTTATTTTTCATAACAATAGATTTTGAAGTTTATGAAAATATGTGTGTTGTGTGTGACTGGATTAATTTATCACCCTATTATCGGCACCACCACCACCCTTCCGCTATTTTTCTAACAGCATTATTGATCGTCCAAAGGGTGGTAAGATTGTACCATTAACTGCTACTCTGGGAGGTTCAGCATTGAGTCAAAACTGTAGTTGATGTTCATGGTTTCTAATTGAAATATAGGAATCCACCACCACAGCTAAGAAGTTCTCCTTGTTCTGTGCTGTGCCAGCTTTACTGACCCTATAATTGTAATTTATGTAACACGTGAATGAAGTGGTATTTTCTTTAAAGGATGAGAAGTTTCAAGTGAAAAAAGTGAACTTTATGTATGGGTTTCATACAATATTCTTTCTGCTATTGCCATTATGTCCATATTAATATAAATAAATTTCAAAATTAACTAATCCATAATTTGCCTTTTCTAAAGCGAAGATAGTGAGGTAACTTCAATTGTATTCAATGCACTCATAAATTCGGCTATATATAAGAGTGAAATAATAATGTTACCTTTTTTCACCCTTTTTACTTTCTTTCACTAGTACCATAAATATATGTTTTATGTACAAAAAAATAACTGTAAAAAAGACTTTTTAAAAGCAAGCTTATTATTATTATTATTATTAAAACGAAAAAAATTAAATTAATTGGCTTAAAAGTTCATACAGGCATTAATTTTGTTTGACAGACATTAAAAGTACCTAAGTATGTTTTCTTTCTACGACTATTGAATAATTTATTTATTATAGATACGTTTTTAAACATGTATAGATACGTTTTTAAACATCATTACTCACAACCGTGGATAATGATTCATTATTCAATAGGCTAGGACCAATTACAAGAGTTGATATTCATTATTTAATAGTTATTGTGGATAATAATAAAATAATAACATTACTTGATATACCGGGTGACACAGGAGATATGTAACACCCCGTAGAATGTTTATTTAAAAAGATATTATTTTGAAATCTGGTAGACTAATATAATGCGTGATTCTACTTTTTTTGGTATAAACATGAAATTTTTTCCGCTTCCGGTTTCACCGGAAGTGACATCTACTTCGCTATTTTAAATGGCACTCTGTATATATTTTTTTCCTAACTGATTCTACTTAAATTTCTCTTTTCAACTATGTATAGCAAAATGGCATTCGTTTTTAAAATGGCTGCTGAAAACCATTTTATTGCACTAAGTCAAGTTGGCTATGGTATGAAATGTGGCGGTAATTAATGCTTAATGTGCTGCGATATCAAAAGAACCCCGATACACAATTTTGTGTTTCATATTTGTTTTGTTCTAGTCAGTAGCCGAAGAAACTTTGTAGAATTTTTATATTAAAGAAAAATCTCTAGACTAAATCCCCGAAATCATAAAAACTAAGATAGAAACACTAATTCTAAATTTGACCCATTTGTAAAATATTTATTCACCTTTCACTTTGACCCAATATAATTCATTATTATGTCTGATTTTGCTTGCTTTTAAATAAAATTATTTTCGAAGAATCTGAAAATGTTGGCCATTATTTTCCCTGCAGCGTCGAATTCTTGTAACAGTACCTCTAAGCACATTTTCTAACTGCAATTCAGTAATCTCATGTATTGATAATCTAACTCTCATTTCCAAGTCTTTCCTATTTTGCAGTGGAGTTTTATAAACTATTTCCTTGAGATGGCTCATATGAAAAAATCAAGTGGCGTAAGATCCGGAGACTTCGGAGGCCATCTAATTGGTAAAAGTGAAATATGAATAAATATTCTACAAATGGGTAAAATTTAAAATTAGTGTTTCTATCTTAGTTTTTATGATTTCGGGGATTTATTCTAGAGATTTTTCTTTAATATAAAAATTGTACAAAGTCTCTTCGGCTACTGATTAGAACAATACAAATATGAAACCCAAAATTCTGTACCACGGTTCTTTTGATATTGCAGCATTAATTATCGTTACATTTCATACCATAGCCAACTTGATTTAATGCAATAAAATGGTTTTCAGTTTTCATTTTAAAAACGAATGCGATCTTGCTATACATCATTGAAAAGAGGAATTTAAGCAGAATCAGATAGGAAAAAAATATATACAAAAATAACAAAGTAGATGTCATTTTCAAAATAATATCTTTTTAAATAAGCATGCTATGGGGTGTTACATATCTCCTGTGTCACCCGGTATATCACCAAAGCTGAATTTAAAAAATGGAAAATAACCCCATTCCAAGAGACGATTTAAAGTTCAAAAACATCGTGTGTGCCATAACTCAATTTAGTCTGTCATAATAAGTACCTAGGTCATCGATTTCGCCGAATGTCAAAAAATGTCACTTTTCGTAAGCTCCTATAGGTTCGAATTATCGATATCGCAGTGCGATTCACGATGTGCATCAAATGCAATTCTTTCTCTTTCCATAATGACATAGTATGGCCCTTCAACCCTTATATTAAAAAAGATCTGAACATTTAAAGATTTCGTGTTTCGCCTTCTTTGCAGACGGCGAAAACGGGTGCCTCAACATGGTTTTTCTCGAATAAATCGAAAAGTAACTAACTAAAAAAAAATTATATAAAAAAAATTTTCATGAAAAAGCTTTTATTTGAAAAAACTACTAAAAAGTAAAAATATTTTTTTTAAAATTCATACACCTGGAAACCAAAATCTTTGGGGACAGTCATATAGCGCTATGTATAGTTACTTTGCTCAATTGACCGCCCCCAAAGCTTTTGGTTTCCAGGTGTATGAATATTAAAAAAAATATTTTTACTTTTTAGTAGTTTGTTCAAATAAAAGCTTTCATGAAATTTTTTTTTATATGATTTTATTTTTTACTTTTTAGTCTACTTATTTTATAGACAAACAGAGAGACAAAACCCCCTTCATTTGCCACCGCCATCCACCCCTTCCCTCTCCCGTCTTCTCACCCCTCTAACCCTACTTCCCACCTCTTCCCATCCCTTTCCCACCTCTCCCCCTCCTTTCCCATTTCTTCCCACCTCTTTCCACCCCATCCCCACCTCTTCCCACACGTTCCCACCTCTTCCCACACGTTCCCACCTCTCGCCACACATATCCCTCCCCTGTCCCACTTATTCCCCACCTCTTCCCACCACATCCCCATCTCTTCCCACCTCTCCCACGTTCGCTATATTGAATTTAGAATAACGTCACATAGTTTATCGTATTTTACTCATCAAACCCTTTCATTTGATACCCATATCAAGGGGGTTGTGAAGAAAAAGGCTATCCGCCATCTTGGGACGTACGCCATATTGAATTTAGAATGACGCCACATAGTTTATCGTATTTTACTTATCAAACCCTTTCATTGATACTCATATCAAGGAGGTTGTGAAGAGAAACGCAATCCGCCATCTTGGGACGTCCGCCATATTGAATTTAGAATGACGTCACATAGTTTATCGTATTTTACTCGTCAAACCTTTTCATTTGATACCTATATCAAGGGGGTTGTGAAGAAAAATGCAATCCGCCATCTTGGGACGTCCGCCATATTGGATTGAGACCAATAATAGCTATACCATATACTTATTACCTATATACTGGTAACTGGTTACAAGCCGCCGTGTACGGAATTGAAGCTTGAGAAGGAGATATGGTTTTCTATCTCTGCTGGGGATTTGGAACCCAACTCGCACGCGCACTCTTTTTCCACACAATACGAACGAGTGGGAGCACGCTTACGTTACTGAGGCATGCGCACCTTACCCCGAGTACTACGCAAGGATAAGGCTTTCCTTGGCGTCAAGAGATGAACGAAATTCATCGTATATAGTTAATGGGTATATGGGCTATACTATGTTGCATTGTCACCGGACTTATACATGTGTGTCAAATTTCAAAGCTCTAGCTTAATTAGAACTAATCGAAATTCAGCTTGCAAGATTTGAGCTAAACTAACAAACAAACATTGCAAGTTAAATATTTCAGAAAAGATGATTGATTAAGCAACTAATGTTTTTAAATTATTTTTTCTTCTGCTTAAAAATAAAGAAGTTACTACCGATACAACGCGAGTCTTCACATGTTTCCCCAAAAATCTCGCCATTTGTCACAATTATTA
Organism: Rutpela maculata; assembly: GCA_936432065.2. Lineage (NCBI taxonomy): Eukaryota > Metazoa > Arthropoda > Insecta > Coleoptera > Cerambycidae > Rutpela > Rutpela maculata. The sequence goes on from OW386289.2 coordinate 45,814,306, forward strand.
TGTTCGGCTTTACCTTAAAGTGAAGTAGTCGTAGAAAAAGTATAGTATTCTACTCTAGTGTGATAGCTATTACTCACTCGGATGAATTACGACGCTAGCCTCGTGACGTAAGCGTCATCCTCTTCAGTAATAGCTATTATTACACACTCGTTGAATAATGCACTATTTTTTTCTTCACGCGACAAGCACTTAAGACAATTAATTTAATTTTTTTTGTTTTAGTACACCTAAATAAAAATAAAAGCTTGTTTTAAAAAGTTTTTTTCACATTTAATTTGATTTTTAAACTTTTAGTTACATCTTAATTATTATTATCTATATATTTAAAACACAAGCCGTTTACTTTTCCGGCTTCGCAAGCGACTCCCACTGCACCGATTTTGGTTATTTTTTTTTTTTATAAAGCTCTTTATTCACAGACGTGTCATTATTAATTTCTATTTTTTTAAATTGTTATTTTCGTACTTAAACACGAAATAGAAGTTTAAAAAAATAAATGAACCTAAGCCCTCGAACTATAACATAGTGATGACCACTACTACATCAAACTGCGCATGTAGAGGCCGCAGTTGATCGAAGAGATCCGAGTAAATCAGTCAGAGCCAGCGATTGCCAGCGTGTGTATTCACTTTTGTTTTATTCATTTCTAAGATAAAGTCTTTTTTGGAGAATATATCTTTTCATCATGGAACGACATGTTATTCCCATTTTGGGTGACGGTAATTGTTGATTTGTTAATTTGTTTATTTTTTTAATATTATGGAGGTGTTTGTTGTTTGTGACCCATCTTATACACAGCCCATTAATAATTTTACTGAATATGAAAATTTGTTATTATTATATGGTGCATACGAAGGTCATGTTGAATTAAATTGTAATGCATTGCATTGCATTAGTTAATTATTTTCTAATTATTTATTTAAGGTACATGGAGACGAAATTAATGAAGAAAGTTTTGATTAGGGTTCGGAAAATATTATTTGTAGCTAATTATAATCGTGCAAAAATCACTTTCCGAAATGTAACATAATATTTGACAGGTAATTTACGCTATTGCCAAGAGAGAGACCTGACAACACTTAATAAAAAATACACAGGTTGGATATTTTAAGAAAATAATATAATAATAATAATAAAGCATTTATTATTTACCCAAATTCAAAAAATTAACAAAAATAAATCATTACATTTACACTAGAGGTAAATAAAAGGCGAGTAGTTCAGTTTACTGTCTAAGCCAGTAAACTGTTCTTCCACTACCGCCTATAAATAACGTCAGAAGTAGAGAAATATAAATACATGTAATGTGGCTTTATATTCATACCTACACAAAACATAATACATAAGAAAATTAAAAAAGAAATACATCAAAGCAGAAAATAAATATAAAGGGAGGAACAAAAAAATAAAAAAAGATAGAGAAGTTACAGGAAAAGGTAAGATTTCACTTTACTGATTTCGCATTAAATATTTTTTAAATGTTTTTTTAAAGCTTACACAGGGCAGCTTATTTATACAGGCAGCAATGTTATAAGAGAATGACCTTTTGAATATCTCCTTACGGTGTTGTGGTATGGTGAGAATATCTCTTCGTCTAATATTAATGTTATGAATATCATTTCTAAATGAGAGCTTGTTGAGGAGGTAAGGTGATCTAAACTTTAAAATTTTATGAAAAAAAAAGGCCATGTGAAGTTTGCGGTGATTGTACATATTCAGCCATCCTGCAGTTTTCAATTTGTGAGATATTCTTTGACGGCGTTGAATTCCAAAAATTAAACGAAGACAAGAATTTTGTACTTTTTGTATACACCGGGTCTCGATGCTGTCAATACAAGGGCCATAAACCACATCACAATGATTAAAATGAGACAAAACTAGAGAATCACATAACATTTTTTTTACTTCCATGCTTAAAAAACGTCTCTGAGTATATATCATTTTTAGAGCAGCATATTCTGTTCTTAATTTACTTGTAATATGCTGTTTAAACCTTAATTTATGATCAATAATAAGACCAAGACTTTTCGAGCAATTATTAAAGGATTGTATAATTTCCAATCTGTATATTCATTTCTCTCGACACAAATTTACGTGCATTGTCATTGCAAAAATATTATAGCAGATGATTTACTAGGGTTAATTTTAAGTAGATGGTCAGTAGAGACTGACACCAAATTCTTTATATCGTTGTTAATTAAATTCCTATATTCCTGTAGATCTTCAACATGAAATGAACAATAAATCTGTGTATCATCAGCATATAAATGATAATTGCAGTATTGCAAGGAATTGTGAAAATTTGATGTAAAAATTGTAAACAATAACGGTCCAAGTATACTTTCTTGTGGGACACCCGAAACTACCGTCAGTGGTTGTGAAATATTATTATTAAGTACTGTTTGTTGAATTCTATCCGACAAGAATGACAAAATTAGATTGGAGGAATTTCGTTCAAAGCCACAAAAGTGTAGAATTGAAAAAAGTAATTGGTGATTTATCATATCAAAAGCTTTCGTATAATCTAATAATACTAATACACTGATTTTATTATTATCGGTAGCTCCAATGATGTCATCAGTTACGTCAGCAAGGACCGTAGCACAACTGAATGTAGTTGACAAGGATGAAAATCTGATACAAAAAATACACAAGTGATCACTGGACGGAATAAGATAATTAATGAATGGAAGGTGTCAAATAGAGAGGGGAGATTCTTGCAAATAATTACAAATTCTTTATATTCCTCGCTTATCGAAGGGACGTAATGTAATAGTAAAAAAAATTACAATTGCAGATTACTTAGGATTTCCACATATCAGATTTAGATTATGAAAATGTAGGTATTTCAATTCAGTCATTCAGTCCGTCTGTCGGTCGATCTCATGGCTCTATATCTATAGCTAAAAAAGTATTTGACTGAGAAAAATAATATTCTGCAGGCAAATAAGGGCTTATTGCCATGGAAAAAATCTGGTATATTTTGATCTAAGAATATAGAGGCTGAACACCCCAAAAAATAATTAAGAAAAAAATGTTGCGGAAGAAAATAATATATGACATGTGGTTAACACAACTGCTAAGGAACAAATCTATTTTAGTTTTCGTGGAAAAGATATGCGGAGTGGTCACTAAAAGAATAAAATAATTAACTGGACTAAACACGTCAACATTTGATGCAGGATGTAGAGAGTAGACTCTTCACTACTTCTCTAGGAAAAAGTGAGATCATGGCGTTGAAACAGGGCCGCGAATTTCTCGATTTCTAAAGAATAATTTCTAGGATTCGTCGAATTTCGACAGGCTCAGCTAGTTAGTTTTATTTTTATTGCGTCGTCCTTATTCAAAAGTACCGGATCCTCCGGCATTTCTTAGAATGCAACGTCTTAGTGAATATACTATCCCATCAAATAAATTATAGTTAAAAAAAGAACTAAAAAACACACTTTTTGGTACCATATTATTGTATTGTTACTAGAACTATGTGTATACAAACTTTCAGCTCGATTGAACGTCTCTAAGTGGTTCAAAATAGACTTTCAAGATTTGATCCAAACATATTAACTAACTAACACACAAACTAAAATAGAAACAGGTCACGTTAAATGGAAGCTTGTAAAAATGTTAAAAAAAAACACAGTTTCCTAAGTCGTAGAAAAGAATAATTTATACATGTCCTTCCTACGTAAGCAACACACCTTGGTATTTTGCGCCATTTTTTTACATATAAATTTGGCTTTGGTTTAAAATATAAATGTAATAAAAATAACTTGGTCTACCTCGAAATGTCATAGTTTGTGACCCATTCGAATTAGAGAATTGTTTAAATTTTATTTATAGGACAAGGATGACGGTTGGTATTTCAAGAAATCTGAAGTGACGTCTTTCGGCAAACTTGTTTCATTGCACACGTATGTAAAACGCAATATAAAAATAATTTATACGAATGACAATAATTATTTGTCTGAAATTACTAATAGTCCACTTACCAAAAACCAAAATAAAGAACGGCTGAAGCACGGCACACGATATTTTTCATTAAAAATCAAAAAATGTTTATATCTTCATTCAAATCGTCATTGAAAAAAGTGAGGCTGAATTTTAAAAATTCCGTTTTTTTTTAAATATCTCGAGAAATATTGATAGGACAAAGTATACTTAAATTATTTTTTGAAGAGTAAATTTAGAAAAAAAAAGATCATTTGATTTTTTTTCGTGGAATAAGTAGTTCTTGAATAAAATTTAAAATTTTAAATTTAAAAAGATACAACAGAAATCTTATGTATAATCTTTTACTTTTTTTTATATTTTCATGTTTAATATAATATGTAAGTTTTTAAATTGTATACTTCATACAATTTTGAGTAAAAATCCAAATAGTGAGATTATTACGTTGAAATACAACGTTTTTAAAAAAGAAGAAAAATATTTCAGCGTTTCCTTTGCTCAAGTTTAATAATTGTCCTCAACAGCGTCTTTATTTTCCTTTTCTAATGAAGTTTGCTCATCATTAAAAGTAACATCTTTGATCATGGTCAGAAATTTTTACAAACTTCAGAATTGGAGTACCCATATACTGATGTAAGAGTCCTGATTTCTTACATGTACACTACAGGACTCTCTTAAATATCCTTTTTTGCATTTGTCATTGGTGTTAGGATTTCTCTCTTACACCAACCCCAATCTTCTGATGGTAATTACTAGAAAGCCATTGTTGAACCTGTAATATAAATGTAATAAAAATAACTTGGTCTACCTCGAAATGTCATAGTTTGTGACCCATTCGAATTAGAGAATTGTTTAAATTTTATTTATAGGACAAGGATGACGGTTGGTATTTCAAGAAATCTGAAGTGACGTCTTTCGGCAAACTTGTTTCATTGCACACGTATGTAAAACGCAATATAAAAATAATTTATACGAATGACAATAATTATTTGTCTGAAATTACTAATAGTCCACTTACCAAAAACCAAAATAAAGAACGGCTGAAGCACGGCACACGATATTTTTCATTAAAAATCAAAAAATGTTTATATCTTCATTCAAATCGTCATTGAAAAAAGTGAGGCTGAATTTTAAAAATTCCGTTTTTTTTTAAATATCTCGAGAAATATTGATAGGACAAAGTATACTTAAATTATTTTTTGAAGAGTAAATTTAGAAAAAAAAGATATACTCTTTAAAAATGTTGTACCGCAGCACCAGATGTGGACGATAAGCTTTTAAGATTCAACAGCTTTTCTTTTTTATGTGCATATTGCTGACTACATTTACGGTGCAATTTTATGGACGCTGTATTGGGGTAATGCTTTACCCTTACCAACTTTTCTCTCATAACTTATCTGGGTATCGTAAATAATTACTTTTTAAAATAATTTTTGCACAGATATATTGTAGTACAGGAAAACTTTATTTTAACTCGAAAAAAATTTGTGCAGACCTTAAATTTTGGTTATAGGTTCAAAATAGGCCAAAGTTCACGAAACAAAGAGGTTTAGGAGTTTTACGGATCCGCGGGAACCTGAAAAGAGGTAATTTTAATTTAAAAATTGGTTTTCCTCCATTTTCTCGGGAAATATGGCATTTCCAAAAAAATAGTTCAAATTAAATTTGTTTCTGACAAAATTATCTTTAATTTGGTGTTTTTAAATTAATTTTATAGCATAATTAACCGAAGTATGGCCATTTCTCGATGGGGGTTGAAAGGGGTGAATTTTGTTTTAATTTTCTCTAACAGTATCCACTTTTTTATATTATTGTACTGTCCTTGCAAATCTATTGACGAACACAGTTTCGACTTTGTTCTACCAATTTTTGGTTTGTAAAACATTACGCCTGTATTGTATATACAGTGTGTGTAGTGGCGGGCTAGGCGTAGGGAGTAAGAATTACAGCATCGCGTGTGCCAGCTGGCTGAAATGAAATAACTGAGAGATGGGATGCTTCGCCGACGGGCGAGTTTGTTGCTGCCGTGTTGTCATATCTCTCACGCTACGTGAATGTACATGCCTAATCGGCAATTACACGCACTGTATGAATCAACAGTCAATTGTCGGCATCATCACAAGCTTGATCGACTTTGATGTTATTATCAGTAAATTTTTTCATTAACATTTGGATTAGTTGTTTTTTCTTCTCTGTATGTGACAAAAACTTTACTTGGCTTATGCTCACTGGAGTGTCGTTTGATATAGTGAAGCGAGGTCCAGCATTTTGATATCGACGTTGCTGTTTATGTCTTTTAGTGCTGTTAGGATTATCGTATCATCAAAAATAATAGCTTTGCATTTTTGGATGGTCCATTTCACTTTATAGAGGAAAAAACCCCCATCAACAACATGCAGTGTAGTATTTCTTTCGGTATTTTCATCTATAATTTTAAATTCATCGTATAATATTGACTTAACATTTTTTATCATGTATTTTGCAGTAAAAAGTGATAGTGGATATAATTTCATACTTGAAATACTCCATCAGCTCATCTTTTCCTTTGGCTTGGCGACAAACTAGCATTCTTTGGTACAACATCAAGGGATCTATTGGTATTTTTTTGTCTTTTATTGTGTAATGAGAATTTACAGCAGCCAGTGTCCTTACTTTATCACTGCGTTTGATTACATCTTTAAAAAGTATATTAGTTATTTTATTTATGAGAGTTTCTCCTTCCTATTTTTTCTCCTAGCCTCCAAGATAGGTAACTGTTGATGTTTCAGCAAATAGATCAAGTCTACTGAACTATTCTTGCAGTTTTTGAGCATCACAATCGTTCCTCTCAATGCGACTTTCTTAAAAAAAAAAAGTAACTCCCTTCAATCCCCATCGAGAAATGGCCGTATTTTGCTTAATTATTGCTATAAAATTAATTTGAGAACACCAAATTAAAGATAATTTTGCCAGAAATAACTTTTATTTGAACAATTTTTTTGTAAATGTCATATTTCCCGAAAAAATGGAGAAAAACCGGTTGTTTTTAATTAAAAATAGGTTCCCGCGGATCCGTGAAACTATTAAACTTTTTTGTTTCGTGAACTTTGGCCTGTTTTAAACTTATAACCAAAGTTTAAAGTCTGCACGAATTTTTTTCGAGTTACGGTCATATTTTTCACTCTTCCTTAATATTTAAGCTTACTTACGTATGCATTTACATACGGATCGAAGTCTTAAACTAATATAAAAGGATATAAATACATGTATTTCTATACCTTTGGCATATTGTCAAATGCGATTTTCATGTTGATATTTTTGATATTCTAGGATATATTCTCCGGTTTCTATTGTTTTCGGTCGGATTTCGAAAACATTCGTTGATTTGTTTAGTTGATGTTAGGCATTAGTGGAAGTATAGTAACGCAAAAAAAGTTGAACATTTTTATTGTTCAAATAGGCTTAGAATGTCATGAAATGTTGAGATTTTAAGTTTGAGCGAAAAAATAAATTGTCTGTCTGTCGGTCTCTAACTTTTTTCGTGCGCACGATCACTCTGTAAGCATTTAAGATATTGACTTGAAAGGAACACGTATGTATTTTAACGAGATCTGGAACTAGATTATATTTTGATCTTATTTCGTTGAAGGATTGGGGGTAAATTGGGGTAAATGGGGATAAATTTATTATTATTAAATTGTGTCCCACCAAAGGTGGGACACACTAAGTCACAATTTTATTTTTTTTACCCTCTTTAATAATGGGGTAGAGGTGGTAATGGAGGTGGCTAATGTCAATTTTTTTTTGCAGCCTTAGCTTCTCTTATATATGCTAAATACCAATTATATGAGCTTTACTTGCTTGATTTACCTATTTACCTTCATTTACCCCGATTTATCCCGATTTATCCCCCCCCCCTACAACGGAATAAAATCAAAATATAATCTAGTGCCAGATCTCGTTAAAATACATACGTGTACCAAATTTTAAGTCAATATCTTACAGAGCTGGGTAGAATTCGAATCACTCAGTATTCGAATCCTTTTTAAGTATTCGAAAGCAGTATTCGAATACTTTCATTTAAAAGGATTCGTGATTCGGATTCGTAAGACAAATGAAAAAGGATTCGTATTCGAATCCTTTTGTTGATGACACGAATCCTGTTTTGTGGTTCACGTTATTTTGCGCAGGCGTTAAGCTTTATGTTTTGAGGATAGGATTTTGCAGAGTGAGAAAAAATATGCGTTTATTTTAGGTTTATATTAAATAATTAAAAAACACACATAGTATAATCTTTAAAACTGTTTTAAATAATTGCCATTATTCTAACGAATACAAGTATATATTTTTTTTATTGTAAATTTCTGTTGGACTTGAATATCGTAGTTTGTCAATTAAAACAGTTCCTAATTTCATTATTAGAGTACCTATGGCATTTAACTATATACAAAATTTATGATAAAACTGTATAAGGTTGTATTCCTTAGAGCAATGGGAAGGATATGAAACTATTTTAAAACTTATACAATTTATAATTTTTTAAATATTTATAATAAACCAAAAATAAACGCATATTTCCCTCTCACTCTGCAGAGTTTAGATTTTGCCTGTTGTCACATGTTGACATGCATATAGAATAAGACATTTGTTTTTGTTTGCATTACCACAACCAGCCTACGCGACGCCCTACGTGTGTTGATTATTGACTGTAATAGGTCATAGTGTGTATGTGTATTTGTTGTTTATAAATTAGCAAAGTGAAAAATATCACGATAAGTGTGATTATTAATTAATAACATGTAATGTACATTGCAAGAGATAATTCCCTCTCTCAACATGCTTGCACGAAATTCTTTGTTTTTAAATTCTTTTGATCAGTTCAATAAGTTACCGAATTAGATAAAATCTAGTTCTTCTGTCATTGTTTTTAAAAAGGAGATATGATATACTGGATGTAAATGAAACTATAACTTTTTTTGTTTTCTTGGGAATTGCAATCCCAAGTAAATTTGAATTAAATACATATAGTCGACGTAAATTAGATATAATAATGGCATCTAGAAGAAAAAATTTATAAAGTTTTAAAAATTTGGGTACAGAGTCTTAATAGCCATCCAAATATAGATCAAAAGAGTTCCCACCTCTCAGAAGGGTGCTTCATCCCCTTTTGCTTCAAAAACCACCCTCCAATGATACATGCTGTCAGTTTTTTAAATTTTTCTCGAAAACCGTTACCCTGGCGAGAAAAATGTATAGAACTTAATTTATTCTATTTATTCTTCTGCATCTTTTATGTCCTATATATTTTTTTCCTACATCGAGCTCTAATCGCAGAAATAGCGTTTGAAGTTAATTAAGGATGGTAGAGAAGACAAATTCCCTAAAATTACGATGATAGAAGCAACCATATTTTTACAAAATTTTAATCGTGACGCTCGGCTCGATTCTCTGCTATTCGTTGCCTTGGAACGATCCATTGTACGTTATCAAGGGGGGAGTCGGTAGAACATTGCCGTATACCTACGCATGCGACACTTCATTGTACATCCAGTATTTTTAATCTAGTCTGCTTAAGATACCGGTGCAAGTAATAGAATTTTATTGGGTGGATCAAGGATGGAAATGGATGGCGATTGCTTTATTTGCGAAAAGACGCTTCAAATGTTCTGAGCAATCTGGCGAATAAACAACGTTTAATTAATCAACTGAAGGAAAAATTGGCTTTCAAGCTCTTTCTGCAATAGATGGCGATGATACGCTAATTGTCCAAACCGCTATTAAGGAAGCATATAATAGTCATACGGTTGTTGTCGTGGGACAGGATGTTGACCTTCTCATACTTATAATTGCTCTCTGTCCTCTTGATAAAGATGTTCGATTTTTAAGAGATGTTCAAGGAAATATCAATGAAAGGGCATATAGTTCTCTCGATATTTAGAACTCGGAAGTCCTTTATAACTGTAAAAATAACATATTATTTGCTCACGCATTCAGTGGATGTGATACTACATCGGCATTTTTTGGCAAAGGAAAAGCACAAACTGTAAAGTTGATAAATACTAGAAGGGACTTGGACGATGCTTTGAATATATTTAACAATCCATCATCGATGAAGCCTGACATTGTTCGAGCTGGAGAAAAAACTACACTTGCTTTATACAAGGCACCTCGTACTGTTACATCATTAAACCAATATAGATTCATTTCATTTAACAAAGGACCCCGGAACAAAACCCATGAAAATGTTAATTCGGTGGAATCGGCTGAAATTTTGGTATTTTGTAGTTCAAGTCATGCTAATCAAAAGTTCTTATCACATTGAGTCGATCCTATGAACAGTTTTTGAGATACAGCTTGTCAAAGTTAGAAAATTTGCGTCATTTTAGACATTGGAAAACGGTGCGGTTGTGCTAAGGTTGCATTAAAATGTTCAACAATGTGCTCCAGTTGTCATGGACAAGGATGTCTTAATTCATTGGTAGAGGAAGAATTACCTGAAGATAATCCAATTATTGAATAAGCAGTTGTTAGTTTTTAGTAGTATTATATTTTAGTAATAAAAACATTTTTGAAGTCTTTTTTTGTTTTTATTGCTAGGTTTGTAAACAACAATCTGCTTTTTATGTAACATTTTTCTGTGGTCAAGGTATTTTAAGTTGTTTATTACTTGTTTTTGCGTAACTTTAGTATTTGATCTAAATTTGTGAGATTAGGATGCAATATAGGGAAAAATTGTATAGGACATAAATTATGTAGAATTTTATAGCGAATAATTTAATTCCTATTCATTTTTGACGTCAGGGTAACGGTTTTCGAGGTAAATGTAAAAAACTAGCAGGAGGTAACATTGAAGGGGATGAAGCACCCTCCTGAGAGATGGGAACTCTTTTGATCTATATTCACTTGCCTTTAGAGAGTTCGTACCCAAATTTTTAAAACTTTATAAATTATTTCTCTTGAAAAACCTAATTTACTTCGACTAATATATTAGTAAAAATGACTGGCACTCGACTTTCAAACTTGAAATTTGGCATGCGTACATGCATGGGCGCAGCCAAAGGGGGAGTCATGCCCCCCCCCGCCCCAAGCCGTCTTCCATGAGCCAAATATCCCTTGAAATAAATATTTTGTAATTAATGCCAATATTATCTAATAGAGGAATATACATACACATCCGTTTTCGACCATTTTCTGAAAAATTTTCCTCATCCTCTGGGGAGGCCGGTTCTATTGCCCTCCCAGATGAATTTTCTGGCTGCGCCACTGCGTACATGGCTTCCATGACAATGCAATTCAACACTTTTATACCACAAAAATTCAAGATGGCACTTTAAAATGGCGAACGATGTTGCTGTGTATGATTCGATTCGACTTAGAATCGACCTTTGGGGGTTTTCAGGACCGCGAATTACAAATTTTTAGACAAAAATTAAAAGTTCAGACGCGGATTACAAACTATTGATCAAAATTCAGACATCAAAATTACGGCGCCAAGATGGCGATTGAGTTTTGCCACTTATGATCCGATTCGACTCACTGTATGAATCAACAGTCAATTGTCGGCATCCTCACAAGCTTGATCGACTTTATGTTATTATCAGTAAATTTTTCATTAACATTTGAATAAGTTGTTTTTCTTCTCAGTATGTGACAAAAACTTTACTTGGCTTATGCTCACTGGAGTGTCGTTTGATATAGTGAAGCGAGGTCCAGCATTTTGATATTGACGTTGCTGTTCATGTCTTTTAGTGCTCTTAGGATTATCGTATCATCAAAAATAATAGTTTCACATTTTTGGTTGGATACTTTATAGAGCAAAAAACCCCCAGCAACAATATGCAGTGTAGTATTTCTTTCAGTATTTTCATTTATAATTTTAAATTCATCGTATAGTATTGACTTAACATTTTTTATCATGTATTTTGCAGTAAAAAGTGATAGTGGATATAATTTCATACTTGAAATACTCCATCAGCTCATCTTTTTCTTTGGCTTGGCGACAAACTAGCATTCTTTGGTACAACATCAAGGAATCTATTGGTATTTTTTTGTCTTTTATTGTGTAATGAGAATTTACAGCAGCCAGTGTCCTTACTTTATCACTGCGTTTGATTACATCTTTAAAAAGTGTATTAGTTATTTTATTTATGAGAGTTTCTCCTTCCTATTTTTTCTCCTACCCAGTTTCAAGACAGGTAACTGTTGATGTTTCAGCAAATAGATCATGTCTACTGAACCATTCTTGCAGTTTTTGAGCATCACAATCGTTCCTCTCAATGCGACTTTCTTAAAAAAAAAGTAACTCCCTTCAATCCCCATCGAGAAATGACCGTATTTCGCTTAATTATTGCTATAAAATTAATTTAAGAACACCAAATTAAAGATAATTTTGCCAGAAATAACTTTTATTTGAACAATTTTTTTGTAAATGTCATATTTCCCGAGAAAATAGAGAAAAATCGATTTTTTTAATTAAAAATACCCCCCTGCAGGTTCCCGTGGATCCGTAAAACTCCTAAACTTTTTTGTTTCATGAACTTTGGCCTATTTTAAACTTATAACCAAAGTTTAAAGTCTGCACGAATTTTTTTCGAGTTACGGTCATATTTTTCACTTTTTCCTTACTATTTAAGCTTACTTACGTATGCATTTAGATACGGATTGAAGTCTTAAACTAATATAAAAGGATATAAATAAATGTATTTCTATACCCTTGGCATAATGTCAAATGTGATTTTCATGTTGAAATTTTTGATATTCTAGGATATATTCTCCGGTTTCTGTTGTTTTCGGTCTGGTTTCGGAAACTTTCGTTGATTTGTTCAGTTGACATTAGTGGAAGTATAGTAACGCAACCTTTTTAATGTTCAAATAAGCTTAGAATGTCATGAAATGTTGATTACTCTGTAAGCATTTAAGATATTGACTTGAAAGGAACACGTATGTATTTTAACGAGATTCTTCAACTGGATTATATTTTGATCTCATTCCGTTGAAGGATTGGGGGTAAATTGGGGTAAATGGGGATAAATTTATTATTATTAAAGGGTGTCACCTATGATTCTTGTACACACACTAAGTCACAATTTTATTTTTTTTACCCCTTTTAATAATGGGGTAGAGGTGGTGATGGAGGTGGCTAATGCCGAATTTTTTTTGAAACCTTAGCTTCTCTTATATATGCTAAATACCAATTTTATGAGCTTTAACTTGCTTGACTTACCTATTTACCCTCATTTACCCCGATTTATCCCGATTTATCCCCCCCCCCCCTTCAACGGAATAAAATCAAAATATAATCTAGCACCAGATCTCATTAAAATACATAGTGTACCGAATTTTAAGTCAATGCCTCAAACCTTTCCAGAGTAATCGTGCGCACAAAAAAAAGTTACAGACCGACAAACATAAATTTTTTTCCGCTTAAACTTAAAATATCGACGTTTCATAACATTCCAAGCCTATTTAAACAATAAAAATTCTCTTTTTGCATTATTCTAAGCAAAACTATTTCGAATGTCTCGACTACTATGTGTGCGAATAGACTTTGAACGATCCTTTATTATATTTTTATAAAATGATAAACAGAGCCGTGCCAAGCCTTTTGAGCGCGGTCGTGCAAATACGAACATGCGTCCTTCAGTAGTATCTAGAATTCAGCTGAAAAGGGAGGTTGAGGAAAAAGTATCTCAAATAAATCACGCTAAATAGTTGAATACAAAAATTCAAAATTTTTCAGTTCATGCCAGGGCCGGATTAAGGATTGGCGCGCCTTTAGAAAAATGAAGTATTTGCGTCCTCTTATTTGCAGGCGGAGTTACGGAATTACAAAATGAGCCGGAGGCGAAATTTTCGAATTTTTCAAGGTCAAACAGCCTCAAATTAAAATCTAGAAATTTGACTTGAAATTATATTATCTTCGAACAGACATAAAAATATAAGGGGCGCAAGACAAAACTTACAAATAAAAAATGTTTTATTATTAAAAAATGGCAGTATGTATATTTTCCCCTGAACTAAAATTAAATATAAACATTAAATATAAAAATAATATATTGAAAAACATATCCTTTCGTGACTTCTTGCTTGCAAAGTCCATTATAATTTAATCCTTTAAAAAAAAGTCTGTAAAATGTTGCTATAGAACAGAGGTAATAAACGCGACAATAGGGTTTCCTCAGAAAAAAAAAATTATTGCAGAAGTACTTAATTCACGTAAAAAAATGATTTATAGCATATTTATTATCTTTTTAATTTTACTAATAGTGACAAAAACAAACTTAAAGTTTGAAAAATATTGAGTTCATTTTAAACAGCCATAAATTAGCGCGTTGTGACGTCAATGCCCTGAAATCCAATAAAAAGTCGGTTAAATTATTGTATAAGATAGCCATGAAAAATATAAAACATAACCTCTAGTTATTGACAACACTTGTTAATTATTATGGGTTGTAATGGATTATCAAAATGCCTAAAAAAATTTGTTTAGTACCTTTGTGTAATAATACTAGTGAAAATGCTCCCTCAATATTATTTTTGACAGTACCACTTAATATTGAAAGACGAAAACAGTGGTTTTCTGCTGTAAAATCCAAACAAATATTTCATCAAAATATAAATAAAATTTTAGGTTAGTCATCTGTCATCTTTTGTGTACGGTCAGTGCAGAAGCGGGTGAAGGTTAATCCCAAACTACAAAATATCAACGTCCGACGTTTTTACGAATAATTTGTGTGGCATTTTTTATCTGGATTCTGATTGACCAATATTTATAAGTCCACTGCTTTAGACCAATCACAGTACAAGCAATCAAAGAGGAAATTCTGAGAATTTTAGAGGAAAGCTTCCTTTAACACAAAGTTATATCCATAATCTCATTGGTTTTCCGGGTAGATACGTAATTCTGGCGCGTAAAAATGCCCGTTTTAAAAAGCCCTGAAATTATCAGCAAGTTGTTTTGACGATATTTTTTTAGAAGTAATTCTTATTAGAAAAGTAAATTGTTGTAAATTAATAGAATGTTTTACTATATCATTTTCACAACATAAAATGAAATGTTAAAATAAAATTAGTGGGAAAACCCTATTCTATCAAAATAATCAAATAACAAATAAATAATTTCCTAATACATTTTATTTTCCAACAGATCAATGGTAAATGATAAACGTCGCCAGTCGGCCGTTGGGTTCATGCTATATTGTAACTAAACGTTTATACATTTTTTAATTTTAAATTTCAAAGCTCGCAGCGCGGCGCCTTACGGCGCCTTTAATTATGTGGCGCCGTCGTGCGCCGCACGACTTGTCCTTATGGACAGCACGGTCCTGATGATGTTTTGGAATGTGGTTTTCAAGGCATAAATTTCAAAATTAATGTTGAATAAATTATCAAATATTCAAACAATGATGACATCAAATGAAATCAGAAACTTTCCTAATATATACAGGGTTACTGTTTATACTGTGAAGCCGTTTTATCTCGTATATATTAAACAGTACGAAAAAAGCGTATACACAGATGTTTTGGCATTTTGGATATATATTATCAGAATTCGGATTTGTAAAAACACTTGACAGTCAGATACACAAGTTATGTGGTAAACATATGATTTTTAAATGCAATGCTGTATATTATTATCTGTCTCTGTACATCTTTTTTATGGCAATTACTATACAGGGTGTTCGGCTTTAATTTTCCCTTCCCAACATGGGATTTCGCTTACACTGCAAGCTGCAGCATCGATTAAATTAGAGAAAAAATTTGCCTGTTTTTACAACTAGGACCGTGACCTCAACATAATATAATTATCTGGTTTTGTTTTTAAATATGTGAGAAACACTGAAGAAAACTGTATTTTATTTCTCTCCCATTTTTTGCTTATTTGGCATCTAAGAATAATTCTGTAAAACAAAATACAAAATTATCAGTTTTTCCAAAATAGGAGGCGAATAGTATATTATTCAACGAGCGTATAATGATGGTTATTATTCGTTTACGTCACGAGCCGAAGGCAAGTGTCGTAAATCATCCGAGCGTGTACTACTATACGCGAGCAGATTACTATACTTTGCCCCGACTATCTTATTGTTTTAATTGTTTAAAAGTGAAAAAATAAAGTTAGTTCACAGTACACTTATTTTTGACATTTTAAACGTCAAATGAAAACGTTGATTCTCCCTTGGAAGAAATGTACTCCCCCGAGTTGATTATGAAAATTGCTAGTTCCTGATTTGTCAAAGGGAGTGAAATTATTATACTTATTTGGAATTATAACTACCAATATTCGTCAATTGTTAAATGTATAATCCAAGGTTTATACGATAGTCGAGGATAAACCAAATTCTCTCATCAAATACCAACAAAAACTATACTCACAAAGGGCATACTTCCTGAGTTTCTATTAATATTTCACGTTTCCCATTCAATCGACTTCAAAAGATCAAATTTATGACAAATGACGCGTATGATATATTAGGATAATTGGTTTACAAAGAAGACAAGACATATTAAGATATATTTAGTTGAAGTTTCTAAACAACAAAGATCCATGATCCTCGTCAAAGTAAATAATAATTAGAAAATTTTGTTTCAAATATTGCTACTAAATTAGAGAATGCAATTTCTCCAGTTTGTGAATCGAATGGCACTATTTTAAGACTTAATTGTTTTCTGTTTAATTAATGAGCTTTCTTTTTTATGGTTTTGTTTAGCAGGCAACGAAAAACTTGGGGTTTGGTTTATCATCAGTGTCTAATACCGTGCGTGTAATTTCCCATTAGGCATGTACATTCACGTAGCGCGAGAGATTTGACAACACCGGCAGCCGTAAATTCGTCCGTTGGTGGAGCATTCCAGCTCTGTTATTTCATTGCAGCCAGCTGGCACGCGCGATGTTGTAATTCTTCTCCCCATGCCTAGCCCGCGACTACACACACGGTATACCCTAAAAACATTAATACGTTTCTTACACTCCACGTAAACTTCACCTAGAGCCTCGCTGTTCATAATCCAGTACATAATCTTAGACTTTCAAGAGATCACTTTAGTGACTTAGGAGGCGATTAAAAAAATAAAAACAGTAACATACATGTGTATTATCTCTTATGACCTATTAGTTATTCGACGATTAATACATTCTTAATCTCAATTAATTTATTGAGGCTTAAGCTGCAATTATATTTAGCAAAGTGGCAATTATCACAAAGTAGAAAACACTAAATAAACAATACGCATATTAGAAGCAGTGTTGTTTACCCTTGAGTCAAATCTTGTATTTAATATATACGTTTTGTTTATATGCAATTTAAAGAAAATTCCTTTACAAAATACTTTCTTAAAGGGATATGATAGACTAAAGGACCGCGCACACCATAAATGAAAATCCGGTATCCGTCAAATTTCTCCAATTTTTGATATGTTGTTCTATTGATCCAGTAGATCAATAGTCTCAGTGCAGCCGTGAAAGCAATTTTCACCCCCCGGAAGGGGTGGAAAAGGGTGGAAGAGTGGCTAAATAAAAGAGGGTAGAAGGGAGTGTTTTTGGAACTTGTACTTATTGAGAGTTTTGATCTACTGGATCAGTAGAACAACATTTCAAAAATTGAAGAAAATTGACATATACCAGATTTTCATTTGTGGTCCTTTTCAAAAGTACTTACGGAATTTTTTTCAACCTGTTCGTAAAGCTCCTAACAAGTAATGTTTGCAACTTTCAACAAACCACGTTTATCAATTACGAAAATATTTGATAAATCATTTAATTCTTTGAAGGACTGGAATTCTTAGGGGGAGCACTTTTGTGTGACAATATTTTCGTCAATCATCATAATTTATTCAGAAGAATTCACACCTCAGTTTTACTTCCACATCCAGTGAAAGTATAGTAACGACAAAAAAATTTTTAAAAATTTTTATTGTTCAAATAGGCTTAGCATGTCATGAAACGTCGAGATTTCAAGTTTGAGCGAAAAAAAATTTTCTGTCTGTCTGTCTGTCGGTCTGTCTGTCGGTCTGTCTGTCAGTCTGTCTGTCGGTCTGTCTGTCGGTCTGTAACTTTTTTTGTGCGCACGTTTACTCTGGAACCGTTTGAGATATTGACTTGAAATTTGGTACACATATATACTTTAATCAGATCTAGAACTAGATTATATTTTCATCTTGTTCCGTCGAAGGGTTGGGGGGTAAATTGGGGTAAATTTGGAGTAGATAGGTAAATCGAGCAGGTTAGAGTTCATAAAATTGATATTTAGTATAGACAAGAGAAGCTAAGGTCTCAAAAAAAAATGTTGGCATTAGCCACCCCCATTACCACCCCCACCCCATTATTAAAGGGGATGAAAGAAAATGTGATTTAGTGTGTCTACAAGAACCAGAAACCTCAAAATATTTTTTTTACTTTATCCACTCTCCACTCCCACCCCCTGTCACCACCCCCACCCTGCTACCGATGTGGGATATCGTTTTATGGGTTTTTGGGGTAGAGGATTTCAAATATTATATTATTAAAGTTCCATAAACAATTATTTCCAGATACAAAATTTTTTCGTTGTGTGACTTGGATAGAAAATCCGGATGTGGAAGTAGTGATTCCTTGGGCAGCGGATTTTTTTAAGCTTTAAATAGTATATTATAGGAGCTAATGTATAATGGTAGGGAGCTAGGGAGCTAGTAATCCTGGAAGCAATAATATCATTATTTATTCGCAAAAAAATATATCTGTTTTGGTACAATTTTATAATTTGTCTCCAGAATTCCTCTGATAATCCTAACCTTTCATTTTGTCAAACAGGATAATTAAATAGACATTGCCATATGCTCCTTATATAACAATGAAGATGATAATAACTTATTTGTTGTTTTAAAAATAGATAATAACGCTGGTATTAAGCCAGCATTATTTCTTGCAGTCGAAAACCTTTCTAAAGCGAGATTTTTTTTTGGAAGTTTATTATTAAGTAACTGATTAACAGAAGTTCTTTCGAATCTGAGAGACACTCTATATTACAGCTTCGACATTTGTACATCTTCGTATTTTTGTGTTTTTATTCAAAAATAAAAAAGTCAATGGAATTTGATCAAAACATAATCTAGTTCTAGATCTCGTTAACATACTTGTGTGTACCAAATTTCAAGCCAATATCTTAAACGGTTCCAGAGTAAACGTTCGCACAAAAAAAGTTACAGACAGACCGAGAGACAGAATTTTTTTTTGCTCAAACTTAAAATTTTGACGTTTCATGACATTTTAAGCCTATTTTAAAAATAAAATTTCAATTTTTTTTTGCGTTACCATACTTCCACTGGGTGTGGAAATAAAAGAATAAAAATAAAAGATGACTGAAAGAAATACTGAGTATTTCATAAAAAACAAAATTGAAGAAATATATGTGTTTCGTTTCTACTACTAAGATATAATAAAATTATTCACAATTGTACTTATGTTACGCTAGGAAGGTGATTTGTTTTAAGTACTGACTTTTAATTTATAATAAAAAATGTAATTAAATATAGGGGTTCCAGTTGAAGCAAAAATAGATAATATCCGTACCGAGTTTCTGTTATACCCTTTACACTTAAAAATATTTTTAAGCGCCTTTTTAGACGAAATAAAATGTGTGTTAAAGAAAGTTTTTCTAATTTAAACTGTTCTTGCTTTATCGAGGAATGCCACGCAAATGAAACGCAAGATACTTACCCGACTACTCAGTATTGTATACAAGTTGTACCAAAACACAAAAAAGCAATGTTATTTAGCGTTTCCAAGTCATCACGGAAATTTATCAAAAATAAATTCACTAAAATAGTTACACATTCAAACGTGTCTTCTCGCTGACAACTGTTCAACATACAGGCGCAGAATAACTGAATTCAAGCGGCAATACTGGAGGGAGTAGCCCATTATGTAAAATTAAAAATTGACCGATAAGTAAATGCCATTCACGCCTAGGCAAGTTATTATACAGGATGATTGTGAAGTATAATATAAAAATATTTGTGAATCATAAAAATTAAAATTTATTTTGTCCCCTTTCTCGCTCAACGACAGCAAATAATTTATTTTATTAATTTACTTTAATTAAATAAGTATATTATAGCGAACAAAAATTTTTAATAATTGTAGAAAAAAAATGTTTGTGGAGAAATTCGCTTCATAACACGCTGAACCCAAATATTGAATTAAAACTGTTTGTGTATATCGTGTAGTAAAATTATTTCTTGTAAACATGATAAATCCTCTTAGATTTAAAATTTTTATTTCCAATTTGGTACATATAACGGCACGATAGCTCAGTCAGTTAGTCAGTCAGGCGTACTATGTGGCAAGTACATTGGTCGTACTGTCCTGTATTAGGTTCGAGCCTTAGCTTCGGCCCAAAAAATACCGTGATACTTTGGAAAAATCTAGTGTTGCCCAACATGGCTTTAATAACAATAATAGAATAAATGACAATAACTTAAGGTTACTTAGAAATGTAACAAATAACATACAGCCGGATGATTTTGAAAGCTTAGAGATTGCAAAGTGCAAAAATAGTATGTAATGTAATAATAGTGGTGACAAAGGGCCTATTCAAAATAGTCCGCTTATTGGTTATTAGGTCACGGGAACCGTGGCAGAGTTTAAGTATCTAGGTATTTAGGTTTAGGTATTAGTTTAGGTATGAGTTAGGTTTATTTATGTATAGTTTAGGTATATTAGGAATTTAGGTTCACTAACTAAACTATCATACAAAGCAAGTTAAATAATAGCTTGTAACAATGCAAAACACTACTACTGCTCGACCTGCATTTCGCCCACCATTGCCTTGTATCTTCTGGAGACGATTAAAACCAAAATATAATTTAACGACCAGTGTATTTGCCACACACAGGTTAAGGCGTACTGCCTTAACCTACTGAGCCATCGTGCCGTTATATGTACCAAATTGGAAACAAAAATTTTAAGTCTAAGAGGATTTATCGTGTTTACAAGAAATAATTTACACCTACGTGATATAACAAATAGTTTTAATTCGATATTTGAGTTCAGCGTTATGAAGCGGATTTCTTCACAAACATTTTTTTCTACTATTATTAAAATTTTTTGTTCGCCATAATATACTTATTTAATTAAATCAAATTGGTAAAATAAATGTATTGCTATCGTTGAGCGAGAAAGGGGGCAAAATAAATTCTAATTTTTATGATTCACAAGTTATTTTATATTATACTTCACAATCATCCTGTATGATAACTTGCCTAGGTGTGAATGGCATTTACTTATCTGTCAATTTTTAATTTTACATAATCGGCTACTCCCTCCAGTATTGCCTCTTGAATTCAGTTATTCTGCGCCTGTATGTTGATCAGTTGTGAGCAGGAAGACACGTTTGAATGTGTAACTATTTTAGTGAATTTATTTTTGATAAATTGCTGTGATGATTTGGAAGCGCGAATTAACATTGTTTTTTTGTGTTTTTGTACAACTTGTATACAATACCGAGTGGTCGGGTAAGTTTCTTGTGTTTCATTTGAGTGGCATTCCTCGATAGAGCAAGAGCGGTTTAAAAACTTTTTTTAATATACATTTTATTTCGTCCAAAGAGACGCTTAAAAATATTTTGAATAGCAGAAACGTGGAACGGATATCAACTACTTTTGCTTCAACTGGAACGCACATATGTAATTACATTTTTATTATAAATTAAAAGTTGGTACCTAACACATATCATATTCCTAGCGAAACATCAGTTCAATTGTGAATATTTTTATTATTTCTTAGTGCACTTGTAGTAGAAACGAAACACAGATATCTTTAATTTTGTATTTTATGAAACCCTCAGTATTTGTTTCAGTCATCTTTTATTTTTATTCTTTTTACTTCTGTACCTTATACCTTAATCTCTTAGTTCAGATGCAAGGTGGATGATGATTCTACTGATAAAGCACAAAACTGTATCATTTTTCAAAGTTATTGTACTATTTCCATTTTTTAAAGTAAAGAAGTCGTGATACTGCCAGACGTACTCTACAGAATAGATAATGGAACACAAAAGTCTACCAAGAGATTGTGAATAAAAGGAAAAAGAGATATAGAGGAGAACAGTAACAAAAAAAAATATAGTTTAAAAAATTAAAAAACACGCTTTAATGAATAGCGCACTAGAAAATAAAAAATAATTAATTAATTAGTTAATTAATTATTTTAAATTTAAAAGCATCTGGCACAATTATTTAGCGATTTAGGCATAATGAACAAAATGTAATATAGGTAAACCGTTATATAATTAGTTTTTTAATTAAACTATTATAGCACAGTGATAGCACAGTGTATTCACTAGGACGTTGTATTTTAAGATATTCTAAGAAATGGCGAAGGCGCGCCTTCGCCATTTCTTACATATTATATATTACTGCATTATATTGTCTCCAGAATTGCATAACTGTGCAAAGTTTCAAATTGATACAATAATTAGAAGTGGGTGAAAAGTGAGTTGTAAAATTTGGATACAATGTTACATTACAATCTTACAAGTCAAGCTATACTCCAGTCAGTATGTCTTTTGAGATCGACGGTCATCCGACGTCAGCGAGCTTTTGGAACTTGGTTGCGGAGGGGGGGGGAGTCATTGGCAAGTGTATTGGTGAATTGTCGGCACATTGCGCGACCATGGTTTGCCGCCATTTTGGAAGAATGGTTAAGAACTGTTCTATAAAATATCTTAGCTTCTCTTGAAACTAGATAGAAATTAAATACGGCGATTTAAAGGGCGTAACATTTCCCGTGCTTTATTGTGCTATAAATTTGTTTCGTAGGACCGATAGCTTTTTGTTTATTGCGAAAGAAAGTTTGAAATGAGGACGTTCATTTTGATTACCTGTATATATTTATATAATTTTTTGAGCAACGGACTAATTTCTTCACATTTTAACCATCCGTAATTAGAATAATTTTCAATAAGCTTAGATGTTTTGCAAGTAATAAAGAATTAAAGCTAGTTCAACCATAATAGTGTCGAGCAGTATATAAGATATTTGGGAATGGAGAACTAACTGTTTGTTAAAACGGCGTGAGTTATATTGTTGTAATTTAAGCGCTAGGAGCTTTATGTATAATTCTGGGTCCTGTCGTTGGTAATCAGAAATTTTCGTCCCAGGCCGTTCTGAATATTGCCACAATGTTCAATTATTGATCGAAGCGTTGGGAGGTTTTTGAGAAAGGACCGGTGGAAAATGGAGCGCTTGGGAGCAATAGCACTTTGACCTTTACTGTCTTCTGATCCTTATTCGAGAAAATAGCGATTAGTGAGTTTGTTACCCAAGAGCCTCGAATATTCAAGGTAGATATCCTTTATTATTACTGTGTGTTTTTGAGAGAGATTTTTTGTGCTATGTTGTGTGTCCTGCACGTGTTTTTTTTTTGAGATATGGTACTTAGACGAGGGCATTTTTTTAGGCTGTTCACCGAGCACGTTCTAGTGCCCATGAGGAGTAATTTTCATTTCCTCGTAATTTTATTACCACAATCCGATGGTTCACATTCTAAGGCGCATGATATAATTTATGGTAATGTGGGCATGCAGGAGACATCTTATGTAATAGATCATCGGAGCATGTATGGTAGAAAGGAACGGGCTTTCAAGGGAAGACCGTCAGTTTATGGGTTTGGAGGTATAGAAGCATCGTTTGTTCGATCTACGGCACGTATCCAAGCTGTGGCGTAATCCTGAGCCGGTGTAGAAATTCTAGGCTGCAGCGAGATTGCCAGACCTTCGTGGGCAGGGTCATTGAGTAGCATCAAAGAGACTTTGAGAACACGTGGAGGAAAATTCGAAAACAATTTTAAAATGTTTTTTATCTGCATCTCTGAATTTTACTGTATATATTTTGACTTGTTTTTGTTGATTAATACCGATTTGTGTATTTGAATATATTGAAATCTCACAAGGAAAATTGCCAAATACAGTTTTCTATATTTTTTCCCTTACCAAACTGTTGAGTTCAGAGCATTATAAACTATTTAAGCATATACCAACATACTTTTACCATCATATAAATTTATTACCAGGTAATTTTCAAATATATTGTACACCAACGTTATATGTGGCCACGCATACATACAGATTACGTAAAGTGAAAGTGCATTTTCTGATATAAATCGTTTTGTTAAATGCAATACTTAAGGTTTACGCTTGTTACTTTTAAGTTAAATTATTTTTTTATATTGCTTTCCATATTTGGGTAAATACTTAACTAGGGTATTTTTAGAGTATTGAACTCTATTTTTACCAAAGAGAAAATTGTTAGGTTGCACTTTCTTCATTATAAAATCTCGATATCACGCTGTGTCTAGATTATTAGGTTTTAAATTCGTATTGTTTTTTATCATCCAGTGCCCCCACAAGGGGGGTTAGTAGGTACCGTGGTACCCGGGCCCGGCCATTTTAAGGGCCCCATTAGACTAGTAAACGCAATCCTTGCTCATTAATTATGAGACCTGAACAATTTTCTTTTTACATTTACCCCTCCCCCCCCCCCACGCTCATCAATTAGCGCTAGGCTCCGCCAGAGATTTTGACAACAATTTTTATTCAGAATTGTTCCCCCCCTCAACAATTAGGCGCGGGGGCCCGCCAGTAAATTTTGTACCGAGGCCCACGATTTGATGTGGGGGGTCTATTATCATCCTTTTGGATTAAATAAATGTTTGCAATCTGAAAACTTTTTCTTTTCATAACATCATTTTTTTTTATTACTAAAGATCCTTTCTGGTTTGAGGTCGCCAAGAAAAAGTATGTAAGTTTATAGCCGGTGGCGCCCTAAAATATATAATATATAATAATAATAATAACGTTTATTTACGAAAAGGAGAAAATAACAGTGAGTTACGAGTAAGTTACAATAGTTACGAGTTGGGTGTAATGGTAATATTGGTGCAATAGTTGTAAATAAACATTTGTTCCCAATAAGTGACTTAACACTTGTTTTGGTATGGTGGGTGATAAAATGTAATTTTTAATGATTGTTAATTGAGTATTGAGTAGATTGAGTATAAAGCGGGGTAAAAACTTTTGGATATTTTATGTCGAATTACGAACTTATCATATCGAACTTATCATATAAGAAACTAAAACAGACTAAGCTAAACTAATACTGCAAACTATTTTTATATAAAAACTAGTGTTAAGGATAAACAGACAATAAGGGGCAAAACTTGCACTATTGATAGTTGCAAGGAATATATGTTGTGGTCGGCGAGTCCGTTGGCTAAAGTGAATTCTATCATTATTTTAATGCAACGTTAGGATGTTTCCTCTCGGTGGTCCCGTCGGCCCGGAGCTGAACTACTCGTGTGCAGTTGTGAGAATACGGTGATTTTAGTAGGTACACGCAACTGCGTAGTCCCGGTCAGTCGGAGAGCCAAAAACGGAACAAAGTCATACGGTCTAATTATTCTTTAGGTCAGTGACGTCATTTACTAATATTCTAGGGTTTTCTAATATATGCTGTTTTAATAGCTTCTTGTCTAAATAATTTCTAAAATCTAGTGAATTTCTAACAAAAAATAGCAACCTCTTAAAATCACACAGAATCCACCCAGGTTCACCAGACAGTAAATTAGTCGTTCGCCCTTCAGGTGTAAAAGGTAAGTGTGGCCTTTATTAACGCTACACGCTGCTCATGGTTTTTCGCATTTTTCTTCACATGAGTAATTTCTACGAGAAAATTGTCCTACATGAAAATTATAGAGCAGTAAAAAACCTACAGCTTCATTTTTTTTTCATTTTTATTTTCGATCAATATAATAGTTTGCACTACAGCGCGCCGCAAAAGTCGGCATATCAGCGCGTGACTGTACTGTGTAGAGTTATACTTTTATTTCATGAGTTAGGTTGTTGCATTGGCACAAACTACCGGTTTCAAAAACAGAATGATATAATTTATTCTTAGTATATTGTGTGAGGTTACAGTTTACACTTAGTATCTCGTAAAAGCTACTTTACTAGCATTGATTTATATCCAAGTCTATGCTCATTCGACGCTCTCCCGTCAGGGCCGGTTTTAAGCAGTTTTTATATGGGGTGAGGGGGGTGAGGGGGGTGCGAAATTGTTATAATGCCGAATGACTCCCTCTCCCTTGCTTGTTTATTTTCTTTATATATAATTAGTCGCATCAAGATAGATATTTTCTCAAAAGTTTTCTGGCAAGGATTAATAGGCCTATTTTTGTTGCAAATTGATTATTGAAGTATGAGGAACATTGGTAAAAATTAATTAAGTTTGTTAATTTGCTATCTCGGAAACTATTTGAGAAAACTGACTGAAAATGTATACTCGGAGGATTTTGAGTTCGCTACAATTTTGAAAATTGGAAAATTCAAGATGGCTGACCCAAAATGGTTGCCATGAAGTATAGAAATGAGATTTTCTGGCTTAAGTTAACATTTTTGAGAAAAACTACGAGAATAAAAAAGTGTTTAGAATGCCATTTTGCACCTAAATATCCTTCACCTCCAAGTAACTATTTTTTTTAAATATTCGGGTGAATCACTCAACATTTTTTTAGTAAAAATATTTTAAATAGATTTAATTTAATTACCCGTTGCTGAATTAATTTTACTGTTAATTAGTTCAAAGGTCATACAAATTTTAAATGCAGCTCGTTTTCTTGATCCCGGGATTTACATACAGTAAAGACATCCTTCTGAGTACTCCCTTAATATTAGTACCAAACTTTTCAATAGGAAGAGATGAGATTTATCTCAATAATATGTTGAATATGTTATTTTACGTTAATAAAATCGACGATGTTGAAGAAGAAGAAAGAAATGAAGATGAAGAACAAGAGGAGCAATACTTTAATTTATAAACAACTCAAATGAAATTGAAACAAATTATTTTAAAGAATGATGTTTAATTAAAGGACCTCGCACCAAATGCATGGGTAATTTGTTGTCGACGGGGTCGTTGCAAATTCAATGCATAGAATCCTTAGGTTATTCTCAAAGAAAACTGTTATGGATACAGTTCCAAAATGTCTTTATTTTAAAAATACAGCAGATCGAAGCTACAAAATTCAAAATTTTAAAAACGCGATTTTACGTAATTTTTATCGAAACGGTAAATACTTTTAATATTTAATTTGCTTTAAGAATATAATACTGATGTACAGTGTAACATAGGAAAATACATTATTCTAATATTCATATAAACAAATAAAGGATTCTTACGCAAATAAGAAGAATTCTATTTTTATTCCAATGGAAATCAGCAAAACAAACAAAATACAAACGAGATCGTATGATTCGTTTTCCTGATAATATACTTATAAAAATTACTAAGATCCCTTTTTATAAGAGTATTTTAATAATGTTTTTTCCTGTATTGCACTGAATATCAGTAAGTATATTATTATTAATGCAAACTAAACAAGCTAAAAACGTACTCTTCGCCCGTTCACTGAACTTTTTATATAATTGTTACACATTCTATAGGATACTCTTCGCAGTTTTTTGTAAGTAACGTCAGTTTTAGACATTTTTAATTTTATAGTACGAACTTAGTTGGTAAAAGACTCAGTGCAAAAAAAAGTAAAAATTAAAAAAACATACCAAACCTAATTAGGCTTTCGAACCCGGGACCCTTAAATTCCGAGTCAAAAGCGTAAGAACTACACCACCACCTTACACGTATAAAAATGTAAATGTTTACATTATAAGACACGAGCTAAAGTCATATTTTCACGGTTGTATATTACATTATGAAATGGATATTTGTAAAATATATAAATATTTAGATATTTAAATGAAATATCATTCCACTAGATTTCTCTTCAATTACAAAAACATAAAAATCAAAAATTTTTTTTTTCAAATTTAAATTATTCATAACATTTTTATTTACCGATTGATTTTATTCAAAAATAATATGGTTCTTGCTCTAACTAGCATTAACTTACTATCCAAATTTCAGTACAATCGGATTTTTCTTTCTTGAGTTATCGTGCTTACAAGAAACGTGACGGACGGACAGACGGACATTTTGAAAGTTGTTCAGAATTCGTCCACTAACACAATGATATGAAATTTTTTTCTCTACGAGCGATATTTCCAGTTTTAGAAATGTGCCGATCAAATGCAATATACTCTTCGTTTTCGTATTTGCGAAGAGTATAATAATAAAAGTAAAAGTAAGCTTTTGCATACCAATAACTTTCGCACCTATTGTATCCTACTGCTATATAAATAAGGGCAAAAGTAATTATATATTTATTTACATATGTACACAATATATTATTCATGTAACTACTTCATATAAATCAATATACAGGGTGTTTGGTAAGGCGATGCCGACCCTGAACAGGAAGGTAGAGGGAGTCATTTGGTATCTATATGACCAAACATACCTGTATGAAAAATGTTACGGTTTTTTTATATTGCCGATTTTGTACTTTTTAAGAAAATCTCCATATTTCATCATTTATTTAAGTATTACGTGCTAAATTTAACTTTTGATATTCTGAAATATGTTTTTTCTTTATCTGAAATACATAAACTTTCAACAAAAAAATAAATAAAAATAAAAAAAATTTGTCGTCTATAAAAAAATAACATTTATTAGAAGAAAATTGCAATGGTAATTAAAAGTGTCGATTTTCGAAGTCTTACAAAATTTTTAAAAAAAGTCATCCAGATATTACAATTACTTTTAAAACTTCTCTATTGTATCCTCTTTAAGTGGCAATATCATACATACCATCAAGTTTTACCAGTCACTAAAAATAGACAAAAGACTGTCAATCGGAAATAATTTTTCATTTAATCAAAAATTAAATATGCGCGTTCTTTCAACAAAAACAAAGCTATCATTTCAAAAAACTTAATTTAAAACAAAAATTATTATTTGAGAACTTTATTATTTTTGATGTTCAAAATGAGTCCCATTATTTCTAATGCATTTCCTCACCCGTTTTCTAATTTCAACAATAGTTCTTAATTTTATTTCTTGTCGCAGCTGTAGAGCGGCTCGCTATATTTTTGCCAGTAGTTGTACACGGCTTTGTATTTCTTTATTGTACACAAGTTCCTTCATCATACCCTACACGCAATAGTTCAGTGGCGTTAAATCTGGGGACCTTGCAGGCCCAATCCACCGATCGGGAAATGCTCGATCTAAGAATTGGCGGACTGTCAAGCGGTAGTGAGCTGGGCATCCGTCCTTTTCGGAAAATGATATTGTGGCGAAGGTTAATTGGCAGATTTTCCAGGAGCGGAGGAAAATCGTTCTGCAAGAAGTCGAGGTAAACGTCTCCGTTCACGTTATCTGGTAGGTAATGAGGCCCAATGATATGTCCAGCAATTACACCTATCTAAACATTGACACTAAACTTATTCTGAAAGCAAGTCTGTTTTTTCATTTGCGAGTTGTGGCCCTTGTCCGCCCAATAATGGAGATTGTGAAAATTGGCTATGCCTTTACGGGAGAATTTTTATTAAGTTAATAGAATTTAAGTAATCCTCAATATCAGCATTCAATAAAAAGCGACAAAATGCTATTTTTCGTACAAGATCACCCTCTTCGAGGCCCTGTACAATGGTAAGGATGTTTCTTTTCTGTATTTATTACTGACCAAGTTTTCCAAATTGACAATCCAAGTTACTGTGCCACTCTCGGTGCCACTTTTCTAACGCATGTTGTGGGATCTGCAGTAAATGCGACTAGAATATTTTCGTCATCTTCGGGGTGATGGCGTGTAGATCCTGCAGCAGGCTCATGTTGATATAAATTATCTGTTTTCGCCATTCGTGTTGCCGAATACTCGCGGATCTGGAGTCTTTCTACGTGGATGAAATCGTTCATGATACAATCTTGTAGCAAGGTCAGCATTCCCATCTGCTTTGCCATAGTAAAAGAATATGTCTTGGTTACTAAAAGTAGCCACTGAAATTAATTTTACTCAGTATTTCAGAAATTGAAAACAAATTATCAGTACAAAACGACACAATACTGAGAATAGCTATAAACTTTGTTAAAAACACTAGAAATACGAAAGTGTGCGCGTTGACAGCTGTCAGTGATATTACTAACAAACATTGATTGTTGTAAAAGAACGCGCATATTTAATTTTTTTTTTTTTTTTAACTGTTTAACGTCGGTCTATTTCCGCTACCAGGGCCTATCACCGACGCCAGGAGACGAGCTACCCCCAACCTGGAAATTTTGCCGAACCTCTTCCCTTAAGAAGAGTAGGGATCTTTTACTTGCCTAACATTTAATAGACAAGGGGCCGCCTGCTTTACATCCCCTCCGAAGGATGGTATATCCACTACGTAATCCTCGTCTGAAATTACGTAACTTCCGAGTATACACTGATATACAAGTCTCTAGAAAGTGGGACTAAACGTTGTATTTCCCAAGATGGGAGCCCATCCAAGTACTAACCGCGCTCGACGTTGCTTCAACGGAATATCGACTGATATTCACATTGAAGTCGCCTCTACGCTCGCCCCCTATTTAATTTTTGAATAAATGAAAAATTATTGCCGAATGATAGTCTTTTGTCTATTTTTAGTGATTGGTAAAACTTGATGGTATGTATGATATTGCAACTTAAAGAGGATACAATAGAGAAGTTTTAAAAGTAATTATAATATCTAGATGACTTTTTATTTTAAATTTTGTAAGACTTCGAAAATCGACACTTTTAATTACCATTACAATTTTCTTCTAATAAATGTCATTTTTTTTATAGGCGACAAATTTTTTTATTTTTATTTATTTTTTGTTGCAAGTTTAGGTATTTTGGATAAAAAAAAAACATATTTCAGAATATCAAAAGTTAAATTTAGTACGTAATACTTAAATAAATGATGAAATATGGAGATTTTCTTAAAAAGTACAAAATCGGTAATATATATTAACCGTAACATTTTTCGTATAGGTATGTTTGGTCATATATATGCCAAATTACCTCCCTGTTCAGGGTCGGCATCGCCTTGCCAAACACTCTGTATAATAATAGTTTCGATAAAAAATACGTAAAATCGCGTATTTAAAATTTTGAATTTTGGAGCTTCGACCTGCTGTATTTTTAAAATAGACATTTTGGAACTTTATCTATGACAGCTTTCATCGAGAATGGCCTAAGGATTCTATGCCTTGAATTTGCAACGATTCCGTCAACAACAAATTACCCATGCATTTGGTGCGGAGTCCTTTAGGCAATAATACGGGTTATATATATATATATATATATATATATATATATATATATATATATATATATAGACAAAAATTGCGAAATTTGAAAATAAAACACAAACACCAAGTAAAAGTGCTAGAAATCGTAAAGTTCCTCCCAGATTTCAGGTAACTTCCTAATTTATTTATATAATTGTCAGGGAGGAATGTAATATATTGTATATAGTTTAATTAATTAATGGTTTTTACATTTGACAGTTTTTATAGAGAGTAAATTTTTGTTAACCAAGTTGATATAGGTACGCATGACAGCGATTCAGTATTATAAGAATCCACACTCTTATACCAGCCGTCTTAGACGAGTATTTGTTAAACATCCATAGAATAAATAGTAATAAGTAACGTAGTATTATTAATTTAATATTTACTTCTACTAACAAAGAACACGACAAAAAGTGCTCTAAATATGAATATCGGTTGCACAAAAATATTGACTTTGTATGTAAATATTTATCATCAGAATTCAAAAAGTTTGGATTTAAATCAAGCGAGATATGAAGGTGGCTGGTTCCATGAAAATTAAGTACATACCAATGGCTTTATTAGCCAGAATACCTGTAATTGATAATATTAAAGATAATTATCTTTATTAGAGTCCCCAAAAAGAGACAAAATGTACAGCCCGGCTGTTTTATAAAAAACTATATATAAAGGTAAAAATGAGATATTTTAGAAGAAATAATTTATAAAGTAATAATATTTGGGATGCGTACTCCAGATGGGGTTAGAAATAGATACCCAAAAAGTTCCCGTCCTTTTTTTGCAAAAAATCACCCCCAACGGGGACTTAACGCTGGT
Organism: Rutpela maculata; assembly: GCA_936432065.2. Classification (NCBI taxonomy): domain Eukaryota; kingdom Metazoa; phylum Arthropoda; class Insecta; order Coleoptera; family Cerambycidae; genus Rutpela; species Rutpela maculata. The sequence goes on from OW386289.2 coordinate 45,846,271, forward strand.
TTTTCACTTTTATCTAGTAAACCGTTCGTCGGAAGAGAAGAAAGTATGGGAAATAAAAAATTTGTCGTTAAATTCCGCATAAAATGGTCTTATTGACCTTGTAGCTTATCATCACCTATTTCGCGCTAACAGCGTCCGAACAGGGGAGTAGTTTGGGGAGCAGAGGTAAAAATCGACCCTATTCTCACAGCGAATATCTAAAAACCGGCTACTTTAACGAGAAAAAGCGGAATTTTCTCGATAAGATGCATATATAGCGGGTTTTGACGCAAGTGATTTTTATGTATTTTCCCCGTTTTTTCCACAAAGCTGTTTTTCAATATGAGCTCGTTTCCACACCACCCACGAGGTAGATCTCTCGGTGCCTTTTTTTAAAGGTGGTTTTCCCTGTAGGCCTATTCCACTAAAATTCTTTCCAATTTTACTCATTAAGGGGTTCCTCATCGACGAACTCTTCTTCGAACTCAGAATTAGTGAGATGAGGTACGGTACCGGTTTCAGTGAGTGGACATCGATCGGCGAAGTCAAGCACGCCGATGTGAGTCTATCACTTGGATGGGTGTCGTAACTCATCTCGCCGTCCTGGTTAAGTGGTAGAGTAGCATTAGCTAAACTTCGCCAGGACGTTAATCTAAAAAAAAAAATTAAACATCCTTGCCCATGGCAATTAGAGCACATTGTTGAGCAGCGCAATCCAACCTTAACACAGCTGCATCTTTTTCCGCAACCCTTTTTGCAGCTGCAGGATATTAGCTTTAGGGTGGAAATTGGTGCTGATAACTCGGTGATATAAATGTGTGCTAAAATGTTGCCTATTTTCTTCCAGCCCATTCCGTTGGTTCCAAGTTTTCTCCTCGCCAAGCATGAATTTGAAGAAATACTCTGTAAGAATGTTGACGTAATGCCTCAGATGTTGGTGGCAGTCTTGGTAGAATCCCGGCAGTACCAGATTGACCGACTAACTTATTAAAGATAATGAATCTTTGATGATTCAAAGATGTCTCTTTTTTGGGGGCTTTGTGTACCTCTTCGAGGTCTTTTCTTTTATAGACGCATTCCACCGTTTGCACTTTTCCTTTGCCAAAGAAAGCTGAAGTGGTATAGCATCAACTGAACGCACGGACAAACACAACTGTCTCCTTACAGCTTTTTAAAACTTCCGGGGACTGCAAGTCACGAGAACTGTAAGCTTTATTTTTTATTACTCCCTGAGCCTCTATTAAGAAACGGATATCTTTATCCTCAGGTGCGAGAGCGATAATCAATGCGAGAAGATCAATATCTTGTCCGACGATGACCACTATATCGTTTTTATGAGATTCCTTTAAGGCGGTTTGAATTATGTCTACAGCAGTAATTGTTTTGATTTATTCGTTTTTAAATCTCTCCACCAATTGCGAAATAAACCGTTCTAGGTTTGTGAGATTGTTTATCATTTTGTTTTGCATTTCAGTCAGTGGCGTGTTCTCATTGAAAATAATTTCCCGTTGAAATGCGTTTCAAAAGTCGCTGCTGTCTTTCTATGCTCTTCGTACTGCAGGCATTGTCAGCATATCCGTCAAACACTTCAGTCACTTTTTGGCCGCAATGATTACGAATAAAGCGAACGTAGGCTGTATAAATTTCGTCAAAGGTACCCTGCTTCGGCCATACTATTACACGCACGTTTATTCCACAATTGAAGATTCATGGTACAAGGGACTCTGCGATTTAACAAAGAATTTATTCGGATATCTGTCAAAGTCAGAAATCCTTGCTGACCGCCTCCTCTGTTATTAAACTTAATACTCTAATAACACTTCTAACTAAATAACAAACAAGAATATAAGCAAGTCGTAATGCTACAAATTGAAAAACACAGCTTTGTGGAAAAAAGTGGAAACTACATAAAAATCACATGCGTTAAAACCCACTATATATAGAGAAAATTCCACTCTGTAAATTCATTCCTGAGCATTTTTCTCGTTAAAGTAACCAGTTTTAAGATATTCGCTGTGAAACTTGGAATAAGATCGATTCTTATCTCTGCGCCCCCCCTGTTAGGATGCTGTTAGCGTGAAATAGGTGAGGATCAGCTACAAGGTTAATAGGACACTTTTTATGCAGAATTTAACGAAAAATTTTTTATTTCCTACATTTTTTTCTCTTCCGACGAACGGTTTACAAGATCAAAGCGAAAAATCACCGTTAAGTCCCCGTTGGAGGTGGTTTTTTGCAAAAAAAGGACGTTCCACCCCCAAATTTGGGGGGAACTTTTCGGGTATTTATTTATCTAGAGTACGCATCCCAAATATCATTACTTTATAAATTATTTCTTGTATTCGCTGTTTTTTAATCTAATTAGCGTGTACTAAAAAGTGAATCTATTAATTTAAATCAAAAAGCTAGCTTATTACTTCAAAGGAAGAGAATAAATCCCAGTCCGGTATATAAGGTAAAATTCGTAAATAAACTAAGGGACTTTTGAAATAAAAAATAACTAATTAACAGTAACAAAATTCATTGTAAATATAAAACAAAACAAAAGATGTACCGAGAGACAGACAGATTTATCATAAACTAAAAAAAACATAAACATAAACACACCACAGATAGTAGACAACCTCCATAGCCAAGGCTGTGCGGAAGGGGGTTACACATTTGAAAAAAGCAGACATACGTCCACACCCACCGGTGTTGTCAATACAGGGGCTGGGGGTCGAACCCGGAGCGCGGTAGGCAGTCGATCAGCATATTCGCCACTCAATACGCCTTAACCGATTGAGCTACCGCGCCGGTGTAAATACATACGGTAAAAGGTATATACATACGGTAACTTACAAAGATAAATCCATAATTATTGGCAGAAGGCCACAATATACACAAATTACTGTAACTACTCCAAAAAGACAGATAGCTAAATTATTAGTTAACCAACACTATTAAATGAAAAGATTAAATTACATTTTACAAATAAACAAATTTTGATATTTTATATCATAAACAAATCTCTTAACGTAGTTGGAGGTAAGAGCATAAGGAATTAAATACATAGTAGCTTTTTAGGCCACAAGATACATACAAAAAACGTAATGTTCTCTGCACAGAAAATTACTTTCAGGTATTAAACAAGAAATCTTATTAACAGTCTTTAGAGACGGGACGAGCACTCGCAGAAATAACACTGAAATTTGCACCAAATCAACGTTTTTGGTCACGAAGTAAAGGAAAGTTACAAGAACTTCGCCAGGAGCTGTTACCAGTTGCCGGTAAACACAAGATAGAAATATAGATGTACTTATAAAACGGCGGCAATAGGAACGAAGGCACTGTTATGGGTTACAAGCTCAAATTTTAGGTCGGTACCAGCTGTAACCTCAAAAAAACTGCATAACAATACCAGTATAGATATATTAAACACTGAGTTCGAACTTAACTTTCTTATTAACTCACTTAGCAGCTAGCATTACACTTATTAAATGCTACTTTAATTCAGGACGTCTGTTCTGAACAGATTTTGGTGTTAACTTCTCAACTACTCTGTAAAAATTCATCAAATCTCAAAACTAATAACACTTAAATGGCTTAAATTCTAGCCATAATTTTAACGACTTTACGGGCCCAAAGGCCACTTCGAAAGTTAATACAGTTGCGGTTTTATATTGGCGCCTAGAGCGCACTACTTTCGGGAGCTGTAACCAAGGGCAACGTAGGCATTATGTCATATGTCAATCAGAAAAACAAAAAAAGAGTACTATCAGAATAAAATATCTTATTCTGATAATCCAGCACGTGCAGCTTGGAATGTCATAGCCGAAATATCTAATAAAAAGAAAGAAAACAGTAATGTTACACTAAATAATAATGGGAGAATAATAGACAATCCTGAAGAAGTTGCTTCAACTTTTAATTCATTCTTTTATTAACGTTCCAAAAATTATTGCTAATAAAATAAGTACCGTTACTAATGTAAAAGAAACTAATTTAAAAGTAAATCAAAGTTTGTTTCTCGATCCATTTACTGATGATGAACTGTTTAATTTACTAAATAATAAATTAAAAATTAAAAAATGGGCAGGACCGGACGATCTTCCAATGTTTCTTATTAAACACGTTTTAAAGTTATTAATAAACCCTTTAACATACCTTGTGAATCTATCATTCGAAACCGGTATTTTCCCTGAACTACTGGTAAAGACGGGTAAAGTCGTACCTATTTAAAAAAAAAATGATCGAATGGCTCTAGAAAATTATTGGCCGGTTACCGTCCCTTTAAGCTTTTCAAAGGTTTCTGAGTATGCGTACTTAAATCATTTATTTGTAAACAAATTAAAAATTGTATCTAATAGCCAACATAGTTTTCGCTCTGGAATGTCTACCATAAGGGCTACACATTCCTTTTACGAAGAAGTTATTAGATGTATTGATGCAGGCGAATGCCCTTGAACTCTTCTGTGACCTCAGTAGGGCATTTGACTGTGTAGATCATGACAGGTTACTCAATAAGCTTTACGATTACGGCATACAAGGTGTTCCTTTGAGTTGGATATATTATTTTATACATTCTCGGAAACAATATGTTTCAATACAATATAGTGATCACGATTCCGTAAATATAATTCTGATTTTTATTTAGTAGATATGAGCGTACCGCAAAGCTCCGTCCTGGGCCCTGTACTATTTATCTTGTATGTAAACTCATTAGAGTCTGTATTAGGTAAAACTTTTTTCACTATGTACGCTGATGATTTGTCTTTAATTATCTCAAACAAATCCTTTGATGATTTACATTTAGACATAAACAAAACTTTAGAACATGTCTGAGTTGGTTCAGTCAGAATTATTTACATTTCAATGCAAATAAAACACAAATAATTAGATTTCACAATAGGCAAAACAAGTGTGACAATGTAGCGGTTAATGTCAATAACTGCAAAATTGAAAACAATGGTACTGCTAGTATTAGTTTTTTAGGAATTCATATAGACGAATCTTTCAACTGGAAAGCTCATTGTAATTTTCTTGTTTCCTTTATGAGTTCAATCAATTTCTTACTTAGAAATATGAAGGAAATTTTAAATAAACAACAATTAATTAACTTATATTATGCAAAGGTAGAGTCACGACTACTCTATGGTGTCTGTTTCTGGGGTGTGTCCACACTATCTCAAACCGTTTTTATATCGCAAAAACGTATCTTACGTAACATAACGAATGTGCCTAACAAATATATCTGCAGAACCATTTTTGTGCAGTATAAAATTCTAACTTGAACGTCTTTGTTTATATTTAAAATATGTATATGTATATATATTTTTAAAAACAGACATAAGTTTAATCTCAATAAAGATGTACACGAGTTAAATAAATACAAGGCATAAAGATGATATTTTCCAAACTGTCAGTTACCAATAAATCACCCAATTATTTAGGACTAAAATTTTTTAATAAATTGCCAAATGATTTTAAACAAAATATTGAATTACACCAATTCAAGAAAAAATTGAAATTGTTTCTGCCATATAAGTGTTTTTATTCTTTAGACGAATTTTTTATTACTTAGGTTAAGTTAGATTAGTTTTATTATATTATATTATTTTCACCTTTACCACTTTTGACTATTGTTATACAATCTTGTAATTGTCCCAAATCAAAATAAATTGATTTGATATCTATTACTTGCCATCGGAAGAATAGTTCCCACGTTAGCGATATACACGCGCATTTAATGAAATTTCTGGAATAGTCCAGTAGGCAACTAAATATGAGGGGAGTTACTTGGACACAATTCCGAAGTTAATGAAATTTTGAGAAATTGTTTGGGGATGGCGTGGAGTGTGTAATCTAAGTTTTCGACCTCGACGAGCTTGTGGAAACTTGGAGGGGGGCAAAAAACCTCGAAATGTTCGGACTTTTTTTGATTTTTTACTTACATGCTCTAAACCATGCATTTTCCGAGAAAGTCGTCCAAATAAAAGTTGTAGAGCATTAAATTTCCTTCAATTTTCATTGGTAAAAAATATTTTTTGATTCTTGCCGAGATACAGCAGTTCAAAGATGGAACAAAGGACCCCGGAACAAAACCCATGAAAATGTTCATTCGGTGGAATCGGCTAAAATTTTGGTATTTTGTAGTTCAAGTCATGCTGATCAAAAGTTCTTATTACATCAATCCAATCCTATGGACAGTTTTTGAAATACAGCTTTTTCAAAGTTAGGTAATTTGCGTCATTTTAGACATTCAAGTACTTTTTACTCTTAAACTATTAACTTTAGCAAAAAATTGTAAAGGTCAAAATATTTTTGTTCAAGTCCAATAAAGCTGAAGAATTTTGTTTCAGAATTTCTTTTATGAATTTTTAGGTTAGATAAAATATATATATGTCATATGTCGGCATGCTTCGGTGGGATTGGCTGAAACTTTGCTATTTTGTAGTTAAAGTCATCCTGATCAAAAATTCCTATTGCACTGAGTCTATCCTATGAGTGGTTTTCTCTCCAGAAGTGCTTGAAGGTCCTAACAACGAGGTAACGGATAATCTATATGTACGTGTTTATGAATGGCTTCCAGCGGGTTTGTGTACATGCGTACGTGTGTGTGTGATTATTTTTATCAAAGAATCTGCTCTTATCGGCACTATGTTTTTTATGAGAGTGTTCGCATTGCCAACCAGGGTGATCCCATTTTTTGGTTTCACTTTCTATCTGTTGATTTTTACTTTTTGTTGTTTTTTAATGCAAAATATCGACAGCCCCCTCAATATCACCCACTTACGGTAAAAAATATTTTTAAAAAATAATGTAAAAATAAGCGTGTATTATTGTTCAATATGCTTATAAAGTCGCGTCCCTGTAAATCAAAAGGTTTCTAAAATATAAAATAATAATCAGTTTTTGGGTGCCATTTTCAAAGGACCGTAGCTTAAGATATCTGTGGACATATTTTTGCATGTAGAATCTGCACCAGAAGTTTGTCATCGATATTTCCGTATAACCCTGTATACACTGGCACATACATACACACAAACGCATGCACGCAGCACACAGATGCGCTGGAAGCTGGAAGCCATTCATAAACACATACATATATTACTCGTTATCATTGTTATAACCTTCAAGCACTCCTGGAGCGAAAACCACTCATAGGATAGACTCAGTGCAATAGGAATTTTTGATCAGCATGACTTTAACTACAAAATAACAAAGTTTCAGCCAATCCCACCGAAGCATGTCGAAATATGACATATATATATATTTTACCTAACCTAAAAATTGATAAAAAAATTCTGAAACACAATTCTTCAGCTTTATTGGACTTGAACAAAAATATTTCGGCCCTTGCAATTTTTTGCTAAAGTTAATAGTTTAAGAGTAAAAAGTTCTTGAATGTCCAAAATGAAGCAAATTACCTAACTTTGACAAGCTGTATCTCAAAAACTGTCCATAGGATTGGCTCGATGTAATAAGAACTTTTGATCAGCATGACTTGAACTACAAAATACCAAAATTTCAGCCAATTCCACCGAATCAACATTTTCATGGGTTTTGTTCCGGGGTCCTTTCTCAAAATGTAAAAAAAACGAGTAAAATTCAGGTTTTTGCTTCATAACTTTTATTTTTCAACATATATCTACGTATACTGTACATACTATGTATATTCCTGACCCCTCCTCCCCTCCCCACTGATCCCCCCTCTTCCTTCCTATTTATAATTATTTTCTTCGTTGTTTAAGAGTTGATATGGCGTCCCTAGCAGCGCATCTGTGTTTCATTTGTGAGGAAAGTTTAACAGAACATGAAGTAATTGTTGTTAAGAAGAGAGGGATTGCTACGCTTATTACTTCCAGTATTAAACGCAACAAGCCTCAAAATCGGCAGTTATCTGAAGGATTGGAGGAAATAACAGTTCACACGGTTTGCCAGAAAAAGTACAACAACAAAAAGTTGATTTTGACCTCTATTCGTCGTGAACAGGATGCTCCTACAACTGGCCCCAAACCAACCCGCTCAGGGAGGTCATCATTTGATTTCAACAACAGATGCTTCCTATACAAGGAAGAAGTTACTGAAGAATACAGACAAAAACAGGCCAGGTTAAATGTTGAAAGACGGAATCCAAAGTGACGCTCCCAGATGTAGTAAACAGGATTTTGATTAATGCAAAAGAGCGAGCTGATGAATGGGGGCGGAAAATTGAAGAACGTTTAACCATGCTGGATAGTTTCAAAACAGATCTAGTTGCAGTTAACGCTCAATACCACTACAAGTGTATTACAAATTTTTACAAAATCCCTGCACGTGTCCAAAAAAGGCCTGGACGTTCTAGTAATCCCAACTATGATCAAGGCATGGAAATTATATTCAAGTTTCTCGAGAAGAATAGTGACGAGTGCCAGTTTTCTATTGGACAGTTGCTCGATTTTGTTCTATAACTACCATCTATCTATCTAGGGTTGGACGTCATTCTATACGATCACTAATGAATGTTACCTATTAAAAACACATTTCAGTTGAAGCTTGAAAGGTTGAATCATTACTTATTAATACTAGAAAGTTTTATATTTTCCGGAGATATTGATTGTGGCTTTGAGACAATGAGTAAAAGTCGTACATAGAGAGAGTAACTGACAATAAATGTAAATACCTGGAGTTTGAACATTTTTACGTGAGGCTGAGGGGTGGGGGCGGGTAGAGCTATACATAGTATGTATAGTATATATAGATATATGTTGAAAAATAAAAGTTATGAAGCAAAAATCTGAATTTTACTCGATTTTTTTACATTTTGAGAAACTTGTTCCATTTTTGAACTGCTGTATCTCGATAAGTATTGAGTTAAAAAATATTGAAGGAAATTTAATGCTCTACAACTTTTATTTGGACGACTTTCTTGAAAAACGCATTGTTTAGAAGATTATAAGTGATGAACCGAAAAAACTTCGAACATTTGCCCCCCTCCAAGTTTCCACAGACTCCTCTAGGTCGAAAACTTAGATTACACACCCCACACCATCCCCAAATAATATCCCAAAATTTCATTAACTTCGGAATTGTGTCCAGGCACAAAGTACCTACCGACTGGACTAGAAGGCAACTCGTAAACAATTTACCGTCCGATAGGGTCAGCGTTAACTTTTGTTTTACAAACTAATAACTAATTTTTGTAAGAAAGACATAAAATAATGCCATTTAACGGATTTTAATAGAAATTTACTAATACTAAAAGAGTTGACCGTTACATTGATATATTTTCTGGAAATTCGTATTTGCCATATTTCTCATACTGTAACAACATTCTTTTTTATTTTCAGATGACTCAGAACAAGTAGAAATTATAGGCAATTCGGCCGTGGAACACATTGAGGTAAATAGTAACTTCACACTATCTTGCCAAGGAAAGAAATCATTGACATGGGGTATACCAGAAGTGAAGGTAAGAGATGTTCTAAAATTAATCATCTAGAAACTACCTGCAATCATCGATCGAGTTTGAGTCGAATAAAATTTTGAAACAAATTAGTGATAAGTAATTGACATTTTTAAAGATAAAATTCATAAATAGTAAAAAAAATGAATTAAGTACAAAATAATTTAAGTCTTACAATATTTGATCCTTTTCGTGCATATGATATATCTATTATAACTATGTTTCCATCGAAATCATCTTCATCGTGTTCATCAGTAAGTGCACAGTTAGCACACGCCTCCTCACTGTACCCCGTGCAGGTTGAGCTACAATCCTGTTGTTCTGCATTCGAAACTTGTTTTGTTATTTGTCAATTTGTTTTCCGGCAGTGTTACGCCTAAAAATCATGGTAGATTTGAAATTTGAATTTTATTTTTTACTTAAACTGCATGAAAAACTACTTTAAAAAATATTACCATTAAAAGTACTAGGAAATACAAGAAAATGTGCAGCTATTCAGAACATCTACGATTACGCCTGGAACGCGAGAAATTGTAACACTGTTTTTGTAAGAAAAAAATATATGATTTTAAAGGAAATTGTCTTAGCTTTCTCATTGTGTGTTATTCATTTATTTTTAAAGAAGGATACCGAGGTCTTATGGGACTTTGGGCCCAATACGCCCCAGTTTGTAAAGTGTACGAAGTTATTGTACTTGGTCTTACAAACAAAAAAGTCAATAGCCGTAATCCCCAAAAGCTATTTCTGAGATATTAGTTTGGGAAACCGCTTAACTGCATAAATTATACTGGCCTACAAATGGAAAAAAGTCATGCTCAGCGAACTAAACCATTGTAGTCCCATTTATTTCGGCACAAAGAAAGTCCCACTTTTGGTCTTCCGCTTATATTTCTAAAACGGTGCATGGTAGGGAAAAATTGTACACTAAATGAAAGACCATGAAATTCTCTACAACTTTCATTTTATATACTTTTTTCAAGTTCGCAACCGTTTTCGAGCTGCACGCTCCGGAAAATTGAAAATTTTCGAAAAACAGATTTTTACCTCAACTTTAAGGAAAAGCAAAGTGAACTTCTCAAAATTGTAATTAAAGTCGGAAATCATCAAGGAAGCGGCAGTGATCTTTTACAACCCCTCCTCCACTAAAGGCGAGGTTGGGAAGATTTGCTTTCTCAAATGGTATGGGGCACCAGCAAGACAGACCTCCCTCAACTGGTACCGCTTCCAGTCGTTCATGAGGTTAGTGGCAAATATTAAGCCTGACATCAGCTCCCTCCCACCAGCTGACAGCGCAGCTAAACAGCGATCCCGGCGCACCTACCACCAAGTGCAGTAATGGCTCGGGAATGAACTGCCCCCTCAAGAGTGGGGGTAGAAACATGTAGGCGAAACCCTGGTACCAATTACATCAGAAGATATATGTGATTTTTTTTTAATCATCTTTAAAATACAATTTTCTATTTTTCAGGTGAAAATCTCTTTTTCCAAAATTTTCACTTTTCCGGAGCGTGTAACTCGAACACGGTTGCGAATTCGAAAAAAGTATATAAAATGAAAGTTGTAGAGAATTTCATGACTTTTCTCTGCGACGCACCGTTTTAGAGATATAAGCGAAAAAACCAAAAGTGGGACTTTCTTTGTGCCCTCGCCCTCCGGCTCATCTCCTAGACATCAGGACTTTCAGTATGTTCACTCCCTAAGCACCCTGAACAACTTTTTAAGGAACCGCTTAGGTCCCTGCTCACGCACTCTACACCTCCTCTGTTGACTGAACTATACTCCAGGCATTTAATGTTTACCGATTTTCACGCATATGACTTTTAAAATAAACTTTTAAATAAACAATTCATCATAACTTCCTTATTTTTAGAGATAATGAAACGGGTGATCTCTGATGAATAAAAGAGGCAATTTTTTATTTGCAGAGGTTTTAGCATTTTGAATTTTCAACATTAAAAAAAAGTACATTAAAATCGATGCTATCTATACTGGCAGATTTCCAAATAAAACTGTAACGGTCCTCCACTATATCAGAATAAATCTTGGATAAGATCGTTAATTTATAAAAAAAAATGAATATTGTGAGAGTGTACTTTAATTTTATCACTAAATTAAATGAACACAAACTAAAAAGAATACAAAATACCTCCTTAGGTCTTGTTTACTGCATTAATTTTCGAGAACATGTTTACACTTTACCTTAGCAATATCAAAGAATTTAATATTTTTAATAGAGTGAAATACTAATTTTCAGTTTTTACATGAGACTGCTACACCAATTTACTTAAATAAATTGTTGGCTGAATACTCAGACATACCCCAACTAGCATTATTGCGCTAGTATTCAGCTGGATTGTCGTATAATTATTTTATAGTGGTGGATCCTTTAAGTCTTATTAAAGTACTATTGTGAACTAATTAGCTCCCTGTGATAATTTGGCGATATAGAGTCGCCCTAAGAATGTTCTTACAATATGATTATTAAAACTATTTTATAATCATTATCCCCTTTTAAATGTTCCCGATATATCCCTCTAGAGCTTCAAGTAATTATTCGAACCTTTTTATTTTATAACAATTACATAAATATTGGTCACAGAGCTATTTTAAAATTTGTGGATTGTTCTTTAATGTCGTATTACCAAGTGATATAAACATTAAAATAATTATAAAGTGGTTATACAGAAACATTATTAAGATGTTTTACCGGAACCCAGCGATTGCATAAAGAACTTTTATAGAGCCGAAAGTTGGCCATTGCAGCATTTCATCTGCAATAGTTATATTTATGAAACTGTGCAAGAAGAAGGAAGAATTACTGTTCTTATTATAACGCGAAATACGTTAGTCGATATACAATTTCCGATACCATCAAAATAAACAGTATGATGTCTACATGGAAAAAAATAAAGCGCAGTGGAAACTTTCATCATGAAGTGAAAGTCGGACTTGATAGTTAGTTACAGACATATAATGGAATGTTAAAATTCCAGAGAGCTCAACAACAATAATTTGTGCTGTACTTCACATAATTTGAACTGAAAAAAATACGCAAGGAATATTTTGCAACCACTGCACTGTTAAGTGGAAATATTGAAATTCACCTGCTTTCGATAGACACTCTAGACAACCATATGATACGTACCTCTATAATTACCGCCAAACTAACCAAAGAGCTATATGATTCTATAATGGCTGTGCAATACACTGAATTGCTCTAAAAGAGAACCCACTGTACTACTACGCGAGCTTCGTTGTTGTATAATGGCTGCGTAAGAAGCTAAATTGTTCTCTAACCTAAACCACACTCTGTCTCTACAAACTAACGGTGCTTGCAGTTGTATACTTACTGCATAACGAGCTGAATTATTTTATAGCAAAACTTGAAGCAGTCTTTGTACAATAAAAAAGAATATTTGGCTATTCAATAACTGTATAGCGAGTTAAATTGTTCTATATGATAATCCGTAGTAGTTTTTACGCTACATAAAAACTTTGGTGCTATATAATGGTTACATAACGAGTTAAATAGTTCTATAATACAATTTATCACAGTGTTTATCTAACAAAAAATTGGAGTATATATAATTACCGTCAATTGAACCGAATTGTTCTTTAATGCACTTCGCAACAGTCTCTTTGTAACCAAAAGAGTTTCGTAACAGCCGTCATAAAACAAATAGTGTAAAGCTGTTGAAATTATATTATTTCATATTGGCATATTTGGTAACTTCAATAACTAAATAGTTTTGCCTTATTGTACAAATAGATTTCAATAGTTTTAAGCAATCTATATTTTTCCGTACCTTGGGTCACATATACTTATTTTTTCACTCTTCCTGTATATGACCTTTACGTATATTTATTAAGAGTTTATTAGTTTGTGAGATATTTTGTGTTTGTTAGGTTAAGGGTGTGGGCCATACTGATTAGATTATATTGTGTGATACTTTGTACTACGCACCGAGCTATCATCATTAAATGTTTAATTAGAACGACGTTGTCTTTATATATTTGACTATCCTGCACTACCCCAACTACCGAAACCACCCCTTAGGACCTGACTAGTCAGCCGTGTGAAACCTCTTCCTCGCCAGTGTACTGCACGATAAATACTAAAATTTTGTTCGGGGCACAGGTTGACCCTACCCTGTGTTAGCTGTTTAGCAGCATTTGGGGGCTAACTTTCACAAGTTGGTTCAGGCCATGTAACAATATATCTTCAAGATTCCTCTTGAATTATTATTTCATGCAGATTTCCTACAACTAGGCAACTACTTATTAACATTTTGCGCCACTGTACGAAAATGACTCTATCTTTCTTATTTTTAGAAATAGCTATTAAGGTGAACAAAACGCGATATTTTGTTAAAATGTTGAACCACGTCTTATATTAAAGAAATATTTTTTAAAAATTACAATGAAAAAATGTGGTCGGTTGTGATTAGAAAAATGTTGATTGTTAATTTTTATCTCTTTTTAAATAAATTTTTTCTGTGTTATCTTAACAGGTACAAAAAAATCCATAACAGGTTTTATTTTTCTACGTAAAATTTGCAGTCGAACTGAAAACTAAATTCAAATCAAGCTACCGGTTGCGGATATAGAGTGAACATCCAATTTGACATAAAAATCAAGATGGCACACCTCCTCCCACTTTCGGGGATGTCCACCTCACGGATTCCTGACTTATGTGTGTCTCCAATTAAGGTTCTGAAGGCAAACTCTTTACACTGCATAGTTCAATGGAAACCTTACCAGGGGAATAATACTAGTAGCGCCACATAAAAATGTCTGGCATTTTGGGAGGGAAGCGTGAAATTTTCTGCAGATGTTTCTTAGACTCAAATAAAGGATTCGTTCCTCAGCTCCCCCTCATTTCAACCCTTAGGTTTCAAAATGGCCGTCAATTTTGAAACAAGTCAAGTTTTTTTTTCAAGTTTAAATACGCGTATTTACGACATTAAAGAGCAATCCACAAATTTTAAAATAGCTCTGTGACCAATATTTATGTAATCGTTATAATATAAAAAGGTTCGAATAATTACTTGAAGCTCTAGAGGGAACATTTAAAAGGGGATAATAATTATAAAATAGTTTTATAATCATATTGTAAGAACATTTTTAGGGCGATTCTATATCGCCAAATTGTCACAGAGAGCTAATTAGTTCACAATAGTACTTTAGTAAGACATAATGGATCCACCACTATAAAATAATTATACGACAATCCAGCTGAATACTAGCGCAATAATGCTAGTTGGGGTATGTCTGAGTATTCAGCCAACAATTTATTTAAGTAAATTGGTGTAGCAGTCTCATGTAAAAACTGAAAATTAGTATTTCATTATATTAAAAATATTAAATTCTTTGATATTGTTAAGGTAAAGTGTAAACATGTTCTCGAAAATTAATGCAGTAAACAAGGCCTAAGGAGGTATTTTGTATTCTTTTTAGTTTATGTTCATTTAATTTAGTGATAAGATTAAAGTACACTCTCACAATATTCATTTTTTTTTTTTATAAATTAACGATCTTATCCAAGATTTATTCTGATATAGTGGAGGACCGTTACAGTTTTATTTGGGAATCTGCCAGTATAGCATCGACTTTAATGTACTCTTTTTTAATGTTGAAAATTCAAAATGCTAAAACCTCTACAAATCAAAAATTGCCGCTTTTATTCATTAAATAATTTTTTACAATTTTTTAAATTGCAATTTTTTTTAATAATATTTTTAACAACAAATAACAAGCTATAGTAATTTTTTTTTTCAAGTTTAAATACGCGTATTTCAAATCTGTTTAGACATTTTTCACATAATTCGAGGACAACGAATATATGGAAACGCCACGAATCCCGTATCTTGGTAAAATCGGACGCTATCTTGAAATTTGAATTAAAAATTGTTTTTTTTCCTTTCCATCAAATTTAGTAGCGTGAGATATCATTTTTTACAATTTTATCTGTCCAGAGTAAGAAGAACGAGATAATATTAATCTGTATTTGTATTCTATTATTTTGTGGATCTGTATCTTCAATCTCTCTCTCTCTCTTTTACTGAAACAGATGGATTGATATTAATTTTTATTAATAGCCATGGATTAATATATAGCAATAAGTAAATCGCTTTTTGTATTGACCATTACCTTACATTCTCATATTCACCTTTGCACTTTCGGCAGCTCAGGAAGCAAGACAATATATTTTTTCGGCAGATGCAGCAGGCAGTCCCGCATTGTAAAAGATAGCCACGACTGTCAAATTCCTTGCACGCCTTCCAAATTTCTGGCAATTTAGCCCAGAATGTTATCCACGAACTCTCACGCGGGTTCCAACCCGAACTGTCTGGCTCACGAACATATCCCACACTGTTTCATTAGCTCGTTCCCATATCTGTCCAGCTTGATAGTGTTACATATGTCTACCCCAGAGACAACTGTATGAATTTCCTCTAAAGTCCATGTGCGAGAACTATGCAGAGATAGTTAGTTAGGCAATCGTCCCAGAGATGGCGCTCGCAGTGTCATAATCTAGAAACGTCGAGAAAGTACTGATATCTACTACTACTAGAACATTGTAGAATTATATATAAAATACCATAATCATATACCTAGGAATATAAATAGAGAGCGAGTCGTCGCACAGACATAAACGGTTCAGTTCAGTTCAGTTCAGTTAGTGAGTCAGATCAAATAAAGAAGAAGTAAACAAATTGATAATGTGACTGCAATATTGAATCATAGTACTCAGTGTAATATTAGTGAAGTAATTATTTGTTGTAATTAGTAAGTTATTAATAATAATAATAATAATAATAATAATAATAATAATAATAAATAAGCATGCTTTCATCTACCAAGCCTTTGGTGAGTAGCACCACCACTTATTCCAGCTGGGGGTGCAAAACCGAACCGGCAGCCCTAATGCACCCAGAAGGGGAAAAGCTCCTTCCCTCTGGTGTCGGTCGTGGGCTTGTTGGGCTAACCACCCACAAGCCCTAATTTCTGATTCCTGCAAACCGAAGACAGCGCCTCTACAACCGACCCGTACGGATAGGGATCAAGGGCAAGGTGGTGAGGTCCAACTATGGAGAAGGTCGCTTTGAGTGGATAGATGAGCTAAGGGACGACCTTCTGCATTACTATGAAAGCAGTGAGCCCGCACAAAGGGGATACATGGTGCAGATGCTTGCTCTGTGGTGTGACAGGCATCCAGAGCATAGCGCTTTCACGCCACAAAATCTGCGTGATTATGTATCCCATCTTCGTAGAAGGGGCTACATGAGGGCTGCTCCTGGATCGGTGAATGAGGTGGCCGAAAGACCGCCGCATTCACCGGTTGAGGAAGTAGTTCTCCTTGTTCCACCAATACAAGAGGGTCTCAGTACCACATAAAAGCCCCCGGGCCACAAAACCTGGGCAGATTGGAAGAAGAACTTGAAGCCTTGAAGACGTGAAGCGCTACCAGAACGGGCTGACATCTGGCACATAAACTGTGCCGTGTATGCCGCTGCTCAACGCTTCTCTCGGATGGAGAGGCGTAATACTGCCTCCCAACAGGGAGGGCGGTGCGGCGCATACAAAAGATGGAAGCCAAGATCCGATCGGCGAGGCAACACGCATCCCTTATCCAATGTGTGATGGACTATAGGGCGGCCAATTGCATCTCACTACTGCCATTATCCGTTTCGCTCCGGAAAACCCGTGGATACAACTGCGGTACCCCCGGCGATAGGGAGCATAAGGTTACCCATCTGTTTTATATGGATGACCATAAACTTTGTGCCTCCGGAGAGAGGGACCTACACCTGTCCCTCAGAGTGGTACAGGAAGTAAACGCAGGCTGTCGGTATGGAGTTCGGGTTAGGCAAATGTGCATTGGTCCATCTCAAGAGAGAACGATGCGGTAACTACGGAGAGGACGCGCAGCTCGTGGACAGAAGCATTTTACATTAGATAGCAACGCTTCACCCAAGAAGTGAGTGTAGTGAAAAACACTCTCCGCTTCAAGCATCAGTACCGACTCCGACAGATCTGGTCTTCAGAGCTATCGGGGAAGAGCAAGGTGCCTGCTACCAACATGCTTGCCGTTCCGATCCTACTCTACTCCTTTGGAGTAGTGAAATGAAGTCGAGAGGAGTTGCGTCAACTCGATGTAGAAACTCGCAAGAAGATGCACCTCAATAGGAGTTTGCATCCTAAATCGTCCGTTCTACAGCTATACCTCCCGCGACATCGGGGACGCCGTGGACTCTTGAGTTGGGAGAGTCTCCCTAATAGGATGGTTCTGGATGGAGCCTGTAAGGTCATCGGGAGTTCGGATCCTCTCCTCTGCATGGTCAGGGACCATGAAAATGCAGGGCAGCACAGAGAGTAGCCGATGAACTTGGTTTTTCCTTTGACGTCGAGCGGGTAAATCGCGACCCTATCACCGAGTTGGAATCTGCTCGGCGGAAAGCTAAAATTAAAAAAACTCAATTTTTATTTTACTGATATTTTACTTCCGATGTGGAAATAAAAAGCAAGAGAATATTAATAAAGATTAACACTACCACTTTTCTGTTATCATTATTGACAAAACAAAATCGGTGAAATTGAAAAAATAAATCAATTTTAAATTCAAATTCAGGATGGCGTTCGATTTTATCGAGATATGTGGTTCGTGGAGTTTCATCATTTTCGCCATCCTCAAATTATGTGTAAAATGTCCAAACAGATTTTAAACAAGCGTTATTTAAACGAAAAAACTTGGTATTTTTCAAAATTTGCCGCCATTTTGAATCCTAAAAGTTGAAATGAGGATCAAACTGTCTATTTTGGTCAAAAGAACAACTGTTCAGAATTTCTTGCTTCCCTGCCAAAATGCCAGACATTTCCAATTCATCGGTGTGCCGCTGCCATTAGAAATACTAATAGAAACGAAATAGAAACTTTATCATGCAAATTAATTCAAAGATAGTGTCGAGTATATGTCTGTAGTAACAGTTAATGGAAATTCTTTATTATCTCCATTTAAGCGAATAATAAAAAATATAGTTTTTTTTAAATTTCATTCATAGTTTTTAAAACGTTTGCAATAATTTAAAGTCAGATGACGTAATGTTGTTATACGTACTAGTCAACCATCCTAAGTTGGCAAGTACCCACGCAGAGAGAAGAAATACTGTTGGACAGAGACAAATAAGCTTGTTTGTCTTTGTCCAACAGGGACGATATTTCTTCTTTCTCAGCGCGGCTACTTGCCAACTTAGGATGGTTGACTAATACAATATAGAACAGAGAAACCGAGTAGAATAATCCATGGATCATAAAACGACTGTCAAGATGTTGTGAATAAAATAATATTACCCATAGTGTTAACAATCTTCATCGTATTTTTTTTTTCTTGCGTTTGTGCAATTAATTTAACACAGAGAACTTAATTTTATTCTATTATTGTTTATCTTCTTCTTGGAAAATAACTGATTTTTTTCTACATTTTCAAACCTCCTTAGAGATTGTGAGAAAAAGTTACCTATAATTTTCATTTCTTATCATGAATTATATGTTAGCCCTATGAAATAAACTATCAGTTTGCTTGGTTATAAATAGATTTATTGGAGAAATATAAAGGAAAACCGTAAGGTAATATAAACGATTTTAATTTTAACCGAGTTTACCATCTACAATCTATTACCGGCAGATTTATACTTTTAGGGAGACGAAAGCTCTTGGACAACTGTCATCAACGAAACTTTCCGACCAAATAATCATAACTTTACATATGGAAGTCAACTCAAACTATATAACGTGACTCGCTCATTCGAGGGTACATATTACTGTTATCATGGAAATATTGGGGATGAGAGTGACCAAATTTATTTAATGATTCGAGGTGAGTAATGATATTATTTTAAGAAATATATATAGACCTCCTAGTTTCATTGCAAGAGACTAATTCATTTCCGACTTTCAAGAAAAGAGAGTCTAATTTTTCAGTTCAAAATTTCTGTTCTTTTTTTTTAATATAATTATATTATCTTGGTAAGCTTAAAAACATTTTTATGTGTATAAGGAGTGGAAATAGTTTTCATAACACCAAAACATGCTTACCTTCACTAATTGGTCACATCGAGACGTGATTATACGTTAATGATTTCCTCTGAAACCAATTTGGTTGGTGAAGCCGACCATTCACGACGCAAATATGTTATTTTTAGTGACGAGATCAATTTTCAATTACGTTCCTGAATTACTGAACCCAGACCTAAGTAGAGGCCTTTGGTAAATTATACTTTCCTAGTTTATCAAAGGGAAGTATTGTAATCGTGGAAATATCACTCTTCGGAATATCTTCAAATTTTCTCGTTTCAGATTATAAGAATTAACGTCTTTCAATTTCGCCCGCCCTCCCATCTGTCCACTTTTTTATATGTATGTCTGTTTGTGCTGAACCTAATAAATTATTTGGGAGAGAAAAATAGAGGTGAGGGGGGTGGGGGGCTGTTGGCATTGGACTTAGTCCTTTAGCCACAAAATGCACGAGAGAAAAATAATATCGTGTAGGTACTTGACGATATTGCTAAGAAGAAAACCGGTGACACTTTTATGATGACTATACAAGGTGGATACCCAAAAGAAGACAGATATAAAGAAAGAAAAGGTACGCTAATATACTAGTTCAGGTAAATACTTTAAAACACTCATTATTGGAGAATCAATCAACACAACTACTCTTCTAGTTAATACTGACGAAGTATTGAATTACATATGTATGTTAGTTGCTTTGACTGGTTCTCCAATAATGAGTGTTTTAAAGTATTTACCTGAACTAGTATATTAGCGTGCCCAGATTAGGGCAACAATATACAGAAAGTAGTTTCATGATAAAGAAAAGGTATTAAACAAAGCCGGAAGTTTTATATAAACAGTTTTATGAACTCTTTTGAAGGTGATCGATGGCGCTGACAGCCTTTATATAGCTGTCACGAGATTCTTGGAACCTTAACTTAAAAATTATGAAAGCTACAATGCTGCTGATTTAAGAATGATGGGACGACAGCGTATAGCGCCAAAGTGTCGTAGATTGAGTTAAAATTTCAGTCGAGTTCTGCTTAAGCATATTCTGTCGCGACATAGTGTTGTGTTTAAAAGGAAGCTACTGTTGAGTGGGAGATATTCAACATAGGTTTATCAAATCGTGTGTACAAGTATAACAAGTGTGTAGTTTGACTTTACAACAAAATATTTTTCTTAAAACATAACTTTTCAGATTAGAGAATATTATTTAGGTATTATGCAAATCACAACTTACACACTTTTTATTTATTATAAAAATACATACTTTATCTATATTGTTGCCCTAATCTGGGCACGCTAATATACTAGTCAGGTAAATACTTTAAAACACTCATTATTAGAGAATCAATCAAAACAACTACTCTCCTAGCTAATACTGACGAAGTATTGAATTACATGATAGGATTCTTAGCATTTTAAAGAACAAAAATATATTGAAAATACTTAAATCATTTATTCAAATTTAATCATTCACACTTTTTTATTAGCTAGGAGTTGTTTTGATTGATTCTCTAATAATGAGTGTTTTAAAGTATTTACCTGACTAGTATATTAGCATGCCCAGATTAGGGCAACAATATACAGAAAGTAGGTATTTTTATAATAAATAAAAAGTGTGTAAGTTGTGATTTGCATAATACCTAAATAATATTCTCTAATCATGATAAAAGCAAATAAATAAAAAATAATTAATTGTAAAAACTTTTCAGATCCTATAATACACCTTGTACATTTAACATATTTTGATATTATTAACCAACTAGAACTAGAATAATGCTTGAGTCGCAAAACGTTTAAAACATTTACTTTACTAATCAAGTTTTTTTCTTCTGGTTCTAAAGTTGTTGATGTCAGTAATGCTTATGTCTACAATGGTATGATAATTATTTTACTTAGTTTTGTAACGGTTTCTTGCTCAGGTAGTTGGTTTTGAGATTAATACAAGTCTTCGTAATAGTCTGGACTGCTACCACATAATCCTTTACATTTTCGTTTCCTCTTTTGACTTGGAATATCTTTATATCTCTCTCTATCGCTAGTGGATGTCTCTTTTTGGGCTAGGTGGAGTAAACTAAAGTCTTAAAGTCTTAACATCTGCTCGGGCGCCAAATTATGTAACGGTTTCTTGCTCAAGTAGCTGGTTTTGGAGATTAATACAGGGTCCAGTTTAGTTAATAAGACAGCCCAATAAAATTTAACAATTTATTTTCTTCAAAACAGATAAAATACGGCAGTGTTACATAACATACATTTCAGTACAGGTTCTGGATTCTACAGGTCCGTATCTTTTACGGTTATCAGTATGACATTTCCTTTATGTAAATACAAGAGAGAGAGTAGCGAGCGTGTAATATGACGATTGCGGTGAATAGCTGCTGCTGGGATGAAGTCGAAAACGAATAACCGTCGGCACAAGGGCCTCCCTGCTCAACACGCTGAAAGAGACCTCTAGGTCAAGTTGCATTCGTTCTAGCTCTGGAGGCGGAACGGCATTGGGCAAATAACCATTGACGCAAGGGGCTTCCAGCTCGACACACTGAAAGAGACCTCTAGGCCAAGTTACATTCGTCCCGGATCGGTTACGTCGTGAGGCGTACAATTCTGAAAAATGTCCAGCTCAGCGCGCTGAAGATAGAGGCCAGGAAGTACACCCACTGCTTCTGTTGATTTGTGGCTGAGCTTTTATATCTGAAATCCCTCCTTGCCGGAGATGTAGTGTCGCGTGCAAAACTGGTGTCGTACGCAAATACGTGCTTCTAGATGGAAACTTAGTAATGGAACATGAATTTAAGAATGCTTCATTACAGTTTTCATTGTTCGTCCTTTTTGTAATATATACATTTTTAGGAGTACTTTTATCTTTATTGATGTCATAAGTATAATTTTCGTTAATTTTTGTCACTTTCTATTATTAGGTTTGGTCCGTATAAACCAAGTAAATAAGATGAATGATACGAATTATGTAGTGGAAGGAAGTACAATGATATTAGAATGTCAAATAGAAACCACTAGAAACGTACGTTTCAGTTGGAGAGACTTCGATGTAAGTATACAAATATAAAAATATATGTATCATAGTTAGAGATTAAATAGGTGCACTTACGAGAGATGTAACGTGTCGCTTAATTAGTTGGTAGAGAGAGCAAACTGTATATATTAGTGTTACTGCTATGCATAAATCTGACGAGAGCGACATAAAATACGATGGAAAAACTATTTTTTTGGTTTAATTTCATGACGATTAAACTAAGAATTGCTAAATTAGTAACTATAAAAATTAAAAACAACCATCGGCGTATCCTTAGTGTTTCGGTGCTATGATCAATATCTACGAACCTGCTCTAAATAATTATCAGACGTTTACAAAAGACAAACTACATCAAAATTGGTGCATTCGTTTTAAGGTTATCAGGGAACAGACAAACAAGATTATACGTTGAATGCATACACCTGTTGCATTATGGGTAAAAAGTTAATTGTAAATGCTTTACATCCATAAACCCCCAATAGTATGTCGGATACATAGCTAGATAAGCCAAAAAGCTATACTTTTTGATTTGGATGTGTCACTTTCTGTGGTCATAGTTGATGCCAAAAAGTAACTTTCCAGATAGGTAGCCACTTTAAAATCCGTGCAGAACACTAAAATGGCGGCCATTACACATTAGCCATTAGCCACATTAATGTTTTTGTATCTCAGCTCCTAATGGTCCGATTTCTATTTTTGTTTGTTTGAACGCCCTTGTAAAGAGGACACTTCTTTGTCCCTATACATTTATCTCTACACCTTAAGGGTTCTGCGCAATTTAAACAATATATATTTTTTAATTTTTCGGAGTTCTTTTTGTAATTTGATGATTTGTGAATTATTTATTTATTTACACAGTACATACTGATGTAGTTATTTTGACAATATCTTTCCTTCACATTCTCAAAACTGCGGGACTTCAAGAGATGTGGATTCTCTTTGGTACTGGGAAGGGTCAGAGACATTATTGCCATATTGAAGGTATAGGTGAACATAAAACTGTTGCATTAAGAGGATTCCATGCATTCACTGGATCAGATGTAACGTCATCATTTGCAATGAAATGAAAGCAGACTGCCTGGAAAGTGTGGAAATCATATCCTGAAGCTGCTGAAACTTTCCAAGCTATCCCTATACCACAAGAATCTATTTGTGACGAGATCTTTCAAGTTCTGGAGAAGTTTACTGTTTTGCTTTACTACAAAGGCGCAGAAGACTTCAGTCAATCATGTTAGAAAGCTTCTCTTTGTTTCAAAATGTCGCAGTCTACAAAGTTTGTCCCCAATAAAAGAGGTACTAAGGCAGTATTGTCTTCGTTCAGCATACCAGGCTACCAGGCAGGACAAATTTGGATCGTGCATGCTCAATGAAGAACAACATTCCAGGGAAAGAAGGATGAGGATGGACCATGGATGACGGGGAGTGGATGCCGGTCTGGTCTTTTCTTCCACCTCTTATGGCAACCTGCAGAGAATTAGTTAAGTGTAGTTGCTCTGGATGCCGTACACGATGCTCCTGCCCAAAAGCCAAGGTTCCATGTACGTTACTTTGCACGAATTGCGGTGGAGATCGACAATGCAGCAATAAATACAAGAAAAGGTATGCGTTTAATTGATCATTTTTAAAATCGTTTCACAATTTCAAGATCATAATATTGCTTTGTTGATCCAATTCCTTAATATAATAATAATATATAATTATTTAGTTCCGGGGGCGAATTGGAAGATAAAAAATATGATTGCGAGTGATCTAGAGTCGTAAAAGCTCTATAGAAGTAGTTCATTTACATGAATATTTCTTAGTATTTAGTAGTTTTTTGTTTGTAAATGTTTTTTCCTTATGTAATAAATGTTTAAAATCACTATTGTTTATGAAAATAAGTCTCTATTGACATATATGGAACATCATATACATAAACCTTTTGTGGGAAAAAAATGGATATTGAGTACAATTAAAACTTATTTATCAATGGAATTTTTGAGAAAAGTGAAATTTTCATGTTTTTGAAAATTGTGCAGAACCCTTAAGGTGTGGAGGTAAATATATAAAAGCAAAAAATGCCCTCTTTACAAGAGCTTTCAAGCAAAGAAAAGAAAATGGAAATCGGACCATTAGGAGATGAGTTAAAAAAAATAGTACGGCTAATGGCGGTCTTTTTTAATGGCCGCCATTTTGGTGACCTTCATTTGATGGCTCCCTATTTCAAAAGTTACCTTTTGACATCAACTATGATCACAGAAAGTGGCACATCCCAATAAAAAAGTGCAGCTTTCTTTGGTGTACCCGACGTACCATAAGTTCCAACGTGGGGCATTAGTAGAGACAATACTTCACACATCCGAATGATTTAGAAATACCTCTTCGAAGTTCTATAGCTTTTCACGAGTTAATACTTTATGGTCTCAACGTTTGCGGCGAACTGTCTTAGTGTCGATTTATTTAAATTTAGCAGATATCTAGCTGTTCTCTGCTAATGGTTAATAAAATAATTTATTTTTCTTTGACCTAGAAAGTTGAACTCCAGTATGAGGTTTCTGTTCAATTTAAATTTTTTTAACTACTCCATTGTGAGATATTTTTCTAACCCATAGAACGATTCTGATTCCATTCAAGGTGATTTTGCACCTTCTTTAGCAAGATGACCTAATATCTCATTCCTCTCTATTTCCTCATGCACTGGCATCCACATCAAGATGCTTTGTTGTTTTTGACAATCGTTTTACACTTTACATAATAAAAAATTTTAGGCTCAAAAATTTTAAGCTTTAAGTACTGCCTGTCTGAGCAAATGTAAGTCCGCCTTCTCTTGTTCCTTCACCCATGGCTTCCTAAGCCTTTAATTTTATGACGTGAATGTTGTCAAAAAATTATATACAGGGTAACTCGACATGTTCCTGTAAATGTGTCTTAGATGATTTAATCGGCAGTCATTTCAACTCACATGTGTTATATGCAAAAGTTTTTAGTTTTTGAGACATTTCAATTTCTCACTTTCTATCGAAAGACCCCAAATTTGCATATTCAAAATAATAAAATTAATTAAAAAATTACCACCGATTCAGTGACACTGATTTTCATTTTCTTACTTAGACAACTCTTCAACAATGAATTACTAACAGTAAACTATTAAGAAATACCCAATGGTCCAAAGATCGGCAAAAAATCGGCAGCTACGGAAAGCGGCTGGAACCTCCCCACTCGGTGGATCTTTGAAGCCGAAAAGAGCACTAAAAAATGTGAACGATCTCATTTAATTACATATATTTTTTATTTTTGAAAGCCATATAATTCATTGTGGACAGCTTCTCTGCCAGCTGTGGCCTGTGAAATGTTCATAGTGGACCGTTTCAATTTGAGCCAACAAATATTATTTTTATCTTCTGGGGCTTCGACCGATTTTTCACTAAATTAGTTGTAGTTACCTTGGTGTAAAGCGGTCCCGCCCAATCCAAGGTGTCACGCGACCCGTGCCGAAGGATGAATGGCATTGGGGGTAAAAACGATGTCAAGAATGGAGCCTCTGGGATACCGGGTGACCTCCCAGAGTAATTAGCCCTACACCTGTACAGGGGGCACTGCAGGTGCGGACCAACCTTTCCGCCATACTCGTGGGAATATGGATGAGTTAGACAATAAAAAAAAAACAAAAAAGAAGAACAACGGAGGGAGAAGAGGGCATCTGAGACCTCTTCGGAAGGGACTTCAGAACTGTCGTGGAGGTGCAAACGGACCACGACAGTGAAGGGTCAGTATGCACTCAAGGGACCACGGACACAATCTCTGCAGGCGTCACTGATATCGGACTGCAGAGGAAGAGACTTTCCGGAGCCCAACAAAGGAAGGCCCGGAAAGCACAAAAAATTGCTGAGGGCACGTGGACGGACAAAAAACCGCCCACAACGGACCGCAGCAAGACAATACCACCGAAAGGTGGGAAAAAAGTGGAGAGCCAGGAGGGCAAAAAGAGACCTCGGGTACACTCTAAAACACCACCGCAATCTTCTAAAAGACCCAGAAGCTCCAGCAAGCAGACTGGGACTTATAGCGAGATTGCGTCAGAACTCCGTACGGCGGTGATTGACAGACGCCATCCGGAAGTGACTCTGGACCAAGGGCAAGCGGACCTTATCCAGGACCAACTGGTGGAAGCACTGGATGCCACTCTTACAGGGAGTGACAATCCATTGCAATTCACCAGAACAACCTTGAGCGGAGGAGTCCTGTGGATGACCTGCTATAACTCAAGGACAAGAAGCTGGCTCAGGGATACAGTAAGTACCCTTGGCGGACTATGGGAGGGCGCAGACTTGACAGCTATCGAGTCAAAGGACCTTCCAAAGAGGTCAAGAGTTCTGGTTCAGAAGAACCGGAGGAGCGAGTCAGAACACGCTTGGAAAGGCAGAACACCGGACTGAGAGTGGGAGGCTGGCTACTCCTAAGTAGGAAAGTAGAGAAGGAAGGTGTAGTCCTGGACTACTCTATCGACGAGGCCTCCTTTGGGGCCTTGGAAAGAAACCAGTTCCGAGCATTTTACAATCTCGGAAGGGTTAATTTCCGAGTCCTGAAGGGGTTAGATGGAAGGAAAAATAAGGGTACTTCAAGCTAATCTGCAGCACAGCAAGGGAGCCACGGCAGTCCTTGCTGCGCAAATGAGGAATTTTGAAGTGGCCCTCATTCAGGAACTCTGAGTAAACGGGGGCAAAATCAGGGGGTTAGGAGGTGTTGGGGGAGAACTCACCTACAGTAGATCCTCCAACATCCCCATGACCTGTATACTAGTCAAGAGAGACTTAAAGATACTGCCGTTAATTAATTTTTGTTCCAGGGATCTAACGGCGGTCAAAATAAAAACAGGGAGCAAGGATATGCCGAGCGAGTTAATTCTCGGATCGGCCTATCTTCCATACGACGGACCCGGTCCACCACCAACAAGGGAGGTCGAGGAGCTGGTTAGGAGCTGCGGGGGAAGAGGACCACAACTCATCATCGGCTGCGATGCTAATTCACACCACACGACTTGGGGCAGTACGGACACCAACGAACGAGGTGAGTCTTTATTACAGTTTATTATGACTAATAACTTAAATGTACTAAATATAGGCAACAAACCGACTTTCGTAAATTCAAGGCGAAAAAAGGTGATCGATATTACCATGTCCAAAATTGGTCTGATGTGTCTGATGAGGTAAGTTGCTCGGATCACAGACACATAAACTTCACATAGGAGTAAATCCACCAAATCATGAAACTTATCGCATTCCTCGGAGAACTGACTGGGAAGCCTATAAGGTAGACCTAGAAATCAGTCTGAGAAAGACGAGGGCTACGATAAGGAGCAGCACAGATCTAGAGATGATGGTGGGGCAAGTGCAGGACGCCATCATCTCAGCATATCATGAAAACTGCCCCACAGTGAGCAAGGGCTCCAACAGGAATGTGCCCTGGTGGAACGAGGACCTTACTCGAATGAAGAGGCAAGTCAGGAAAAAGTTTAACAAGGCTAAGCAAACGGAGGTGTGGGACGACTACACACGGGCCCTCACTGAATACAACAAAGCTCTGAGAAAATCCAAGAGAGAATCGTGGAGGAGATACTGTGAGGACATAGAAGGAACTCCAAAATGTACCAGACTCCACAAGATTCTCTCAAAGGATCCACAAAGCTCAATATATTCTCTGAAAATGGAGAACACACGAATACAGGGGAGGAAACCATAAGGTGCACTTCCCTGGATCCGAAACCACCAATTTATCACCGGAAGACTGCCAAAACACAGATCTGGATCGCCCTACATGGGCATCCAGAGAGGATTGACAGGTAGCAAAGTCGGTGATAAATGTGGCCAAAATAAAATGGGCAATAAATTCATTCGAACCATTTAAATCGCCGGGACCAGATGGCATTTATCCGGTAATGCGGCCAAAGGGACCGAATCTCCTACTACACAGGCTATGTGTAATATTCAGGAGCAGCTTAGCTCTTGGATACATACCAAAGGCCTGGAGACTAATTAGAGTGATATTCGTACCGAAACCTAGGAAGGAAAGGGCGAAGTCCCTAAGACCGATAAGTCTTATGTCTTTTGCACTAAAGACTTTAGAAAAACTACTGGATAGGCATATTCGGGATGATGTACTGGTAAACCAACCCTTACATCAAGACCATTACACCTATAGAGCCGGTATGTCAACAGAAACAGCATTACATCAGCTAGTAAATAAAGCTGAATATGCTCTCGAAAACAAAGAGGTACTATTATGTGCCTTCTTAGACATTGAGGGAGCGTTTGATAACACATCCCTACAATCTATCAGGAAAGCATCCATAATGGGGGAAACGTTGGTAGCTCGGGTTGGCAGGGGGTGTCCGCAGGGAGGTGTTCTATCGCCTCTTCTGTGGAACCTGGTCATGGACGAGCTGCTAACGTTACTGGACAGAGAAGGACATAAAACACTATGCTATGCAGATGACCTAGTCATTCTAGCACAAGGCAAATTTAACAACATAATAAGGGAATGTATGCAACAGGCCCTAAATGTTGTAACGAAATGGACAGATGGGGAGGGACTAAATACTAGTCCCTCAAAGTCAACCATAATGGCATTCACCAGAAGAAGGAAATTAGAGGGGCTAGGACCACTAAAACTTCGAGGTGATCTAATACAACTATCGGGTGAGGTAAAATACCTGGGAGTAATACTAGATCCCAAACTTACCAACAGTTAAACAGAACCAAAAAAAGGGCAGAAACCACACTCATGCTGGCCAGGCGCACCCATGGGAAAACATGGGGACTAAGGCCAAGCATGATGTACGGGACATATATCATGGTGATTAGACCCTGATCACATACGCATCTTTGGTATGGTGGCCAAAGGTGATGCAGCGCACTGCTGCCGCTGAACTAAGCAAGATACAAAGACTTGCCTGTCTGGCGGTAACAGGAGCGATGAAAACCACAACAACAGCAGCCATGGAGGTCCTTCTGGACCCCCCCCCCCCCCTCACCTGATGATAATGGAGGAGGGGGCGATGGGACACTTCAGGCTGCCATACAAACCCAGAGACAAATACGCCGCGCTGGGGCACAATCGAATTAGGAACCTTGTGGGAGTGACAGCATCTCTGATGAGGACAGACCACATGATCCCTAAATATACCTTTAACAGAAACTTCGAAATAAAGATAGAAGATCGAAGATCGATAGAAGATCGAAGTGAATGGTCATTAACTGGTAACAGCATCAGACCGCGGGACCTGGTTTGGTATACAGACGGATCAAGGACCGCGGAAGGTACTGGTGCCGGCACATATAGTGATATGAGGAACTCTCAGTTCAGCACATCGCTAGGAAAATACACTTCTGTCTTTCAGGCAGAAGTATACGCAATACTGAATTGCGCAATAGAAAACAACAGGAGACTATAAAAATAGGCAGATCAGTATTCTAACAGACAGCCAGGCAGCCTTAGGGGCAGTGTCAAACCCCAAAGTGACGTCCAAGCTGGTATGGGAATGCCAAGAAGAACTAAGAGCCCTAGCGGACCACAACAAACCCAGCGACAAATACAGCGGCACCCACGCCTTCAGTGGGTGCCAGGACACGTAGGAATCGATGGCAATGAAAAAGCTGACGAGCTAGCGAGAAAGGGATTGTCAGCTCCATATGTTGGCCCAGAATCGGCCCTGGGAGTGCCTAAAACCACAGTACGGGGCCAAATGAGGGACTGGATCAAGAACCAACACAAAGAATACTGAGACAAAATAACCGGACAACAACATAGTAAAACCTTTATTAAGGAACCATCCAGAAAGAAGACTGAAGAACTGCTGTCACTAAGCAGGAATCAGCTCCGCATAATCACTGGCTTCCTAACAGGGCACTGCGCCCTGAAAGGACATTTTCACATAATGGGATTATTCAACGGGGACCTAAAATGCAGACAGTGCAATAGAGCAACGGAGACATCCTACCACATCCTATGCGACTGTGAGGCTTTGGATCACAAAAGACAGGCAATATATGGACAACCAAGACTGAGTCCAGAAGAATATGAAGCCAAACCAGCGATGGGGTTGTACAAACTAGTGCAAGGGACCAGAGTGCTGGATTGGTTATCATAATACAAATTAGAGAATATCACAATAAGCCCAAGAGGCTGCAGTGATTCAGGAAACGTAAGCTAGACGGCTCCCGAACAACAAAAAAAGCGATGTCGCTGTCGAGCTTTTGTAATTAGAAAAATAAATTTGTTTTTTAAAAACAGTTTTTTCTTCTGAAAAAACTTGCCTTCGAAATGAGTTTCTGTAGACATTTGTTATGAATTCCCTGGATAGACCATCGCACTGATAACTCGGTTTTTCAAAAATACGTTTCCAAAAGCGACTCCCCAGCATCGTATTCTCTCGAATCCTCTCATTTTTTGATCACATCAACCGAAGAGAGGAGAATATAGAACGGTTGATGGTTCCGGGGAAACTGGATGGCAAGAGACGAAGGAAACGCCTTCCAAAGCGTTGCTCTGATGTCACCAAGGAGCTGATAGGCAAGGCTTTAATAGGCAACCGCGACAGTTGACGTGATGCCATCAGAAGTGCTATACAGCAAGGGGAAGCCAACTAGAATAATTTTCATGAATCACAAAACGTCTGGCAAGACGTTGTGAATAATAAGAAGAAATATGTATATATATTTTAGTCAAGTATATTATGACAATGTATGCGAAGAAAGGTAAAATACGTTTGAATCGCCCCGAGATGTTGTAAGATAGTTTGGATGTTAGGAAATTGCTTGAAATAAAAGAGATATCAACCTGATGTTTATTCTTTTAGTTAGATTAATTTGAATTATGGGAAACACTGGAAAAACTGAATGAATGTTCACACACCTCCATTTTCTGCAGTTAACTGTAAAGAACGGTCGGTGAACAGAATTGACCATCTTATGCATGTTTTATTTGCTCTCTGCTCAGTTATGATCAGATCCAAATGAGGTGATCTTTGCAAGTAAAAAGTAACATTTTTACAATTAATTAGTTTTTATTTATTTGCTTTTATCATGATTTAAAGTATTTACCTAACTAGTATATTAGAGTGCCTAGATTGGGGCAACAATATACAGAAAATATGTATTTTCATAATAAATAAAAAAGTGTGTAAGTTGTGATTTGCATAATACCTAAATAATATTCTATAAAATGTAACTATTGAGGTTAAACAACAAGATGTACAATTGTACAACCAGATCTCTTGCTTTAAGTTTCTTAATAAAACTAAGGACATATGGAAATGAAAGTTATTCATTTTTCATCGCTCAGAAACATGTTGCACTAACCTGTTGTAGCCGTTAAAACTCGCATGAATTGCAAGGCCATAAAATGATGAATTTTTAAATTCCTTCAAGCTCACCTGCATCAACAATTTTATATAATTAATCAACTCAAAACTTATGATAATAATAAATCCTTAATAAAATGGGCCGTAATGATGAGACGATTATCTTAAAATTGCAATGACTATACAGCTAAGGTTTAAGAAAGCTCAAAAATATTTGAAAAATGTTGCGCCTCTTGCAATTGGGGTTTTATAAAGAACATTTATCGAAAAACATCTCTGTACCGATATAATTTGATACCGTTTAGCATATTTTTTTATGTTTTGCATTTTATTAATCCATATTTATATTTTCAGCCAAGCCGGATGAACATATCTAATCAAACAAAAAGAGATGAAGCTAGGAACATATTACAAACATTAACAATACATAACGTTTTAGCGAAAGATTGGTGCCAAATGTGTACAGTTACAGATATTGATGATCCACAATTTCATGGTGTAGATCTCTTTTGCGTATCCGTATTTGGTAATTCCACGTATTTTTATATGAATAATATACTCATACATACCGGGTGGCTTTTGAATGGGCAAATGGATTTTTTTAAAATCTGGTGTAGTGATATGGGATGAAATTTCCAATTTTATGATGTGAAAACCAAAATGGCCGACTTCCGGTTTCGATGCAATTTACATAATTTTTAAACGGGACAACCTGTATAAATGTTGAATATTTGGATCCTGCTGGCCTACATATATACAGTGTGTTTCACTTCTCGTGAAGACACCCCTGTATCTTTTTTATTTGTGGCCGAATTCATTTCAAATTAATTTATCAGCCATACAACTCCATAAGAAGACTTTATTCAACACATAAATGCCGCCTAGATCTAAAACGCTGGCCTACTGCGATAAAAAGAAAACAGTAATTTTCGAGAAATCATAGTAGGCTTAGAGATAGACAAAAATTTTGTTAATAAGAGTTGTTAAGAATCACTTAATATGAGCCACTGTAAAATTTTGTGAAAATCGGAATATTTTCAAAAAATAAATTTTTGTTTCACTTCTCGTGAAGACACCCCTGTATCTTTTTTATTTGTGACCGAATTCATTTCAAATTTTTATTAGCAATACAACTCTATAAGATGACTTTATTCAACAGATAAATGCCGCCCAGATCTAAAACGCCAGCCTACTGCGAAAAAAAGAAAATAGCAATTTTCGAGAAATCATAGTAGGCTTAGAGATAGACAAAAATTTTGTTAATAAAAGTTGTTCGGAATCACTTGATATGCCCCCCTGTAAAATTTTGTAAAAATCGGAATATTTTCGAAAAAAAAATGTTGTTTCACTTCTACATCACCCCTATATCAACCCATATATCTTGTTTATTTGTGGCCGAATTCATTTCAAATTTTCATCAGCTATAGAACTTCATGAGATGATTCCATCTAACACATAAAGAGAACTTTTTACAGCAAATGAAAGTCATACACAATTGTTATTGAAATTATTTATTATTTAATTACACGTGTATGCAAAATTTCAGCTCGATTGGATAATGGGAGGTGGGTAAATTTGATTCATCCATACATAATACATACTTACCTACAGATTTCCAAGTATTATAAGACGATTGAAAAACAGAAAACGATATTACATTTAAGTTGATGTGCAATAATAAAGTGTCCCTTTTAGCGTTTTATTGAATGCCGATTTTTGTTCACAACTTTCATTTGTTTGAAAAAGTTCTCTTTAGGTGTCAGATAAAATCGCGCTATGGAGTTGTATGGCTGATAAAAATTTGAAATGATTCGGTCACAAATAGAAAAGATACAGGGGTAGGGGTGTCTTCACGACAAGTGAAACAAAATTTTTTTGTTGAAAATATTCCGATTTTCACAGGGGAGCATATCAAGTGATTCCGAACAACTTTTATTAACAAAATTTTTGACTATCTCTAAGCCTACTATGATTTCTCGAAAATTGCTATTTTCTCTTTATCGCAGTAGGCCGGCGTTTTAGATCTAGGCGGCATTTATGTATTGAATAAAGTCGTCTTATGGAGTTATATGACTGATAAAAATTTGAAATGAATTCGGTCACAAATAAAAAAGATACAGGGGTGTCTTCACGAGAAGTGAAACAATTTTTTTTTCTTTTATATTCCGATTTTCACAAAACTTTACAGGGGGGCATATCACGTGATTCTGAACAACTTTTATTAACAAAATTTTTGTCTATCTCTAAGCCTACTATGATTTCTCGAAAATTGCTATTTTCTTTTTTTCGCAGTAGGCTGGCGTTTTAGATCTGGGCGGCATTTATATATTGAATATAGTCGTCTTATAGAGTTGTGTGGCTGATAAAAATTTGAAATGAATTCGGCCACAAATAAAAAAGATACAGGGGTGTCTTCACGAGAAGTGAAACACACTGTATGATCTGACCCACAAATATTATGTTGATGTTCAAAAAATAGAGGTTTTTTAATTTTTAGTTTTAATCATGGAAGGCCGCGATTTGCCAAACTTGTTAAAAATCGGTCTATACTAACATTAGACACGATTTATTTTTTATTAACTTCAACGATGTTGGTTCTTCATCGAAAACTATTTTTTTTTAATGGAACTCTTATGGGACAGCCTATTATTTAATTAGATCTTTAAATTATGTGCATAATGTCTAAATTTGATTTTTTTTATATATATATATCTCAGCGCCTAGTGGTCTGATTTGTATTTTTTTCTTTTTTTTTTTTCATTTGAAAGCTGTTGTAAAGAGGGCACTTTTTTCCCTACACATTTATCTCTACACCTTAAGGGTTCTGCGCAGTTTTCAAAAACCTGAAAATTTCACTTTTCTCACAAATTTCATTGATAGATAAGTTTTAATTGTGCTCAATATCCATTTTTTCCTACACAAAAAATGGTTTATGTATATGGTATTCCGTATATGTCAATATAGCCCATGTGCCAGACCTATCAGTGATTATAATTTGGGGGGACTGAATGAAACTTTTACCACGGGTTTCTGGGGTCATATGGAGCAAAAAATTTGGGGGGGTCCATCATGGGGAGGTAGCTTTCAAATATGGCGGCCGTTCAAAATGGTGGCCTGATTTTGAATATTTAAATTCAATTATCTCGAGATCGGATGGAGCAATCTGGAATTTCGTTTTTTCCAAATGTAGGTGAATGAACGGACTACAGTTTTGTTTCTAATGTTTATGGCCGAAAAAACAGTATTTATCGGTCACAACTCGAAAAAACGAAAAATAAGGTTCTTTTAAATTTGCGTTTTACTGTTTATTGGACTTACGGTTGGGTATATTGAGAACATGTTCTGATTAAGAGTTTAAGAGAAACATCTCACCTTTAAAATGGAAAAAAGAAATTGAAGATCGGATCAATAGAACCCGACATTTCGAGATACAAAGTGAACGGAGCGGGGTTGAGTATTAATACTGTGTTTTAAAATAATAGGATTTATCTATCTGTCCGTATAATTTTATTGCGGATAAACACGCCCTGTAGTACTGGCAATTTTCCTATCGAGCAATGATCTTCACATAGATGACGGAGTTCCGTTGATTTCTTTTGTGGACGAAAGTTTTGCGGCATTATTTATGGTAGTAAACGTAAGGTATTTGTTGGTCAGATACCCCTCGTGCAGTTTTATTATTGGTTCAAATTTTCTTAGTATCGCAGCATTGTACAAAGCATTCCATGAGTCCAAGTCTTTGGAGTGGTGTAGAATTTTCACAAATGATGCAGCTACGGTCAATTTTCAACTTCTTTGGAGAAGGATCGCTGTTTTCTTTGAAGGAGTCACACCATTACCTGAAATATGAAATAAATAATATTAAATAAAATGCAAAAAACAATAAAATTATACGGACAGATAGATAAACCCTATTATTTTAAAATACAGTATTAATGCTCAACCCCGCCCCGTCCACTTTGAATCTCGAAATGTCGGGTTCTATTAATCCGATCTTCAATTTCTTTTTTGTGTTTTAAAGGTGAGATGTTACTCTAAAACTCTTATTCAGAACACGTTCTCGATATACCCAACCGTTAGTCCAATAAGCAGCAAAACGTAAATTTCAAAAAATCCAATTTTTCGTTTTTTCAAATTTTGACCGATAAATACTGTTTTTTTGACCATAAACATTACACACAAAAGTATATTCAATTCATTAACCTACATTTAGAAAAAGAAATTGAAGATTGCTCCACCCGATCTCGAGATAATTGAATTTAAAAATTCGCAGTCGGGCCGCCATTTTGAAAGCTACCTCCCCATGATGGACCCCCCCGACTTTTTTGCTCCACATGAGCCTAGAAACAGCTGGTAAAAGTTTCATTCAGTCCCCCCGAATTATAATGACTTCAGGAATTCTGACACATGGTCTAATAGAGACTATACGTATAAACAATAGTGATTTTAATTATTTTGAAAACATTTATTACATTAAGTAAAAAAAAAATTACAAACAAAAAACTACTAAATACTAAGAAATATTCATGTAAATGGACTGCTTCTATAGTGCTTTTACGAATCTAGATCACTCGCAATCATTTTTTATCTTCTAATTCATTCCTGAAACTAAATCATTATATATTATTATTATATTAAGGAATTGGATCAACAAAGCAATATTATGATCTCGACTTTGAAAATAATCAATTAAACGCATACCTTTTATTGTATTTATTGCTGCATTGTCGACCCCCCCCCCCCAGTGCAGTTTGTGCAAAGTAGCGTGCATGGAACCTTGGCTTTTGAGCAGGAGCATCGTGTACGGCATCCCAAATAAATTTGTTCTGCGTGGTATGCCGAACGAGGACAATGCTGCCTTAGTACCTCTTTTGCTGCGGGCAGACTTTATAGACTGCGACTTTTTGAAGCAAAGAAAAGTTTTCTAACATGATTGACTGAGAAGTCTTCTGCATTTTTGTAGTAAAGCAAAACAGTAAACTTATGAAGAACTTGAAAGGTCTCGTCAGAAATAGACTGTTTTGTTATAAAAATAGCTTGGAAGGCTTCAGCAGCTTCAGGAAATGATTTCTACACTTTCCAGGCAGTCTGTTTCCCTTTCATTGCAAATGATGACGTTACATCTGATCCAGTGAATAAATGGAATCCTCTCAATGCAACAGTTTTATATTCACCCATACTTTCAAACACAGCATTAATGCTCATGTATCTCTGACCCTTCCCAGTACCAAAGAGAATCCACGTTTCTTGAAGTCCCGCAGTTTTGAGAACATGAAAGAAAGATATTGCCAAAACCACTAAATCAATATCTACTGTGCAAATAAATAAATAATTCACAAATCATAAAATTACAAAAAGAACTCCGAAAAATTAAAAAATATATTTTTCTCTTTAAATTTCGCAGAACTTAAGGTGTAGAGATAAATGTATAAAGACAAAAAGTGTCCTTTTTTCAAGAGCTTTCAAACAAAAAAAAAGAAAATAGAAATCGGACCACTAGGGGTTGAGATACACAAACATTTAGTGTGGCTAATGCCATTTTAGTGTTCTGCACGGATTTTAAAGTGGATCCTATCTACTACCTTTCGGCATCAACTATGACCACAGAAAGCGGCACATCCCAATCAAAAAGTGTAGCTTTTTGACTTATATAGCCATGTACCCGACGTACTATCCCTAGCTATAATCAATTACCTACCGTATATTTTTTTATAGATCTTTAAGTACTAGTTTACAAAATATATTTTTTTAGTGAGGGTAGAAGAAAAATAAAAATGAACAAATATTAAGGAGTTGTTTCATGTTTTATTTAAGTATTAAAACATATTGTTACTTATCTATCTTAATGACAAAGTATCATCAAGTACCAATATAAAAAAAAATAGTTTCATAAATTATTGTATATAATATTTATTTTGCTCGAAGTATATTTTTGTTATCTAATAATCTTATTCTAGCTAAACCAAAGATCGAAATAACAAAAAGCAATGTGTTTCATCTGTTGGGCACGCCGAGTACCATAACATGTTCTGTACTTGCACGTCCTGCACCAGAAATTGAGTGGCAATATAAGGCCTGCCAAACGACGGACTGCGAATATTTACCGGTAAGATTTAAACTATGTTTTGTTGAAAAGTTCTAATATAATGAAAATATCGTTATTCAAAATCTGTCAACCGTATATATGTTTTAAACATTCAGATGGTTGATAAATTTTAATCGCCTTGACAACGCGGTGGGTAAGGATATATGTCTGCGTTTCTCTAAACCTGTAACCCCTTTCCGGATTTCTGGCTTGTCTACTATACAAATTCGGCAAATATAGATCGTGATATAGGGAATAAACTGCCATGTATTGGACTATTGAAATAAGAATACGTAGGGTCGTCTACGCGGTCAAGCAGTGGTGGTGGAATGCCAATGCCCTGCGTTGATCTACGACAAGGCCGTGGTTTACCTGCGTTGATACATGTTTACATATCACGAACTGCAATTGCCGAATTTGTATGTGGTCTGTTTAAGTTTATGTTATGTTCATGTAATTATCAAACATTTCTTCTTTGTTAATAACCAAGGGAGATATATCTCTGTGACGTCAAAATCAGGGTTGGCTCTAGGTCAGCGCGAAAAAAATTGTATGCAAGTATGACACAATATATCTTATCCTGTACTTTTTTTAGAGAATTCCGTAAGATCCAAAGTTAATATGGTTAGTTTATTTTAAACACTCACTCGAAGAGGAGGCATTGGGGGATGTAACATTATACTATCACACACACACATGTATTTTTCTCTAGCATAAAGTAACACAGAGATATGTAATTTTTCACGACCTATAACGAAAATAAAAATATATTATTTATATTTCACAGCCTGAAAAGCACGAGACATTTTTGCATATCGTCCACTCTGTATAATTTCACGCTAGGTTCTTAATTCAAATTCAATTCAATTTATTTCAAGAAAATTACAGTTACAATTTATAAACAAATAATAACATCTCAACTAAGCTGTGAGGCCTGTATTTGAGATGAATATAATATTTTGTATACAAATTTAATATGTAATTATATATAAGTTCTTAACGTAATTCTATTCTATTCTATTCTATTCTATTCTATTCTATTCTATTCTATTCTATTCTATTCTATTCTATTCTATTCTATTCTATTCTATTCTATTCTATTCTATTCTATTCTATTCTATTCTATTCTATTCTATTCTATTCTATTCTATTCTATTCTATTCTATTCTATTCTATTCTATTCTATTCTATTCTATTCTATTCTATTCTATTCTATTCTATTCTATTCTATTCTATTCTATTCTATTCTATTCTATTCTATTCTATTCTATTCTATTCTATTCTATTCTATTCTATTCTTAAGAGTAATTTTGTTATTGAGGAGGAGAAGAAAAATATTTATTGGGTGTAATGTTCATTAATCAAAATACTTTCAAATATATGATGATTTTTCTGAAGGTAAGTACGTAAAGTTTTCTTAAATTTAGATTTTTTTCAATGTTTTTTAAATTAACTGGTAGGAGATTGTATAGTTTGGGGCCAAGGAAATTTATATATCGCTGGGTATGAGATTTATGCATTGCAGGAATTCTTATATTTTGGTTGGAGATTGCTCTGGTGTTGTATGGTATATCCATTTGGATATCTATTTGATATGCTGTTACCATCCATTGAATGGTTTCAAAAGTGTACAGTAATCTTATATTAAATAAACCTGTTTCTGTGTATAAGAGTTCTGTTGAGTACCTCTGATTTTTTTTAAATATAATTTTTATTATTGTATTTTGTATGACTTGAAGATTTTTTAAGGGATTTTTGTATAAACCACCCCAAACTGTTATGCAATATCTTAGCATTGACTCAACCAGGGCATTTTTTGTTTAGTATGTCTCTTAGCTGATAGAATTTATACATTAATCTTCCAAGTCTTTTTGCGAGATACATTGCGTGTACATTCCATCTTAAGTGTTGATCAACCATTAACCCTAAATATTTGATTTCAGTAACCCTCGTAACTTTATCGCAAGTACAGTTTAAAGTATTTTTTACAGGATAATTCATGGGTAAAAATTTGGTTGGTTTCTGGTTGATCATCAGATAATATGGAAAATGTCAGAAATTTAGTTTTTTGTACATTTAAACTTAGAAGATTATTATCTAACCATTTGTTTATAATTTTCAAACCATTTTCAGCTTTATTATATACTTTGTCTCTGAATATTAAGACTGTGTCGTCGGCGTAAGATATTAACTGGCCATTTATGGTATTTCTTAGCATATTGTTTATATATAAGAGGAATAATATCGGACCAATTACCGTCCCCTGTGGGACGCCTGTGGTTATTTCTAAGGGTTCACTTTGGATATTATCGATTTTAACTGTTTGTGTTCTTTTTGTCAGGTAATATTTAAAGAATCTTTGTTCACTTCCTCTAATCCCCATGATGTCTAATTTTTCTAATAGAATATCATGGTTGATGGTATCAAAGGCTTTAGCCAAGTCTAAAAATATGGCATTTTTTGTTACCGTTTTTTTTTAAATAATCAATTAATTTTTGTTTCAAGCAATATTCAAAGATTTTTGCTGTATTATTGATTAGCGATATAGGTCTGTAATTAGTAGTTTTTTTATTATCACAAGCTTTGAAAATCGGCATAACAATTGAGGTTTTCCAGGCCAAAGGTAACTTGCTTTTTGGGAAAACTAAGTATATAGAGGACTTTTTACATATTTATTTGTAATTTTAAGAATTTTAGCCGATAAATAATCCATCTGGTCCCGGTGCAGCGTTATTTTTTAATTTGTTTATGTCTCTTACCTGATAGAACCATCGGATGATGTATTGCAAGATACAGTATATACAACAAAAAGACATTTAGAAATAGATATACAAACCAGAGACATCAACAACATCTACTACCTAGGTAATAAAAATGAGAAGCAGCACATTAAACTGAAATTCACGAATTATATTAAAAAACAAGAAGTACTAAAAACACTAAAAAACTCAAAGGTACAAACATATACATTGCACCAGACCTGAATGAAGACGAGAGAGAAGTGTCGAAGCTGCTACGAAAACACCAAAAAAAAGCCTGGAGTCAAAATCTTCAAGCGAACATAAAAAATAATAAGCTCTATATAAATGAAGAAGAATTTATCTACGAAAAACTATTACAACTAGAAACAGAGGCAGAAGAACAAACAGAACAAAACCCACCACCCATAATCTGTAAGAAACCAGAAAAGAGGCCAAAAACGCAAATTGCTCCTCAAAAAGTAAAAAAAAAAAACGAAACAAAATACCCTACAAGACAGCAGAAAGCAAAGCCGTAACTATTGTCTGTCTATTTTATCTTGATCTGTGTAAATTATTTATCCACTAATCTATTTAGGTTTTTTAAATTTTTTATTTAGATTTTAAAATTTTTATTGTAGCTTTAATTACTATATAATCATTGGAATTGCAAATAATTCACAGTAATACAAGTTACAATTCCCTGTGTTCTTAAATATGGATAACATAAGAGACTTCAAAATAAATACGATTGAAACAAGTGTAGTGGAGAATGCAGTACAACTAAATAATATTTTAGACAATGAATTAAACAATGACCTGCTTATATTTCACAGTAACATCCGCAGTATAAACAAAAATATCGATGAATTAAAAATACTTATTAGAGAAATAAAAAACGATTTAGATTTTATAATTCTTTCTGAAACTTGGAGGATTAATGAGATTTCTTTGTACAATATCGATGGGTATAATATTATTTATAATGAAGGTGAACTAAATCAAAATGATGGTCTCGTAGTCTATATAAAAAATACCATTACATATAAAAACAAAATTATTAAAGTGGGAGACTTAAAAATTATAGAAATAAATACAGTTTTTAGCAATAAAAACCTAACAATATCAGCACTGTATAGACCACCATCAACTTGCGTCAATACATTTAATAATCATTTACATGACTATCTGCAAAGTGTGAAAAAAAATACTGAACTTCATGTGCTAGTCGGGGATATAAACATTAATATATTAGAGGAGGAAGAACATGTGCACAATTATTTAAATGCCATGGGGGAGTATGGGTTCATATCAGCCATAAATAAATACACTAGAATACTAGGTAACTCGAAAACATGCATAGACCATATATTTCTTAAAAATAACAGCGAGGACTATAAATATAAACCAGTAATAATAGAAACTTGCATCACTGATCACTACTCCTCGGTACTTCAAATAATTTCACCTGAAAAAAAAAAAATGAAATTATTAATAAAATGAAATATAAAAACTATTTGGACAAACATAAATTACTATCTCACTTGGAAAAAGAAAACTGGCATGAAGTATATTCTATAAGTGACGTAGACAGGGCCACAGATTTGTTCATTGAGAAACTGAAATTTGATATAAACATATGTACAAAAGTTATAAAAAGAAAACAAAATTTATTAAAAAAAAAGACTGGATAACGAACGGCTTTGTTGCCTCAATAAACAAAAGAAATACACTACACAGGAAAATGAAAAATAATCCTAGCCTTGAAAATATCACTGAATACAAACACTATAGAAATAAACTCAATGAATTAATTAAAAACGCTAAAATAAATTATTTTCAAAATAAAATAAACCAAAATAAAAACAATGCAACAAATCTGTGGAACTGCCTAAAGGAAACTTCACACAAAAATAAAAAAAGGACTTCTATGAAATTAGGTGTACGGAAGGCAATATTTGCACAGATAAGAAGCAAGTGGCTAATGCTTTTGTTAATTATTTTACCGAAATTGGAGAAAAACTTGCAAATAAAATAAAGGAAACCGGACAAACTAAACCTACAGACAATAACCAAGATAACATGCCAAATTCACTTTTTCTCACCCTCACGGATGAGAATGAAGTAATGGAAACTATAAGTAAATTAAAAAACAAAAAATCTCCTGGAATTGATAACATAAGAACCGAAACTCTAAAAGATGTAGCTCAGTTTATTGCAAAACCTTTAGTATTTATAATTAACTTTGCTTTCGAAAAAGGCAAATGCCCTTCTGCATTTAAATTTGCCGTGGTACAACCTATACATAAAAATGGAGACGAGATGGACGTGGCTAATTACAGACCCATCTCTTTAATATCAAATGTGGCAAAATTATTCGAAATGTTACTAAAAAAGCATCTTACTAACTACCTAGATAAATATAATGTACTTTCGAATAACCAGTTCGGTTTCAGGCAGGGCAGATCGATGGAGGATGCCATAGTTTATTTAACAGCAAAAATTAGTAAAGCTATTGATGAAAAAAATACAGCATTGTGCATCTTCGTCGATCTGGCCAAGGCGTTTGATACCGTTGACAATATCAAACTTTTACGCGTATTGGAGAGCATTGGCCTCAGAGGA
Organism: Rutpela maculata; assembly: GCA_936432065.2. NCBI lineage: Eukaryota > Metazoa > Arthropoda > Insecta > Coleoptera > Cerambycidae > Rutpela > Rutpela maculata. The sequence goes on from OW386289.2 coordinate 45,889,552, forward strand.
ACTCCATATAAACTGATGGAAAGTTATTTAATGCGCAGACACCAATGCGTGAGAATTAACGACACGTTAAGTTAAACTAGAAACATAAAATATGGAGTTCCACAGGGAACTGTACTGGGGCCGGTACTCTTCAATATATACATATCTCAGTGATTTATACAAGTTACAGCTGGAGGGTAATGTAGTGAGTTTTGCTGATGATACTGCTATCTTATATAAAGCGAACAACTGGAACACACTAAAAAATATAGCAGAAAAAGATTTTAACCACATAGTACAATGGTTTAATACGCGTCTACTTACAATAAATTTCAAAAAAACTCACTACATTCCCTTCACCTCTTATCCAAAATACTTACCATCATATACGAAACTGACAATCTCTCCAGAGATGCATACAAGTTCTGTTGGGAATATCAAATACTTGGGCTTGTATATTGATTCTCATCTGAAATGGGAAACACACATTAACTACCTAATAAAAAAGATCCGCTGCATTTTGCACAAGTTTAAGTATTTCTCGCAAATATTTCAGACTAAACAGATGCTTATACTATACCATGCATTAATTGAGAGTCATATTAACTACGGCATAATAGCCTGGGGCGGGTCATCAAACACTTATGTACATAACCTTGAAATCATACAAAAATTGGTATTAAAAGTAATATACAAAAAACCGTATACATACCCAACTAACCAACTATATCTAGAAGCTAAAATATATGACCCTCGTCAGCTGTTCTTTTATAGAGTAATTGTTAGGCAGCATTGTAACAAACATGAATTAAAAAACATTGAACACGATCATAACACGAGATATAAATTAAACTCTACATTAATCCCTAAACCCGAAAAAAATATTTTACAAAGAAATTACATATACTTAGGACCAAAACTTTTTAACCTGGTCCCCCATGAAAATAAAATCCTCAACTCAATTAATCTGTTTAAAAATAAAATAAAAAAATGGATGTCAAATATAACCAGGCAACAAATAAATGAATATATTGCAAAACATAGTATGTGAGATCAAATAACATTAAACTAGGACCACTAAATGACAAAATATTAGCAGAAATTATTGTCACCAACTTATTTAGTAAAAACTGCATGACCTACCTGCATTTTATCACCACTCATTAATAAACATGTATATCCCACGCCTCAAGGTTTTATCTTCAGTGGGATACTCCGTTTATTTATTTACCATTATATGTCCACTATCTATCGTTGTATATACAATTATCTTCATATTTGCGGTGTATATTTTCAAAATTACACCAAGTTTAAATTTAAATTTATTTGTATGTGTGTTGAATAAATATTGTAAAACCTGTTAAAATTGAAATATGGGAAATAAATATTATTAAAATATTATTATTATAATTTCTGTTTCTGTTACCGGAGTTATATAAAATGAGTTTGGAAGCCTGTTTACATTTAGATTAGTTTTTTTGCGGTTTGATTTAATATTTTTTGCCAAATTGGTCCCTACGTTGACAAGAAAGTTATTGAATAATGTTGCTTTTGTTTTATCTTACCAATACCATATTTTATTTATTATATCACCAATACCTTTAAAGTTGTTTTGTCTTTTGAAACGGTAGCCTTGTTTATTATATTCCATACTTTTTTGTAGTTATTTTTAGCTTCAATTATTTGGATTTTTTTATATTCATTTTTAGTTGTTTTGATTAATTTGTTTAATTTGTTTCTATATTTATTAAACTACGCTTTTCTTTCTGTTGAAAAATTTTGTATTAGTTGCCGTTTTAACTTATCCTTTTGTTATATAGAATGTAGTAATTCATTTGTCATCCATAGTTTGATTAATGTTTGATTTTATATAGAATACATATACATTTATGGCTAGATTTGTACTGAGCAATTGCGAAACTACGTAACTGCGATCTCGCATAGTCTACCCTTTCCCTTTATTAAATTTTGACATAAATTTCCAGAATTACCACAGTGTAGGTATAGTAAAAAGGATTTTGTCAAAGCAATGTTTCACAATTTTGGCGGCGTCGCCTCATTAAAAAACCGCTACCCAAGGAATCACTACCCCCACATCCAGATTTTCTATCCAAGTCACTCACAGTGAAAAAATTTTGTATGTGGAAATAATTGTTTATAGAACTTTAATAATATAATATTTGAAATCCTCTACCCAAAAAACCCATAAAACGATACCCCACATCGATAGTGGGGTGGGGGTGGTGATAGTGGGTGGTAGTGGGGGTGGATGAAGTAAAAAAATATTTTGAATAATTATAATAATAATAATAATTTATTAAATCCAGTAGACCATTACAATTGGCATAGGATACGTCAAGTCAAATACAAATAAAAATTGTTCTTATTTTATAATTATAGGTACATAGATCGAAAACATTTAAAAAAATAAATAAATATGTATATATACATATATACACACATACACATACATTATAACGTAAACATACTTCTACGAACAATACATTCACATTGAATTATGCACAGGTACATATGCAAGACTATAAAAAGTTTCATCATATTTCTAAGTATTCAGCAACACTATAAAAACAGTTTGAAATTAGAAAGTGTTTAACAGTATTTTTTAAATGTATAAAATTGTCATGTATCTTAATATTATCCGGTAATTTATTAAAAAGTTTAATGCCCATATAACTTGGACTATTTTCATAAGTTGTCAAATGGTGTTTTGGCAAGCACAAATTTGTCCCTTTTCTAGTATTATAATCGTGATAGCTATTATTGGTACTAAATTTGCCCATATTTTGTTTAACAAATAGCAAAACTTCTAGAATATATATACAAGGTACAGTTAATATATTATGTTCTTTAAATATATCTCTACATGACGTAAATCTGGATACACCGGCAATTGTTCTGACTGCCTTTTTTTGTAAGCGAAAAATTCGAAGTGCATGCTGCGAACATCCCCAAAATAAAATACCATATCTTATTCTAGAGTACATGCCAGCATAATAATACGATAACATGACATTTACACTACTAACTTGACTTAATCTATATAGAGCGAAACATACAGAAGATAGTTTCTTACACAGATTATCAACATGTACTTCCCAGCTAAGGTTGTTTTCAATAAATAAACCCAAAAATTTTGTTTCTGTGACTTGCTCAATACTTTTGCCGTCAGTTTGTATTAAATAACTTTCATTAATAGTTTTGTTTCTGAGAGCGAAATTAATAAAAACTGTTTTGTTTTTATTCAAAAATAACAAATTTGAGTTAAACCATGTAACGAATTTATTAAGCATAATTCGGGCTTTATTTATGACTTCGTCTGTCGTATTTTCACAACAAAGGTAGCTGTTATCGTCAGCAAACATTACTAAGTTATTGAACTCATCTATACAGGGCAAGTCATTAACCAATAGGAGAAACAACAAAGGCCCTAAGACTGACCTCTGCGGCACCCCACAAGTGATTTCAAGTGTTTCTGATTTAACTTTTTTAATTTCAACGAGTTGCTTGCGTCCTGACAGATATGAGGTCAATAGCTTACCAATGTTATCTCTAAGGCCATATATTTTAACTTTTTTAATAAGCAGGGTATGATCAACAAGATCAAAGGCCTTACTTAAATCCATAAATATTCCAATAGTTTTTTTATTTTCGTCTAAATTTTTATATAGTACTTCCAAGAAGTCATAAATGGCCGAAGTTGTCGATTTGCCTTTTCTAAAACCATGCTGTTTACAATTTAAAATGTTATGTTGATCGAGAAAATAATACATATTAATATAAATTGCCTTTTCCAATATTTTAGAGATAATTGACAATAATGCAATAGGTTTATAGTTTTCAGCGCAGTTTTTATCTCCCTTTTTATATATCGGTATGACCTTGGCTATCTTTAAAACTTCTGGAAAAACACCATGAGAAAAAGACATATTAATTAAATATACCAAAGGTTTCAATAAATAATTTTTACATGACTTTACAATATTAGTACTGATATCATCAATTCCTGTCGAGTTTGGATTTTTTAAGTTGGATATGATATTAAACACAAGCATTTCATCCACAGGAGTTAGAATCATTGTTGGGGTTTTAGTATTATTATGATTATTTTGACTAAATGTACATTCGTGTATTCGTTCATTATCTTTTAAATTATTACTTAAACTGCTTGGAGTATCGACAAAAAAATTATTGAAGTGATTTGCAATATCTTTAATATCTACAATTAATCCATTATCTGATTGAATTTCATTGATCTCTATTCTATTGTCATTTTTATTTTTTATTGAGTTGTTGATTATGTTCCATACAGCTTTTGATTTATTATTTGTTTTCAAATATATTTTTTCATTATATACGTTTTTTGCAGCTTTTATTACTCTTCTGTATACCCGTTTATATCTATTGTAAATAATTTTATCATTTTGATCTCCAGTTATTCTCATTATAGTATACAGATTTTTTAACTTCTCTGATGAGACCCGTATTCCTTTAGTTATCCAAGGTTTTTTTGTACTTTTATTAACATTAACTTTTTTTAGAGGAAATGCTATATCAATATAGTATTTCAAAGTATTTACAAATAACTCAAATGCTTTGTTAACATCGGTACAAGTATAAACTTCTTGCCAGGATTCTTTACTCATGTAAGAAATAAATGTTTGAAAATTATATTGACTAAGAGATCTGGTGGTAATAAATTATTTATCAAGTTTTCTGTCATTTTCTATCCTAAATGATAACATTTGTGCTGAATGATCAGACAGTGCGTTATGTAATACATGACATGTATTTTCAAAGAAGTACGAATTTGTGCACATGAAATCAATAGAGGTAGCTGAATTTGTTGATATTCGTGTTGCTTCTTTCACATTATTATATAAATTAAACGAATCTAGGATGTCAATGAGATTTTTTGTTGTATTGCAACTATTTAAAAAATCTACATTCAGGTGACCACAAAGAATTACATGAGAATTTGGATTAGAACATATGCAATTTAATATACTATCTAAGTCTTCAAAAAATATATTTAAGTCTGCTTTAGGCGACCTATATATAGTGATAATTTTAATACTGTTTTTTGTATAATTTAATTCAATGCCACACACTTCAACAATTTTTTCTTTGCAATATTTTTGATTTATTTTTATTTCCTTTATGTGGTTTATTAAACTGTCTTTACAAAAAATTGCTACACCACCATTTTTAAATTTAGATCTGTTGAACATAGTACATAACTTGTAGCCATTTATTTGGACACTTTCAAATTCGTCCTTTTTTAACCAAGTCTCTGTAAAACATGCTATATCTACTCTCTCGGTATCTAAAAAGAGTTCCAACTGATCTATTTTATTCCCTATACATTGCATGTTTTGGTGTAGAACACGAAAATTTATATTTGAACAATTTTTCTGTGATTGCTATGTAGTGTTCGTATATGGTTCTTGCGTTATTGTCACAGGAACGGAGTTTTCTTGATCTATTGAGATGTACGTGAGGTTACCTTTGTCTATGATATCTACGTCATTTAGTATTACATCAGGAATTCTGCAGTCTGTCATAGCCATGGCAATTTCCTCCGAAAGAGATGCAGCAACAACACTCTTTTTGGCACCAATTGGTGAAACATCAACATCATTTATATCTATAGTTGGAGTGTTTGGAGTGTTTTGGAGGGCCGCCGAATTAGTTAGTTTAACAAACACCAAGTTTTTTGGTTCGTTATTGTTTTTTACAATTTTAATGATCTCACTACTTATTTCACTTTTAGTTAAGCACTGTTTAAAACTTTTATTTACATCTAAGAAAGTTATTCTTCCGGGTACATAGTTATTTATCTTGTTAACAAATTCCTTTAACTTTTCATTAAATTTTAAAATGAGTTTATTTGTGTTATAATTTTTTCCGTATGCCACTGTAGCAATTGTAACATTTAAATTTACACACTTTTTTATTTTATTGCAAATATCTCTAAACAGCGGGTACGTCTTATATTTGTTAAAGTTATTAGAACCCGCAATAATGATGACGTGGTCTTGTGGCAAATACGTGGAAATTAAGGCTTCTACATCTTCAGTAACTTTTTGGAAATCAGCTCCAGGTTTAATTACAGTTTCCACTTTAAAATGATGATCTATTTTATTCATTAGAATTTTATTGACATTACGGCCGAATTCGTCACTGAGAATAAGTATTTTTTGTCTATAGTTTTTTTGGGGACCCTGTTGATTTTCAGTTAACTTAATTTTCGACGATTCAGGTGATTCATGATTTCTACAATTTGCAAATTCGAATGGATTACTACTTTTTTCGATTCTCCCTGTATTATCAGACTGAGTAATAGTCGACGCGTTTCTACTATTTTTAATCGTTTGTGTACTCACGTTTGTGTACTGATTGATAGCTCATTTACTTTTTGCAATTCATACAGTTGTTCTTTTAATTCCTGAATAATTTCTTCTTGCTTTCGTATTTGCTCGTTCATATCTTCTTCTCTTTCTAATGCCTCTTTTACGAATTTACTGTTTTCGGTTTTTAACTTTTTAATGTAATTATCTTTAATTTCCCCATCTGTAGAAAGTTCACATATAGTTTTTTCCAAGACTTCCGTTAATTCACCATCAGTTTCGTCAGCGTCTGCTTTTTGTTCCTCGCAACACATGATTTTGTTTTGTCCAATAAAACGAATTACAGATTTAAATTTAGGGATGCAACACTTATGGAATACCATAAAACAATTTACGCATACATAATGGGTAATAACTTTAGTTTTGCAGCATTTATAATATGCACTCTGAGAGCTCTGCGAGCCCGCGTGCGAACTTGACGGCATGTCGATAGTCTACTGAAGTTTCTGGTTCTTGTACACACACTAAATCACAATTTTTTTTCATCCTCTTTAATAATGAGGTGGGGGTGGTAATGGGGGTGGCTAATGCCAATTTTTTTTTCGACACCTTAGCTTCTCTTGTATATAGTAAATACCAATTTTATGGACTCTTACCTGCTTGATTTACCTATTTACCCCAAATTTACCCCAATTTACCCCCCCAACCCTTCGACGGAACAAGATGAAAATATAATTTAGTTCTAGATCTCGCTAAAGTACATATGTGCCAAATTTCAAGTCAATATCTCAAACGGTTTCAGAGTAAACGTGCGCACAAAAAAAAGTTACAGACAGACAGACCGACAGACAGATAGAATTTTTTTTTCACTCAAACTTAAAATCTCGACGTTTCATGACATTTTAAGCCTATTTGAGCAATAAAAAATTTAAAAAAATTTTTTGTCGTTACTATAATTCCACTGGACGTGGAAGTAAAAGATAATTAAACCCCACTAGTAAAAAGCATGTAAAAGTACCACCGTACACTATACAGACGATCCAACTTGGTGAAGCCTACCTTGCCGGTACGCTCTGAAGATTGCTGGAATTCCAGCAGACGAGTTCAATTTCATGAATGAGTTCTAAGAGTGCCGACAATGTTGGCTCCAGCAAGTCATATTATTTGTAGACCCATTAATAATGTTGACACTCGGTCAGGGTCGAATGTAATTGTAAACCCAGACAGCACAATATAATCTTAGAATATTCCAGATATATACTCTTGAGAATAAAGAATCATTCTTAGAATAGGCCGTGAATATATAAATTCTCCAGGGAATGTTCTTAGAATCGGCCAATGGGAATATCCTACATAAACCTAGATTATTCCTTTAAGAATATTCACAAATTATTCCAGGAATAATCCAGAAATATTTATATGTTTCAAACATATTCACAGCTTTTGCCTGGAATTTATATAGGATATTCCCTTAGGCTGGTTTCAGGAATATTCTCGTGAGAATGTATAGAGGCCCTCTGGTATACGTGGGTCACTTTTGGTAAAAGCAGAAATAAAACTAATACATCATCAAAATGCACCGGGATGAGGGAAGACGCTCGCAATTGTTTACAGCAGCTCCTTCAGCTTGATGTTTGATTATCTTACATTTCGATTTAAATAGTTATATAAAAATTAAAATGTGAAATAATAACAGTAATCACCTGAAAACTTTCCACTCCTTGCATATTAGTGGCTTCTTCCTAAAAATTCTACAAATATGGGAAAATAAAATATTGAAAATATAATATTGAAGAATTATTTATTATTTAATGAACATATTTATATTTTGAATCTATCTTAAGACTAAACTTCTTTGTCAGTTTCATTGTTTCTGAAACAAAAGAAAACATTTTAGAGGATTTTTATTTAGAATTTAAACTTGAATATTGAAGAAAGCTATAATGGTAAAACCAAGAGTCAACTCATATTTTTGTATTTTGTAATTACTTTCACGTCCAGTGGAAGTATAGTAGCGCAAAAAAAGATTTGAAAAAATTTATTGTTCAAATAGACTTAGAATGTCGAAATTTTAAGTTTGAGCAAAAAATATATATCTGTCTGTCTGTCGATCTTTAACTTTTTTTTGTGCGCACGATTACTCTGGAACCGTTTAAGATATTGACTTGAAATTTGGTACTCATATGTATCTCAGCGAGATCTGGAACTAGATTGTATTTTGATCTTAATACGTTGAAGGGCTGAGGGATAAATTGGGTTAAATAGGAGTAAATAGGTAAATCAAGCAAGTAAGGGCCCATAAAATTGGTACTTAGTACATATAAGAGAAGCTAAGGTTTCAAAAATTTTTTTGGCATTAGCCACCCCCATCCCGTTATTAAAGGAAAAAGATAAAATTGTAATTTAGTGTGTGTACAGGAACCAAAGGATTCGGAATTTGTTTTTACTTCATCTCCTCTCCTCTCGCCAAGAAACACTAAATCATATTAGCGATTTCTTTTCAAATAGTTATTTGAAGTTGATTCTTCTTCAGCATGCCATATGTCTTGATAGTAAGTTTCATCAAAATCAAAGAAAAAAATTACATTAAAAAAATCAAAATAGAAGGATATATCATATCTGTTTTAAAAAAAAATTGCTATGATTTACTGTTTTTTGTGAAAAAACGCTTCGCAGGAGGCCGTGTATGTGAATTAAAACCAACTTTGTCACCTACACATAGAATTTTTGCCACTCTACTTAAAAAATATATATATATTCAAATCGTGCAAAAAATAGAGTTACAGGCTTATTCCTCATTTAAGCAAGTATATATCCGAACCGTAAACAAATATATTATGTTGAATAATTACCTGTAACTGTTGCGAAAAGTGCTGTTTTGGAAAACACTTTTTTGTCTTTGTGTCCGTGTAAACTGTAAAGCTTGGCTAAGTCCACACTCATTACTTTTCTCATAAAGCGGCGTGAACATTCCTTGTAATTATTACCACCCAATTTACACATACTATCAATCTAGAAAAAAAAAATACAAACAAGTAATTAATATCCTTTTACAAAAATAATAGAGAAGGTTGATTAAAATGAAAACTTGTAATAAAAGTTACTACAAATTATTTGTCTTTGCCTCTAAGTCTAGGTATAATTTGCTAGTCACATAATCTAGGAAGTATAGTAATTTTATGTGCGACAGCCCAGTTACGTAATTTATCAATAATTTAATTTGAATTTTGATCGTGTTGCTGCACAAATGCTTGACTAGAAGTAGTGCTCGATGAAAAATTGTATGTCATTGTCATGCTGCTCATCAAAACTAGCGTTACAATTAAAATTTTCGCCAGAATCGCTTTCCAATAAATTACTTTCACTGCCACTATTTGAAACATTACTTCTAACAATATTCTCTAAATGAACACTACTTATTAAGTTCATGGTGCCTGCAGTACTATGATTAAAAGTTTGGGACTTATTTTGACTGATGCTATAAGTACTTTCTTGTAAATGTGAAGAATTTGTTGGTAAGCTTTGGTTCAACTGTAATAACTGTCTCTGATTTATATCATCAGTATTATGGTCTAATAGGGTTTTAGAGTTCTATTAACTTCTCTATGAAGCTGCGCCAGTACCAGTAGTATTTCTATCCCTTTTTCTTTTCATTTTACTAAGAAAATGTACAAGTGACGTGATGCCCTGTTATATTTTCCCTATAAAAAAAGATTAATGTACTTTCTTTTTGTTCATCGGTCACTTATCACTTATACCACACATAAAAACATTTTTTTATCTCGACAATAACAAACAATTAAAGCACGTAAATTCTGATATTGAGGTTATGTTATGAAATAAGTAAATAGGAAAAAATCGCGGGTAGTTTAAAACACTATAATATACATGTGCAATTGAAGTCTAACCTTGGCTACACTGCTCAAACCTGATAACCTGATAACAAAAATATGGATTGAGCTTTTGTTTAAAACTGGGAATAACATCATTGTATAATATAATCATTATAATCATATTAAATATTTTTTATTAATCGAAATAAATAATAACACGCATATATTTAAGTTACATTTTACAGAAAAAAATTAAAAGCATTTGTAAAGCGTTGATTTGGTTGAGTAACAATTAATATTATTCTTTCATTCTCAAAGTATATTCATGGAATATTCTTGACCCAGGAGGGAATATATATTCCAAAATGAATATTACTATCATATTCATAGTGATTATTCCAGGAATATATTTAAAATTATATTACTGGAATAATTCGTTATCTTATATATATTCCAGGATTATTCCAGACTTAATCAGAATATATTCATTCTTTTTTGCATAATTACAGAATATTCTTAGAATATACGGTGCTGTCTGGGAAGTAAACCAACTCCTCTAAGTCAGTATGTTTCACCAACATAGTAGATTTCCGTAAAAGTAGGTTACGTATTCCTTTCACATCCAGTGGAAGTACAGTAACGCCAAAAACATTTTTAAACATTTTTATTCTTCAAATAAGCTTAGAATGAAACATCGAGATTTTAAATTTGAGCGAAATGAAATTCCTATCTGTTGATCTGTCTGTAACTTTTTTTGTGCGCACGATTACTCTGGAACCGTCTAAGACGTTGACTTGAAATTTGGTACACATATGTATTTTAACAAGATCTGGAACTAGATTACATTTTGATCTTATTCCGTTGAAAGGTTGGGCCGTAAATTGGGATAAATGAGGATAAGTAGGTAAATTAAGCAAGTAAGAGTCCATAAAATTGGTATTTAGAATATAATAGAAGGTAAGGTCTCAAAAAATTTTTTGGCATTATTACCTAATTATCCAATATTACTTGCATCCTATTATTAAAGAGGGTGAAAAAAATAAAGTTGTGATTTAGTTTGTGTACAAGAACCAAAGGCTTCACATTTTTTTTACTTCATACACGCCCACTATCATCCCCACCCCCACTACCGATATGGTATATCGTTTTATGAGTTTTGGGGTAGGCGATTTCAAATATTATATTATTAAAGTTCTATAAACAGTTATTTCTACATAGTAGTGCAAATATAATATCATTTTTTTTTATTGTGAAAGACTTGGATAGAACATCAGGATGTGGAAGTAGTGATTTCTTAAGCAGCGGTTTGAATATTTGAAAATGAAATAAAGGCCATGGCAGGTTAAGATAAGTGTCCGTGCCTTTGCAACCTTTTTGCGTGTGGTTCCTTCCAGTGATGTATCTTTGTGTAAGATACTACCACAAAAAGTTTTTCCCTCAAAGGCTTCATAATATCTGGGAATTTTTTTTTTTTTTTCGAAAATCCGAAAAAGTTTTTTTTTTCTTAATCAAGTGAACCAATTTGTTTGTATTTCACATATATTGTGGATATACTTAAGACAATTTATTATTTATTACCTCTATTTTTTTACTAATTATACGCCATATAATAAGCTATAACATATATTTTTTACAAAATTCTATCGAAGGTAACGTAGTCAAATTGGCAAAGATAATGTTACGTGCTTACACCCCCTTTAGTAAACACCCTGTATCGTGGGATCGGAAATTATAACACCAGGGTAACACTAAATAATAATGTATTTACTTAAGTACTAATTACAATAAATAAAGAAAAAGAGTATAAATTGGTTAGAAACTCGATATATTGTCACGACCGCCAAATTAAGACGGCCACAATAAGGGCAACTTGGCCTGCGAGAGGTTTTTCTGTTAGAAAATTATTAAACACAATAAATAGTCAATAACATTTATTAATCAAATAATGGTTGCAGCCAAACAACCAAGTCACAAAATATGAATTAAATAACAAATAAAGTTTTCTTACCACAAGCACATGTCAGGAGGAGATATCTTTGAGGGCAAACTTTTTGGGGTAGTATTTTACACAAAGATACATCACTGGAAGGAACCACACGCAAAAAGGTTGTAAAGGCACGGACACTTATCTTAACCTGCCATGGCCTTTCACTTTATCACGTTGTGCACATTTGTGACGCACACGAGGCATGGCAGTTTTATGCTACGCCAGTTTTATGCCATTAATCCTTAACTTTGTTTGTTATGTATAATTAGTATTATACAAAAATGGTTTATTTCACTGGGAAAAAATATTTTATGTTGCCAGCAACTTGGGTTTTTATATTTAATTATTATGAAAATAAACATAAGAAACAGCATATTAAACAGAACAGGAAGGTGTGTGTTTGATTCAAAATTGTTTTTTTATTTACTATATTTGCATTACATGTCTTTGTAAGAATCATTACCGTTTTTAGGTTAAATTTATCACCAAAAATACATTGTAACTGGCAGTGATGAATATTTCACCATTTCGTCGTTTTTCTGAATGTTTCGGTAGGTGTTTGCAGTATAAATAATAAAATATATAAAGGCACGACACTCGAAAAGAGAAGCTCATTTCTTGAAAGAGAGAGACAAGGTACCAAACAAAACCTCCCGTGGTTTCTTTACGCATGCGTTAGCAAATTAGCTTTCCCGAAGCTGTGTCAGATATTAAAGAGACAACTTTTACGTACATGTATTATATTGCAAAAACCGAACAATATAAAAAACATGAAATGATGAAATATTATTAATGTGTCATCTTGTCCATGTTTCCTTGTGCAATACGTAAAGTGTTATTTGTATATATTTGTTACATGCATGATTATGTTTACTCGATTACACATCACTTAGAGCCAATACTGGTTATGATGACCTTCACAACAACGGTTCGGGGTCTACATTGCAGAGTTGTTAGATTTAGATGCCAATTTTAGTGCCCGAGGTCAAACTCAAGTGAGATTTTTGAATGGGATTGCTCGTAGTGGCGCGTCTTTATAGTATTATATTACTAGTCGTATAAAATGATGTCTATATGAGAGCCGTTTCTAGAGCAGAGATAAATCTCCCGAGCCTTGTTAATAATACAGGCACACAAAATAAAAAAATCTGTCACTGCAACTCCATTGGGTGACCCCCATGTATTTCGACGTGCTGTATACGAATCGGGTGTCCGTTTCATCACACATCATTTTTTATGATGTTTTTATCAGGTTTTTAAGAGGTTCTTTAGGTTATATTTGCGATTCACTAAAAATTGGTGGGTGATTCAACTAAACGGATATCTAAGATACCTTCTCCTTTGCCAGACCATATTGGCAAGTACTTGGTGGACTACTTTCGCTACGTTGTTGTGCCGCTGCAAGTAGTCGGTTTGTGCCAACGCAGAACATCCAAAGCATAACGTTGTATGAATTCATGTGCTTGCTTGTAAAGTCGGTTCGTGTTATCAACATCCTCACCAAAGATGGGTCTTCTGTACTCCCTCGTATCGACTGATTTGTCCTGGATGGTAAATGGAAGTCCTTTGTTTCGCTATAAAGACTGCTGTACGAAGTCACTCCGTGGAACTTTTTTGATTAACATGCTCTGAGACAAGTCTTCAGTATATCTTCCATGAAACTCTTTCCCTCGCCAGGTCGACACACGATCTTGAGGACTAGGACATCTAAATAGGTGATTCTCTTGGGCCAAATAAAGTGGGCTGTAGTTCTTCTCACTCTGGCAGACGGCTCTGTGAGGTGAATTGCGAATATCTGGGAAATATCTTAATCGTTCTTCTTGCTGCCTACACATTACTTTTAAGTTAAGAAGGCCTCTACCCCCCCACCTTTATCTTTGGTAGAGATAGAGTAGTTCTTCTCCAAGATTTTGAATCTCGTAGCCTCCGATCAGATACATTCATTCTCTTCATTCTGAGCTTGACCCCTTCGTGCATAGAATACTGCATACTTATCCAGGTCAAGTTCCATATGGATGGCATGACTAGTTCAAACTCGCTTTGCAGGTGGTGCGTACAGTTTTAAGTCATCCATGTAAAATTGATTTGGGAAACGAACATCATGATTTCTCTTGGTAACATACCCGAATCCAGAAGTTCTGAGCATCCTACTGTTAGGCAAAACCAAGGTTATCACTTTGAAAAATCCTTTTGCGACCCTTGATTTCTTCAGCCTTATACGAAATGTGTCTTTGTCTAATATGAAGACGTGTTTTCCATGCGTCCATAAACGAAGTGGGAAAATTGACAAGCTCGGGGTGGATTTTGTACAACCGTTAAAACCCGACGATGTCAGGAATGAGGTACTGAATCTTACGTCTACTTATAATTTATCAATTCGATGGAAATATGGCGGGACTTCCGAGCTTGCTTGTTGGGTCACCATATTTTCTATGAATAACAATTATTTGGATCCCCGTGTGTAACTGCGGCATCCATTCTGTTCAGGAGCTAGCAGATCGTTCTCTTGTGTTGATACAACTTGGATGAAATGATTGAAGTAAAGATTTTTGTATAACGTCGACAGGTATGTGATTGGCCGATAGTTCATTGGATCGGAAATGTTGACTGCTATTGGTAGCGTATAGGTCACACCTGTCGTCATGTAGCTAGAGAGAAGCTGAGGATCCGCGAGACTTCTTTGAAGCAGATTAGCAAACATGCCATGTACAGATGTAAAGTGTTTCCATCAAACATTCTGCATTCCATCCACACTTGGTGCTTTCCAGGTTTGCGTTTTTCTGACGGAAATCATCAAGAGTGATTACAACTTCTGACATTACAGTAGTATCTTAACAGGTTTCGTTCTCTTTATCTAGCCAATATGGGTCTTCTTTGTGTTGCTTGGGTACAGACCAGATGTTCGACAAATATTGTATCATCCTGCCCTTGTCTGGAAACTCTTGCGATTTCTCGCCTGTAATCCTCCAGGCGTCTGTAGAACCTCTTCTAATCTCAGGAAAACTCAGTCTCTTCCTGCCATCTTTTGGTTGCCTCATTATATCTTCTAATTGATGAGCCCAGTGCGGCAATTCTTTGTCTGAGTCTCTCATCCTCTTCTTTCAGCTTTTCTCAAAATCTTTAATAGACTGAGTTTTAGTCTTCTGGCAATGGTTCGAATACCATCTTTAACCCTTTCTGAACAAGATTCTCTATTCTCTAAATATTCAGCTAGTTGACTGATCTCCCGTCTCACTTTCAGAATATTGTTTTCAATGCTCTGTCTTCGTGCAGGCGCGTATTCTGGCTTATGTTTCATAGACTTGGGTGGTGGTTTTGAGTTTTCAGTTCTTGGATTTATCTTTGTATTTAGAGTAGTACAGGTAGCTAGTGCTGCACAATAGACCAAATTAGAAACATCCTCATATTTGAGATCTGCCGTGATGTCTTCCTTGATAACACTATCCATACTTTTTGCAACTTTGTAAAATTGGGCATCACATCTGATTTCAGGAATTTTTTGGTATGCTCTCTAGTGCGACTCCACCATATTCTCATACCTATTGCACAACTCAATGCAGTTTCCATTTCCTTACTCTACAAATTTTTCAGCTCTTTTTTCATCATGAGAGAACACATCCGCTTCTTCATCCAATTCTTGTATGGTGAGTCCATCTTCCTCTGATCTTCCTTCCTGCTGGTTTTCTTGCCGTGATAAGTCTAAAATCACGCCTTTATTTTATCAAGCTCAGCTGCAGAGAAGGCGTTACCTCCACGGATAATGGAGTTGTACTGTCCTCAGATATTCTGATCGCTTAGCCTGCCCTGAGGTAACAATTTTTCCATTCAGCGTACATTTTCCGCCTGTAGCCTTCTGCTTCTGTATCCCCTCTTGTGCTTTTTTAGTACGCACGCATAATTAACATATTGATGTCATTGGACTATTTCGTGAGCTGGCTATTTTAGCGAAGCGCAGAGAAGAGCGAGCTGTGGTCCTCGAACTATATCCTCGCTCTCCGAATCTGATGGTCTTCGCTCTCCGCTCTCTGATGGTCTGAGGTGAGTCCGCCGCTATCCACTGGATGGGTATCATATTTGACACATCAGGCCCAATGCCTTCTACTCATACGTTTCTCTCTGGTTTAACCACTTATGAATGTTAACCGAAGGAAAAACTATCACTTATGCCTGTTATTATTCTTATTTTTTGTTCCCTGGTGTGTCAACAACAATCGGTCGAGTGGACAACGTTGATTCTATCAGTGACTATGATTCCAAAAACCATCTCACGATGTATGCCGCGTGGAAAGCAAAAGACTTCTGCATATTTCGGTATGAGTTTCATGGTATTCCAATTTTGCAAAGGGATTCTTTCAATCTTCTGGGTAATGGATGATAGAATTATTGGAGCGATCTTAACGGTGCACATGTCTCACAGCCGTTTAATCTCCCTCTTCAGGTCTTTATATTTGTCAGCCTTTCAGCTTGTTTGAGTTCCAAACTATTGTTGCTAGGTATAAATACATCAGTGAGTGTTGCAGTTTTATGTATGTTATCAAGAACTGTAATATCAGGTCTATTGTGTCGGACTTTAGATCTGTTATTTTCCATTGTCCCAGTATACTTTAGCATATTCGTTTTTACCACAGACGGCGGTTTGTAGACATAATATGGACTTTCATCTTCAAGTGGGATTTTCAGCAACCTAAGTATGTCAGTATGTCCAAAACACTACCGCAGCTACCTTGTTGTGCCTGTCAAGATACTTATTCTTATTATTGTTATTTTTGTTATTATTATTACTATTATAATTATTATTAGCCTATTTTTTAGATTATTAATATTTTTAGCCAACTTACACAAAAATGAAACAAATAGGACGTTATAGGTACAATTCGGAATTAGCCATCATCAACGCTTCTGAATCTGGTTACGTAAAATGCATTGGAAGAAATATAGTAGGTTCCACTGAAAGTATTGTAAGCTTCTTGGTAACAGGTATTTATTTTGTTCTAATTATTAAATATCCTAAATAAATATTGATTATTTATTTTGAGATTTAGTTAAGGTGTAAGAAATTATATGAAGTAAATATTTATATTACAAACAACAAAATAAATGAAAATATAAATTGAATGGTGGAAGCCTTTACTTTGTGGTAATTAATTATATTAAAACAGATGAAAACAATTTTTTTTGTTTTTTTATCATTAATTTATGATAACTTAACGTTACTGTAGTTTCGATAATTTAGCCTGTCATTTTCAAACGTTTATTTTACAAATACTGAATGATAGAATAAGGGTTTTACAATAATTTATACCTAATAATTTAATTTAATAACAACACAGGCAGCCCCACAAAAAAAAAGTGATCTGTCCGGTGGACCAGACCAATATATCCATATGTATTTGGACCCACTGAAACCGAATCCGAAGTCGGAATTGTCAGATCAGGTCGTTTTTCACCCTCAACCCCAAAAAACACCCCCTCAAAAAAATGCTCTGTCCGGCGGACCAAACCAGTATATTCTTATGTATTTGGACCTGCTGAAACCGAATCCGTAGTCAGAATTGTCAGATTGGCTCGTTTTTCACCCCCAACCCCCAAAACAAAAACAAAGTGGTCTGTCTGGCAGACTATACCAGTGTATCCTTATGTATTTTGACCTGCTGAATCCGGATTCGAAGTCAGAATTGATGAATTGGATCGTTTTTCACCCCTAAACTCGAAAAACACACCCCCCAATAAAATGGTTTGTCCGACAAACTAGACCAATGTATTCTCATGTATTTCGACCTGCTGAAACCGAATCCGATGACAGAATTGTCATACTGGCTCGTTTTTCACCCCCAACCACAAAAAACACCCCCAAAACAAAAACAAAGTGGTCTATACCAGTGGATCCTTATGTAATTTGATCTGCTGAATCCGAATTCGAAGTCAGAATTGTCAGATTTGCTCGTATTTCACACCTAACCCTAAAGAACACCCCCTAAACAAAAAAGTGGTCTGTCCGGCGAACCATACCAGTGTATCCTTATATATTTGGACCGCTGAAACCGAATCCGAAGTTATCATTGTCAGATTGACTCGTGTTCACCCCCAACCCCCAAAAAACACCCCCCCCCCACAAAATGGTCTGCCCGGCGGACCATACCAGTGTATCCTTATATATTTGGTAAGGATACACTGGTATAGTCCGCCGAACAGACCACTTTGTTTTTGTTTTGGGGGTGTTTTTTTGGGGTTGGGGGTGAAAAACGAGCCAGCCGGACAATTCTAACATCGGATTCGGTTTCAGCAGGTCCAAATACATAAGAATACACTGGTCTGGTCCGTCGGACAAATAATTTTTTTGGAGGGTCTGTTTTTCGTTGTTGGGGGTGAAAATCGGGCCAATCCATCAATTCTGACTTTGAATCCGGATTCAGCAGGTCACAATACATAAGGATATACTGGTATAGTCCGCCGGACAGACCACTTTGTTTTTGTTCTTGGGGTGTTTTTTGGGGTTGGGGGTGAAAAACGAGCCAATCTGACAATTCTGACTACGGATTCGGTTTCACCAGGTCCAAATACATAAGAATATACTGGTTTGGTCCACGGGACCGAGCATTTTTTTGGGGGGGTGTTTTTGGGGTTGGGGGTGAAAAACGACCTGATCTGACAATTCCGACTTCGGATTCGGTTTCAGCGGGTCCAAATACATACGGATATATTGGTCTGGTCCGCCGGACAGACCACTTTTTTTTTGTGGGGCTGTGTAATTTATACCCACTAGGAAATATATAATAAAGAGATTTTCTGAGAAAGGTACAGTAATGAGATTTTTATTATTGAAACTATGATTTGAGTATATCAAAAAGGGAGCTATAATAAAGTTGTACATGATTATTAAGTAAGTGGTTATTCTGAACTAATTTAGATTTGCACATTTCAATAGAATTGAATATATTTAATTTAATACTGGGTATTTTCCTGCCTGTGTGACCTGATTTCTAACGCGAGGTTTGAAAAAGTTGAGTCGTTATTATTAAGCCTAAAGAAGCGTTCATATTCGTTGTACCTAACTTTAAATGCACGACCCGTTTGTCCTACATAGAAGACATCACAGTCTGGGCGCTTTAACTGATAAACTCTAGATTTTTGCATATCATTAGTTGTTTATTTGGTATTCTACAAAAAGTTTGAGAGTTTTCACTGTGATCTGAAGACAATTTTTGGATTATGATGAGATAAAATGTTCGCCATTTTTTATGAAATATTGCCGTAACATGTTAGAGCTATATATTATGCTGGGTTGTTATATTTATTGCTCGGGTAAATACTGTGGCAAGCCCGTTTGTCTTGCTTTGTACTTATAAAATTTTCTATTGTTTTTTTTCTTTAAAACCGTTGTTTACTGCTATTGCTTTAATTGCATTATTATAATATTGCAACTCAAGAAACGCACAAAGATCAGAATTGCTAACGCCTTAGTTTTCTTTATCTTTCTTTACGCCTCTGATAATAGTCCATATATTAGGGAAGCAGACAGACCGCCGTATTGATGCTTTCGGAATGTGGATCTGGAGACGTTTGCCACGAATTCCCTGGACAGCCAATACACTAATACCGCGATTCTCCAAAAAATACGTAACCAAAACTGACCTTCCAGCAGCGTATCCTCTCAAATCCTCTTATTTTTGACCAAATCTGTGAACACCAAGAAGAAGACGAACTATTGCTATTTTCAATTCTTAACTTTTTAAGTCACATTCGTTGTCGGTTGCTCCTGAAATACCAAGCCACCAATTTTAATGCAATTATTTTTATCAGAAAATTTAATTTAGTGAAATTAAATTATGACTGGTGACTTCGCCAAATTCTCGATTAATATAATCTTGCTTCCAATTTTCGCTCGCCTTATACTATACGTAGCTCGATGACATTAATATTGGACTACCACCGAATCATACCTTGCAATTTGAGAAAGAGTTAATAGAAATGGCTTAAGTCAATCCCGAGTAATGATTAAACATATTACAAAAAAACATACATATAGGTCGAATTGAGAACCTACTCCTTTTTTAAATTTTATGAACTCGATTAAAAAGAGTTCTTCTCTTTTTCTATTCTATATTCGTATACAGTCCTCTTAGCCCAGTCGATGAAGGTATTTATCCACAAAATTTTGCAAACTGAGTAAACTTTTTTTTAATGACTTCGTGGAAGTGTATAGAATAATATCCTGAAAAGTTTACATTTCGCTCGGATGTAGAACATAAAAAAAAGTGAAAAAAATTTTTTCATCCACTTTTTCAAAATTTTTAAATTAAATCAAGCTAGAAAAAAATAAAAAATACAGATGGACAGATTATATATTTATGAACAAAAAATGTCCTAACAAAATTTATCGTTAAAGCCACGGTTTTCCCGGAAAAAAATAGTCAAGTGTAACCTTATAACTCGGAGCGAGATCCAAGCGTACACGCGGTTGAATACACATGACTGTGACACCGACGCACTGAATTACATGTCGCTAAATCAGAATTTGTTCAGTTTATATGAGTGTTGGCTCATTTAAAAGATAGAAATTGTAGCTTTCTGATGCTTTTTTGTTTTAAACAATACAAGCAAAGGATGGATGGGAAAAATATACTTGTACATATTATCACTCCCGAACTCAATCGTCGCAATAAACAATATAGAAAAAAATAAAAGCCCTTCAAACATTTTTTTTCTTGATTGAGAACTGTTAAAAAGTATGTACACTTTATGATTATTATGGTTTATTAAGTTGTAGTAACGAGGATTAAAAAAAGGTACATCTCAAGTAATTTTAATTTCCTTGCTTGATGATTTTTTTAATAAATATACAGAGTGATTCATAAGGAATGGGTAATATTTTACCTGCAGATTCTAGAACGGAGAATATTAATTTTTTGCTTAATAACTAGGGGTCAAATATTAATACTTACTGAGATACAGAATGTTAAATTTATAAAAATAATTCAGTAATGTTATATTCCGTTATTTTTTCACATATAAACATAAAATTCGGTACAATTAGCTTTCTTGACGTGATAAAATCGAATCAGCTGTCATTTTTGGTGTATCGCATAGAGGGCGCTACGAAAACTATCTTGGTTTAACAGAACCCGTCATAACTTTTTTGTACTTCGTTTATTTATAATTTCATTGCAAATTTTTTATTTAACCATTTAACTTCTTCAGATTTGGTATTCAAAGTTATTTTTGTTAAAATGAAGAATAGAATATTACTTAATATGCATTCGTAGGAGGACTGCAAAAAAGTTTAAAAAAATATGGGTACGCAGGATTTCCTAAAATGTAAATATCTCGGTAAGGGTGCATTTTCTTTTTTAAAATAATGGTTAAATAAAATATTTGCAATGAGATTGTAGATGAGCAAAGTACAAAAAAGTTATGACTGATTCTGTTAAACCAATACTCTATGTGATACATAAAAAATGATAGCTTATTCGCTTTGCTCACTTCAAAAAACCTAATTGTACCGACTTTTATGTTTATGTATGAAAAAATAACTGAAATATAACAACATTACTGAATTATTTTTATAACTTTAATACCCTGTATCTCAGTAATTATTAATATTTGACACCCAGTTATTGAGCAACAAAATAATGTTTTCCGCTATAGAATCTACAGGTAATATTACCCATTCCGTATGAATCACCCTGTATATATTAGAGGCTGTAACTTGTCGTGAAATTGACCCATTCGAAAAAATAAAATATCACTATTTCGGAAAAAATTTATACTTTTCGAATGTTCAAACACAAAATCGTTTATTTGTATGTATTTTTTCGAAAATGTGTTCAATCAGATCATGATAAGAAATTGCGATTTTTACGCTTATCCTTTTAACTATGAAAATATCTTTGATTATTTTGAATATAAATTCTGGAACTTTTCCAATACATTAATAAATGTATAAGGAATCCATTGGATATAGCTGAAATGTGGATAGGTGTACCTGTAATAAATGCAATACAGTAAAGGTACGTAAAAATTCATGCGAGTGATTCAGTATCTATGTGTGGTGTCTGTGTAAGCGTCCATAATTATATATTTTCCCTCCATACTCACTATTTATCCTCCTATTCACTAATAAAAATGTTTGAAATGTGTAATCAGAAAGAGAAAAAAGCTTTATTTTACTTGATAGAACAGCTAAGAATTTTTAGAGGTTCCATAGTATGCATTTAACCGTGCGCTGGCCGCGCAGAGTGACAAAGTTATTTCACTGTTTTTTTTCAGGAATACCGTGGCTTTAGCGATAAATTTCAAAATTTTGAAAAATGGACAACAAATTTTTTTTCACTTTTATTTTATGTTCTGCATTCGAGCAAAATTTAAACTTTTCTGGATATTATTCTATACACTTTCACGAACTCATTAAAAAAAAATTATTCAGTTTGCGAATTTTTGTGGGTTTCACTATAAAATGTTCTCTGTCGTCTGGGCTATGTGAACTGCCAATATATTTGGGCAAAAGAATCTGTATTTTCTATTCATTTCCAGTCTGTGTACAAAATACTATTCATTTTTCGGTCGCTTTTTCACTGTGAAATAATTATTGTTTTTCAGATGTCAGAGACGGTTTTGACATATTTGGTACGGACGGTACAACAGCATTTGAATTTGACTGGAAGGGGCGGACAGAGGTTGCAGTAGCTAGGGGTGATAAAATCTCACTCACATGTGGTGCTTCAATATATAACTATTCCGATATTAGTTGGATGTTTGACGATATAATTCTATCACCAGGTGGTATGTATATTTATATTTATCGAATTATATTAATTTTAGGAAAGAAAAGATATAAATATGATGAAAAATGTTTTTAGGATATTATAATATAACGAAAAATTGTACTAAGTATTCATGCCAGCTAAAATTGGAAGTCTTAGCTACACATGTAATTTTGGACAGTGGTTTCTACGCGTGCCGAGTTACTCAACATGACAGAGAATATCTATACAGACAGATACATTTGCGTGTTAAAAGTAAGTACTATAAAAATATTAACTTCTAAATATGACACACATACGATACTTTACGATGTACAGGATGATCTATTAGTTCTATGACAAATGGTGGATAAAAGCTGATTTTAGGAAAACAAATTAAGTGAAAACTTCTGAATACTTTTGCCGCCTGAAACGTAAAAAGAAGTTAGGATTAGAAAATAAAGGTTTGCTGAAAATATTTCATTTTTTTTCATATTTTGACAGCAGTAAGTTGCTGTTCGATATCTCTAGAAGATCTATTTATAAAAATTCCTGCCAGTGCTCGTCCTGTTTGGAAAAGAGCCTAGAATAATTATTTCAGTCAATCATTTTTCTCGTTCGATGCATTACAAATCGTGATGTATTAACTCACGAGAAAGAGAACAGAGAAGATTTGGGGATCTGTTAGCGATTCAAATTAATATTACCGCTTTGACAACAACGTGCTGTGTGACGTCAGGATGGGGATACTTCATCTGTTATGCATTATTCACACTAAACAGTATTATGTTACAATTTTTAGTGTTCTATTGTCGTTCACTGATTAGTAAGTAAATCGTAGTATTGCCATAATATCTCGCATAACATTTATATTCCAGGCAAATTTGAAAAATGGGTTCCGCGTGAAGCATTTGGGGGTCAGTTATTTGTCAATTGCAATGGGTCGCTCTGTTAACGTAGGATAAATATATGAACGTCATAAAAGTGCCATATACGCTGAAGCCACCATTTGGAAAAAATGGCCGCCAGATCTGTTTTTTTTAATTATATAGCTGCTCTGACAGGTATCTTTTTTATTCTATTCCCCTTTTTATATGCTACAAATAGTATTATCATGTCTTTAACCATAAATTGGACGACAATTTCAGAAAAAAAACTACTGAAATTTAGACATTACAAAATTTTAAAGTTTTGTGAATATGGGGCATTTGTATGGAAATTTCACATACGTTTTCGAAATAATAGTTCAAACAAAAGTTCTAGAGCATGCAGTTAGCTTTCATTTACTTTTGTCTGATATTACTAACTCCACTATTAACGCGTAATAGTTACCTATATGTAGGTACATTGTGCCCCATTTGAAATGGGAGCACCTCTGTAATATTCATTTAGTCCAACAGAATTTTTTGACATATATGTTAAATTTTATTTCGTGAAATGTTTTCCGCAAATAGGTTCACTCTTGCTTTTAAATTTTATCTTTACATTTTTCTCCAGCTTATTGCTTATTGTTAACATACTTGTAAACTGTAATATGGTATAATGTAGTAGTAAATATAAACATAAACATACCACATACATAGTAAACAGTCCTCTGTTCCAAAGCGAAGCCTGTCTGAAATATATATAGGCTGTATGATGATGAAATTGAAAATAAAGGTCAGTAAACTCTAAAAAGTGACCAGAAAAAGTCTGAAGGCAATTAATTACAAAACAGTATTGAAGATGTACTTAATGAATTATTTATTCGTGTAATATTCTCCCCAAATACTACCCTGCTTTTAAATTTAATCTATACATTTTTGCCATAAGGAAATATCATTCGTGTAAATTGGCAGTTTATTATCAAAGATTAAATCCATCCCTCTAAAGCGCTCGGGATAATGAACTGTCAATTTACACTCTTTATACTACCAGGCAACAATGCTTTAACAAAAATTTTACCGATAAAATTTTAAGCAATAGTGATATTATATACGATAAAACTGCTGCTGTCATAGAATTCCTTATTCGTAAATATAATATTACTAGCTGATGTCCACGACTTCGTCCGCGTGGAATTAGGAACATTGACATACTAACCCACTTCACATTCATTGCATTTAAGAAAACCCACTGCGCATTCATAGTGCTCGGGAAAATTCACCGCGCATCCATAGTACTCGAGGAAATCCACTGGGCATCCACTGTATCCGAGGAAACCTACTGCCCATCCACAGTGCTCGGGGAAACCCAATGCGCATACATTGTACTCATTGTTCTCATTGTACGCAAGGAAGGCCACTGTGCATCCATAGTACTCGAGAAAACCCACTGCGTATCCTTAGTACTTGGGGAAACCCGCTGCGTATCCATAGTACCCGAGGAAACCCATTGCGCATCCATAGTGCTCGGGGAAACCCACTGCGCATCCATAGTATTCGAGAAAGCCTACTGCACATCCATAGTACTCGAGGAAACCTACTGCGTATCTTTAGTACTCGGAAAAACCCACTTCACATCGCAATTTGTCTATTTTTGTGTTAGAGCGAGTTAAACGAAAAAAAAATTATTTTAATAGACAATAGAGCACATGGGCGGGTATGTGTCAAATTTCATGCTAAAAACATCCCTCTCCCTGTTCGCATTGTTCGGGGGCAGGGGAATCTCTTTTTGAAAACCATCGAATACATGTCCTTATTTCATCAGAAGAGCCCGTCGCTGGAATATCACGTTTCTGACTTCGAGATACTTTAGACTATCTACCACCCCCTTCAAAAAGTGAAAATCGAAATTTCGTCTTGCTCGTGTCTAATAGATTACAATAAAGAGTATTTCTGCCAAATTTTACGCTTCTAGGTCTAACCGTTTCCGAAAAGCTTAAAAACCTCCCCCTCCCCGTTCACCCTTTCGGGGGTTTCTTTTTGAAAACCGTCGAATACGTGTCTTCTTATTTCTTCAGAAGAATCCATCGCTAGAATAATCACGTTTCTGACTTAAGTGGTTTCAAAGATACGGGTGCGCTTTAAACCAGGTACCGCCCCCGTTTTCACCCCTTCAAAAAGTGAAAATCGAAATTTCGTTTTACACGTATCTATATAGGTCTTGCCCTAATTGGTTTAAAATATTTTAATCTGATAATAATATTTTCAATTCAACATAAATTCTTAAAATTACCTAATTGTATAAAGTTTCCTAAACCAGGTTAATAATCAAAGTTAAACAATTATATACTAACTATTACATTAACGAAATTAACTCTATTTATATTATTTTTACAATGTTTTCTTTTAAGAAGATAAAACTTCAGTTCATAACTGTCTTTCATTATTAATAAAACTACAGCTGTAAATTCCTTGCTTTATAAAGTTCAAATGGAATATTTACTATCATCACAGCAGAGCCGATCTGCATATTTCGGTTCAAATGTCCATATCATTGTCAAATGTCTTTTTTATTGATAAAAAAACCTTTTCGCGAAGCACTAGTTTACTTAGTTAAAAATGTTTTAAGTTGCTTGGCTTTACTTCATAAAAATCTTCAGATTTGATTTCACTTATTAGTCTTTTCTAAGAATTTAATTATCGTTAACTTAATGTTTAACAATTATTTATAGAATCAGAATACTTATTTAGTATAATACGTTTATAATTAGTTAGTTTTTCTACATTTCCTTATATATTGAAACATGAATGTAAATGTTATGATGCTGGCTCCAGACAATGCAAAGTTCATTTCATGTAAATACGTTTTCTTATTGTTATGAGTAAATAAATACAATATTAAGAATATCATAATAATAGATATAGAAAGTTTATGCTTTTTAATGTTTCAAAAAGTTTTATTTAAACTTAAACTCGACAGGTGTTTCGGCTTCCTTAGGCCCTTTTCAAGAGTGAAAATAATACTAGTGCCAACCGCGAAATCTATCCAACTTATTAATTCCTTATTCTCCTATTTTGATGTTAAATTTGACACTATAATTGCTTTGTCACTACAAGTTTGCATAATATTTTGCTGTTTTTAATCATTCGGGGTACTGTTCTAGAACGATAATGGGCAAAAGCAGAACAGCGCCAAGTCCACGCAGTAAGAAACAGTGGCCATCAAGGACAATATTAGTCTTAATTATTTTTTGCATATTAATATTTCAGATCCCGAACCAACAGTAATCTACAATACAAATTTGAAAGACGAACTGGAGATTGTAACAACTAACGAACTAGTTTTAATTTGTGAAGCATCTGGACTTCCTAAGCCCACTGTGAATTGGTATAAGGTAAATATGTCTAAAGAAACATTTAAGTATTTATAGAATGGGTTAGCTATTATCCTGTTGTTTTATAAGCGTTAGGTCTTGAATGTTAGAATATATCTATTTCACGTTAGAGAGTTCGGTAAAAAGGGTAAACGGAAAAAAAAGCCGCCGAAAAAAAAATCCGCGGAAATAAAATTCTGGAAAAAAAGCCGAAGGAAATAAAAGCCGCGGAAGAAAGGCTGTTTTACAGAAAACAAGATTCCTTTCACTTCGACGAATCTAGGAAAAAAAAGCCGCGGAAAAAAAGCCTAAACTCTGCGATAATACAGAGTAACATATAGCGGGTTTTCTAACTACATATCGTCTGCAAGTTTGTGATAGGGCATTGTGATTAATGTCACTTTGTTCGGTATACTGTACAAAATGTGAAAAGTGATGAGATCCGCGACTGGTGGGGAATGGGTTAACATTTCGAATTGTTAATTATTTAAAACAAAAATGTTTTAAAAAGGTTTTTTGTGCTATCTTCCACCTTTACTATAAAAGATAATATTTTATACTTTTCGTTCAATAGATCAGATGATATAATCATCATGTTGGACCCAAAATGGCAAAAATTGTTTTATACAGGGTGGGGCAATAGTGCGTCGGAATTCCATATCTCGGGTTCTACGATAACTAGAAATAATGTTTTTAGCAGACAATGAGAAGTCTGAAAATGCTAGAGATTCTTTAAGTGATGTAGAATATGATATTGATGATGAAGATGAAGATAAATATTAGCTAATAATTTGAACTGAATCTTTAAGCCTGAAAGTGTTTCCATCAAAAATATTTATTCTAAAACCGCTGCCAAGGAATCACTACTTCCACGTCCAGATTTTTTATCCAAGTCACTCACAACGAAAAAATTTTGAATGTGGAAATAATTGTTTATAGAACTTTAATAATATAATTTTTGAGATCGTCTACCCCAAAAACTCATAAAACGATACCCCACATCGGTAGTGGGGTGGGGGTGGTGATAGGGCGTGGTAGTGGGGGTGGCTGAAGTAAAAAATATTTTTTACCAATTTTATGGACTCTTACCTGCTTGATTTACCTATTTACCCCAAATTTACCCCAATTTACCCCCCAACCCTTCGACGGAACAAGATGAAAATATAATCTAGTTCTAGATCTCATTAAAGTACCAAATTTCAGGTCAATATCTTAAACGGTTCCAGAGTAACCGTGCGCACAAAAAAAGTTACAGACCGACAGACTGACAGACAGAAGTTTTTTTTCGCTCAAACTTAAAATCTCGACGTTTCATGACATTTTAAGCCTATTTGAACAATAAAAATTTTTTAAAATTTTTTTGTCGTTACTATACTTCCACTGGATGTGGAAGTAAAATGAAAGAAATATATTATGTTACCGATAAAGAAATAAAACAAATATGTTAGTTATTTCTCATACATAATTAGCTTTTATTTGTTGTCCATGTCTAATTTGTAACGTATAATACAGTTTTTCGATATTTTGGATCCAATATGGCACTCATTTCACCTGATTTTATTGAATGAAAACTGTGAAATGTTATTTGTTATAGCAAGTGTGGAAACTAACTAAACTTTCTAAAAACAACGATTTTTTTCACATAATTAACAATTACAAATATTAACCTCTTCCAGTTTTCTATGAGACTTTTTTTCCGCGGCTTTTTTTTCCTCGGTTTTTATTTCCGAGGTTTTTTTTTCCGTTCCCAGGGTCGCATCTGTTTACATATTTGATGGTTTCTTGTGTCAATGTGTTTTGTGTAAGGTGGCTTTTTTTCCAGGATTTTTTTTCCGAGGATTTTTTTTCCACGGCTTTTTTTCCCTAGATTCGGTAAAAAGTGTCATGGCGAAAACTAGATTGGCATCACTAAAAATAGTAAAAACTCACTACACATGTTAACCAACTTGTCTAATTTCCAAACTGTGTAAATATAATAACCATATATTTGTTTTTATTATCTTTAATGTTGAGTCTACTTTGATTGATTCATTAGTTTGTTTTGTAGTCCTGAATATTTAAACTAATTCATATTATACAATTTATCACTTTATCAGAGCTGCCAGTTTAGAAGTTATGTATTTCATTTGTACAAAGTTTGGAAATTAAACGAGTTGATCAACATGTGCAGTGACTTTTTACTACTTTTAGTGATACCATGGAGCGATATTTGAGTAACCACCTCACGCATTTTATTTCGGCTATTTTTAAGATTGGAGATTTAATATCGGATGAGTGGAGGCGCCCCTAGCAAAATGGGTTGAAATCGTTGATACAGAGGTTTAGGAAAACAGCATAAGCCATCAATAAAAAAAAAACAGAAAATACCATGCAGTCTGTAACTAGTCTTGAAAATGTCGAAGTTGCGCGCATTCCATGGTGCGACGTTTGCGAAGATTCGTAAATACTCGCAGGCCTTGAATCTCTTTATGACTAACAACGGCTCAAGCAATTTTTAATGAACAATTAGTTCCATCCCTATACAATCCAGAGATCAATCATTCAACGAGAATATCTTTTTAAATAGACAATGGCTTTTATAACAAGCAACTGAACAACATTGTCATCATTAAAGGTAGACTATCACAACAAGCGACAGTGCCAAGAGGCCGAGACAGGCGACGGCGACACCACCGGTACAATGGAATTCAATGAGATTCCGTTCGAGCGTGCAACACCAGGGTGTGTGTCGCTGTCGTATGCTTCGAACGGAGTCGTATTGTATTCTATTATATCGGGGGTGTCGCTGTCGCCTGTCTCGGTCTCCTCGTCGTGGGAGGGCGTTGCCGGCGAGTTGGCTAATCGGAACAAGAGGCTCTTCTGAAATCCGCGAAGAGAGACCAGATCGAAACCGCTTTTGCATTACTTCAGTCTGATCCGTGCCGTTCTTGTTGTGACGCCACCTGCCATCCTCACCATTTCCCCACATCCCAAATCTACTGCTGTGATTAGGAGTGAGGTCTCGGTGCTTTCTACGGAGGTCTTGTCACGTTTATTGCTCCTCTCATTTTTTTTTGTCGTAGAACCATCTCAATAGGTTTTGATACTGCTTCCCAGCAATGCTTGCTGCGCAGCATATTATCCACGATGTTGTTGGCTGTTAGTTGGGCACCCACCTTCACTTCCAACGAGGTTTTTCCCGAATCCATCTGTTACATTCAAAGAAAGTGTGGTGAGCATCGTCTTCGGGTTCCTTCTCACAGTAGACACATTCTCAGTTTTCAGTCTTTCCCATCTTATATAGATAGGATCGAAAAAAATCATGTCCGGTCAGGAACTGCGTTAAGTGGTAACTCGCCTCACCATGTTCGTGGTTTAACCATGTAGTTATCCGCCCTATTAATCTTCTGGATTCGGCGTCCCAGCGTCGTTGCCACTCTAGAAGATTCTCTTGCGCTCTTGTGCAAGTATATCGATCCGGCTCCGATACCGTGCGGTAAGCGCTCAATATTCTTAAGGCCCCTCTTCGCTGCACCGCAGCGAGGCCTTTTCGATAGTTCTCGACCCGCAGTGCATCTGCCCAGATCTCCGCTCCGTGGAGTAGGATAGATAGCAACCTACGCTTGCTCGTACTGGGACCAGGTATATTTGGCATTAGTCTGGTAAGTGCAGCTGTCGTCGTTGCTGCCTTGTTAGTCATGCGCAGGATTTGGCCCCAGTAAGACAGCTTCGTGTCACCATATCGGTCTTTACTGTTAGATTTAGTCCGTGGTTCTCTAGCCAAAAGCTCACGGGTCTGGCATCACCTGGTCTAGTTTTCTCTGGGCTTGCTCACCGTCTCGTGCAACAATGGTTGTAGCAATGTCGTTGACGTACCCAACTAATTGCGTCTCTTCTGGCGGTTCCATTTTCAGTATTCCATCATACGTAATATTTTAGGGGTCAGATCCTAGAATCGACCCCCTGGGTTGCCCCGAAGGTTACTCGTCCATGTCGCTGGTCCTTGCTAGTATCGTACAGTAATACTTGTTCATTCAGGTAATCCCTGAGTATGCATATCAGGTATAGAGGCGCCCTGAATGTGCACTTCAGTGCTTCCAACATGTCACTCCGCCGTATCAAGTTGAAGGCTCTCTTAACATCAAGTATTACCAGCATGCAAAAAGGTTTCGTTCGATGATCCTCTTTCTCCGTGGCCCTCGCCCATTCCACCACCTCTTGTGTCACATTTATCATGGACAGCCCATTCCTGAAGCCGTATTGTCTGAGACTCAGATCACCATCAGCTCATACAGCTGTTAATAGGCGTGGTTTTAATAGCTTCTCTAATAGTTTTCCTGCTGCATCTAGCAATGCACAAGAGTTTATGAGACGATGGGGTATTTGGTGTTCCTTACCCCTTGCTGATCATTACAAGCCGTTGCCTTTTCCATCGGGCGCAAAAGACACCGGCTGTCAAGCAGCAGTTATAGATATCCAGCATTCGCTGTGGACAGGCTTTTGCTGTCGCTTTTATCGCCCCCGCTGGCCCACCGTCTGGACTTGGTGCTTTTTTATTTCTTAGGGAGCCCGCTGCCTTTATTAGCTCTTCTACGCTGAAGGCTGGGATGTCTTCATTAATTACTGCCAAGTTCGCATCTTCTCTTGGTGGGTGGGTGGTAAGTAGGGCGTCAACAATGCCGTCCATTGTTTCCGGATCATGCGGCATGTCTCCTGCCGGAGAACGAAATTTACGGGTGACGCTCTTACTCCACGGATCATTTCCTACTTCTTCACAAAGTGTTTTACAGCAGGCAGTTTTGTCCGCTTGATTTTATTTCGGAGCTCCTTTTTCACAGGCCTATACACATCTGCACTTGCGCAGAATCTTCCAGTATCCTCGCTCGAGTTGCTCTTCTTCGTTTATGTAGGCATATCCTTCTATGGTCTGCAATTTTTCCGTCCACCAGTATACAGGGCCTCTGTTGCCTATTGGTCTCTTACGGGGCATCGATGCGTCACAGGCGCGATGAATGAGGCGCATCATGGCGTCGACTACAGTTCCGTGCTATGTCGGTATCTTGTTGCGATAGTTTACCTTTGCAGGGCCCACTTTCAACTTAATGCTGAAACAAGCAAAATCGTTCGTTATTTGTCTCTAGAGAACTCACGCAAGAAGCTTCAGATGACCAACAGTGTCTGCTGTAGTGCCATGATTCCTGAGTTGGAATAGCAGACGTGTGACGACTTTAATGACGAAGTATGGTTTCAACAGTATCGCTGTGATACCCACGGAAATGGAACATTAGTTTCTGAAAAATCCATATTTAAGTTTGGGAACATTACTGACAAGCTTGGTTACCTGGCCTTATGCTACTTGACTTTTATGAGGGCACCTAAATAGTACCCTATACGTTAACTCCCTTGCCAATTGAAATAAGTTAAAGAGTCGATTTAAAGAGAATATAGGTGTCCTAAAGGCCGAAATATATTTAAGTGTGTTCCGCAATTTGACGTCCAGTTTGCATGAGAGAAGTGAATTATATTTCGGCAATATCATTTTAAAAACTGGAAATTCGCATGTTTTCTAGAGTTACTGGAATATAAACTTTTTTTAAAATAGCAAATGACTTTCTTATTATAACGATTTCGTATCATTTTACAAAGGGGAATCCATTGCGGGACACAACATTTTAAACACCCAGACAGCACAATATAATCTTAGAATATTCCTGGAATATACTCTTGATAATAAAGAATCATTCTTAGAATAGGCCGTAAATATATAAATTCTCCAGGGAATATTCTTAGAATCAGCCAATGGGAATATCCTACATGAACCTAGATTATTCCTTTAAGAATATTCACGAATTATTCCAGAAATAATCCAGAAATATTTATATGTTTCAAACATATTCACAGCTCTTGCCTGGAATATATATTTATATTCCTGGAATAATCTAGGTTTATATAGGATATTCCCTTAGGCTGGTTTCAGGAATATTCCCGTGAGAATTTATATAGAAGCCCTCTGGTATACGCGGGTCACTTTTGGTAAAAGTAGAAATAAAACTAATACATCATCACAACGCACCTGGATGAGGGAAGATGCTCGCAATTGTTTATAGCAGCTCCTTCAGCTTGATGTTTGATTATCTTACTTTTCGATTTAAATTATATAAAAATTAAAATGTAAAATAATAACAGTAATCACCTGAAAACTTTCCACTCCTTGCATATTAGTGCCTTCTTCCTAAAAATTCTACAAATATGGGAAAATAAAATATAGAAAATATTGAAGAATTTTTAATTAAATTATTTATATTTAATGAACATATTTATATTTTGAATCTATCTTAAGACTAAACTTCTGTCCGTTTCATTGTTTCTAAAACAAAAGAAAACATTTTAGAGGATTTTTATTTAGAATTTAAACTTGAATATTGAAGAAAGCTAGTGGTAAAACCAAGAGTCAACTCATATTTTTGAATTTTGTAATTACTTCCACGTCCAATGGTATAGTAGTGCAAAAAAAAATTTGAAAAATTTTATTGTTCAAATAGGCTTAGAATGTCATGAAACGTCGAAATTTTAAGTTTGAGCAAAAATATATTTCTGTCTGTCGGTCTGTCTGTCTGTCGATTTTTAACTTTTTTTTTGGGCGCACGAAGATATTGACTTGAAATTTGGTACGCATATGTATCTCAACTAGTTCTGGAACTAGATTATATTTTGATCTTATTACGTTGAAGGGTTGAGGGATAAATTGGGTTAAATAGGAGTGAATAGGTAAATCAAGCAAGTAAAAGCCCATAAAATTGATATTTAGTACATATAAGAGAAGCTAAGGTTTCAAAAAATTTTTTGGCATTAGCCACCCCCATCCCCTTATTAGAGGGGGTGAAAAAAATAAAATTGTGATTTAGTGTATGTACAAGAACCAAAGGATTCGGAATTTGTTTTTACTTCATCTCCTCTCCTCTCGCCAAGAAACACTAAAATTGGCGATTTCTTTTCAAATAGTTATTTGAAGTTGATTCTTCCTCAGCATGCCATATGTCTCGATAGTAAGTTTCATCAAAATCAAAGAAAAAAATTACATTAAAAAAATCAAAATAGAAGGATATATCATATCTGTTTTAAAAAACAATTGCTAATATGATTTACTGTTTTTGGTGAAAAAACGCTTCGCAGGA
Organism: Rutpela maculata; assembly: GCA_936432065.2. Taxonomy (NCBI): domain Eukaryota; kingdom Metazoa; phylum Arthropoda; class Insecta; order Coleoptera; family Cerambycidae; genus Rutpela; species Rutpela maculata. The sequence continues at coordinate 45,923,849 of OW386289.2, forward strand.
GGCCGTGTATGTGAATTAAAACCAAATTTGTCACCTACACATAGAATTTTTGCCACTCTACTTAAAAATATATATATATTCAAATCGTGCAAAAAATACAGAATTACAGGCTTATTCCTCATGTAAACAAGTATATATCCAAACCGTAAACAAATATATTATGTTAAATAATTACCTGTAACTCTTGCAAAAAGTGCTGTTTTGGAAAACACTTTTTTGTGTCCGTGTAAACTGTAAAGCTTGGCTAAGTCCACACTCATTACTTTACTCATAAAGCAGCGTGAACATTCCTTGTAATTATTACCACCCAATGTACACATACTATCAATCTAGAAAAAAAAATACAAACAAGTAATTAATATCCTTTTACAAAAAATAATAGAGAAGATTGATTAAAATGAAAACTTGTAATAAAAGTTACTACAAATTATTTGTCTTTGCCTCTAAGTCTAGGTATAATTTGCTAGTCACATAATCTAGGAAGTATAGTAATTTTATGTGCGACAGCCCTGTTACGTAATTTATCAATAATTTAATTTGAATTTTGATCGTAATGCTGCACAAATGCTTGACTAGAAGTAGTGCTCGATGAAAAATTTGTATGTCATTGTCATGTTGCTCATCAAAACTAGCGCTACAATTAAAATTTTCGCTAGAATCGCTTTCCAATAAATTACTTTTACTGCCACTATTTGAAACATTACTTCTAACAATAGTCTCTAAATGAACACTACTTATTAAGTTCGTGGTGCCTGCAGTACTATAATTAAAAGTTTGGGATGCTATGATATAAGTAGGTACTTTCTTGAAAATGTGAAGAATTTGTTCGTAAGCTTTGGTTCAACTGTAATAACTGTCTCTGATTTATATCATCAGTATTATGGTTTAAGAGAGTTTTAGAGTTCTATTACTTTCCCTATGAAGCTGCGCCAGTACCAGTAGTATTTCTATCCCGTTTTTTTTCTTTTCATTTTAGTAAGAAAATGTACAAGTGGCGTGATGACCTGTAAAATTTTCCCTATAAAAAAGATTAATGTACATACTTATTGTTCATCGATCACTTATCACTTATACTACACATAAAAACACTTAAGTATCTCAACAATATCAGCAAGAATATCAGTATATATACTATTTGCTCTGTGCTCAACAATAACAAACGATTAAAGCACGTAAATTCTGATATTGAGTTTATGTTATGAAATACGTAAATAGGAAAAAATCGCGGGTAGTTTAAAACACTATATACGTGCATGGCTTTATTTCTGAAGTCTAATCTTGGCTATACACTGCTCAAATCTGATAACCTGATAACAAAAATATGGATTGAGCTTTTGTTTAAAACTGGGAATAACATCATTGTATAATATAATCATTATAATCATATTAAATATTTTTTATTAATCGAAATAAATAATAACACGCATATATTTAAGTTACATTTTACATTTTACAGAAAAAATTAAAAGCTTTTATAAAACGTTGATTTGGTTGAGTAACAATTAATATTATACTTTCATTCTCAAAGTATATTCATGGATTATTCTTGACCCAGGAGGGAATAGATATATATTCTAAAATGAATATTACTATCATATTCATGGTGAATATTCCAGGTATATATTTAAAATTATATTACTGGAATAATCCGTTATCTTATATATATTCCAGGATTATTCCAGAATTAATCAGAATATACTCATTCTTGTTTGCATAATTACAGAATATTCTTAGAATATACGGTGCTGTCTGGGTAACGTCCGTCAAGTTTTCACTAACTTGTAAACTGGCATTATTTTGGTTTAAGGATGGAGTTTTATTTAATCCACAAGAACCGAACAGGATCCAGATTTCTCGTAATAAGCACAAGATTGTCTTCAATAAGACTGAAGAAAAAGATGCGGGTACTTATAGGTGTAAGGCTACCAACAAAGTAAATGTTGTAGAGAAACAACAAATAGTCAAATTTCGGCGTAAGTAGATTTATATGTAATTTATACAATAGCTTAGAAAAATTAGCACTACTATGTTACTATGAACAACGTGAGATGTTAAGATTTAAGATTATTTAAAAAAAATCTAATAAAAAAAGGTGTAAATATCACCCAAATACGTTTAGCGAGCATGTTAGTCATACTGTCTATTGGTTCGATCTCCAGCTCCGACACTACCGGTGGGTAATGGATAGTGTCTGTATTTTTTCAAAAGTATAGCATTCGGATTCGGAACTTGTCTAGTGGTTTTTTACACTTTATCAACTAAATGAACATCTAAAACTAATATATCTTTTAGATATTCTTAAATCAGCTCCACAAAAAAGTGTTCTGTAAAACTGTAACGGTTCACTATTTACCCGTTAATAAATTTTTATCAAAATCTGCTAAATTACATTTTATATTTTTTGTCAGTAAAGATACCTAACTCCGCTACTGCTTTCAAGGCACTTTTAACATTCCAGACTATTAAGCGGAAATAAATGCTTTGAAGGTCTCAATGTTAGACATTTCTCCAATAGGACAGCACAAATTTGACGTAATGAATTTTGAAGAGATTGTAATCTTACGCTCACTTTGATACATGCCCATAATGCAGTGAGAGAAATGGGAAATGTAAAATGACAACCCAACGTTTTTGGGTTACTTTACGTCGGGCTTTGGCACTGGAAGTCATTTATCTGTGTGTTATCTAATTGACTTTTAACTGATAAAATTATTATCAGTTAGTTTTGAGATTTTAACCCGAGAATTTGTCTAGTAAAGACGTGAAGAACTACATGATAACTAGCTGCTCTTAGTGCATTTTAACAGTAAATACATTATTGTTTGGTTTGCCTAGAAATAGTAAAGAATAACATTTTTGGCAGCGTTACAGTTGATACTATGAATTTGTCTGTTACCATTTAATAGTGTATCCGTCAGTTCCCGGCAGTTTCTGTATGTATAAAAACATTTATATTTTTCCGTTGGGCCTCTCAGTGACGACTTGCCGTATCTAGGGGCTATATCCTTTGCGTTCCTCTGGATATCGTAGCTGTGAATGCTACACTTGGCATCATTCAACATAGGTTGTTGTTGTTGTTTTCGTTTAATTTCACGTCATCGTGGAATTATTGTAACTTTCGTGTCCATTTCGTAGTTTAAACAGACAAACAAAACGTTTTCGCGAGTGTGCCATACCTCCCTTCAAAAACTTTTGCTAATGTTCTCTTCCCGTAATATGCTACGATGCATTTAATTTCATTTCCTTTGTAATTACCTTTATCTTTACAATATATTTTGTTACTATTAAACAGTTATTTTTTATTTAAAAAGTTAGTTTATTTATGAATTTTACCTTTTTATATCCCGGAGAGGGATTTATTCTCTTTCTTTTAAGTAAGAAGCTAGGTTTTTGTTCTAAATAATAGTTCAACTTTTACTTTAGTTTTACCCTTTAAAAATTGTTTTTTGTAAGTAGCTTCACTGACGTTCCAACGCGGGGCTTTGCTTAATAGTCTGGTTTTTGTTTTACAATCACAAGTTACTATTTTTTTAAGTAGTTTTACAACAGACCAGACTACTATATCCTTATGTTCTTTGATTCGTTGAATTCGAATCCGGTGTCAGATTTGCTTCATCATGTTCAGATTTTTTGCTAACCTCAAAGAAAAGGTCAAAAATCCCTGAAATGGCGGATTTTCTAGTATGCTTTCAAATATGGTCGTGTAATTGTCATCTAATATTGATGCATTGATGCATCAGAGATGTAATGATCCTAAAAATATAGTAACTTCACTGCTGCAGGTCAATCTATCTCAAAAAGTTGCCAAAATTACGTCTAACGGATCATTTCGTAGATCAAATGTGAATCGAATTTATGCAATACATTCGAACAAAATTCCTTCACCCTTCCAGGTTGACTATGTATATAAAATGGTATTTTTTCAATTTTCAGATCTGAGACCAAACCTAACCTCAAGAGAAAAATCTTGGACCACTAATTTAATTACATTATTACGATTTCATTTACCCGGTTCCCATCCAGTGAGTATCTCCTTATATATCTGAGGCTTGTAGAGCAACAAAATGATACATCCGCTTCTATGCTAGGTTATGCCACTCTCAATAGTTGATGAACTTTGATTCTGTGGATTCTACTGAACATAAATAAACATTCATATTCATTCGTCATTTCTAAGAGTAACAGCTGTAGTCAAACCTACTTGTAATCTTTTTTTATGATATCTTACTCTCTTTTCCCAAATCTGACGAATGGCTTTCTTTTACGTTCTACTCCCTTACTCACAATTTCTCTCTGCAATGACCAACAGGAATCGGCCATCATATTAATGTCACATCGTCCGGCGTCCCTGATATCGAAATTCCATCGTCTTTATATTCAGATGGAATCTCTCTCCTTGTACTTCACTCAAATCCCCTAGACTTATTGGGAAGTAATCGATACGTGAATCCAGGAAGTGCAATTTGAGATTCATCAAACATCCTAGTTTTTCGAAATTATCTGCCATTCGAGCTACTATGCTTATATACTGGGTATTTTTATCATTGCCCAAGAAGTTATGTACAACTTCTATAAAGCTGATCCAGGTGGCTTTGTTCTTGTCAGTCATTGTGGAAATAAAATTATCATCTCTCAGCATTTTACGTATCTGTGGTCCATCGAAGATACCTTCTTTTATTTTGGCGCAACTAAGTTTTAAAAATCGTTCCTTGAGATACGCAAAGCATTTTCCATCTTTATCCAAAGCTTTAACATATTATTTCTTAAGACCTAGTTTAATATGCAGAGAAGGGAGCAGTTGAACCTTTAGATAAAGATGAAAAATGGTTTGCATATTTCAAGGAACGATTTCCAAAACTTAGTGATGCCAAATAAAAAGAAGGTATCTTCCTTGGACCGCAGATACGCAAAATGTTGAGAGATGACAACTTTATTTCCACAAAGACAATGAAATTTCGATATCAGGGACGATGAGATATTAATATGATAGTCGATTTCTGTTGGTCATTGCAGAGGGAAAGAATGAGAAAGGGTGGAAAACGCAAGAGAAAGCCACTCGTCATATCCTTTTAGGAAAAGAGAGTAAGATATAAATAAATTAAATGTAGGTTTGATAACAGCGGTTACTTTTAGAAATGATGAATGAGTATGCATGTTTATTTATGTCCAACAGATATTAAGCTACAGATCATGGAATTCTATCTATATTTGCTCAAATATCGCAGAAATATGTGAAATTTCTTATTCAAATACATGCCATTGATCAGATTCACATCTGTTGATCAAAGTTAAACTTTAGAGGCATTTGTCACAACTGTTGAGAGTGGCATATCCTAGCATAGAAGCATATGTATCATGTTGTTGCTCTACGAACCTCAGATATATAAGGAAATCCCCACTGGATGGGAACCGGGTAACCGACATCGTAATTAAATAATTAAATCAGCGGTCCAAGATTTTACCAGATCTTTCCCTTGAGGTTAGGTTTGGTCTCATATCTGAAATAAAGTAAAATACCATTTTATATACATAGGCACCCTGGAGGGGTGAACGAATTTTGTTTGAATATATTGCATCAATCCGATTCACATTTGATCCCCGAAATGATTGACATAATATTGTCAACTTTATAAGGTTAGGTTAGTCTGCAGCAGTATCTCCATTAGATCTCAGATATATCAATGTATCAATGTTAGATGAAAATTGCAAGACCAGATTTGAAATCATACTACATCCATCGTTGAAGTTAGCAAGAAATCTGGATGTGATAGACACCGAATTCGAATTCAGCGGACCAAAAAACACAAGGATATAGTAATCTGGTCGGTTGTACAGAACACCTTTTTTGGTGGTTTCTAGGATGCCTTATAATTAATTTTGGCTAATTCTTATGTAAATTTACTATCATACATAGTTGTTTCAGAGAATCAAAATTTTATTTGTTTACACAAATCCCCACCCGCAAAGCTTTATTAGAAAGCATTACCTATAAGGAAATTAGTGTTTCCTTACCCACAATCTACACTTGTTAATAAATTATATTCATTAATTCCTTAATTATATATAAGAATTTACATTTTGAATAAGTATGTACTTTTTTTGGATTTTTAGGCTTTCCAACATGGTTAATATATGTGATAATATTTGTTAGTTCCTTGTTTATCACTACCATCGTATTGTTCTGTAACAGGCTTAGGAAGGAAAAGGTAAAAAAATATATTACTTAATATTTCTATTAGGTTCAACTACTTCAATCTATTTTCTAGCACCTGCAACGAAAACTCAAGGAGCTTGGCCTGGAAAATTTCATAAAGGGAGCAATAGAAAATATAAACCCTGACCTCGACATAGGCGATCAAGCTGAACTCTTACCTTACGATCAAAAATGGGAATTTCCCATTCAAGATTTAAAATTAGGTTTGTAAGAATAATTTGTTCAATATCGTAATGATACATGTGATTCAGGCATTGCACATAGTAATTGACTGGGCCAATACTTTTTATTTTGTTTATTAACAAGTACACTGCAGAAATTCTAGGTGATTTGCGTTATAGCCAAATAAAACTAAGCATTAAAAATACAATTTTAACGATTGTTGAGGGGGTGGAGCAAATTTTTTTTTCTGGAAATACAATCTGCATATTATCAGAAAGCTACACTAAAGTTTTGTCTAATTTTGGACGTGAGCGTTTCTTGGAAATTAAGTCTTAATTTTGAAAAACTTGTTTTTAAACCGTTTTTTTTTAATATTTCGAGTTCTGTTCATCGGATCAGAAAATGTTTGTAAATAAATTATGAATAAATCTACAAAGTCCAAATCTGATCTGTCATTTTGTTTTTTTTTTGCAAAAAAATAAAAACTACTACTAATTTTACATAAACCGAAATAACTAAAAAAATAATTTATCTTTTTTAATGAAACTTGATGAAATGATAGATCTTGTAGGTGTAAACAATTATGAAAAATTACAAATAAGAATATTTATTATTTTCCCTGAAGAACGAGATTTCTGAAAATTTTTTAAAGCTTTCTAAAACACCGTCACTAAGACTTTCTTTTTCTTAAATTGTAGCTTTTTGAGCGTGCTTTAAAATAATTTTTCGTACCATTTAAGCAAAAAAAAAACTATACGTTCAGGATTTGAACCGTGTATTTCCGTATGGGAATTCTTACTTTAACCAAAGTCAAAGTTTTATTCTTAATTCTAATACAACTATGTGCCTTGCCGCATCCTGGCCCGGGGCTAACCAAACAACCACGGCGCACAGTGGCGTGGTGAATATAGGGGCAAGTCCGGTTTTCGGTTCGGCTTAATGATTAACGGGGGGGCTCAGCTCTCCTGTCTGTTATAAATAAACTTAAAAACTAATAATAAAGTTAAAATTTTGTCTACACAGGGACTTAGTACTGTCATACTGGTGGTTTCTCTGTCGCCAGGAAGATGTGGTGAAAGAAAAGATTATCGTTAAAAATGTTTTGATTTTTCGAAAATTTCTTGACGTAGAGGACAAAAAGAACAAAGAAGACAAAAAACAGGAAGAGCAAAGTTTAGAAAAGACGATATGATAGGATTTTAGACAAGTTGTGGTGGGGGAAAATTTGGCTAAGGGAGTTGCCAGAAAACAGGCAACGCCTGGTATGGTAGGGGGTGTTTCATATTGAATAATATTGCATTATACTGTCTTCACTTTAACCATTGCGCTATGGCCGTGAAACATTTGCGTATTCGATGAAATATTGCAGAGAAAGCAAAACATGTAATTTTTGAATGATCAGATCTTAGTAAATACATGAGTGGGAATACTTCAGGCGAATTAGATTTTTGCTGCCAAAATCGTGCCCTACGAAATTTTTTTTTTATTGTGTTTATTTGGACGTCTTAAATAACACTTAGTAGTTACGCCAAGATACACCTGGAGGAGTTCGTGAAAACCGCGTCGGAAGGTCGCGGAAACTGCGGATTCGCGATTAACTCAGTTTTTATGGCCCAAACGGGAACAACTCCTATTATAAAAGTTGTACATCTGTAAATTCTCTACCTTAAAGGTTCTATACATTTTTTTTCGGACGCCTATCCTTTTTGGAGATATGTTGCGGACTAAGTGAAAAATGCATTTAGTTCCCCGAAACCTCTTTCGCACCACATATTTCGCAATTATCTTGCTTTCTATGTCTCAGAATGAAAATTAAATATTGCTGTTATAGAGCTTGGTGATCTTTATTCTCAGAATTATTTTCAATGAATAAGTCAAAAAATGCATTTGTTTCCGCACCACCCTAGAGGTAGAATGCTCGGCTAGCTTTTTTTTTTTTTCATGATTCTCCAGAAGGCCTAATCCATGCTGGATCTTAAATTATTCAAAATTTTCGACTCCTTCGGTATCTGAAACGTTATCGTCCAATGACAAATCGTTGTCATTACTTTCATTCTGATAAGATTCTACGTCGCCCTTTTCGTCATTCATAGCAATTATAGGTGCGGTATTCAAACAGGAGTGACCGTGGCAATGGTCACAAGCTGTTTAACAATTCAGTCCTACTTTCCTACAGCTACATTTTCCTGCACAACCCTTCGTACAGTTGCAAAAAAATGAATTTAACAATATATCTGGGGTTGGTGATAACTGCGTTGGTACTGGCTGCAAAATATCATTCTTCCTAATCTAGCCGCACTGCTCAGGATCAATGTCTTTTCTCAACCAGGTTTGAACTTGATAATATTTAATTTTCATTCTGAGACATAGAAAGCAAGATAATTGCGAAATATATGGTGCGAAAGGAGTTTGGTGGAACTAATTGCATTTTTCACTTAGTTCGCGTCGTATCTCCAAAACGGTTAGGCGTACGAAAAAAATGTATAAAACCTTTAAGGTAGAGAATTTACAATTTATAATAGGTAATGTTCCTGTTTGGGCCATAAAAACTGAGTTCGCGGTTTTCTCGACCTTCCGAAGCGGTTTTCACGAAATCCTCCAGGTGTTTCGTGGCGTAACTACCAAGTGTTATTGAAGACGTCCAAATAAACATAATAAAGAAAAAATTTTTCGTAGGGCACGAAATTAGCACATAGGGCAATTTTACAACTAAAACGCCTGGATTAGAAGACCATACGATATTGATATCGAAAGAGAATTAGGATGTATTCAACATGTAGTGTGATTGCCAGAGGCGTATAAATTGTCACGTTCTATATAAACTCTTCTTATAATTTTAAACAAACTGTTACTGAAGTTTTTGATTAAACACACAAAATTGTGAAGATGCACAAAATATAGACACTGCTATATGCAGTATGTCTCTCGGGTTCGAATGGACTTTGTGTAGATTAGTATCGAATTTACTTTAAAATGTTATTAATGTGCTTTTAATAAAACTATTACTAAACGAGTTAAAGTCAAATCGGACGTCATTGACTGCAAATATTTATTTGAACAATGCAAAATTAAGATCTGTGACACCACGTAAAATTGAATTGCGCCTTATTTGATAATTAAATGTACACTCGTGGTCACATGCTCAATTACAATTTCCACTCTATTCATCATTACAATTTCTTCGCAGGTAAAGTGTTGGGTTCTGGGGCATTCGGCATAGTTATGATAGGAAAAGCTAAGAATATCTCTAAGGAGAAGGCTGTAACTACTGTAGCTGTGAAGATGGTTAGAAGAAATGCCGACGATATGTATATCAGAGCTTTAGTGTCGGAACTGAAGATAATGATCCACTTAGGAAAACATTTGAATGTGGTTAATTTACTGGGGGCTTGTACAAAAAATGTGATAAAAAGTAAGAGGTTCACATTGTTAAGATAATGTTATATAGTACAGTACCTAGAGGCAAAAAATATGCAAAACTTCGGAATAATGTCATATGCAATGATTATTTTTTTCTATGGGTGATTCTTGTAGTAAAGTTTCTATATGGTCCCGATGATTTGATTTAGGGGTGATTTCCACCCCTAAATAAAAAAAAATTAATACATGGTAGAGTATTGATTATTTATTTTTGAAACGCAGTTTTTGGGGTCGCTGACTACGAATCTGAAGTCAAAATTAAGAAACTCAAAATGTCGGCATCGATATGGTGGAGGAAAACGTGGCAAATATAACAAATTGCTTGATTTCGTGTTTTAATTTATGAATGAAAGTTTTTGGGGTCGCTAATTATGAATCTGAAGTCAAAATAAATATGGCGAAGGGAAACGGGACAAATATAACAAATTGCTTGACTTCGCGTTTTAATTGATGCCAATGGGTGTTTGAAGTCGCTAATTATGAATCTAAAGTCAAAATTAAAAAACTGAAAAATATCGACTCCAATATGGCGCATGGAAATCGAGTAAAATGTAAGAAATTGTTTGATTTCGAATTTTAATTGCATAAAGATTCTATTGTCGTCGATACGAATCTGAAGTCAGATTTTAAAAATTCAAATTAAAGAATGTAAATGGGGTAAGGTTAATAATAATTTCTTGTTTTAATTCTGGCAAATAAAAAGGAATAAAATAGATAATTCATTATAACATTTTGTCAGTTATTTTTAAACACAATTTTAAACACAACTATAATACGAAACATGACAATTTATTATCTATCCTTATAACTACATAATATTATTTAATGCTTTACCAAATGACATTAGTAATATGAGTAATTATAAAAAATTTAAAAACGGAACAAATCAGTTTTTAACTGACATTCTTTTCTACAACCTAGTAAATTATGATAATATAAGAAGTAATGTCACTTAAACAATTGTACAGTTGGGTTTTTTATTATCTTGGTTTTTTAAGTTTTATATTTTTCTTTTATCTTATTAAAGAACTAACAATTCCTAAATTATACATTTACATCTGAAATACATCTGAAATATATTCATGAGGCATTAGTAATATCAAACGTTATTCTCAGTTTATAAGCTTTATTTTTGGTCTCTATCATTTTTTCGGTCTCTAATCAATTTCCACTAAAACTAATATTTGTTGAAATATTTGAAAAAGAAAAAAAAATTTACGTTTTATAGAAAATACCTTTATAGTTTAAAGTGTAATTTTTCCTAAAGCAAGTGCTGCATACGAACGAAAAAAAAATGAGCATCTACGTCATGCTATATATTAATGAGAAACTGTCTTTGAAATTCCTTTTTTTTATTTACTGGCTAATTACAGTAAAAAAATGGTGACATTATTAAAAAAATGTTAAGACGCACATTGCTTCTGCCATAACTTCTTTGTTTTTTATGATACAGAAATAAATAAAAAAAATCAGTTGAAAGCAAAACTAATAACCTATTATTTTACTTAGCATTTTTGTCGTAGATGTCACAGTTTCTGAGATATTTAACTCTCAAACTAAATACTTCATCTTATAGACACTTGAATGCCAATTATAAACTTAAATATCTCCGAAATTGTTAATCCTACATTAATAAACAAAAAACAGAATTAATTCTCCGTTTATACTTTCTGTAATTGATCTCCAACATTTTTTCGCTACAGCAACACTTTTCGAGATATTTGACGAAAGCCGTTTTGAAATACTTTTTTTTAAGCCAAAATCTCAATTTTGAAGTCGTTATAAATTAAAAACTATCAACGTATGTGAAAAATTACAATAGAACCTTTTCTTCTTAAAATTTGATTCCTTCTCACCTCCAATATTTTTATTTTTCTTTTAGAAACCACCCCCTGAGAAGGGGCGGCATCCACCTCCTACAAATTAGCAAGCTTCCGTACAATATAGAAACTTCTCTGTGAAGCATTTACTATTATATTGCCAAAAATGAACGAAATCTATTTCATATGACATTATTCCGAAGATAAAACCTCTAGTTACTGTACTAATAGTAATTTTTAGAACTTAATAGCATTTGTAAAGTATCAAACATAGTTTAAATCAGAAACTATTACTTAAAGTTTAATACTTTATGAAACACGATTACAAAATATTATGTTAATGAAGCATTTTCTGCATTATAGCAATTTCACGTAAGTACCTGGATTTCGTCCCATTTCTGCCATGGTTAAACTTCATTCTTTAGTATGTAAATAAATCTAAAAACTTGTCCCGTGGGGATTTTTAATGATACGGATATGGGATTGATACTAATCTTTTCACAAAGAAACGTAGATCACGAAGTGGCATGGTGATAATCTGAAAATCATCTCGGAGAAAATGTATGGCTTAAGAACAAAATGGCATCAAGGAATTAGAGCATGCAAATCTTGATTTACTTTTTTAAAGAACGCAGCATTTCTTATAGATATCAATGTACTTTGTTTCACAAATTATATTCCATGACACAAGACATAAGTTATTATAGGGCTGAAAGTTTGCACAGACGAATTTTGTTGTCGGCTTACTATTTACCAACGGATATAATTTACTTAGGGCCGCGTAGGCCTTAATTACGCTAGTTACATGAGGTGCAAAATGATAGTCTTGTGTCCAACGTAAGTCCTAATAATTTTACAGTTTTGTGTTCTTTCATTACTTTGTCGTCGAATTTCAGTTTTGTAATAGTCTTGGTATTTGTAAGTTTTCGGTGGAAAGTCATTATTTCTGATTTATTATTATTTATTCTCATTTTCCATCGTTTGTAGTAGTCAACTAATTTTAACGTATGGTATCGTACCTTTTGCGTGGCAGTCTGTCCGTATTTACGTATATTGTAGTAACGTCAGCGCTCACTAAAAGATTCATTGTTAGATGGGTCGGGATATCTGAGATGTATCGGTTAAAAAGGATCGGGGATGCGACTGTCTCCTGAGGGACCTCCGCTGAAAGTCTGTACGGTTGTGATCTGGCGTTCTTGATTTTCACCATAATTTGCCTGTCCCAAAGGTAGTTCTTAATGAGGGCTACCAAATACGCGGACGGTCCACAACCATTTTGCAGTCTGTAAACTAACCCGTTATGCCACACGGTATCGAAGGCGCGTTCAACATCTAAGAGCAACATAACAGTACATTGCTTCTTATTATATGAGTTAATGACGCCCTGCACTACTTTAACTAGCGACAGCGACGTACTGTGTCCTGATCTAAAACCAAACTGTTGTACCGGTAACAGGCGGTGTTTGGCTATTCTTTTGCTTAGGAGCCGCAGCACTACCCTTTCAGCCACCTTCTCCATACCCATAGTGTTTAACAAACATATGGGTCGGTAGCTGCCCGGACAGTGCGGCGGCTTGTTTGGCTTTAGGAGAGGGATCACTAGTTTCCGCTGTACCACCATCTTTCGTTGCTCTGAATATGTAATTTTTCAGAATATATAGCTGGATTAAAAAACTCTTTACTAAGGGTTGCCTGTGGTGCGGAACAAGATGGCAGCATATTTTTCCACGTCGCTCAATATTATCTACGAAATGGAATTCTATATTTTTCTAAAAAAAAATGTGACTAGTTTATTGAAATTATTATTCATGATTTTATTTAATTGTCACTATTAGTGCTAAGTTTTTGATAGGCAACCCGACCGTTTCATCAAAGGCACGATACTAGTAGCTTGTATAAAAATTTTCATGATGAAGAAAGATGAAGGTATATACCACGCGGCTTGATCTCGGACTAATATAACCTCTGTTTTATACACTTAGCAATTACATGTTGAAAAATTCACTTTTAAGGTAAATAGTGATAAAATTGATAAAAATTTCTTATCATATTTATGTGCTCTTCAAGACGACATCTGTAGCTTTAATAAAGATGGGAAGCAACATTGGGGATCGTGAATTAAAATACAAAATATGCACTAAATACAGTATATACTTAGTACACACTTTAAATTGAATTTTTCAGTGAAACGTTCTCAAATTTTGATATAGTGTAGTGTAGTTGAATAAAATTAAGTGCCAAAAATACGATTTCAAAGATTGTTTGAGGGATGGGGATTTTCTTATGGAAATGCAATCTGCATGTTATCAGGATGCTACAGTAAAGTTTTGTCCATTCTGAAATTGAAGCGTTTTTTATATATAAGTTTTCATTCTGAAGAACGTGTTTTTGTCTCGTTTGTTTTTCTTTAATTTATCGGGTTCTGTTCATCGGATCAGGTCAAACAATCTTTGAAAAAAATCACCAAGAAATGGACAGCTTTTGAGATGCAGCTTGTCCAGACTAGATAATTTGCGCCATTTTAGACATTCAGGGAGGTTTACTCTTAAATTATTCTTAACTTTAGAAAAAAGTGCTGGCTTCAAATAACGTTGTTTTAAGCCCAATAAAGGTCAGATAATTTTTGCGAAATTTTTTATCAACTTCTTAGTTTAGGTAAAACATGTATATGACATACTAACATATACATTAACAAAAATTAATAAAAATTCTGAAAGCCTTTCTTGATCTTTATTGAACTTAAATACCCATACTTGTTTCGACTCTTGCATTTTTCCCCTAAAGACAATAGCTTAAGAGTAAAAACTTATTGAATATGTAAAATGGCGCAAATTGTCTTGTTTGACAAACTGTGTATCAAGAAATGTCCATTTCTTGAGGTTTTACCCATTTTGATATTTCATCAGAAACATATCAACAATATATCAAAATTTCAGAACAAAGACCCAAATTCCTTTTAAAGTGTACGGGAATTTCACCTTTTCGTCTGCGCCACTGACGAGAGTCTTAAGAGCACTAGAAGTGTAGTCAGTTACATTGGTATCTAACAAACATGTTATTACCTTAAAAGCCCCTGTGTGCTAACTCCTTGGCGTCATTTTGTTTTTGAGTAATAACTTTCTTCCCACATGATTTACATTACCATATCAACTCGCCATCTACGTTTTTTAATGAAGAGATTGGTACCAGATTTATACCCCTGTATCACTAAAAATTCAATGGAAGTGCATTTGCTGACAGGCTACTTATTACTTTCAAATTGTGTGAGATTTAAGAAATAATTACAGACATACTAAATTGTTTTTATGTTTAAAAAAAAAAGTTTTTTTAGGGGAATTATTGGTTATTGTCGAATACTGTCGTTTTGGCAACTTGCGAAATTATCTTCTTAGACACAGAGATAATTATGTAAATCAAGTAGATCCAAAAACAGGTAAAATAGACGACTCAATTGAACAAGAATATTTTAGTCCCACTTGTTCGACGTCGAGTGACACAGGGTGAGAAATTTTCTTGCATTGTAAATTCGGCTGCTTTTTCATAGAAATTAATAACAACTAACAAAAGAAGGTTTAGACTTTTATAGCTCGCTGCAAAAATATATAATGTCGCAAATGGAGGCTTTAATTTTCAACTATTAGCCTAGTCAATGAAGCGGAAAAATCGTTAAATCTTCTAAACTCTCAAAACTATCCGATTTTGATATATATTTTTTTAATGTTTATTATATTCATTCATTCAAAATCAGAAACGTGTGATGGGGCAGATAATTTTTTGAAACCCAAATTTAAACTTTTTTGAAAAATGTTGTGAAATTTGAGGTGTAATCAAGCATTCTTAAAACTCATGTTTCATTACTAAGTTTCCGTCTAGAGGCACGTATTTGCGTACGACACCAGTTTTACACGCGGCACTACATCTCCGGCAAGGAGCGATTTCAGATATAAAAGCCCAGTCACAAATCAACAGAAGCAGTGTGTACACTTCCTGGCATCTGTCTTCAGGGCGCTGAGCTGGACATATTTCAGAATTGTATTCCTCACGACGTAACCGAGCCAGAACGAATGTAACTTGACCTAGAGGTTTCTTTCAGCGTGTTGAGCTGGGACCCATTTGTGCCGATGGTTATTCGTTTTCGACGCCGCGCCGCACGGTGGGAAAAATATGCCCTTTTTTGGACAAAAATCTGCCGACAGTAGAGATTTCAATCAAATTAAATTAAAAAAATGGCGAATACTCTTAAGACATTTTACTTTAGAGTAGTGCTGCGGCAAAGTGACTTTGGGTTAACCTAACCTAAAAATCGCAGATATTACTTCCACATCCAGTGGAAGTATAGAAACGATAAAAAATTTTATTGTTCAAATAGGCTTAGAATGCCATGAAACATCGAGATTTTAGGTTTGAGCAAAAAAAAATGTCTATCGGTTGTCTGTAACTTTTTTGTGCGCACGATTACTCTGGAACCGTTTAAGATATCGACTTGAAATTTGGTACACATATGTATTTGAACGAGATCTGGAACTAGGTTATATCTTCATCTTATTCCGTTGAATGGTTGTGAGGTAAATTGAGGTAAATGGGGGTAAATAGGTAAATCAAGCAGGTAAGAGTCCATAAAATTGGTATTTAGTATACACAAGAAAAGCTAATGTCTCAAAAAAAAATTTAGCATTAGCCACCACCCAATACTACCCCCACCCCATTATAAAAGGGGGTGAAAAAAATTATTTCATTGTAGATGACCATTCGAAAGCTTATTACAAAGAGGAAGATTAAATGATGTATTTATTAGAAATAAATTGAAAATGTTTTTGAATCCTATACATAACCTCGAAATTTGCCATAAATGTCATTTTTTAAGTAACCTAGAATATTTCAAAATTCTGACATGATGGGCCAATTCTGAGGCCAGATTCGAATTCAGCGCGAAAAATTACTTCGGAAATTGGATAATGTTAGGGTTAAAACTGAATAAAGTAAAAAAAAATTGAGGCCTTTGGTTCTTGTAAACATACTAAATTAAATTTTTTCTCACCCCTGTTTATAATGGGGTGGGGGTAATAATAGAGGTGGCTAATGCCAAAATTTTTTTTGAGACATTAGCTTCTCTTATATATACCAAATACCAATTATATGGATTCTTACCTGCTTGATTTACCTATTTACCCACATTTACCACAATTTATCCCCCAACCCTCCAACAGAATAATATAAAAATATAATCTGGTTCCAGATCTCATTGAAATACTTATGTGTACCAAATTTCAAGTCGATATCTTAAACGGTTCCAGAGTGTTTAGTATATATAAGAGAAGCTAATGTCTCAAAAAAAAATTTGGCATTTGCCACCTCCATTACTACCCCCACCCCCTTCACCCTTCACCCCTTATAAAAGGGGGTGAAAACAAATGTGATTTAGTATGTGTACAAGAACCAAAGGCCTCAATTTTTTTTTACTTCATTCAGTTTTATAACATTATCTAATTTCCGAAGTAATTTTTCGCGCTGAATCCGAATCTGGCCTCAGAATTGGCCCATCATGTCAGGATTTTGAAATATTTTAGGTTACTTAAACAATGACTTTTTGGGCAAATTTTGAGGTTATGTATAGGATTCAAAACAATTTTCAATTTATTTCTAATAAATACATCATTTAATCTTCCTCTTTAAAATAAGCTTTCGAATGGTCATCTATAATGAAATAATTTTTTTCACCCCCTTTTATAATATGGTGGGGGTAGTATTGGGTGGTGGCTAATGCTAAATTTTTTTTTGGAGACATTAGCTTCTCTTGTATATACTAAATTTTACCAATTTTATGGACTCTTACCTGCTTGATTTACCTATTTACCCCCATTTACCCCAATTTACCCCACCATTCAACGGAATAAGATGGAAATATAACCTTGTTCCAGATCTCGTTAAAATACATATGTGTACCAAATTTCAAGTCAATATCTTAAACGTTTCCAGAGTAATCGTGCGCACAAAAAAGTTACAGACAGACCGACAGACATTTTTTTTGTTCAAACCTAAAATTTCGACGTTTCATGACATTCTAAACCTATCTGAACAATAAAGGTTTTTTTAAAATTTTTTGTAATTTCTATGCTTCCACTGGATGTGGAAGTATTATCTGCGATTTTTAGGTTAGGTTAATCCAAAGCCACTTTGCCGCAGCACTACTCTAAAGTACAATGTCTTAAGAGTATTTGCCATTTTTTTTATTTAATTTGATTGAAATCTCTCCTGTCGGCAGATTTTTGTCCAAAAAGGGGCATATTTTTCCCACTGTGCGCCGTCCCAGTAGCAGCTATTCACCGCATCCTCACATTACACTCTCGCCTCCTTTACTCTCTCTCTTTTATTCACATAAAGGGAATGTCGTACTGATAACCGTAAAAGATACGGATTTCTAGAATCGATAAACTGTACTGAAATGCATGTTATGTAACACTGCCGTATTTTACTTGTTTTGAACAAAATAAATTGTTAATTTTTATTGAGCTGCATTATTAACTAAACTGGACCCTGTATTAATCTCCAAACCAGCTACCTGAGCAAGAAATCGTTACAAAGGTTTTTATATATTATCGTCCACAGTATATCGCCTTTTTTTGTTAAATAGAAAAAATAATTTTTGCTATTAGCTACCACTACCGAGAATTTTCGCAAAGAGAAAAGTTGGGCGTCTCGTCAAAACGAAGCTACTCACGAAAATTCAGCCTGTTACTAATCATTAAAAAAAAGGGCGATGTACTGTGGACTATTAAGGGCCAGTTTTACGAACTAAGTTGAGCCAAGTTCAGCTTGAACCAAGATCAAAAGCCAAGGTTACGATTGTTACAATAATCGTAACCATGGCTTTTGATCTTGGTTCAAGCTGAACTTGGCTCAACTTAATTCGTACAACTGGCCCTAAGTCTGGTTTTCGAATAAAAAATATGCCTGGGGATTCATCGGGGTTACTGATTTATGAATACATTGTCGAAATGAAAAAATTCAAAATGGCGTCAAAAATGCGGATGGATATTTTTACTTCCACGTCCAGTGGAAGTATAGTAACGACAAAAAAATTTTTTAAAATTTTTATTGTCAAAATAGGCTTAAAATGTTATGAAACGTCGAGATTTTAAGTTTGAGCGAAAAAAAAATTTCTGTCTGTCTGTCGGTCTGTCTGTCGGTCTGTCTGTCTGTAACTTTTTGTTGTGCGCACGTTTACTCTGGAACCATTTAAGATATTGACTTGAAATTTGGTACACATATGTACTTTAACGAGATCTAGAACTAGATTATATTTTCATCTTGTTCCGTCGAAGGGTTGGGGGATAAATTTGGGGTAAATAGGTCAATCAAGCAGGTAAGAGTCCATAAAATTGGTATTTAGTATATACAAGAGAAGCTAAGGTCTCAAAAAAATGTTTGGCATTAGCCATTACCACCCCCACCCCCTTATTAAAGGGGATGAAAAAAAAATTGTGATTTAGTGTATGTACAGGAACCAGAAACCTCAAAATATTTTTTTACTTCATCCACCCCCCACTATCACCCCCCATCACCACCCCTCACCCCACTACCGATGTGGGGTATCGTTTTATGGATTTTGGGGTAGAGGATTTCAAATATTATATTATTAAAGTTCCATAAACAATTATTTTCACATACAAAATTTTTTCGTTGTGAGTGACTTGGATACAGAATCTGGATATGGAAGTAGTGATTCCTTGGGCAGCGGTTTTTCTAAAGCAAAAGGACAAAAAAAATGAGCATCTAGGTGATCCTATATATTAACAAAATACACCATCTTTGAAAATATATATATTTTTTAACTACTTATTCAACGTCGGCCTATTTCCGCTACCAGGACCTATCACCTACGCCTGGAAATTTTGCCAAACCTCTTCCATTAAGAAGAGTAGGGATCTTTTACTTGCCTTACATTTAATAGACAAGGGACCGCCTGCCTTACATCCCCTCCGGATGGTATATCCACTACGTAATCTAAGTCTGAAATTACATAGCTTCCGCGTATATACTGATATACAAGTCGCTAGAAGGTGGGATGAGATCGCTGTGTTTCCCTAGACAGGTCACCCATCTAAGTACTAACCGCGCTGTACGTTGCTTCACTTGGAGTATCGAGATACTTACACAGTGAAGACGCATCTACGCTCGCCTCGAAAATAAAATTAATTGCTGGACAATAACAAAATGGCGACATTTTGTAAAAAAAAAATGTGAAAACGCGTAACGGCCATAACTTTTTTATTTATTTATGATACAAAAACAAACAAAAAATCATTTAAAAGACTGATTAATTATCTTCAATTCTGTTTCCTAGAAATTTTGATAGAAGTTTTATGATTTCTAAAATATTTAACATATAAAATAAATACTTCATCCTATAATCTTCCGGATGCACTTTATAAACTAAATATCTCTGAAGCTATTAATCCTACCTGAATATTAAAGTAAAACAAATTCATTCTCAGTTTATAAGCTTCATTTTTTATATCTATAATTTTTTCGCTTAAACTGATATTTACTGAGATATTCGAAAACCCGTTTCTAGTTCAAAATGCAATTATTTTCTGAACCCTACTATATGTTAATGAAAAACAGTATAGGAAAATATATTTTTTTAATTACTGACTACTTTACAAAATGACGGCGTTTATATTAAAAAAATGTGAGGAAGCATGTTGTTTCTGTTATATTTTCTTTGTTTTATTATGCTATAGAAATAGATAAAAAATCATTTGAAAGCCTAATTAATAGTCTTTCATTTTAATTGTTAGCAATTTTGACGTAAGTGTCATAGTTTCTGAGATATATAACATTTTAACTAAATACTTCACTTATAAACGTTCGGACGTCACCTTTATTCTTCCATATCTCCAATGCTACTATTTTAAAATAGAAACTAGAAAAATGCGAAATTCATCTTCGATTTAGTAGCTTTTCTATTTGTCTCTAGCATGTTTTCGCTCAATGTAATACTTATTGAGTTATTTGACAAAAATGGTGTTGAAATATCTCCCTTTCCAAGCTACTATCCTAATTTTCAAGTCGTTGTAACACGTTGTAAGACTATCAATTTAACCGAAAAATTGCATATAGTCTTTTCTTCTTAAAATCCCATTCTCTTTCAGCTTCAATATTTATTTTTGTTTAGATGCCACCCCCTGTAAATTATCCCCAGCTGGAATGTTTCGGATTTTGAATAATTAAAAATAACAAACATTAAAACAAAACAAACATCAATATCGGTTCTGTTTTTGAGGATGTAGAAGTAACAACCTTCATTCATCGGCTATATCCTTTCTGCTCAAGTTCAAATCGAAAACTGTATATGAAACACATAAATATAAATTTACTTAATTAAATCGTGAAATAGAAAAAAAACTTTTTTTTATTCAGCGGTATAGTAAAACGTAGAAGTGCATGCAGGGTTATTTTCTCCTCAGCGACAGTCATTCTTCGATAGTTAAAAATATCATATTGATATTTTCCAGCACCAGCATTTATCCAATTCCACCTCCAAGAAAAAATGTGGGGTATTGTGACGCTGACGTCAATAGTGGTAGGTCAACAAACACTAATAGCGGTATGTCAGCAAACACCAATAGCGGTACGTCAGCAAGCACAGATATGACCACAGTAGCACTAGGTAACATATTTTTGAATATAGTCAAATATTTGTAAGATAACCTAGAAAGTATCTATAATTATAGAAGGCGGAGTATTACTGAGAAACAATAGCGTTCAATCAGAGACAATGTCAAATTATGAAGGCGACCACAAAGCAAACATAGAACTTATTTGCACTAAGGATCTCCTCATCTGGGTCTTCCAAGTGGCTAGTGGTATGGAGTATTTGGCGTCCAGGAAGGTATTTTATTTCCTAATTTTGTTATCATTGTTATAATCTTTAAATAATATTCCAGGTTCTTCATGGAGACCTGGCTGCAAGAAATATCCTCCTAGCTGACTACAACGTCGTGAAAATATGCGATTTTGGTTTGGCTAAAAGCATGTATGCAAATGACGGTTACAAGAAACAAGGCATTGTAAGTTATGTTATGTGTATTGAGGGGCAATGGGCGGGCAGCAAAAAGTAGAGCGATAAGCAAACCTAAATATAGCATATACGAAAATCCGAGCAGGCAACAATCGTGTAAGAATGGTGGATATATTTTTAGTTAGCATGTTTGGTTGTCGATATCAAAGTGTATTCTAAAGATGTTAGTGGTTACAATATTTTTATGTGAGAATTTCCAGAATTTGTTTTAACTAAATATATGAGGTGCCTCAGACCTTCATGCCAATAAATCAAAAGCATATAGGTAACGTCAAAACAATGCTGGTACGTCATACAATTATCTCGGACTCTCCGTTACTGAGATACGGGCAATTAAATTGACTCTCAACCAGAGCTGTTGAAAGTACCCAATGAAAGTACTTGAAGTACCAAATACCAAGTACCTGACAAAGTACTTGCTGCTCCAATTCCCAAGTACTATGATCTGAAGCAAAGTAATTCAAATACCAAATACTTGTCGAAAGTACTTCAAGTAAATCGCAAGTACCGTATTTCAAATATTTCAGATTATTTGAAGTACTTCACTAGGTACTTCAAATCTCAAAGTAATTCAATTACTCTAAAGTATTTCAAATACTCGAGTATTTCAAGTACTTTAACACATTTCAAATGCTCCACAGTTCTTCCAATACCCATAAAAAATTTTATTTATTAAGTTTTTCTCTTAATAATTTGTTATTATTATTATTTATTAACAGCTTTCTTTAACTCAGCATCATTCAAAAACAATAGAAAAAATAATTTAATATTATATAAATATAAAAACCAACAAAAATAAATATTGCTGCGGTTGATTTCCCTTCAAATATCAGGAAAGTAATAAAGAAAATCAACTTATACACTATCGGAAAATGTTCGCTTTGGTATGGGCAATAAGAGCAAGCGAGAATAAAGCAACTATTCTATTCTTTTTTATCATATAACACATCCTACAATCGTGCCACCTGCTTTCCCCACCGCATGTGCGTGGGCAGCCTGTCTGTGGAATTTCAATTTGTTTCCGCCTTGATTCGTGTCACTATTTGCCCCTCTGCTAGAGCTCTGGTAGACGCCTTTATTGTGGGCGGTAGGTTAAGTCGTTGAAACTATGCAACATCTAAGCCAGGACTTTCCGATACTGTATATAAAACATAGTAATAATTTTAGGTAAGTACAAGTACACATAATAAAATTGAGATCTATCTATTTCCATTACCTTTCAATAGCACCAAATTTTCGAAATTTCCATTAGTTAATGCATTTCTTCTAGGAGCATTTATAATTTCAGTAAATGAAAAGAGTCTTTCTACAGCTGATGATGCAAGGCATGTATTAAACCGATAAAAAACTGTTTTTACTGAGAAGCAAGTTAGGTGTCAGAGTTATTTAAGTATTGAAAAATTTTTAATTCAATTCTTTTTTTTTCACTGGCTTTTATACAGTGTGTTTCACTTGAAATGGTAACAGCCCAATAACTTTTCATTTTTTTCCGATTTGAATCAAATTTTACTTAAGTATGGAACCAATTAGGATCTACTTATGACCAGAAAAGCATTCGCCTCCTACAATTGCAAAGTCACCTGCAGTACCAATATATACGGGGAAAATAAAAAAATCATATTAGGCATATTTCTATCGGAAAATTTTGTTAATGAAACTTGTTCAGAATTGTCCAAAAACCGTAAGTCCAAAATGTAATCAAAATTAAAAAATGTATACATTTTGATTAAAATAATGTCCAATATATATTTACACCATTTGAAAAGCCATAAAAAAAAGCTTTTTAATTATAGTATTTATCTTAAAACAAATTTGTCTAATTTACTATAAATTTACAATTTATCAAATTATCCATGGAAAACAAAAGTATGTAAATTAAAATAAACAATATGTTAGTTCTGTCAAGATACATGTTGGTATCTAATTTCACTTTATTTTAAATAAAATGGAGAATTTCAATAATTGATATATATTTTTTCTACTCCCTTATGTAAATTTACTGTTTTCTGTACAGTCTTTAGAATGGATAAGTAGGCAATTCCAGGTAACTGAACGGATATATTTCATATCAGTTCTAGGATGGATATGAAATGAAACGGACCAATCACAGTTCGTGTATTAAGTACATATGCAACTATTCATTTTAAAATCAAATTAGTGCGTAAGCTATCAAAGTAACTGTCAGTGTGTATTTGTGTAATATATTAATGTTTAATAAATATTGTAGTTTTTTAAGCTGGTCGTAGAAAAAGTATGCTGTACATACAACTCGAATGGATTATGCATATCGCACTCAAACTTCTTTATCTTGCGATATGGATATCAAATCCACTCTTGTTGCACAAACTACTATTTCGGACTACCATGACTTAATGTAAGAAAATATAAAACTTATAATATCTACTATAGTTTTTAAGAAAAATTCCATACGTCATACATCATTGAAAAAGGTTTTTCTATGGCCTTTCTAATGGTGTAAAAATATATGGGGTATTCCATTAAAAAAAAACCAAAGTAAAGCTCGTATCTCAGAAATTTGACTTTTAATTGTTTTTCTGAAATGATTTTTGGAAAATAAACGTGATTTCTCATAACTTTTATTTTTAAACGTTTTTACGTAACTCCAAAAATAACGAAGTTAAATGAGGTTCTAACGTTCGCGTGACCAGTTGACTATAATAAGGAACTTTAGTCTAGTTAAAATAAAAAACACATTCTTAAATAAATTAATGTTCTGATACTTAGTACATACTAATAATAATATTTTTTTGTTTTTATGTGCCTTTGCTATTTTTCAAAAAGTTTGCCGTCCTTGGATTTTGCCGCCCTGGGCTATAGCCTCTATAGCCAACCCCCTAAATCCCCTACTGCCCACATAATGTTAACACTGATTACTGAATAAAAACAGCTATGCAGTAACAATTTTTTAGTGAAATTTGTTTTTTAAAATATCTAAAACATGGAACTACAAGGACTTCAAATACTTTTAATTAATTGAAATATCAAAAAACATATTTCAAATACTATAAATTGTTAAGTCTAGTACTTCAAATACCGGGACAGTACTTGAAATACCGGAGAGTATTTGAAATACCAAGCAAAGTAATTCAAATACCAGTATTTCTGAAAACCAAATCCCAAATCCAAATACTCGAAGCAAAGTATTTCAAATACCAAGTACCAAATACTGGGAATCGAAAGGATTTGAAGCAAAGTACTTCAAATACTGAAAGTATTTGAAATACTTTTTTCAATTACTTTTATTTGAAGTACTCCAGCTCTGCTCTCAACTCACATTTATTATGTAAGGTAGCAATATTAGTTTAGATAAATAGTAGTTTAACGGCTATTAATTTAAAATCTTTTTCAGCCAGTAACATTAAAGGCCCGTGACTCAGGCTGGCAGGGAAAAAAATATATGATGTACTGTTGTGGCTCCATCTACATTCTACACCCTCCCGCCTTAAACAATAAGCTCCTGGTACCGAAATATTACTATGAAACAATAAAATATAACTGTAAAGACGAACGGAGTTAAAAGATTTTCTTCAGCAACATTCAACTAGTTGTCTAATGCTTATCCAGTGTGATGTTTATCGGCTTCAGAGCGGTTCTAATAGCCACTTCTGTATCAAATGTTGGACATTTTTTCTGACATCCAGAAACAAGGCAACGAAAACCAAATTGCAGAGAAAAAGACGATTTACTCTATTCCTCATTCCACGATGGCGCTGCGCTAGAAATCAGTCCAAAAACAGGAGAATTTCGACTGAAAATTATGCATTTTTTATATTTAATTGCGTAAATAATAATAATTTTTTAGAACAGAATTAAACCAGTTAATTTAAAGTCAAATAATTTATTGTTTTAGGGTCCTTTGCCAGTAAAATGGATGGCAGTAGAATCAATCAGAGACGGAATATTTTCTACCCAATCTGACGTATGGTCATTTGGTATCGTGCTGTGGGAGCTGTTCTCGTTGGCTGCGACTCCTTACCCTGGACTGGACGCAGACGAGAAATTGTTTGAAAAATTGGTATTTGGATATCGGATGGATCCACCAGAATTTGCTCCAAGAGAAATGTTAGTTATTAATATCTATCCATCAGAATATGCGTATCAAATAAGTTTAATACATTATTTTGTAGCAATAAAATGATGAGAGACTGTTGGGCACTCGTACCCACAGCACGACCGTCATTCACGATGTTGAAAGAAAAGTTAGAAACTCTGTTAGAAGACCCTGTGAAGGCAGTAAGTCAATTTTCCAAATTGTATTCCTCATATGACACTGAAATAGTTTTCACAAACACCAAACGCTGAATATTTTATAATCCGAAGATAATAATTAACAGTACCAAGTGTTAAACCAAAATGTAAATAGCTTTACGTTCTCAAACGTATAATCGCAGATTTGAAAACAAGGAGCTGGCTGATTGACCTTGACCACCAAAACCCCCTGTAGATCTACTGTGGCGTTCCTATTTTAATTTTACTTAGAGCTTCTTATCCAGCTTTGTTTTCTGCAGCCTCGATACGGACTCCTTAATATAGCTATCTGCCCTTGGTTTCTCCTCGTAAAAGTAATTGAATCTCATTATGTCTTCACAATGGCGTAGCACATGTATTGAGGTTTCCTCTTGACAGAATTTGCATTTTGCTCCCTCTGCCAGATTCATAAATGTCTATTAAGCCTACAGGGTTCTGTTAGAAGATCCACCATTATCCTAGAGGCCTTACTATTTTGGCGTAGTAGGTCTTCCGCGAATTTATCGATCGTTCTATAATGAACCCCTTGTCATGGGAAACTCTTCCACCATTCCAGAAATTGATTTTGTACCCATCTATCGATGGATGCTCTAGTAAACAGGGGTGCGATGAATTATAAAATCCCACCGCGCGTCAGCATTGTAATACCCAGGGATAGGGGGTAAGAGAAAACCCAAAACCCCACCTCTCTGGCGCTATTGTAATAAATGGAAAAGTAAGAACAATGAAATAAAAATATTAAAAACAATTAAAGAAATTATGCTGTCACTATCTTGTGTGAATACAGGGAAAATATCAGTAGAGTGCCCTTCGTCGGCGTAGACCTTCGTAGCCCTAAATAGGGGTTCGTAGGAAACAATTCTTTTATGAAATGATATCGCTAAATGTTTAGAGTAATATAGACAGGACCCCAATCGCCCCCCTGCCTCCCTCTCGATAGAACTGAATATAGATTTAATTAAATTTAGAATTTTAAAACAAAGTTACAATTACAATTAAATTTGAAATATCAAAACAAACTTGCTCTGTCCAATGGACAATATGAAAGAACATACTATCAAAATACATGATTTATTAAGGATGGCGGTACCGTGCTTAAGAAAATTATTTCGTAATTCGACAATTTCTCATACATCCCTGAACCGATTCAAAAAAAAAAAATTGATAGGCTCTTAGAGGCAATTTTATAGAATGGCACTATATGGCTATTGAAAAGTCAACAATTTTTTTTTTATTTTCGCACAAGTAAAAAAATTGTTTCTTTCTTTAGTTTTAAATAGCCTAGTACCATTCTATAAAGTTGTCTCTAAAAGCTTATCGAGACAGTTTTTCAATCGGTTCGGGGATGCAGGAGAAATTGTCGAATTACATTCACGGCACCACCCACCTAAATAAATAAGGGAGAACACTCCAAGATCTGTTATTACTCAGTTTTATTGGGACAACTTACAAATCAATTAAAATAAAATTCAACTAAAATCAATTCAATCAATCTCACCTATTTTCCTGGCGTTTCCGGTTGGAGCCACTTCATCACTTCAAATTTTACACTCGTCATTCAACCGACGACGGATTATTTGTGTTTTTTAAATTAGTAACACATTATTAGAACTCGTATACTCGTAAAGAACCCCGCACACCATATCTACCTCCAGTCAAATTGAATCTAACCCACGTAAAAATGTTCTTTTGAACCACCTTTAATAAATGTTCAAATGCAGCCAGGTCCGAAAAGGTCTTTGTTTTGAGATATGGAGCCCCAAAGATGGTTCCAAATTCAAAATCGCGTGAAGCGCCCAAAGTTACCTTGTCGTAATTACTAAATTCTATTGCTGTTTCCATAGAAATTAATAGTAAAACAACGAAGTTTTATTTCACACTTTTTTAATTTATTTTTCACTTGTCAATAATGGCATTATTTTGATTCATTGAAACTGTCAAATAAATGTCATTTTTGGGTATGGCATTTACAAAAAATGAGGTTACAAAAAGCGAGCTGTGTATCACCTCAAGCTTATATTAATATGCCAATAAAACACGATCATAAATACTTTTTGAGAAACTAGTATTAACACATACAATGGGGGTTTTCATTATTTTCATCAGCTAATTATCAAAACAAAACAGTTCATCCTGAACACTCTTAGTAAGAAAGTCGCGCTGAATTCATAGTTAGAGGTCGGTTCGCAGTGCAAAAGAATTTCCTACTATCCAAGAACGAGTGTTATTTTTTTTTAAATATTGGCATTTTTTGAGTACGTGGACACGAATTACTGATCGAAATTGTTTAGGTAAGATTACCACAGAAAATTCCATAATAATAGTTCAAATAAAAATCAATGGACCTGATTAAATTGCCCATTTAATGGGCATTTAAAATAAATAACATGATACACTCACATAAAAAACCGCTGCCCAAGGAATCACTACTTCCACATCCAGATTCTCTATCCAAGTCACTCACAATGAAAAAACTTTGTATGTGAAAATAATTGTTTATGGAACTTTAATAATATAATATTTGAAATTCTCTACCCCAAAAACCCATAAAACGATACCCCACATCGGTAGTGGGGTGGGGGTGGTGATAGGGGGGTGGTAGTGGGGGGTGGATGAAGTAAAAAAATATTTTGAGGTTTCTGGTTCCTGTACATGCACTAAATCACATTTTTTTTTCATCCCCTTTAATAAGGAGGTGGGGGTGGTAATGGGGGTGACTAATGCCAAAAATTTTTTTGAGACCTCAGCTTCTCTTGTATATACTAAATACCAATTTCATGGACTCTTACCTGCTTGATTTACCCATTTACCCCAAATTTACCCCAATTTACCCCTCAACCCTTCGACGGAACAAGATGAAAATATAATCTAGTTCTAGATCTCGTTAAAGTACATATGTGTACCAAATTTCAAGTCAATATCTCAAACGGTTCCAGAGTAAACGTGCGCACAAAAAAAGTTACAGACAGACCGACAGACAGACCGACAGACAGACCGACAGACAGACCGACAGACAGACCGACAGACAGACCGACAGACAGACCGACAGACAGAAATTTTTTTTTCGCTTAAACTTAAAATCTCGACGTTTCATGACATTTTAAGCCTATTTGGACAATAAAAATTTTTAAAAATTTTTTTGTCGTTACTATACTTCCACTGGACGTGGAAGTAAAAGAACAATTCTAATCGTAGGAAGTTCGGAGAACAATAATTCATCATAAGCGAAGCCCTTGAAGACCCACGGTGTCATTAACACGAGTAAGAAATATGATGTTATTTAAGAATTAGTTATGCAGTTCTGAATTTCCATAAAATCAAAGCCAACTTTAATTAATTTTTTTTCAATTTTAAAACGTACTTGGAACGATCTTTAGGCTCAAAGCGAAGACCTTTTCGGACCTGGCTACATTTGAACATTTGTTCAGGAGGTCCAAAAAAAATTTTTTACGTGGGTTAGATTAAATTTGACTGGAGGCAGAAATCCCCTATATGGTGTGCGGGGTCCTTTGGAATGATTAAAAAAAAGAAATCAAATCTTTCCGAAGCGGTACTTTTGGTTTTTACTTTTAATCATGAAACAAAAATACTGAAAAAACAAAAGAGCAACGGGGTACAGACCACAGTAGACAGACCGCTATTCTCGGCGCGTTGCCAGAGTCTTCGCGTTTCAACTCTCCGTTCGTTTCGCTTCTCCCAAAACTCTTCACTCAACGGTTTTTAGAAAACGGGACGACTATAACATATACAGGATGTTCCTTAATGACGTACTAATATTTCATGGTGTGATTCCTTAAGTCATTTTACGAAGAAAAGGTCATATGAACATATGTCCGCAAGGGATTAAATTTTTTGCTACAGGGTGTTGAATTGTTTTTTAGTCATTATTTTTTAATATCTCGGAAGGTCCTTTAGATATTATTTTCAATTTTGATAGTGTTAATAGGATATTAAACCAAATATTTTAGTTATAAAAGTTATTTTATCGCTCCACCAGTAGCGTTCCTTCAAACATGTCCTCTGATATTTTTACCAAAGAAGTGGTATGCCACTGACATTTTTCCATGTGGATATTTTTTCTGCTTAGCCTGGTTAATTCTACATGAAAATGGTCTCTTGCGTTTTTTTCGTCAGTTCTTAGAGCAATTAAATTCAAATTGCTTCATCTGGCAGTATTGAGCAATAATTTTTGAACACAAACTAATTTTCAAAACAATATTTCTTGACATAAAGTAAGTTGTTGGTGTTCAAAACCATCTTATCATACTGTTTCCTTGCTTTTTAGTGTTTCATTGAATTTATTTTATTTTTTCGCTGTTTCTATTCGAATATCTCAGTAAGAGATAGCCGATTCTGTTCGACTCTTCATAGCCGTCTTTATGGTAGTTTCTAAAAAGGTACTTCGATATTTCGACCTTTAACTGTCAGAACACCCGAAATTGAGGAAGCGGTGCTGTAGGAAATCGACGAATATCTTAAGAGGAGTACGAGGAAGATTGCTAGAGCTCTAAATATTTCTCATCAAATTGTTTGGCGAATTTTGGTTGATTTTTTGTTGTATCCGTACCATATTCAAAGCATTACTTTCTAGAGATTTTCCACACCGCGTGAACATCTGTCAGTGGTACCTTCAGAATATTAGATTAAATCCGCAGTTTGAGTTACAAATTGTGTTCATAGACGAAGCAAATTTTTCTAGGAATTCTAATTTCCATAAAAATCATGTGTGGGCGGACCAAAACCCACATGCTATAACCGAAACCCATTTCCAAGAGCAATTTTCGGTTAATGCATGTGTAGGAATTATTGGTAGTAATATTATAGGCTTTTTTTCTGCCAAGACGCCTTAATAGTCAATCTTATCTGCATTTTTTCCAAGAAGAACTACCTGTGTTGTCTGAAGATGTTCCAATTGCGTTAAGGAATCAAATGTGGTACATGTACGATTGAGCTCCTGTTCACATTAGTGTAATTTTTTGCGAACATGTGGTTTATCCCAATCGTTGGATAGGTCGTAGAGGACCTCCGCAATGGCCAGCAAGAACCCCGATCTCAACAGGTTGGATTTCTTTCTATGGGGTCATCTTAAAACCCTGGAGTTAACACTTTAGAAGATTTAATAATAGTCGCTTCGTGTGAAACAATACAGAATTCACCGGAAATATTTGAACGAGTGCGCAATTCGATGCGAAGACGGGTATGCCGATTAAGTGAAGGTGACCATTTCCAACAATTTTTATAAAACAAAATTTATCATTATCAATGCTAATAATAATTAGTTTCAATTTGAATTTAATTTTTTTAATCAAGAACTGTGCGTCTGACTAGAAAAACGCAAGAGACCGTCTTTATGTACGTGGCGTAACACTTTTTTGGCAAAAAATATCAAAGGACATGTTTGCAGGGACGCCACTGGAGGAGTGATAAAATAACTCTTCCAGCTAAAATATGTGGTTTTATATCTTATTACCACATACCAAAATTGAAAATAATATCTAAAGTACTTTTTGAGATATTAAAAAATAATCGTTGAAAAAAAAATAATTCAACACCCTGTAGCAAAAAATTTAAGCAGTTGCGGACATATATTCATATGAACTTTTCGTCACAAAATAATCTAAGGAATCCCACCCTGAAATATTAGCACGCCATTAAGCAACGCCCTGTATATACGGGCATGACATGTACCGCAACACGTCTCCTCTAGGGCTCCGATTAAAGAACTTATATCTAGATACATAATGACTATCTTTTCTTCATATACCTTATTTGCTCCTAACATAGTCACATTATATGTCCATTTAAATGGATAGATGAACATCACATCCCATAGGCAACAGAGGCGGGTATGTGTAGAAGGGAAAATGTACAATTACCTATTTTATGTAATAATTGTTGGTTAATCTCTAGAAACATTACCGCAGATTTCAAAAATATAATAGGTAGAGATGTTTTATTCAAGGGAAATATGTACTGAAAGGATATTATTTATAATATTATTATTAAAACTGTAATTACGACTATGACCTATTTACTTATGAAACGATCGATTTCTGCAAACAGCACAGCACTGTTGCATGTTGCACTAAATTGTCACTAAACTGTGTAAATATGAATAGAGAATATTATTTAGGTATTAGCAAATCACAACTTTAGATAAAATATGACTTTTTCACCACTTTTTAATCGGAGAACACGAAAAATATTCATTAACATTAATGGCGGAACGTCAAACTAAGACGATGATAATCAAACTTAACCGATCGTGTAAAGAAACAGCCGCGAGTAGGCCGATGGGCCAATCATCAACTTATGGGAAGAAGTGCCTTAGATTGGGAGTCTTTCAGCAACACATAAACTAATGCTATTACGTATCTAGATATAAGTTCTTTAATCGGAGTACTAGTGTCTTAGACTAGGGTCTTAGACGCGCCTTCCGGTTCAGTTCGTCAGCCTTTTCATTTCCCCTATGCCCTTGTGCCCTGGTATAATGTATAAATAATTGTATTCTCTAGTCTAGAGTATAATTCTTGGTGTACACCAAACCTCGGATATTACTTTTTTCTTTAAAATTTCAGCTACTTTGAATTTATCAGATTTGGTAGAGCAAGTCATTTTGGTCATGTTTTGGATCTAAAAGAGATTAAGACCAATTAATGCTTACCCAAAAGCTATATATTTATTTTCGTTACTTTTTGTAGCATTATATTCATTTAAACGACCCATATCTGATGATGAATATTCAGAAACTTGAAGATGGTCAAAAGGACTATTTGGCAATGTTAAACCCCCCAACGTTTGAGGTCCTTTCTAGTCCTCTCTCCGTGAACAAATCAGTTGGGCAAGAATCCCTCGAAGACTCTGGTTACATTGATCTGAAACCGAACACAATCTCCAATAGCGGAACAGACGAGGTTAAGTATAGTATATCGACTTATTGAATTAACATATTATTGTCTCCCAAAGCATTTGGACTTTCTCAAGCGACAATAATTTATCTGCAACTTGTTACCTATTACCAATGCAAATTATATTTTAGGGAAAATTTACGAGTCCAGTGTTAGCCACCTCAAACATTTTGAATTCGGAGCACGAAAATGGAATACAACTCTCCGATTCAACGATCTACTCAACTCATTTATAACATCGGAGGAATCAAGAGAAAATGTAAATAATTGCGCCAACATTACCAAGTAAGCAGAGCCTTGTAAAAAAAAATGCTCCACCAAATTTAGTAGGAAGGCGAACAAGTGAACAGCAACAGTATGGACTGGAAGTATATTCCAATGTAATTTTTTTAATTAGCTTGATAAGTTAAAATATGAAGTTTTAAATAAAAAACTGATTAGTAAAAGAATTTGTAGACATACTCTCCCTAGCCTTCTAATTGGAATGTTATAAGTTCCTAAAAACCGAAGTTATGTTCATGGAAATTGGTATCCAGAATTCGGTTTTTGGCAATTTTTTTTTTAAAACTGCCCATTTCATAAAAAACCTAGAAATAAAGTTTCTGAGCATATAATTATTTACAATTTTCGTCATTACCTTTTTTTACTTAGGCAACTCAGCAGACAACAAAATGGCGTCGAGGTTTGCTCGTACAGTATTGACAATATAATCCAGTCAACGGGGGGTTTCACCTCTAATTTGAGTGCTAATGAACGGATTTTGATCAAACCTTATGCAATGTGTTTGTAATGATGTTAATAAAAAAGTTAAAGAAAAAAATTAGAGTAGGACATCATTGAAAGGGGTAGAAAACGCCCGTAACGTGGAATTAGTTCAAATATGAAAGAAAAAACAGTATATTCACCTTTTGTGGCCCAAAATATGTTTTTAATCTTATGAATTTTTTCGAAAAATGCATATTTTTCAAGATATGGCCACTCTAAAATTCCTAAAAGTGGGGAGGGTAAATGTAAAAGTTGAAAAAGAAATCTGAAATAGTTTAGGTGAATGTATCATCGAAATACAACACTTTTTTTATTCGCAACTTTTCTGTAAAGTGACACATGAAAAACTACCTCTTTTTTGAAATTGTACCGCTTTAAAAATATGTAACTTAAAAATTTGAGAAAATTCAGACGTATACACTGAGTCCTTCTAAACATTTTTTGTCTCTTGGAATTTTTTTGTAACTTGCTAATTTTTCGAGTGACAGGCAGTTTTTCACGATAAATAATATGCTACATTTCTTTCTCATTTTCAATTTAAAAATTATATTAAATCTTTAAAATTGGTATAACTATATAGGTTTCATATTTTTTTATAATAATATATATAAAACACGTCCATTTTTCGAATTTTCATGTATTAATGTGCAAAAAATGTAGTACATCATTTACCGTGAAAAACTTCCTGTAACTCGGAAAATTAGCAAGTTACAAAAAAATCCAAGAGACAGAAAATATTTATGAGGGTTCAGTGCATACGTCTGATTTTTTAAAAAAATTTTAATTTACATATTTTTAAAGTGCTACAATTTCAAAGAAAATGGTAGTTTTTCATGTTTTTCCGGAAAAACTCAGTGAAGACACACTTTACAGAAAAGTTGCAATTAAAAAAAATCTTGTATTTCGATAATACATTCATTTGAAGATTTTTCAGATTTTCTTTTCAACTTTTACATTTCCCTTCCTTTTAGTAATTTTCGAGTGGCCATATCTCGAAAAATATGCATTTTTCGAAAAAAATTACAAGAGTAAGAACATCTTATTTTGGGCCAAAAAAGGTAAATGTGGGTATTGTTTTTTTTCCATTTTTGACCTAATTCTACAAGTTACGGAACCCGCGATAAAAAAAGGTGTTTCCTACCACTTCCGATAATTTCCTACTCTAATCTGTTTTTCAACTTTTTTTTAACCCTTGACCCGCGACCACGGTCTGAGAGACCGCCATGGAAATTATAAAGTGATGTAACTTACGAATTTTTCAGCCACTCGCTGTTAACCCTCACCTACCTTCCAACCAATCATTACTCTACACATGGTATTAACTTTGTAGACTTTAGTGTTCACTAACGGCGATTAGTGGGTGGTTGTATAAATGTGTGTAGGTCTGTGAGACCGTCATCGCCAATAACGTGATAAAATTTTGTTTAAACTTTCGCTTATTTATTGTCTGCTAAAATAGTAACGTTGACAACGTATTTGTGGTAAGTATATTTTAATTTTATATTATATTTTGTAATGTTTCCTCTTAAATATTTTTAGAAAATGGCGTCTAAAAATCGAATTAGGCCAGATGACCCAGGTTTTGAAGAAACCCTTTTGAGATGGCTAAATATAGAGGAAACTAATTTTTAAGCAGAAAACTTATCAGACATTGAGTCACAAGATAATTCGCCATGTAGAGCGACGCTTTCAAAATCCAAAAATAGGAACGGACTTGAAAATATTGCTGAAACAAGTTTTGGATATAGAAGATACTAACGCCGACGGCGAGGCATCAGAAGATCGCTTGGAAAAGGAAAAAAGCGCGAAACAGCTTACAAATGTATCCGATGTGAAAGGCCCATGTGTTTGATATGCTCAAGGAAAGTTTGCAAAAACTGCGCTAAGCCCCAGGATTCAGACTAATTTTTGACGTTTATTATTTTATTTTATCTAAAGTTACCAACAAAAATGTAGAATAAATTTTATTTTGTACCACTGAAACAAAACATATTTGAAACTATTTAAACACTTATAGCCATTCATTTCAGTCCATTGTAAGAATTTATTTTTGACAGTTAGATATTTAGCGGTCTGGCAGACCGGTTCTCGCGTATAAAGCAATTAATTTTCTCCTCGTGGGTTAAGGGTTAACGTCATTACAAACACTTTGCATTTCATCAAAATCCATTCATTAGCACTCAAATTAGAAATTTTGGTCATTTTAACGCTCTGTTGACTGGACTAATAAAGGTAAGATGGCTGAAAGGAGTGTCCGTGATTGCTTTGACATTTGAAATACGAACAATTTCATGTAATTTTTTTGTTTCATAAAGGAATTTTATTTTGTAATTTTCAGTAATTGGAGCATCGCGTCGCCTGCAAAATTACTCTTTTTAAAATTTACCCGTTCAGGATTTTCCACGGGAACTTCCCATATATAAGCTTTTGAATGGAATTTTGAAACTCCCGCTCTTCAGTGTTTCCTGTTGGCCTGGGACTGCTTTGGCTTTTCATCGGACCCACAGATCATTTAAGTTTGTCGGTATTAATTGGCGTTTCTCCATGGGTTCCAACCCATCTCTCTCGGCTCCTTTTCCTTCTTTTTAATAATGCGGGTTATTCCTTCCTCCGCTCTTCTCCAGTTCTCTTCCGTTTCTAGCATCCTCTCTACCATAACTTCCGGAGACAATAACGACGTCCCACAGTCTCGTCTCTCTTCCCTCCATCTATTGCATGCGAACACGGTGTGCCCCACGTCGTCGACCTCTCCACAGTATGCACACTCTCTGCTGTCAGTCTTGCCAATATCATATAAGTATTCCATGAAGCATCCATGTCTGCTCAAGGCTTGGGTAATTACCTACCTCACCATGGCTCCGTTCCATCCACGCTCTGATGTTCAGGATGAGGCTTCTCGTCCACTTTCCCTTGTCTGCAGTGTCCCACCACCTCTACCATTTTTCAAGCAGCCTGTCCCTCGCCTCTGACTTCCCGGCTCCTTCAAAGACTTCCAGCCGTTCTTTGGCCATCAGTTCTAAAGGGGGATCCCCGCCACTACCAATGCCGTCTCGTATGAAATCGTTTTATATGCACTGCATACCTTTAGTGCCGCACATCGCTGGATCCTAGCCATCCTTCCCCTCGTTCTGTCCACCTTCATCGCACTTTCCCAGACCGGAGCTGCATACAAAAGGATAGAGTGCACTTATATTTTCTCTTGATATCAACATAACAAAAGCAAATAGAACATTATCGTTAAGTTGTAGTGTGAGCTTTATCTGTCTTCAGTCCCGAAAGAAGATATTCTGCGGAAACCTCCACGGTTACAGGAAGAGTGAAAACCTTGATAGACTGTGGTACCACAGGTACAGAAAAATTCCATCCAAATATCAAGTAAATCGGATTTTTGATTTTTCAGCTCTACCTACATATTTCTTTTGCGATGTGAATGTAGAAGAACCTTACACACAGCGCCTGATGGACACGACATTAATTTATTTATTATGGGCACTACGCGCGTCTCACCTTGATTGTGTGTAGTTGTTTCCACTCCCAGTCGAGTTCGATATGTTTAAGAGATAGACGAAAAAGGTAAAATCTGTACTTACCTTAGATTACTAACTGCCTTCCCTCTCAATATGACTTCTCAGGCGATGCACTTTAGCTTATTTATCTAACACTGTGGATCTTGTGCTTAGAAATCTCTGATTTACTTTCATATAAAATCCCTCTCAAGCGTCCGTGAGCCCACAGCCACACAAAAAAAGTGTCTGGTCTGTGAACATGATCAGTGTATCTTTATGTATTTGAAACCGCGTTTTAAGTGGTACATTCAATCTTCTATCCGTAGACCGAATTGTCAGATTTGCTCGATTTTCACCCTTAACCCCAAAAAACATCCCTAAAACAAAAAAAGTGGTCTGGCCTGCGGACCAGATCAATGTGTCCTTATGTATCTGGACCCGCCAAAGTCAGAATTGTCATATTGGTTCTTTTTTCATCCCTAACCCTGTAACGTGCGATATGTTAAATAACATCTTACGTTACACTTCTAATAAAAATTTATTAGAAAGTTTATAAATTGTCAGCAATTTTTCTAAATATGCTTCCGTAATAATATATTTACCGCACTAAAATCATGGTTGGATGTCGATGTACGCTTTCCGATAAAGGATGGCTCATGCTTATTCATAACTAATGATTAAAAAAATGGTTAAATATATTAGACCAAACTTAAATTAAAATCTAATTAACTTCAGATATTATCTAAACAATATCAATGATCCATATGTTGTTGCCTTAATTTAGTATTCCCGCAAAAGGGTTGGAATATTTTTCAGTATGTAGACCCCGGCTGCGGTTGACAAGTGATTTCGCGCGATATCACTTGAAGTGCCGGTTAACACTTTCTTTTCCGTTTGAGTCCTCAAACAAGTCGGACATAATTGAAATTTTTGGTAAACTTATGAAGGGGATATATTAAAGTAGAAAGCCTTATAGAAAAATAAGGTATGATAATTAAATAATTATATCTTCGAATATCATCTAACTGTTAAATATTATTTTAGGCTTCTTTCTATTTATTACCAATTTTCAATTTACGATTCTGTCAAATTTTCAGTTCGATTTATCATATATGTATGTGGCCAATACAAATGTTTAAATACTAAAGTCAACCACAAACGAAAGAATTGGCACGATCAAATTATTTACCGCATTACATAAATGGAAATTAGTTAATGAAAGCATAGTTTGGTTAGAATCTCAATAGATGGTCTAATTTGTTGAACATTAACAGCCAGTTTCAAAATCGTTGGTTATCTTTTTGGTTGACTAACCTGAAACTGAAAGTTAACTATTGGTAAATACATATATGCGTTTCACTAAATTTATTTTATGGTAATGTAACCAACGGTTAAGCTTAAGTTTTGAATGGTTGGTATGAGTTTCCGAAGTTTTTGACAGATATTCCACACACATTTTAAAAAGAAAGGAGAAAGTAACTTCAATAATTCATAAAATATGGTCAATATTATTGTGTTATTACTCTGTTATTACATTAGTTTATATATCTGAAATTTGTAAAGAAATAATTATTGAATTTGCGCAGAGTATTATTTTCCAAATGTACCTATTTAGTTATACCTACGCATTTTCGTAAATGAAAAATAAATACATATCGATAAGAAAGGTGACTTTACTTCTGAAGAAGTATTACTGCATGTGTATGGTAAATTTCCCGGTAAATCTGGATATGTGTAGATTTAAAACGATTTAATAAAACTTCGTAAATTTGTTTTTAAGTAATTACAAAATTTCATATTTTGGTTATTAAAAAACATGAAAATAATAAAGTATTAATATTTAATTGAAATAATTATAAAGACAGGTATATTTACGCAGCATGATTGTGTTTCTTTCTAATGTTATTAGATATTTGGGTAGGTATACCCAAAAATTGCTGAAAATATTCATGTTCCAAACTGGAAAAATAGTCCATTTAATTTGTTCTGTTTCTAATATATCTTCGAAGTTAAATTTAACAAAAATTTGTATTTGCACTAGTGGTGCAATCTGCATCTTGATGTTATATACTTTTAGTTAACCACAAATTATTGGTTTACCAATACCTATTCTACTGGTTTGCTTAACCATAAGATAACCAAGACCTTGAAATTAACCGGACATTGTGAAACGGATTTTCATAGTAAACCTATGGTCAAATCCTAAACCATTAGTTAACCAACGATTGTGAAACTGGCTGTAAATGGTATCGGAGGCTACGGCGTACTTTAAATTCCCTATCGAATATAAAATGGAGGTCAATCCTAGAGCTGCATAACGTTATCTTAATCTGCAATCATCCAGAAACGTGAGTATATATAGAAGGAATTTTTAACTGTGACAACCATATTTCCACATTTTCACGAGGGCCAGGCTTATAGGGTTCCAGATTTACCAAGGTTAATATAAAAGCTAAAAATAGTTTTTGATTTACGTTTACGCTTACGATTATGTATTTACGTTTATGATTACGATTTACGATTTACGCTTATACGTTGTTTTTAGTGTATTTTACCAGAAAGTAGTTTTATTCACGTTGGCTAATAGTAGCTTCATTTATGCCCGCCAATCAGCTGAGAGCATATTTTTACCAAATCAAACCACACTAGATATTTCCAAATAAACAGGAAGAATATATTAAGTGTTAAGTTATGTGATTAATTTTCAAGTTTATTTAATATATTCTTTAATACCCTGTACATACTATTTCTAAAATTTCCATTATAAGTAACTTCACTGAGTATAATTTTAAAGTAATCCACAGTATCCGATAAAGTAGTATTGTCCTAGCTATGCCCGTATTGCAAATTCGTTTTGTTTTGCATTTTATGTCGCTGTCATTTTAGGTACGACTACTTAGTTGTAAATGTTGGTAATGCATTACACACTAAACGGGTAGTGAGATCTGACATTTCTCTATTTGACCTGTCAAATCATTAGTCATTAGTCATGGATTGTTGTTTTAAATGGAATGCAGATATTCAGTGCATAGTGTGGTAAATACCTGTTTCTGTTAGAAACTAAAGTGACAGTAATTTTGTAGTTATATATTTCTTGGTCCCATTTTGAATCGACAGCAAAGCGAGATAAGGTTAGGTACGAGTGGGCTAGAACAAATATTGCTTATTAGATTCAAGCGAAAGCACTTGTCCTTTTATAATGTAGTACTTTTCAGGTCCGTGTGTAATATATTTTATCGCTGTATGTTTATGTAAGTGCCAACTTTACGGTACTTTGAATTTTAGTATGTTGTTCCCTGTGTAAATAATAGATCTTTTATCATTATCGTGAGTACCTTTAGTGGCTTCTGTGAGTCGGACAGACATGTCACTAATTAATAGCTTAAAGAGACTATGTCTTCCCCATGTTTTCGAGGATGCTGAACACGATGGCGGCGGTTTAAACTATTTTCGAGTTAACCTAACCCCCCAAATGGCCAAAAACCACCCCCCAATGGGGTTAACGCGGATACGGCGTCTCTTACCGACTAAACCTACGTCACTCCCCGTTTTAGAGGATTCTGAACACGATGGTGATGCTGGATCTTCTCCCCGAAGCAAACTAACCCCTCAAATGGCCAAAAACTACCCCTTTGATACTCGGTTTTATGAAGTGCACCGGATAAGAGAAAATGAATCATATGTTCACAGATCATTGAATACACACTGGATGATGATTTCAGGTTTCTTGATTGACTGTTCAACTGAAAAAATAGGCGCATACTTCGTGTCTAGTTTTTAGGTGGGAAAATCAGGTATATGGAATCACTGATACAATTTCATTTGTTTTATTATATTAAATAATGAACTTTTTTATTGACGCATACAATTACTTATTTACTATAGATACTTATTTACTATATATACAACTTCAACTGTCAATCAAGAAACCTAGAATCATCATCCGGTGTATATTCAATGATTTGTGAACATATTATTCATTTTCTCTTATCCGGTGCACTTTATAAAACCGGGTAACAAGGGGGTAGTTTTTGGCCGTTGGGGGTTAGTTTGCTTCAGGGAGAAGATCCAGCATCACCATCGTGTTCAGCATCCTTAAAAACGGGGGAGTGACGCAGGTTTAGTCGCTATGAGATGGCGTATCCGCGTTTCACCCCTTTCGGGGATGGTTTTTGGCCATTTGGGGGGTGGGATTAACTCGGAAAGAGTTTAAACCACCACCATCGTGTTCAGTATCCTCGAAAACGGGGGGAGACTCCTTAAGCTATAAATTAGTGACACTTTTCGAGATTTTTTCCGACTCACAGAAGCCACTACTTAATCTGTATTGTGAAATATAATATTCGCTATATTTTAATATGTTTCGTGTAACGTGTATGCTATAAGTACTTCTTGTTTGTTGATATTTTTTATCGGGTTATGTTATAAGTTTTCATATAGCGTGTATGTCATAAGTACTTTCGTATATGGGGCGAGCGTAGATGCGTCTTCACTTTGTATGTATCTCGATACTCCAGTGAAGCAACGTGCAGCGCGGTTAGTACTTGGATGAGTGACCCATCTTGGGAAACACAGCGATCTCGTCCCACCTTCTAGTGGCTTGTATATTAGTGTATACGCGGAAGCTATATAATTTCAAGACGAGGATTACGTAGTGGATATACCATCCTTCGGAGGGGATGTAAAGCAGGCGGTCCCTTGTCTATTAAATGCTAGGCAAGTAAAAGATCCCTACTCTTCTTACAAGAAGAAGTACGGCAAAATTTCCAGGTTGGAGGCAGCTCGTCTCCTGGCGTCGGTGATAGGCCCTGGTAGCGGAAATAGGCCGACGTCAAATAAATAGATACAAAAAAGTTTCGTATAGCGCCTGTTGTTTTCTAGAGCGTAAAGTATAAATATATAAAAAATATAATTTAAGTGATATTCTTGGTGAAAGATATATTTACTTAAATTTCGATATAGTGTCAAGTTTACCTTTCTTGGTATCGTTTATTGTAATACATTAATTATTGTAGGTTATATTTTAAGTATTAGTGAAATTTTTCTATACGTTATCATTGATATTTTGATCTTATTGAATTTCTCTGTTAACTTTTGCTGTAATATATTATTTTGGTATCTAATCTCTAATTTTGTTTAACCTCTAGCTTTCCTTTCTTGATTCACTAGTTAATCACGGCGCCCAGAAAACTTGAACCCACTACCCTTTTGCTCTCCGTACCTTTGTGCTATCTAGGGTAGAACCAGTGACGTGAACTACGTTACTCTTAGTTGTGACCAACTTTCAAATTGGG
This sequence comes from Rutpela maculata, assembly GCA_936432065.2. Taxonomy (NCBI): domain Eukaryota; kingdom Metazoa; phylum Arthropoda; class Insecta; order Coleoptera; family Cerambycidae; genus Rutpela; species Rutpela maculata. The sequence continues at coordinate 45,966,291 of OW386289.2, forward strand.
CACTTAACCACCATTTTTAACGTCACGGTGAAACATAACAAGCTAATATCGCAGCCCAAAGACGTTATGTATGACGTGTATTGACGACATTTAGCGATGTTTATTGGCTACATCATGTAGGGTACTTTTAATTAATTCGTATAAATCTACATTTAAGAAATATAGTACTCCATTCTATTGTGCAAGATGACATATGATCCTCAACACCTCTAGAATGATGATCTGATGATGAGTAGTTATATGAATTAGTAAGTAACCAACTATATGTTGAGTTTTGCACCATCTCGGCCCGACTACATAATAATGACTTTTAGTTTGACCATTAGTTCCAAGCAAATCATTATTCGATGGTTTCAAAAGAAGTTTTCAATTAAAATTATTTAGCGTAAATGTGTTTGAATATAAGATAGAAAGTGACTGCTTATTGTAAATGATTTATATGTTACGCCATCTAGAAATAACTTTTATAACAAACTACGTGATAATGATAAAATCATCAAACCTTAAAAAATTACCTTACAAGCACGTCAAATTAACATAAAAAACAAACATCACAAAAAATATATAACCTTACAGAGACGTCATTTATTCATCGTAATACCATAATATAAAATAAATAAATCACAATTGAGAGGCTATGCGTTTAAAGTGGTACACATGCATTGAACTCGTTCAGTGGTCTATCCAGGTATTGGCAGGTATTTCTTAAATTTCAACGGCAAGCCAACTTTGGATGCGAGAAGAAAACTCTTTGGTTCGAATTCTACAGGAACAGGAGTATCTGGTGTTTTCTCAATTTCAAACTCAGATAAGATGTGCGCCAATGCGACTTTTGTTCCCAGCAAACCGAAACGTTCACCTGAAATTCAATCGACGATATTTATAATTGTACTCTGATCACTGTACAGAGTACAGATATTCCCAATAAACATCAGAATGTGTAAAATATGTAAAATATACGTTCCAGTGGTTTAAAAATGGTTTTAGTATAATAATTATATGGTTTTGAAATACCACGTTATTTTATTATCTTTATGATATACTAAATTTTCACGGTGGCCAGAAAAAAAACGCTGAGATGGGGTGAGGTACGGTACCGGTTTCAGTGGCGAGACCTCGATCGGTGAAGTTAAGGCACGCCGGGCGAGTCCGTCACTTGAATGGGTGACCGTATCTCATCTTGCCGTCCTGGTTAAGTGGTAGAGTAGCATTAGCTAAACTTCGCCAGGACGTTAATTTAAATAAGACAACAAAAAAAAAAGTTTAATTAGTAGACGTTTTAAATAAATTGCAAATTTAGTACGTCATATACGTTAAATTAATAATTAGCATAGACTTCACATATTTACCGTGTGTTACCTATACAGAGGGTGACCGGAAATACCGATTACAAACATCTGGAGTGAATTCTTCATGCAAAAATATGGAAAAGTTCATATAAACATTCTTTTTTTCTTAAACGCCGTAGGACTAACCGTTTTTTTAGAAAGTGGTTCGAAATAGTTGTTGCAGGGTCGTTTTGTCGTCCGATTTCAATTAATATAAATGACTTCTTCCATTTTTCAAATGGCTTCTTTGTGTACTTGAGCTGTTTCTATTGTCAAATTCTGATATTTGAGTTTAAATTAAACCCAGAACTTAGATTACTAATTAAAATCGGGCAACAAAATAACTCTGCAACAACTATTTTAAACCAGCTTTTTAATAAACGCTTGGTTCTACGGTGTTTAAGAAAGAGGACCTCCTATTTTGATCAAGGAATAATATTCCGGTATCAAAATTTAAAAAGCAAAAACGGAACAAAAATGAATTTCAACTTGGCGAATACCACGAAATAATAGCCCTTATTTATATTTAATAATGTACTGAATTTCATCGCTGTAGCACAAATGGTCCCTGAAATATTAAATAAGAACCTACTATTGAAAGGCTCTAGCTCTCTTAGGAAATATTTGCGGACCGATATGAACTTTATATGAGCTTTTCTTCATATTTTTGAATGTAGAATCTACGCCAGATGGTTGTAACTAGTATTTCCGAGCACCCTATATGTATAATATAGGTTGGGCATAAACAACTAATAAACATTTTTCTTTTATTTTTATTTTAGGAATATCATTAACTTAAATTTTACTGTAAAGTTCTTTAATCTCGTAAAGTGGTTTCTTGCTGGCGCTGAGTGACATTTTTATCCAATATGTTGACTACTGAATGTTCTCGTAGTTCATTTTAAGATTCTCATTCTGATGAACATGTTCTGCCATTGCATATTTATTTGTGTACCCAAGTCATGTGTTTCTTGATTATGTACTTTATACTACGCCCTGTCTGTCCAATATATCTCTTACCTCATGAACATTCCAATTGGTAAACATCCTTGGCTAGTGTTCTGGGGATGGGGTCCTTGTTTGAGGGAAGCACTTCTGGAATTTTCTTTACTGTTCGAAAACGTACGACTATTTTGATCTTCAATAAAGTCATCTTCAACCTATCTGTGACTCCAGCCACATTCGTCGCCACACATTATACTGGCTCTGCGGTTCTAATTAACGACCCTTCTTTTGTGGCTGGTGGTGGGATGTAGCATGCAGGTAACGATCGATATGTGTTCGTTTTCTGTAGACCCCATGAGATAACATATCGTTGCTTGATCGTTTCACCGATACATCTGAGAAAGGCAACTCCCTTCTGTTCAGTCTCCGTCCTAAACTTGATATTTGGGTGTTGGTTATTTAAATGGTCGAAGAAAACAGATAGTGAAGAATATATATGCGGCCATATGGTGAAAGTATCGTCAACAGAACTCAACCAACATTTTGGTTTCTCTACACTACAGCGTATGGCTTTTTCTTCGAATGATCCTATGAACACGTTGGCTATTACCGGTGAAATTGATGATCCCATAGCTGCTTTGTATTTTGCTTGTAGAAATCTCCGTTGCTGATAGGCATAATCGAACCAAATCAGGTATATGTCTTAATCCTTTTGATACAAGATGTTGGCGCATCAGGTTAACTGTTTCCTCAATGTATGTTGGTGAATAGAGATTTCACATCGAAACTCATCATGATGTCACTGCTCCTCATTTGTAAACTGCTATGGACTGCATAAAAATATTCTAATAAAAGTCGAATGCAAATATGAGTGCCTGGCGAGTCCGGGGTTCTCTTGCCGGAATAATGAATTTAAGAAGAGTAGCTCTTACCGAGATTGTTTACTTCTTTCATTTATGGTCCGGCCAGACCTCCTGATTCTTTCAATTTTGGAACCATTCACAATGATAAAAAAAAACAAGCTTGACTATCTGCTTGTCTATGAGAAACTGGTTGAATTCAAAATTAAAAAAAAGTAATAACAATGCTGCCAACGGCGTTACCAACTCCGTGACAGTAAATCCCTAGTCGCAAGTGCCCACTCAATTCAAATTACAACAAAATAAAACCCAAAACCCGTCCAGTACTCAAAACTAACAAATTTAAAAATAAAAAACATGATTCTTTTGTGAACATACCGCCCACCGTAAAATGCTCACTTATTTACAACTTGAAAAACTCGCACACCATTAGTTCGGAAGCTAACATAATTTTACAATTGGTCTTTTTGGCTCTCCCGTAGCTGTGCGAACCTTCACAATACGAATAATATTAACAGTTCCAGGATAAACTTCAGTTACCCTTCCAAGTTTCCATTGCAGTGGCGGTGTTACTTCATTTTTAATAAGAACTAATTTACCCACAGTTATTGGGTTAGAAATGTCATTCCAAGCGTTACGTTGTTGTAGAGTATTCAAATATTCTTGTTTCCAACGACGCCAGAAGTGCTGTTGTACAGCTTGAATTTTTTGCCATCTACTTAAGCGTGGCATCTCTAAATCAGAGAAATCTTCCTCAATAAATGAACAAAGTGGCTCTAAGTTCAAAAAATGACTAGGAGTGAGAACCTCCAAGTCGTTAGGATCAGAACTAATAGGCTGTAAAGGCCTCGAGTTAAGCAATGCTTCTATTTGAGTGAAAACAGTGGACAATTCCTCAAAAGTAAGAATGTGTTCTCCTATTGTTTTTAAAATATGCCGTTTTAGGTCTTTAACCTGACTCTTCCAAAGATCACCTATATGCGGGCTTGATGGAGGATTAAAATGCCATTTTAAACCCTCTGATTCTACCACATGTTGCATACATTGTATCATAACACGATTGGCTCCAGTGAAGTTTGTACCACAATCTCTATGTATGCTAATACACTTACCTGGCCTTGCCAAAAACCTACGAAAGGCAGCAAGAAATGGATAAATCAGAAGCCAGCTCCAAATGGAGGGTTTTGGTCATAAAGCATACAAATACACACAAATCGGCTTTTAGGACTTTAGCGCCTCGAACTTATTCATGGTAACCGAAAAAGGCCCTCAGTAGTCAACAAGAATGTTTTTTCTTCCAATTACTTTGATTTGGTTTATCAGTGTACGGTCGGCATTGCTGCCATTGCGTCGTGAGCTGAAGTGTTTGGGTTCTTCTATTTGTGATTATTTCTAGAGCTTTCTTCTGAGTCTTCTGGTTTCTACATTTCTGATTCTGACAGCGTTTATATATTTGCGATTTATTGATGATATTCTTTTTTGCCTTGTTCGCTCCCAGAGAGCTTGAGCCTTTTCTACTTTATTCCTCTCACTTGTTGTTATCAACGTATTGTCTCCCTATTTTGAATTTGTTCTTGTTCAGTTATTAGTGCTTTCCTCAGCAGATATGCACGGTCCCTTCTTTGGACATATTTCCAGTACTTTATTTCGAATCTTCAATTCTTTTTGTTATTATTTTCCACTCCTATTAATGTTGACGCTTTCTGTCGTTCCTTTGGTCTTACTATTTTTGCGAGTAGTCAGACGATGCTTCTCTCAAATCTTCTCGGACTTCTACTCTTGATAGTGCACACATTGTCCGGTGATCTGCCTTTGGTTAATGTTTTTTGGTAGTTTTGAGGCAAAACACATCGTGTTTCGCTAGTTATTCGAGCAGGCATTGTGCGTAGTATTCTTCTGCAGTCGTCTATACTCTGTGATGAGTTTATGTTTTTGGAGAGAGATACTTATATGGTTATGTTATATTCCAGGTAGAGGTGGCGGTAATATCTAGGATTCGCTCTTTTGGTATTTCTGGTTCATAGTTCATTAATTAGTTGGCGATTTTGTCTGTTTTAGGTGCAGTATCTTCTAGCTCTAGAGAATATTTTTAAAAGTTGACCTTTTAAGGATGGTAGTCGTCCGTTTTTCTTGGTGTTAATTCTGTTCATCCCTCTAAATGTATAAGTCTTAACTATAACACCATCTTAGATAATAATAATTATTATCCCTAAGGGTGTGAAAATAATTTTTTTAAATAAAAATATCATTACTCAATTCAAAACAATTCAAAAACAAACAGTTAAAAAAAATTATATCATGTTTTGTCATTTTTTTTATTTAGTTATCCTTCCTATAAATGTTTAGACTCAACTAAGAGTGGTTTCAACTCTTGGTATGGTGAAATTCAGTTTCTAAAATTTTTGTAAGCTGACTCATTCAAAATCACAAAATAATACTGAAAACCCGTTCTGCAACTTGTTTTTCAAGTTAATTGTTATTTAAGGGTAGCACAGTAAGAAGGTGAATAATTCTTTTTTCAGTGAGAATGCGTCAAAATTTCATCAGTCTATTGGTTTGAGGATAAAAAGTAAAAAAAAATTATATGATGTAATTTTCCTTTTTTTTATTTAGGGATAGTTTTTACCACTTGTAATTAACCGTTATATTAAAATTTTGCTAACTCATAATAAAACCTAATGAATTTTCAAATTACTAGTCAAAAAAAAAATATGTTTATGTGATAATTTAAGACTCGCAGTAAGAATATTGCGAAAACAGGTGTTTAAAAGGGATGTTTTTGGCTAATTTAAGTGCTGCCCACATTTCCAGGCTATTCGACCACGAAATTCGTAATCAGCGACCCAAAAAATATTTATATGTCATAAAAATTAGTTTAAAAAAGCTTAGAGTACACAAATTATAGATATTTTAAAATTTTTATACTTTTTGAGGGGTTTTGGCAGCTGACAGTTGGCACATATTACCTTAATTGCAAAACCCACAGTTATCTGATAAAAAGCCAGCTTTCACGAACATTTTGCACCTATTTTCATCCAAATTGATCAAAAATTGAGCGTTGAGTGGAATTTTGAAAATGAAAACTCACTAATTCCTTCACACTGTGAGCCGGGGCAACTCGGAGCGCCATCGCTAGATAGTTAAAATATTCTATAACCATAAAAGTGGAATGTTAAAAGCCGTGAATCGCGTCAGTGTTAAGTGTAGTAGATATTTTCTCACGACACCGAAATTTACCATTTTTTATATTTTTGGGGGATATAGAACTAAATCCGATAAAAAATTCTATGTGTTCAGTAACTAAATTGGAAAAAACTCACCTATACAAATTCGTGGACCCTCCCCGAAAGGTAAATAACACAAACCATCGATGTTGTAGGAGTTATCATCAGAAAATCGCTCTGGCTTGTATTTCTCGGGCTCAGGAAAATACTGTTCATCGTAATGTAGTCCTAACAAAGGGATGTAGACTGGCATACCTTTTTCTATCACGATATCTGTTCCACTAATTTTATAGTCTGCGTTACACCTTCTATCCAGAAATGGCAAAGCGGGATACTTTCTGAGTGTTTCTAAAAAATTGAAAAGTAGAAAACTTGAGGAAATAATATTTTCACAAAATAACAATAAGTAATGTGAAGATATTTATATGCGTAAATAATTTGGTTTTACTAAACTATGAAAAATAGTTTTTTTCCTATACCTACATATAATGTTGCGATTAATTTAATAACTCGCCAACTAACAATTTCGTTTCTAAGGTAACACAAAAAAAAATTCTTAAACATAATTGTGAACAATAAAAATCCGCAAAATTCGGGAGAACCATTCGCAGTTTCTCGAGAGTATTATTATTTACAACAATATATGTTTCTATTTTTTAAAACTATATTTGCTCACAATTCATAGAAAATATATTTTATTTAATTTTTAGTATGAAATGTGTATTTAAATACTCAGGGTTTTGAAAATGTCTATTAAGTATAGTCGTTAAACTAATTATAAAAAAATACAATAAAAACTATGAAAATCAATCAATGGTAATTGATTAAAATCGGCTGAAATTTAAAATGACCTACTTTATATTTCAAACAATTAAAATATTTATCTTTTTACCAGGATGAAACTTTTTTACGTGTGCCTTATAATTGTTGAATTTGGAGAAAGTAATATATTACAAATTCCACCAAATATTGTTTTAAACAACAGACTAAGCAGCTAGATATTAAATTAACAAAATAATCACAATGAACTTTGAGGTTAAAACCCAGACAGCACTCGACGTCTCTAATACGTACATTTTAGGTAATATTTTGGTCGGTACGTACCAAGGCGTAATATGTACGTCTTAAGTACGTATTTGTATGTACGTACAGTGTATGTTTACACCGTATGTCTCTAAAACATACTTTTCTGGAACACCATGGATATAAAGCGAAAACAACTAGTTCATGTGAATTTAGCCCAGTGAAAAAAACACGGTCGGCAGATAATACGGATATGGAATGTTTTGTAGCAAAAACAGAATATCACATATTCCGAAAAGAATTTGTAAAGTATTTATTAAGATAAATATTTATCAACATTTTTTTCCGAAAATTTCACAACAGTCATATTATAAATTGTTAATAAAAACAAATCGTACAAATCTGACGTTATCTCAATTTTCGATTTTTGACCAATTTTAGTAACTTCCAGCAATTTTGTGGGGAGATTAAAATAAGCTGCCTTTATTTTAAATTGGGCGCCAGGTTGCGTTGATCCTTTGTGGCTTTTAGTGCATTATCAGTGCGAAATGCGACGTCGCGGACAGTGTGCTGTCAAATGTCGTTAATAAAATTTGTTAATGAATGCAAGAAAGTTACTTAGCGATTGTTTGTTGTTTGTAGTTAAATTATAAATTACCTGTACGGACAAAGGTAAGTCAAATATTTCTCTATATAAGGTATGTTAAATACTATCTCTTTGTTAATCTGAGAGTTTTTGATACGAGAGCTTAGACATTTTTTTATTAATGGCGGACTGTTATGCAGTAGAAAATCATTCACTTTATAGAGCATTATTACAAATTATTTTATCATTTTCAAGTCCAAGCAATAAAGATCATGTCCAATTAATGTATAGGTCATCACATTGTGTAGCTTGTATGGATGAGACGAACATACCTAGTTACAACATTTTGGCTGATTAGGCCATTAGGCAATAATTTTTACAAAATTATACCTTTGTAATTTTCTAATGAAAGTGATAAAATCGATAATACTCATAAAAATGACAATAATATTGACGTGTAGTTCCAAAATGAGTTTTAAGACTGTATAGGTATGTATAGATACGATGCAAAATTTGTACATTTTATAATGTAAAACGTAATGATACATATAAATAAAGATATTTATCTAACGAAAAAATTCCTGCGTTTAGTATATTTTTTTGTACAAAATTTTGCATCTTGTCATATCCCTTTTATAGAAAATTTACAAGACAAAAGATAACCTATAAATAAAAAAAATTAAATCTTTCCTTTGTTTCATGCAAAATTAGAAAATAACTTATTTATCTGTTTCTTCAATAAAATATTTGAAAGTGTATAAAATATAATCGCACTTTTTTTTGTTCAAATAGGCTTAAAATGTAGTGAAATGTCGTAAAATTTTTCTGGCACTAACATTGCATATTACCACTTCTGAAAACATAACTGCTGCAAAATGTTGCATTTTTGCTTGAAGTTTTATGAGTGGTAGTAAACCACTATTTTCATAAATTTCTTGCGAATATAAAAAATAGTGTATGGATAAATCGTAGTTGTTTTAAAAAAATTAGAGTAAAACTGAAAATAAATTTTAAAAAATCAAAAAAAAAATCCTGATTATTTAAAAAAAAAAATTTAAATCATGATTTTTTCCAGCCCTGATATATTTGTATATTTTCAGAAAGTTATAATGTAGCAAGAAAAAAGTTCAAAAAGGCAGAGGACACTAGCGATTTGAATACTGATGTTAATGAAACAGAAAGAAGAAAAATAACCAGAAAAAGAATATCTACTTCTTCAGATGAAGAGAATGAAATACCAGATAGACTTTGCAGATAGACTTTGTTCCATGGTGCATACAAAGAACAATATAAAAATTAAAAAGGTATTTTTTAAAGCCAAAGTTATGTTTTAAGTTATTTTGCACAGCAAATAACATACAGGGTGTAACTTAACTGCATGCATATATTTCAGGATGATTCCTCAAAAACAGCTCAGGAATAAAGTTCTAAAATATAAATATCTACATGCAATTAAGTTAAAGAGCAAGGTTAACAAATATTTATTTGAATTTTGAGATTCCTCCGACTTATCCCTTTAGAAAAATTCTCCTCATTACTTAAAAAATTGTTTAAATTTTGCAACGTTTCTTCCGAATCAATTAGTAAAAAAATTCATCAAGTACTGACTAATTCGATGTCTTCTCTTTAATGGGACTTTTTTTGGTCCTCAGTTTTTCCAAAATGTCAACAACATAGATCGTAGATAGTGTTGTTGATAAAGTATATTTTTTAGGGTCTTCCCTAAAATAAAAATGATACTATAAAATACATTGAGTATTCACGATTTAAATGAATTGTAGCAAATTATATAGGACACACTGTATATATTTTATTTTTGTATTTTATATATATTTTATTTATTTTTGTATTATATGTATACATATATTTGTATATTACATATAATAAATATTTTTGACGAATTTTGAGTTTTTTTTTACGCCGGCTCCACACATTAGGGCCAACGTTGGAGCCAACAGCATTCGTCCAATGTGTGGATTGACGAAAGAGCATTGGCGTCAATGCTTTTTTGTTGACCTACACATTGGACGAAGCTGTTGGCTCCAACGTTGGTCCCAATGTGTGGAGCCGGCGTTACGTTATTTATAACGTACATATAACGTACTATGTACGTCCATATTCTGTCCTATAATGGCCTATAAATATCTTAAAATGTACGTGTTATGTACGTACAATTTAGTGGAAATCTAACATCCCCGGTACGTCTCATGTACGTATTGTGGACAAAACCGTACATATCCCGTATGTAAGTTACGTCCAGTGTGTACGTAATTAAAACGTCTTTAGGATGTAAGTGTGCTGTCTGGGAATCGAAGGGATGCGGGGAACAAAACCAAGAAGAAAACGAGTGAACCAGTAAACGGAACACGGTTGAAAATTCGCAAGTGGAAGCCTTTACAGAGAAGTGGAATTCATGTCCCTAGACGCCAGTGACCATCTGTAATGTAATAATTTATTTAGAATAGTATTACTCTTCAGAAGAGCCCAGCAAATATTATGCTCAGAAACGAGTTAGTACACTCATTATACAGGGTGGTTGGTACATCGATAGAAAGTTTTCAGTAGGTGATAGTTGGAGTCGTTTGGAACATATATGACCATATTTACTCTTATGCAAAGTCTTAGGTACCGTTTTTGAGATATCGGCATTTTTAGATATTTTTACGAAATAGTTGAGTTGTTACTAATACATGTTATTTTTTATGATATTAAATACTTTCAGCTTTCTTAAATATTTTTCTTAGATATTCTTAATATGCACTTTGTCGTAACAGCACAAAAAGAAATGCCAAAGTATTTGTATAAAAACTATGTAGGACAATTTATATGTTGAAATACATTGGTTCGATTATTTTTTTCTATTTTAAGCAAAATTTTCTCAAGAGATTTAAATAGTTTTAAAAACTTCTCTATTGCATACTCTTTCCAATGATATACAATGCTATGACAGCATTATAGTTCATTAAACTAAAAAAGAAACATATTTGTAGACATTACGTTTTTAATAAGGAAAGAATATTTACCGAAATCATAATACATTCTTTCAGCCGCAAATCGGTGATTTTATTTACTAATATTTAAATAAAATTTTCTGCCTGTGACATACTGAAATGAAATTAAACGTATTTATACGTACAGGGAACAAGAAATGAAATAAATAAATGGTAGATATCAGACGACTAGACGCAAAATTTCTTTTTGCTTGGATACTAATGACACATTTGAACGTTTGTGTCGAACGCTGTTTTCTTTAATTGTTCTTAGTATTGTCATATTTTTCTGCAATGACATCTTTTTCTAATGCCGAATATGCCGATATTCTCTTTATGTACTGAATAGCCGACGGAAATGCAGTAGCAGCTAAAGATTTTTATGGGGATCAATTTCCAACAAGAAGAATTCCCAATGTCCAGGTGTTTTGTAACACATATCGACGTATACGTGAAACAGGTAACCTTCATCATAGGGAACGGGTTCATTTTGGAGGCCTTCGAAGCAGATCCTATCAGCAGTATTCGAAAAGTAGCTCGTCAACGAAATTTGTCCATACGGAAAGTTTGGACAATTCTTAAGATTGAAAGAAAACATTCATTCTCTTACACGCCTGTTCAAGGACTCGACGAAGGTGACTCAATACGGAGAACTGCTTTTTGCCGTTTTGTATTAAACCCTAATCTGTAAGATGAACGTTTTCTTAAAAGTATTTTGTGGACAGACGAGTCGAATTACTCTCGAGAAGGAATAACAAATTTTCACAATCTTCATTACTGGACTGACGCTGACGAAAACCCGTACATGAAAAAACAAACGTCTTTTCAATACAAGTTTAGTGTGAAGCGGTAATTGGTGGAACTTTCATTGGTTCGTAATACCTTTTTTTTTATGGCATTAGGAGTTATCCATGCAGCCAGGCACGAGTTGTTATATATAAAACTAATGGGATAAACACATTTACACACATATACACGCAGCACACATCTATACATATATTACCCTAAACCTATCCTAATCAAAAAAAAAACAGGAAATTATAAAGAATATCCAAGGGGAGGTACGGATGCACATTCTTCTCGCCCAGGAGTCTTTCAGGGCATTTTTTAGACACACTATAATAGACTACGGTAAATGGGAATTAGGTAAAATTAAAACAAAGGTGAGACATATAGGGAACGGATCTATTAGTTACACATTTATACTTTCAGACCAGACGTTTTCAAAAAGCGTATAATAACTGCATTCACTCTATTATCATTTAAAGCTAATAGGTGTAATAGATTGACTGGCATTTGAATGTTAAGTTTCAGAATATCTGCATACAGTTGGTCACGTCTAGATGAGTGTTTAGCACAGTTAAAAAATAAATGGTCCAGATCGCCTACAACATTACAAATTTCACGTATTTTGGTCGGTAAGATTTCTATTTTATTTAAATGTAGAGGGTAACAACCATGTCCAAATTTCAACCTAATAAGTGTAGTAGTATATTTCCTAGGAATATGAAAAAAGTGGAACCAAGGCTCCTTAGGAATTTCTATTTGGATATGGGTATATCTTGTAGGCGTAGTAAAACAATATTCGTGCCAATGAGAAGTCCATTTTTTATTTAATCTCGCTTTGCTAATATTTATACCGTCCTGTGGACACAGATTGTCTACAGGATCTCCATGTTCGACATTGTCTTTGGCCAATATGTCGACTTTTTCGTTGAATGTTATGCCGCTGTGAGCTTTAATCCATATATAATTAATTTTAAACCCAGATATTTTCGATAAATAATTATAGTGTTTAATTAAATTAATGAAAGAGTGACACCTGCTGGATATAGGATTATAAGTATTACCTATTGCTAAGAGAACTGATCTGGAGTCACTTAGGATGATTGAGTTTTTAACCTGCTTATGTATAATATGTTTTAAGGTTTTGGCTATAGCATATGCTTCTGCTGAGTATATGGACGTGTCTTGGGAGAGTTTAAATTTTGATTGCGTACTTGAGTTAGGTATTAAGAATGCACAGCCTGTACCATAGTCAGATTTTGAGGCATCTGTATAGAAATGCATGGCAGTAGGAAGTTTTTCTAAGATGTTTTGGAGGATGACTTCATTTATTTATGAGATTGAAATAACCGACCGTGACCACCTTATATGGAAAATTAATGAAGCAAGTGCCAGAGTAAGGAAAGAAATAAGTTAGGCGTCACCACTACCCAAATACGAAAGAGGGCACATAAATTCGTTAGAAATTGCGGTTCTCATTTTGAAAACGAAATGAATTAATTATTAATTTTAGTTACAGTTAGTTAGAACTGGAAATAAAAGTAATAAAATGAGCAATTCTTGTTTAATTTTTTCCTTATTAAAAATGTAATATCTGCAAATATGTTTCCTTTGTAGTTTAATGAACTATAATTCTGTCATATCTTGGTATACCATTGAAAAAAGTATGCAATAGAGAAGTTTTTAAAACTGTTTGAATCCCTTGAAGTAGTGCTGCTTTTAAGAAAATTTTGGTTAAAATAGGAAAAAAAAATCGAACCAATGTATTTCAACACAAAAATTGTCTTACATAATTTTTATATTAATACTTCGGCATTTCTTTTTGTGCTGTTTCGACAAAGTGCATATTAAGAATATCTAAAAAAAAATATTAAGAAAGCTGAAAGTATTTAGTATCATAAAGAATAACATGTATTAATAACAACTCAACTAGTTCGCAAAAATATCTAAAAATGCCGATATCTCAAAACGGTGAGACTTTGCATAAGGGTAAATATGGCCATATAGGTTCCAAAGGACCCTATCACCTACTAAAAACTTTCTATCGATGTACCAAACACCCTGTATATTCACTTGGTTTATTAGTTTAACCAAGCAAGCAACATTTATATACTAATTTTAATTGTTTCTGTTTGGTATTTGCAAGGAGTGCAAGATCTGTGAATTTTTTTACGCAGTGAGTTGCGTAACACGACCTGTTTAATATTTTGTGTTGATAATTAGTTACTACATGAAAATCACGTTAAATTTAGAGACTGAAATATAATAATTTATTGTTGTGAAAGTTACTCACCCATTACGCACATATCTAAATATTCCATTTTCTGCAAGCCTTCGTAAGTAAGACCATTGTGCTCTTTAATGCTGTCAACTATTTCCCTCCTCAATTTATCTTGTGTTTGGGGTTGCAAGCTTAATTCATATAAAGTATATGCTATCGTGGTACTAGTTGTCTCAAATCCAGCGACGAAAAACTGCAGCGGTTGCGCAACCACTTTGTCTCCCTCTAAAAATAACGTCTTTTAGAATTAGTGAATTGATACAAAAAAATTATTTACATATGCCTTTGTGAACAATTCATACACAATAGCGAACTTGCATAAAAATTGAATTTGGAAAATAATACGTTTGTGAGTATTAAATCTAGGTGAATGAACGGACTGCAGTTTTGTTCCTAATGATTATGGCCGAAAAAACAGTATTTATCGGTCAAAACTCGAAAAAATGAAAAATAATGTTTTTTTAAATTTGCGTTTTGCTGTTTATTGGACTAACGGTTGGGTATATTGAGAACATGTTCTGAATAGGAGTTTTAGAGAAACATCTCAGCTTTAGAGTGCAAAAAGGAAATTAAAGATCGGATGAACAGAGCTCGAGATATCGAGATTCAAAGCAGACGGAGAGGGGTTGAGCGCATTGACAAAGCGCTCGGTGCTTTGAGCACCGTGAGGCGAGACGAGACGGCCAGCCATATTTGAAAGCAACAGAGGGATATGTGAACAACTAAGAGAAATAAAAATGCCTTATTAATATTATTAATAAACTTGAATTTATTCTTCTTCGCTAGAGTCACTATTGCAGTTATTGCAATTGTACTCTTCCTCATCTACTGTTGCTTTGGTACACCCCTTGCATCAACAGCTCTCAGTGCATTAGATTTGAGTTGCTAAGCACGAGCAAGTTTCTGGTACTCATTTCCTCTTGCAGTGGCACCGCAAAAAGGAAAGTACGCACTCCGGTAATGGCAAGCCTTCCATCCACTTGATGTATAAGTTACCAGAAATGTCCTTTTCCCACCCATGAGCAAAGGGGTCCGGAATTATTGGTCTGGTTTCCAGGCTTCTGAGCCAAATTCCGGCCTGGTAGTTGGCACGTTTATTGTGCTGTCGCAAAGTGTCTTTACAAGGAGGCATTTGGAAACTCTCAATTTGCCCCTCCTTCCCTCTGAACATCTGGCAACGCAGCTCATCAACAGATTTCACTTTGCATTTAGGGGCATATAACCGGCAGACGAATTCCTCTGTGGTGTCATCAACATCATTAGACAGCACCCAATCTCTGCCTAACTTGCTGAACGCTTCAATAAATCGTTGCTCCTTTTTGCAGAAAAGGTTAAATCCTTTAAGTTTTCCCTTGCCAGCAAAAGCGCTGACTGTGTCACAGCCAGACCAGCAATAGTACACGATGAGAGCTGTAATAAGCTGTAAGTATTTTCTTATTTCTTCAGTTCTTCTCAAAATTTGCAGGACTGTTGCCTTTTCCATGGCAGGACTGTCTATTGTTGGCAAATAATTCAAGTTATCTGGGATTACTTTCAGCTGATCCTTCGTAAGTATATTGAAGCCAGTCCACGAACAGGTTTTTCAGATTTTGGGTTCCACAAGTCTTGTTAAAAACCATACGTAGTTCTTGTTTCTTGCTTCATCAAAACATGATGCACACTTAGCAGGAATATCGGCTGCTTCTAATGCCAAAGGTCCATTCCTTGTTTTCTCAATGTAGCATGAAAGAGGGTGATCTTCTATTTCTATTTTCCTTGTCTTCTTGCTAACAGGCGCAGAAGTAGAGATAGTATGCTGTGTTCTAGTACTAGAACTTTTGGCCAGTGGTTTAACTATTATGCCATTAACTCTGTGAGAAGTTCCACTCCCCTCGAGAGTTTCTTCAAGCCTGTCAGGTGAAGACCTTTATCTGCGGCACGGGCGATTCTTTAAAGATTTCTTTTGTGGACGAAATTTTACGACATTCTTTATGTTAGTAAACGTCAGGTATTTGTTGGTCAGATAACCCCTCGTGCAGTTTTATTATTGGTTCAAATTGTCTTAGTATCGCGGCATTGTACAAAACATTCGATGAGTCCAAGTCTTTGGAGTGGTGTAGATTAACCGGTGTAAAATTTTCACAAATGATGCAGCTACGGTCAATTTTCAACTTTTTTGGAGTAGAATCCATGTTTTCTTTGGAGGAGTCACACTATTACCTTAAATATGAAATAAATAATATAAAATAAAATGCAAAAAACAATAAAATTATACGGACAGACCTCCGATTAAAGAACTTATATCTAGATACATAACAGGCTATCTTTTCACTATATACCTTATTTGCTCCTACATAGTCACATTATGCGTCCATTAAAATGGATAGATGAACATCACATCCCATAGGCAACAGTGGCATTGTGTGTGTAGAGAATGTGTAGAATGGTAAATATTTCCATTAAAATGAATTATTGCAATTCCTGCATTACCGGCTCTTTATACAACGTGATGTAGGCATATGATATTACAAGAAGATAATACAGTAAGATAAATATGTACCGAAAGGAGATTAAAATTTACACCCAGCCGTAAATTGCAAAAAACCCAATTTTTCGTTTTTTCGAATTTTGATCGATAAATACTGTTTTTTTGGCCATAAATATTACGAACAAAAATGTAGTCAATTTATGAACCTACATTTAGGAAAAATTTCAAGATTGCTCCACCCGATCTCGAGATAATTGAATTTAAAAATTCGCAGTCGGGCCGCCATTTTGAACGGCCGCCATATTTGAAAGCTACCTCCCCATGATAGAACCCCCCGACTGTTTTGCTTCACATGAGCCCAGAAACAGCTAGTAAAAGTTTCATTCAGCCCCCCCCAAACTATAATGACTTTCGGAGGTCTGGCACATGATCTACATTGAAAAACTCTTAGTTCACAAAAGAACATTTGTAGGTCTCGTTTTCTGCCCACAATAACCATCAAAATAATTGGTCTGCCTGCTTTATTCAACAAAAGAAACATTCTACATAGGATTATAACAAATGAAAGAATCACACACGCACAGTCCTTCACTTTTTTTTAAAGTTAGAAACTAATAAAGTCATTAAAATAGTTTTACACTAACACACCGCGTGTTGTTGTCATCAGCCATCTTTTCTGCTCTCCTTGCGCATGCCACCGTTAAGCGCGATCCACGGCTTGGTATGCAGGGGCGCACTCACGGTCTTACACATTTTTCAATTCCTTATATTAAATATAAGCTATTAAAGTCTGGATAATTTAAGCCATTCTTGCTACACGCCATTAACTGCGACGTCAACGAGTGTGCTGTCAGACTATACTAGAATGTATTCGATATTTGCGTGTTTGAAAATATTGTGTGCTAATTTAATAATTACTCAGGCACACAAAATAAAAAAAAAGTCGAGACCCAGAGGGTAGACCCCCTACCCCCATGTATTTTGGGACGCTGAAACCGATTGTTATAACAATCAAAAAAGGTTTTAACTATCTAATTTTCCCCTAGCACCACCCCCTTACAACCCTCCTGGAGGACTTGTTCTAAACATTTGAAAAGTAGGTTTTTTTGGTGTGCTGAAACCGAATATCACGATAAAAATTGATTTGAACCACCCAGTCACCCCTTAGCACCAAATGTCCCAGGAGGGGTTAAAATTCCACTTATTCTAAACATTTAAAAAGTATCTTTAATCTCAGATTGTTTGGTTGCGCTGAAACCGAATATGACGATAAAAAACTGATTTCAACCCCCCAGTCACCCCCTTACGTTTTTTTATCGTCATATTCGGTTTCAGCGCACCAAAAACTCTAAAAATAAACATACTTTTTAAATATTTAAAAAAAGTGAAATTTCAACCCCTCCTGGGAGTTGTAGGGGGTGCTAGGAGGTGACTGGGTGGTTTAAATCAGTTTTTATCGTCATATTCTCTTTCAGCGAACCAAGAAAACCTACTTTTTAATGTTTAGAACAAGTGGAATTTCAATCCCCCAGGAGGGGGGATTGGAAGGGGAAAATTGGAGAGTTAAAACCTTTTTTTATTGTTATATTCGCTTTCAGCGTCTCAAAATACATAGGAGTAGGGGGGGGGGGGTCTACCCTCTGGGTCTCGAATTTGTCTTAATTTTGTGTGCCTGTGTTATCGATGCTTTAAAGTGTAAATATTGTTTCAAAGTGACCGACAAATGTTTTCAGGACAATCGGACATGGATGTATTTATGGTGGCATCTTCTATAAAAAACATGGAAAGTTTCTCTTTTGGTGAAGTTGGCGGTGTTAAAGCTAGCAAGTAGATATATTAGTTTATTTAATTCCTGTTTTAAAATTTAAATAAATCCGAGATCAGATGATTAAATAACACACAAAATGTTGTTTTTAAACCTACTATTATAGTAATAAACATTTTAAAAATAGAAAACATAGTTGAGAATTAAGTATTAACAAAAAACTAAAGGAGATCATAACTATGTTTATTTTTTATCCTGCTATTCTAGAATGTGGTTTTGGGCAAAGTCAAACGGAGTGCAAAACTTATGTTTTTTAGAACTAATTATTTTTTATTTATTTGCTTATGTTTTTTGTTATTTAGAATGAAATAAGTATACAATTAGTGTTAAATTCGAATAATATAAATGCATTATGTATGTATACAAAATTATATTTGTAAAGTTTTTGTAAAGAAATATATGTAGTGTTTATAAGTGTATAACTGTTCAATTTTCCATTAGACACAAAAATATGTTTCCATTTTAACCAACGATTTTTTTTTATCTCCGGTTACAGAAATAAATATTTTTATTTGGCGTTTTAAAAGATATATTAGACTACACATTCGCAATATACAATATATCTAATATGTATTTCTCTGAGAATATTCCATTATTAGGACTTTTTGAAACGTAAACTAAAACTTATGATATTTTTTAAAAAAGTCGAATTAGGTAGTTTTATCCACAAATTGGAGGAATTCTGACATATATTATAATTATAAACAATTTTGCTTAGTGACAGTTCTTCATACCTACCGTTAAAATATTAACTTTTCATGAAGAATAAATTTTCGCGTAAAATGATAAAAAAGTTTGCCCTCTTATCCACTCGAACTGTGGACTTTCAGTATTTCACCTAGTAGTGCAGTCAACGAATGACCTAAAGGGTGGTGTAAAGTGCGTGAGCAGGGACTTAAGCGATTACTAAAAAATAAAACAGACAACTTGTAGATAATTTAATTCTCTACAACTTTCACGTTGACCTCATGAATATCCGATGCATAGGACGCGAGACATTTGCAAAAAACTTTGACCTTCAATATCTTGGGTAGCCACGTTGATATTTTTGTGGATTTGGGTTTGGGACACCTCAAAGAACGTCTGTGCAAAAATTCAGATTTTTACTAATTTTTGTCTAGGTGAAATGCTAATTTCTACAATATTAGTAGAACTGGTAGACAAAACTCACCAATTTTTTCCAACTCGACAGATAAGAAGTCTCAAAGTCTCTCAGAGTGGACATCGTTACAGATATTGATGATAATAATAAGGATCATAAGGGCTATAATTGTATCTCTTGTCATTTTTATTAGTTCACAAGGAGTTGAGGGGTAAAATACGACCTCCCAAATTTTTATAGACTCCCAATTTTTTACTTATTTAAATGTATTTTCCGTACTAATTATTTTATTTTACAATCAATTTACTTACCAAAGTTTATTTCATCACACAAGTCCTTATTTCTTCTCATCTGTACTAACATATCAATGAGATCGTTACCCTTTATGTTTGTTTCTTCCCTTTTCTTTATGGCACTCCAAAATACATCAGCCAAATATGTGATAGCTCCTCTGTCAATAAAATCCAAATGAAATAGTTTAACCAGTCCCGGCATAAAGAAATACGCATATTGACTAATAGCAGTTATCCATCGAAAATCAAACATTGTCCTGCCAAGCTTTCTGAAAGCTGCATCTTCATATTCAAAAGAATAGGGGTTTATTCCAAAAGCACATTTTGCTATAATATCTGTAGTGAATTTGGCGCAAACCTCTTTTGCTTCCTGTGTTCCCAAATGTTTTTGTATGTACTGATTCATTTCTAACCCACTATCGCTGATAAGGGAGAACATCCCCTTGAGTTTTCCAGAAGTGAAAACTGGTGACATCTTTAGTCTCATTTTTCGCCAGTCTGGATTTTTTTGAAGAAACAGAAAATTTGCAAGTTTCTTATCATGAGTTGGGCAGGCGACGGTCCTGTCCGTGAAATAATTAAAATCCTTCACCATTATCTCTTTGATCAACTGTGGAGATTTTAAAACTAGGTATGGTTCATCGAATACAAAAATTCCGAAAAAAGGTTCCTTTGTGGAATCATAAAGACTTTTTAACATATCTCCTATAGTAGTTTTGAATGTAATAATTTCCAAAAAATTTCCAACGAATGGAAGTGGCTGTTTATAAAATACACCTCTTTTCTTCCAGTAGCCATATTTTCTAGTAAAATACTTATATGCCAAAAACGTCGATATAATTATTATCAAAAATAAATCCACTAGCCATGATGATGTGATCAGCATCTGAAAACAAATAGGAAAATATAAAATAGTTTTTTTTAGCTATTTATTTAACGTCGGCCTATTTCCGCTGCCAAGGCCTAGCACCGACGCCAGGAGACGAGCTACCCCCAACCTGGAAATTTTGCCAAACCTTTTATCTGTCGAAGAGTAGGGATGTTTTGCTTGCCTAACATTTAATATACAAGGGACCGACTGCTTTACATTACCTCCGAAGGATGGTATATGTATCGAAATACATGTACGCTCGCTCCTATAACATAGACTAAATATATAAGATAACACGCCACACATATTAGACAACACCCAAATCCAAAGCGGGGTTACACATTTAAAAACACGCAGACAACATTTAAAGTCTGTTCTCTGATAGAGTCCCGGTGTGACGTCAGAAACGTCTGAACTAAGATGCCGTAGGCTCGTTGGTGTTTTCCAATGTATAGTGACGTCGCTTTGTTTTATATTTTACTTGATGTATTTAATTAGATTTATTGAAATTGAATTATAAGCATATATAATACGTCTATTGTAAATTTATAGTAATTGAAGATAAATAAATAAATTATAATATTAAATTGTTGGTTTCAAGTAAAAAATATGATAGAGTTAATATACAAAATAAATACACTTAAATTGGTACAGCTAAATAATTTTTATTCGTTAATAGAATTTTGTCAAATAAATATATGTAATATTAAAATAAAAATATATACATAATATTAATTATACCGAACCCTATATAAAACAAATAAGGCAATAAAATACAAATAAGCCAGTAAAACACAAATACTACAAGTATAAGAAAAATGAATACATTTTGTTTTCTTCATCAATGTCTAATTATTCCGAGTCCTCATCGTCGCTTTTATTATTATTAACACTTATAATAAGTGGCATAATTTCTTCAGTATGAACCCCTCGATCATATATCTCTAAAATCAATTTACACACTTCGGTAAAATTGAGATCTACACTTGAGATAAGGCTTCATTCCACATAGCAAGAACGGCTTCGTCACAAAAACCCCGATGTGTTTGTCGTAATACTCCATACAAATTCCCCAAACAAGTTCTATTGGGTTGAAGTGGCAGTGATATATTCGGTGGAAGCCGTAGTACTTCATGCCCATGCTCTCTAATTAAATTGTCGACAGCATAGTGTTGCTCTGTTCTGTTAGCTCCAGCTATTTGGAGTAATTCGAATTTAAATGCGGCATCATACTTGGTCTTTAACAGTGTTTGTATTTTTTGTTTCGTCAAGATCGGGTTGGTTGTTTTTCTTCAACCCGAAAGTGGTTCTTAGCATTATCTAAAACAATCATACTTGGATTTTGTATTCCCGGAAAAAGCCTCTCTGTCAGCTACTTTTCAAAAGGAGAGGTGCCAATAAGCCCCTTATTTGGCCCCAGCTGAGCATAAGCTAGTACCACTTTGATTCTTACATATGTCAAAGATTTTACACTACATATTTAAAAATCTTTGCCGTACTCTCTTGTGCTCTGTATAAAACAACCAACCAAAAGCACAAAATTGACGTATTTTTGGATCTTTATTAATGGTAAAAAATCGAACTACGTAAAATGTATATTGTTTGTCTTATCTTCAAATGTTGAAGTTTGAAAAAATAGTATTTTTTTTTTATTTTGCCTCGAATTTAAAAAAAAAGTGTTGTAGTTGGGGCCAAATAATGGGCTTAAGAGTTCATGCTGTCATGGTAATCTGCTGACTTATTCTTGACGGAGAAGACTAAACTCGCATCTTCAGCAAAGCCATGAATAGATCCTACATGTACAACTATAAATCTTTTTAACTTCTGTAGCTATACGACGCCTTTTAGATTAACTGGAATCATCTTGCCAAGAATGTTTTAATTTTCCTCTGCTAAAGATTCAAGTTTCGTCTAAGAACACTACATCTTTGAGGTCATTACTTCTCAAATTTTTTACGTATATGCGTAAAACCTCTAGCCGTTTTAGATAAATTTGTGGTTTTTCACGCAGTACTTTTCTATTGTCATCTTTTTTGAAGGAAAAGACTAATTTTTTTATCACTGTATAAACTGGTACGGCCAATATCAACTATTGCTCTAAATTTCAGCTCTTCTAAAAGGATAGCCAAAGAAATATATATATATATATATATATATATATATATATATATATATATATATATATAAAGTATGCAGGGGATAACTTAGAAAGTTAGTTTATGAGAAAAGGAGATAAAAATGCTTTCTGTTGATTACATGCCTCAAATTTAGTGAAATATATTTGTAAATTACGCAATCGGAAATCTTCTGTTTTATGTATGTACATATATTTGTTAGTTTGTTTTTTATGTTTTACATTTTATTGTATATTTTTGTAGTCTTATTCGTTTTATACAATTTTTGTAACATATGATATACAGTGTGTTCCCGGATGGAGTTGACAAGAGGAAAAACATTTCTATTATTGATTTTACGACGAAAAATCATTCTTTATAAAAATTCTGCTTGTCGAAAAAATAATTTGCCATATAAAAATCTTAGATCAGATGTACCGGGTGTTAATAAATTAAGAAAACATCAAAATGCCTCAAGAGAGAAGTACCTTTATTTATTATTTTGGACAAAATGTTTATAAAACAAAGTTGTTTATAATCCAAAATAAAACCTAAATACAAATTATGAAGTCTAAATTTTTACTTTTACATTTATGTCAACTTACATTTTTTTTTCAAACATTAATATATCATAATAACATTAACATAACATAATAACATTAACTTCAATGATTGTAGAAAAACAATTTATTCTACATAGCCTCCTCCAACTTCAACACATTTCTCCATCCCTTTAATAAATTCACCATAGACCTTACGAATGGTTGAGCTACATTCACTTCATTCACCGCGTCTTGTATTCGTGCTTTTAGTGTTTCTCGATCATGCGACAGATCATCTGCATAAAGTTTCTGTTTTAAAACACCTCACAGAAAAAAATCCATTGGTGTAAGATCTGGTGATTGCAGAAAAATTAATTGGAACATATCTTCCCATCCATCTGGCTCCGAAGTGATCTGTGTGAGTATTTATAAATGGCAATACAAAGTTTTCCAAAAGGTCCAAATAAACATTCTGATTTAAATTTTCTTCTAAGGAATATGGACCAACGATTCGATCATAAAAAATCCCACACCATACATTCACTTTTTTATAACTTTGACTTCGTTTGAGAATGACATTGTTTGGATTTTCAAAAGCCCAATAACGACTGTTTTGTGATGAAACGTGGCCATTGGTACAAAATGTTGTTTCGTCAGTAAAAAAAAAATATTCTGTGGAAACTTCTATCTACGAGGTAATTCTCACCGACCCATAAACAAAAATCCAATCGCATCTGCATTTTCAAGTGTATGACTGAACCTTGGCTTAAACGGTCGAACTTTGTTTTCCATATAAATTCTTTGTAAATGACTTTTACTTACTTCCAGTCTTTGTGAGCGTTTCCATAAAGATAATTTCGGGTTTTCTATTATTGAATTTATTGCCAAAAGTGTTGCCGCATCTTTTTCATTGTACTGTTTCATGGGTTTTTTGACATCCAATACAGATCCAGTTTCATTGAATTTTTTTACAAGTTTGCGCAATGATTGGCGCGATACCGCTGTGTTAGAGAACTTTTGGTGGAAAAGGTTAATTGCATATCGATAAGAGACGTCTCCAATCCCATAACATTTGATCAAATTAATTCTTTCTTGTTTGGTAAACATTTTTTAAATGATCAACAGAACACTAATAAATGCTGATGTAAGATAGTAATATTCTACACAATGTCACAATGACGTTTGTCAGTTCAATATTATCGACAGCACACTCTATTTCTTAATTTGATTTCTTACTCATATTAATAAATTCAACGTAAAAAGATAAACACAGTAAAAACATAACAGTCAAAACACAGACTTCATAATTTGTATTTAGGCTTTATTTTGTATTATAAACAACTTTGTTTTATAAACATTTTGTCCAAAATAATAAATGAAGGTACCTCTATCTTGAGGCATTTTGATGTTTTCTTAATTTATTAACACTCGGTACATTTGATCTAAGATTTTTATATGGTAAATTAATTTTTCCGATAAGCAACGAATGACTTTCCACTTTTCACGGTAATACCTACGTAGTTCAGTTATTAATAAATCGATTTATTTTAAACTTGGTTAAGGTATACACCTCTTGAAGGTAACTAAAAGCGCATATACCTATTTAATTTATTTCATAGACGTGCGGACTCGGGGGTGAAAATGTGGTAAATTTTTAAGTAAATTGTATTAGGGTTATTTTTTAAGATTACCACCATCTCATAGGGCATCCTTTAAAACCCCTTTGTGCCAAATGTTGTTAAAATATCTCTAGTAGTTTTTAGAGGTATAAACAGGTACATATGACGTTTTGTCAAGAATGAATGGCCTTTAACTCGGAACGAGGTGAATTTAGAAAGAAAGTTTTTACATTTTTTGCTACAAATTTGAAGTAATAATCAAAAATATCTTCATACTCGCCAAAAACGCTAAGAAAATTCTGCCCATTTATACGGGCCCTATACAGTTTTTTTTTTTTTTCATTTGGCACAAAGAGTTTTTAAAGGATGCCCTGTGAGATGGTGGTAATCTTTAAAGAAAAATCCCTAATACAATTTACCTGAAAATTTACCCCACTTTCACCCCCTTAGTCCGCACGTCTATGGAATAAATTAAATAGGTATATGTGCTTTTAGTTACCTTCAAGAAGTGTGTACCTTAACCAAGTTTAAAATAAATAGATTTATTAATAACTGAGCTACGTAGGTGTTACCGTGAAAAGTGGGACACACTGTATATTATATTAATTGGTTTTTATATTTTATATCTTATATATTTTATGACAAAACCGATATTATTTCTGTAACAAGATTTATGGTGAATAAATTTATTCTATTTTATTCTACTTTTGGTATGTATGCAAATCTCCTAAAAACTTGCCCCGTCGAATCTTTAACGATACTGGTATGAGAATAGAGCCAATCGTCCTCGCAAAGTAAATAGTAATAAATTAATAAGTTGAAAATAATGTGAGAAAAAAAGTTATGACTTAAAAACAAAATGGCGTCAAGGAATTAGAGCACAGAGAACTGGATTTGTTATTTTTTAAGAAAGCAACGACATAGATACCAATGTACTTATTACATTTCTGAGACTCCTTATGACAAGTGTCCAGAAATAGGAGTGGGTCATCCAAAATGTTCAAAGGACTCTTGTTTTCTTATGGAAACTGAATTTCGGACAAATTGATTGAGTTTTTAATATGTTGCCGATTTCCAGTTCCTGATTAAAATATCTCGATCCTACCTCTAATTTCTGAAATATAGTCCAAAAAAGTTACAAGCGGTCAAGTTAAAAAAATCTCGAAGTTTTTAATATATTTTATATTGTGATACTTTCTGATGGGGTTTTAGAATATTTTGAACTAATAAAACTTTTAGTTTTAATTAAAATAGCGTGGAGAATAAATCAAATTTGAAAAATTTTTACGAAAGCGACAGGAAATACCGGCTGACAGGCTAGTGGCTCACCTCTATATTTTCTTTATTTTTTAACTTATCTAATTGAAATTTAGGGTGCATAAACTACCTGTAAAAATGGATTTTTGGACATAAAAACGGTATGAGACCATTTTCGGTTAACCCGGAAATGAACGCAGCTTTCGATTTTGAGTATATCATGAGACTTTCGCGAGTTTTTGAGTCAATGTTCAGTTTTTCTAAGCATTTTAAGACATTCGTCTAGAGTGCTTTGGAATACCAAAATTTGTTCTACGACAGGTAAAGTCCAAGGGAAAAATATATTTTTTCGTTTAATTTCATTAATAACTAGTTACGAAGTCTCCTTTTTTTATCGAAAACTTTTTTTTTCAAATGGGATGGTGGCTCATAGTCTTCAATAAATTATAGATTTTTTTCTGAATTCATTGACACCCAAATCTATGCTATTTGTTTTTCTATTTTATTTAATTCATTTAAAAATAAAAAATCACTTTCAAAATAATTTTTATCGATCCTTATAGTTTGCACTAGTACTTATACCTATTAAGAAACAAAAGAGAGAATTAATAGTTATTTAAGATACAAGTGTAAAAAGCCATTCTTTATTGCACGAATGGCTAGATTAAAAATAAGAGCGAAGCGAGTGTTTTTAAAAGCCATGAGTGCAATAAAGAGGCTTTTTACAAGTATATCGTACAACGTTTTATCTTCGATCGTGCCAATTATTGTAAGAAATGGGAAATTTTTCATGAATATTTGTAAAACTGTATCAACCTTTTGTGAATGTCACTTTGGCGGTTAGTATTATTCGAGTTGTAGTTGAAGTCGCCATTCTAATTATGTTACTTCATGGTCGTGACTGAAAATCTGTAATGATAACTAAGGAAACGATATTATAAATAAACTGGCGTAGTTGAAGTTGCCATTGTTGTTCTTGAATGTTTGAATTAAAATATTAAGTTAATAATGTTTAATGGTGATTATGGTAATGTAGAAGAGTTTCAAAATACTCCCCCAGAAGTTATGGAGATGGCACAAGCGGCAACGTCAACTTTAATACCTGAGAAGTCACGAAAACAATATGAGTTGGTGTGTAAACGATTCAACGATTGGTGTGTTTTGAAGATACTGAAGAATCTTACGGAAAATGTGTTCCTTGCGTATTTTTCAGAAAGAGCAAAGCATATAAAACCTTCAAGTCTTTGGTCAGAATATTCAATGGTAAAAGCTTCACTGATAGCTGAAAAGGACATCGATCTTAAACAGTTTTCTAAGTTAACCGCTTATACGATGCGGCAGTCTGTAGGATACTGTTCCAAGAAATCTAAAGTGTTTAGCAAAGATGAAATATACACATTTGTAAACGAAGCACCTAATGATAGATATTTAATGATGAAGGTTGTAGCAATTTTTGGCATTGCCGGTGCATGCAGAAGAGACGATTTTTATAAAATGAGCGTTGGTGATGTACAAGATATTGGTAATATGTTGATAGTGAGAATTCCAACATCAAAAACAAATAAACCTCGAACTTTTATTATTGACCGTAAAACGAGAGACTTTGAAAATATGGTTGAAATTTATAGACAATACTCCACTCTTAGGTCACCAGCAACAAAACATGATCGACTGTTTGTGAACTACCATAATGGAAAGTGTTCTGTTCAGCCGATAGGTATTCATACCATTGGGAAAATACCAAGCGAAATTGCGAGATATCTTGGGTTGCCCATTGCACATGAGTATACTGGTCATAGTTTCAGAAGGTCATCTGCCAGCATGCTTGCAGATGCAGGAGATGAAGTTTTACAGCTGAATAGGCATGGTGGCTGGAAGTCATCGACGGTGACAGAATCTTACGTTGAAGAATCAATTAAAAACAAAATTGAGATATCACATCAAATTTTGCAAAAAGAACCATCTGAGGAAGCAAGCTCAAACGATGCCATTGACGCTAATGATACACTGCCACTACTTCGAGAAGTCACGAGTTGCCTAGAATTCATATTGAAAATTGTGCTGATTGCAAAGTAGAAGTAAATATTGTTAAAAATTAATAATGAATAAAATACTGTTGTCCTTACTGATAAATTTTTTAGAAATCGTGCAATAAAACCGTGCAATAAAAATTTGTATTGCACAGTTTCTTATAAAAGGCCACTTTTTACACTGGAAATGATGTAAAAAACTGTTAATTTTTACACGATCGTAGATAAAAGGCTATTATTATTTACAAAAAAGTAGTTATTCACATTTCATTGTTAGACATATAATTTTTTTTCAATTATACAATTATAAGTGTTAAATTCCTACAAATAATGAACGGCATTTGAATTTTACAAATATTTCTCAAAACGACCCATCATAATCAATACATTTTCTTGCTCGCATAATTGTGTTAATCTTTACATTCCTTAACGTTTGTGGAATGTGGAATGATGCTATTAAAAGCTCTTCCTATTCTCAATTCGAGATATTCGATGGTCATAACGGGAGTTTTGAAGACCTGTCTCTTGATATAACACAAAAGAAGGAAGTCCAATGGGGTTAGAAGAGGTGATCTTGCAGGCGACCTTAGGAAACCCTGGTATGAAATAATTTGTGGGCTTTAAGCTTCATTGAGATAATCCATAACAACGCGGCTGTTATGATGCGCTTTTGCTGGAAAATCAACAATCGGTATTGGGCTAGAGGAACTTGTTCGATTTCTTGCCAAATTTGATTTTATAAGAATTCCGAAATAACTTTGCCTCGTTAGCGTACTCTGGAATAATATTGGGCCAATGAAACCTCCTTGTCTAACTTATCTTTGATTTTGTTGGTATCTTACGTTCTGCGGGTTGAACATCGCATTATTTGTGAAAAGTGCTTCATCGGAAAAAAGGATGTTGAAGGCAAAATTATTGTCTCTTTGAAACGTATTAATTAACCACTCGCAAAACACAATTCGTCTTACAGAATCTCCTTCGTACAAATGTTGGTGCAGGTTGTACTTTAACGAGCGGTAATTATGTTTTTTTCAAAATTCTTCTTACTGTTTCCCTATTTGATCCTAGTGTTTTCGCTATTTCTCTAACAAAGGCTGATTGATTGTGGCTGACGGTTCCTAGTACATTAATCTTTAAACGCATTTTTCTCTCTAATTTCATGAAATAATGACGAGACGTATATCTTCTTTCAGGAAATCTCTTAGCATACTTTGACTTGCAAGCTCAGAATTTTTTCGACATTCGCCACAAATTAATATCATGTCAGTTTTTTTGTTATTGGTGTGGTTTGTGTTCAGAAATATCAATAATGGACACAAATCTTTCGCTAACAATAATTATTTGCAAATGACACCCTTCCTTTGTATAAAACATATTATAAAAATATTGTATTAAATCGAAGTGCAAAGGCAACTATGTTACAGTTCAATGAATTCAGAAAAAAAATCTATAATTTATTGATAGTCCAGTACGTGGGTATCAAAAAGAGGTGTTTGAATGCAAAAGGTGGGGTAGTAGTGATTTTTTAGTATGTTGTTAGGCTTGGGGCCCTAATGAAAAATCCAAGTTTTCGACCTCGAGGCGCATACACTCGAGCCGCCATCTTGGATTTTAGGTACAAAAATTTGGTTTTTTGATAATAACTCAAAAACGGTGGCTTTCACGACAAAAGATGTTCTATACAAAGTTAAAGAGGACAAAATTTTGTACAATTTTTTTGTAGCACACATATGTTAGGAGTTACAGCTCCGTGAAGTTGCACTATTTGAAAAAAAAAGTGGCAATTTTAGGCAATTAATTTAAACGAAAAGATAAAGTTATCCCACTACTAGCAGTTAATAGCAGCATTAAAGTCGGCGAAGAAACTATTTGCCTCAACCCACTAATGCTGTTTCAAAGGATGTGCATTGCTAAGAAATCCGAAGACGAGATAAAGGATTTCCTTAAATACGAGCTGGCCCCCTTTCCTTTGTCGCTTTTTTCGGAAGCAGGAATGCGCAAAGGAATCAAGTCATCTTTATATTCCGTATTCACACCGCTTTCCGATGAATTTCAATTCGGTGATAACCAAATCAATGTGGTGGATGGGGGATATCTCCTACACAAAGTTGTGTGGCACCGAAATGATCTGTTTGGAGCGATTTGTGACAAATATGTTCGATATGTGCAAGATCATTTTGGTTCCCTCGCAATTGTTGTTTTTGATGGATATCCAACTGATGGTGGCAATACAAATACAAAGACCGCAGAAAGACTTCGTCGATCAAAAAAACACGTGTCTGCCGATGTCCTTTTTGATGAAACAATGGTGATGCAAGTTTCGCAGGAGCGATTTTTAGACAATGAAAAAAATAAAGTTCGTCTCATATCGATGCTGAAGAACAAATTTGAGCTGGCTGCATTTACAGTTAAACAAGCTGAAGATGTTGCCGATGTGCTAATTGTCAACACTGCAATTTCTTTATGCAGTGAATCAATATTTGATGCTGTTTTTGTGGTCGGGGAAATGTTGACCTTTTAGTACTTGTGACAGCCTTAGCACCAGCCGAAAGTTCTATCTACTTCCGTAAACCTGGAAGAGGAAAAACTGCTGAGAGGATATATTCAGCAAGTAGCCTCAAATACGAAGAAGCAACCAAGCACATTCTGTTCTTGCATGCCTTCAGTGGTTATGACACAACGTCATCCCTATTCAATCAGGGAAAAACTAAATTTTGTACGCTGATAGAAAAAAACAGAGCGGTTCATGAAACAATTGAAATTTTCAACCAACAAGATGCCACGTCAGAGGAGATTGCCGAGGCCGGAGTACGCTTTCTCGTAGCTTTATATGGTGGCAACATGGATAAAGAGAGTTTGGAAGAGATTCGTTTCCAACGCTTCGCCAAATCTACGCTGAAAAGCAAATTTAATCTTGCCTCTTTGCCACCTACAAAAGACGCGCCTTTAGGACGTACCACCAAGTACAAAAATGGAGAGGCATAGAGAAAAATCCTGAAGACTGGGGTTGGAAGCATGGCGCTTACGGGCTCACTCCGATAACAATGGCGGAAAAACCAACTCCCGATTCCTTATTAAAATCTGTATCTTGTAACTGCAAAAAGGGTGGTGAGGCATGCAGCTGCCGAAAGGCTGGACTTAAATGTTCGGTTGTATGTGGCTTCTGCAACGGGGAATCTGGCGGAAATATGCCGGAAATCCGCATTGAAAGCGAGGACGAGGATGACGACAATAACCAACCCGGACCATCGAAATGTACCAAAATGTAGTAGCAATTAATTTTTGTAACGCTCTAAAATCATAATTTACTATTCTTAAATTTAAAAAAAAAAAATGCGATATACTTTTCGCCTTTAACTTTGTTTACGATAAGTATAATACTGTTAAATGATAATATTCAAGTGCCTTTTAGTTTTTTTTTTATAATTATGTACAAATATAATGATATATAATAAGAATAATAAAATAAAACTCAACCAAAATGAAGTTTCCGCATTTTTTTTTCAAATAGTGCAACTTCACGGAGCTGTAACTCCTAACATATGTGTGCTACAAAAAAATTGTTTTAACAAAAAATGTAGGAAATTTTGTCCTCTTTAACATTGTATAGAACATCTTTTGTCGTGAAAGTCACCGTTTTTGAGTTATTATCAAAAACCAAATTTTTGTACTTAAAATCCAAGATGGCGGCTCGAGCGCATGCGCGTCGAGGTCGAAAACTTGAATTTTTCATTAGGGCCCCAAGCTTAACAACATACTAAAAAATCACTACTACCCCACCTTTTGCATTCAAAAAACCCCCACGTACTGGACTATGAACACTATGAGCCACTACCTTCCCATTTGAAAAAAAAAGTTTTCGATAAAAAAGTGATATGTTCAACTTTGGAGGCTTCGTAAATAGTTATTTTTACGAAGTTATTAATGAAATGAAACGAAAAATTATACTTTTCCCTTGGAATTTACCTGCCGTAGAACAAATTTTGGTATTCCGAAGTATTCAAGAGGAATGTCTTAAAATGCTTTAAAAAACTGAACATCGACCCAAAACCAGAATGTTGTCTTGAATCCAAATATGTAAAAATATGCAGGGTATTCCATTTAAAAAACGGTTTTTTAAGCCCAATAAAGGTCAGATAATTTTTTCGGAATTTTTTGTCAACTTCTAAGTTTCGAGAAATAAAATAAAGATTAACTTTATTGGACTCAAAATAAACATTCATTGCTTCTTGCATTTTCCTCTTAAATTTTAAGTGGTTTCATCTTCTTGAATGTATAAAATGATGCAAATTGTCTAGTTTGGACAAGCTGTATGTCAAGAAATATCCATTTTTGCAGGTCTTACCAATTTAGACATTTCATCAGAAACATAAGCACTACAATACGTCTAAATTTCAAAACGTCTCGCCGAAACCCATATTTCTCTCTTTTTAAAGTGTACTGGAATTTCATCTCTGTCTACACCACTAATGAGGAGTCTTAAGAGTTCTAGAAATGCAAGCAGTTACGTTAGTGTCTACCTAACAAGCATGTTACTTTTTGATAAGTTAGAGAATATTGTTATACGGGGTTGCCTGTTAAAATTCTTAATGTCATACATAGAGAGCAGAACATTTATAGTTAAATATAATGAAGTTATGTCTGATATACATGATAGTATCCTAGGTGTTCCGCAAGGGTCAGTATTAGGGCCTCTATTATTTTCTATTTACATAAATGACCTTCCCTGTCATATAAGTAATGGAGAAACATTTATGTATGCGGACGACACTACAGTCACTGTATCTGCCCCTAACTGTAATAACTTACAAAAATTTGTTGAGGATGTTGTTGATGACATGAATAATTGGTGCAGTCGAAATAGACTGATTGTAAATGGAAGAAAACCTGTTTTCATATGCTTTAATAAAAAAACATCATTAAATACTTTTAAATTGAGCCCTTCAACAAAATTTTTGGGTACATATGTAGATAACTCATTGTCTTGGGAACAACATGCAAATCAGGTTTGTAATAGACTAAACAAGGCATATTTCGTAATACTGCAATTGAAAGACACACTGGATGAGGCAGGACTTGTTGATGTTTACTATGCACTTGCATACTCCCGTTTGTCCTTTAATATCTGTTTATGGGGTAAATTAAGTCAACTGCAGAGGGTATTTGTACTTCAAAAAAGGATTATTAGACTGTTGTTTAATCTAAAATATAGAGAAAGTTGCAAGGAAATTTTTACCATAAAGAAAATTTTAACGGCACCTTGTATTTACATATACAAATGTTTAATATATGCGAAAACCAACTTGCAGAAATTTGTTACTCTAGACAACAATCACACATACAATACTAGACATGGAGAGCTCTTGGCAATTCCTCGCCACAAAACAGCTAAATTTAAGGAATCGCTACAATATAACTCAATTATATTATTCAACAGCCTATCTGATGAGATTAGAAATCTTCACCTGTCAAAATATAAAACTGAAATTAAAACAATACTTGTTCAGTATGCATATTACAGTATTAATGAATTTCTAAGTGGACCATAATAATAGATTATATTGTGTTGTTTTTTTTCCTAGTATTGTATTTCCATACAACGAGAATTTTAAGTGTTTAAGTTTAAATGTGTTTGCAATATTATGTTAATTTTAAACTATTTATTGTTATTATTATTTAACTTAATTTGTTGTGTGATGTGTATGTATATAACTACTCTTTTACTCTTTTATTGACTTATTATGTTTTAATAATATTAAACTGTCAGTAATTACTGATTATTGTACCTTGTGACTTGCCATATGTACGTTATTTGTATCAAACATGGTAAAATAAATATTATTATTATTATTATATTAAAACCAAATCCAGTACCCTGTATGCGAACTCCTTGACGCCGTTTTGTTTTTAAGTCATAACTTTTTTCCCCACACGATTTACAGCTTATCACCATGCCAATTCGCAATTGTTGATAAAGAGATTGATACCAAGCTCCTACTTGTGCCATTAAAAATTCCATGGAAGTGCTCTTGCTCACGGACTATTTGCTCTCCTATATCACTTTCATTTAATTGTATTTTTGGACAGGATGTACATAAAATTCTCTTAAAGTAATGGCCAAAAGTTATTTTAATGAATATTTTGTTCTATAAAACCACAATAAAAATTTACACTCCTTATATAACTAGGCAACTACGATCTCGAAAAAAAAGAATCTAATAAAATTCTAAGCACTAGTGATACTTATTACAGACAATAAATGCGCAAATAAAATCCCACAAAAAATAATTTTATTTTTATTTACTTTTTTCATTAAACGTTTTACAACAAATATAGTAATTTATGATCCAAAGGTCGTAAGTCCAGTTTTTTGGTCGAATTTTTGCAGTTTGCAATCCAAGGTCCGTAGGGCCGAGGCTTGCAAGTATTCGAAACCAAAAAATCGCACTGTACGAGCCGAGGTGCATATTATGTTTTTCGTCATATCTATGAATCATTAAAGTAGAAAGAAACTTGAGAAAAACTAGTGGAAAACTATAAATATTTGAGTAAGATTTAACATTTGCTAAGCAAACAGTAAAAGTAGCGATGCTTGGAATATCCATATCAACCGCCAATAAAATAAATTTTTCGTCATACCTTCCTCATAAGTGTACTCTAATTCCATTGTTTTGTTGAACGTCAGTGACGCTTTATCTACCAAATACTTGTTGTCGTTGGCAACATTTTTCATAACGTCCCTAGGAAAATAAAGTAAATTTGGGAAAATTGTCTCTTTTATATAACAAATAATAAATGTTTTAACTTTTGTGGAAGTAAATTCAGACATTATTTCCAGAAATGTTCAAAGCTATTATAATATGATTTAATTTATCTTGGCAGTAGTTATCATTTGAATAGAAGCCGTGTCCTAAATTTATTTTATTGACGGTTGCCATGGATATTCCAAGCATCGCTACTTTTACTATTTGCTTAGCAAATATGAAACCTGACCCAAATAACTTTCTCAACTTTTTTTCTAGTAATGATTAATGCGGATTAGTCCGGAGGTTAAGAGAATCCACCTTGCATTTTATGCTCAACCGTTGAAATTTGGTACACTTGTTCGTTAGACCCTACCCTTTGATATGAGAAATGTTGCCACGGTCGGGGCCGCCGCGGGGACCCTGTTATAGCATGGTTGACAACCTTCAAGGGCAAGTCCGCATTGTCGCTTATTATGGAGCTATAAAGTGTCGTAGATAGTTGAAATTTGGTACACGTACGGCAATTGGGATAAATAGCGTTATTTTCCGAAACAGTTTACTCTGTCGCATTTCTTCGAGTGAGGTCTCATTTCATGTGATTTCGAAAAATCATGTTTTTAGTACGTAAGGTCAAAAATAATGACAGGGCGAATAAATTAATATAAATATTATTTTTTTTTAGTTTTGTTTTCTGTTCCGTGAAATGATCCCGTGGAGGTGGTTGAGGACAAGTTGAGGTCAATGTTGTCCACTGCTGCTGTCGTGAACAAGTTTCTGCGCAACTCCAGTGGGCACACCACACCTTCTGTGTGGTACAGGTCACATGCATTATTCGCCTTTTCTGTAAGAATTTTGTGTAGCCGGTTGTATGGAATGCTAAATCCCAAGCGATAAGCAACTTCAACCAGCTGCTTTTTCTTGTTTCGCCGTACAATTTGGCAGCAACATAAATGGGTACAGGATTTTCTCTACTTTTGTCGTGCCGATTAATAGATCCTTTCCTAGTCCTTTTCTCAGCATGAAATGAAATAAGTTGAGAGCCAATGAGAGCAAAATAACGTCAACATCTTCCGAATCTGGTGCGTGACACCAGCCCGTTCAGTATCATTTTTAGAAGAGTAATGAGAGATGTCGGCACACTGGACAACTGATTTTCTTTTGACATGTCACAGAGGTCCTTTGCTGAGATTTGTTGATTGATTTCTGTCTATGTCAGCGAGCTGTACCAAACTTATTCCCTCAGAATCAAAATATCGAATATCGTCCCAGATGGAAAAGTCTATATCCTTTCGAAATGCCACAAGGATATCCTGGGCCCGAGTCCCAACATGTTCAAGTTCGGGACACTTTTGCAGTAGTCGCTCTCTCAACCCAGTAGAATGAATACCAGTAGACGGTTGACCGTGTTCCGTCAGACGTTCTGAGTATTCTCGTGCTAGCTGCGCCATTTTGAAAACACTGATATCCCTTGCTGTCTTCATGTTAGACACGAGGCCAGCAAGAGTTAGCCCGTGAACTTGAGCGCGATCTAAACCGGCAAAAAAATTTTTTAGTCATGCAATTTCTACCGGATATGTTAGTCAAGACGTCACAGTATTGCGGGTTTGCCTATGTGCGCCTTACGGGGAACATACACGGACAGACCCGCAACAGAGCGGCGTCGAGAAAAAATACTTCATATACCTGTTTTATAGGGCGAAAGTGCGGCTCTCTTTACCCAGCCTGGTAACTAACACGGCACCTGTTGTGCTACATGGCCTTTAGTGTGTGTGCCATTGAGTCGCTGGCCCCCGCAAGCTTCGCTAGTATTAGCGTGTCTTTCAGTTTTTTGCCGTTTCGTAAATTTCCTTACTACAATGCACTGTAGATATTTTGCTCAACATCTTGGTGCGGTACCAGGCAAGCCGCAGAATAAGCAACAGAACGACTCTTTTCAAGTACGAGACTTGACAGGCGAAATAGTTATTGGGTCAACAACTTCTGTGCTTGGCCTTTTCTTTGCCCGTTCAAGTCTGCTGCTGCTGAACTCCAAGTCCCAGGTTTTATGCCATTTTGCTCCTCTAGCTAAAAAGGTTTCCATAAGTCCGGCACCCTCATCCAGAGCCGAAATATTTACGACCAGTTGCACTCGCGTAAGCCTCTCAAATTCACCTAAATTTTCAGCCAATTTCGAGTATCCAACATACTTGTCAGCTTTGAGACTCTTTTCCGGATACGTCAGTTCCTCTTGTGTCTCTTTCTGGCATAGTACCTATGCACAGTTGCCAATTAATCTCCTTCGAATATTATTATCCTCCACCAAACTAACGTCACACAGTTTAAATCTTTTCAACATTCTCAAAAGATGCAGGGGTAACAATTGCAGTTTCGTTCACCTAACCAGTTTCACTAATATACATAACTGATTTTCTCGCCGCTATTTTGAAAAAAAGGGGGCTGCTTAAACATCCCAAATGCCGCATGCGTACCAAGTTTTGGCACTCTACGACACTTTTTAGCTCCACAACAAGCGAAAATGCATGTGAGCACACCACCCTGTAGTTGGTGGAGATCAATCTAGAAGTACCACTCGCATGCTGGCCTACATTAAAATAGGGCGTTAAGTGACAAATTTACGATCTGACCTGCCACTCGACTTAGCTAAGGGATATTGTTTATTTATGTTTAGGCTATTAAGAAATATAAGGAATAGTGGTTGTTATTTGTAAATATAAAGGATACTTGCTCTCGAGACGGCAGACTGACTGCAAGTGCCCTTATTCACAACTCTCTGTTAAATAGTGTTTGAAAATAAATCGGTTTTTAAAAGAGTTTTTCGAGTTTTCTTACATCAGAAGTTGGGATTCGCTCACTAAAAGTACCACGATGGAAGAATTTGTTAAATTGTTCGCGAGTTCTGTTAAAAGCCTCCAAGAACAAAATAATAAAAGTGCAGTGACAACTACGGTTTCAATACCAAACTTTAATCCGAATTCAGACGATTACGACGTGAAAAAGTGGTGTGTTGAAATTGAAAAGTTAGGAGATAATTTGGCTGGACCGAATATGAACTGTTGGCGAGAAGCGCCTCTGGTCTCAAAGGTGAAGCAGCTGAATGGTTTTTGAGTTGTCAACCAGCTGAAAAAATATGGGAAGCCCTCAAGGAAGAATTGTGCAATATCTACTCAGCCAAAAGGAACCTTACCAAGAAACTTCGAAAGGCTAGTCTGTACACCAGTGACCGAACGGACTCTTACTGTGAGTATGCCAAAAAAAAGTATCCTTACTCAAATCTTTAAATTTTGAATTATCTGATAACCAGTTGCTAGAAATTGTTATTGGGGATATTAATGATGTTCAAATTAAAACCGCAGCATTCAACAGTAAAATTGATACGGTTAGCGATTTGCTGGCTCTTTTAAGTAATTACAAAATTAATAAAAGCTATCATTCTAACAAGCTTAAGAGAAATTATCCGTTTAATTCAAAAATTTGTTATAATTGTAATGAGCCTGGACTCATCAGTCGCGCTTGTCCAAAAAAGAAAGGAAACGTGAACCATTCTGTTGAAGTGGTGAAAGGTAATTTCAACCGAGATAAGAGTAATGATGTTCATAATTGTAGTTTTTCCCATAAACGTGGACATAAAATTGATGAACAACCTAACACTTCCCACCACGTAAATTTTTTCTGCATCAGATTAGACAATGATTTTTGCACCAAATTTAAAATGAATGACATATTTGTTAATTCTTTAATAGATACAGGTGCTGAGTGTAGTTTAATCTCAGAAAATATTGTTAAACAACTCACATGCAACTTGACACCTGCTTTTTTAACTTTAAAAGGTGTTGGAGGGTCTTCTGTGTTTGCAAATACAAAGACAGTTTTAAATATCGAAAGTAATGGCACGGCTTTTGAGATCCTTTTCTATGTAGTTGAAAATTCAGTTATTGCCCCTAATTGTATTTTAGGGCGCGACCTTTTCAAACACAAGGGTATTCAAGTTTATATTGACAGCAACGGCACTTGTGTTTATTTAAAAGATGACCACACTGTGTCATTACCAAAAGTGATAAATAGTTTTTCGCTTTCACCAGAAGCCGTAAAAACGCCATTAAAAGGGCAAGAATTTGATAATTTATTGCAGATATAGTCAAAATATAACTACCGGTACTTCAGTCCAACCAATAACTACTGCCTGTTTGAAAATAAACTTAAAAGATAAAATAATTAATTTTTCACCCTATCGTATGGCTCACTCTGAACGGGAAAAAGTGAAGCAAATAATTAATGATTTATTGGAAAATATAATTCGCGAAAGTACTTCTCCTTATGCAAGTCCTATAGTACTTGTTCATAAAAAAATGGTAGCACGTGAATGTGTTGTGACTACCGTGCCATTAACAAAATCACAATTACGTGTGATAGCTTATTTTTCCAAAAGAACATCGAACGAGGAATCTAAATACCACTCGTACGAACTGGACACATTGGCTGTTTGTTTACTATGCAGTTAAACATTTTCGTTTTTATTTACTTGGCATAAAATTTAAGCTTGTCACCGACTGTAATTCTCTTAAATTATCTCAAAATAAAAAGGAATTCATTCCAAGAGTAGCCAGGGGGTGGTTGTTTCTATAATCGTATGATTTTGAAATTGAATATTGTAAAGGAAAGTATATTCAACATGTCGATTATTTTAGTAAAAATCCTATTGAACCGGCTACTGTTAACGAAATAGTTGAAATACAAACTATGACGACGGATAATTGGTTAAAAATGGCACAAAAGAAGGATAGCAAAACAAAAGACATTATAAACAAATTTAATGACGGTAAACTTACTACTGATTATTTTTATGAAAACGGAATTCTTTTTAGGAAAATAAACCCAGGTCAAAATTCACCTATTTTTCGAGCTTTTATACCGTAAGGTAGCTGTTTAGGGTTATTACGCCTATTTCACGATGAACAGTGTCATATTGGACCCGACAAGACGTTTGCCAAAATAAACCATTATTTTTGGTTTCCTGGCATGCGAAGTTCGTTAAAAAATATTGTAGTCATTGTTTAAAATGTACTGCTAGTAAAAACACACTGGTCCCAAACAAGCTAATCTCCACCCTATTGATAAAAAGCCGATACCCTTTCATACTGTTCATGCAGATTGTGTGGGCCCATTTCCGGTGTCTACCGAGGGTTTTAAATATTTATTACTTCTGGTTGATGCTTTTACCAAATTTTTATTGTTAGTGCCACCTAAGAGCCTGTCGGGTGCCGAAACATGTGATGCTTTGAAATTACACTTAAACCTGTTTGGTATTACAAAAAGATTAATTTGTGTTGGGGGCACCAATTTTACTGATAAAAAGGTAAAGGAAATGCTGCCAGGGATTCACCAGCACTTTATTGCTAAAAGTGCCCCACGGGGCAATGGTTAAGTAGAACGATACGTAGGAACAGTCATTAATTTGCTGCGAACTGAAATTAAAGATAAATCAGAATGGCCGAACGTAATTCATAAATTACAAACAACACTTAATACAACATTTCAAAAAGCAACTGGATTTTCACCTGTCTATTATTAACGGGGGTCGAAGGCAATACCTCAGATGTGAAGTCGCTGACAGAGTTTATTTCTATAAAAGATATCCCAAGTAACCTTTTAAATGACAGAAATCTGGCATACGAACGTATGAGAAAGCAGGCAGATATAGGAAAAAATCTTTTCGATGCACGAAGAAGGTCTAACAAAGTGTTTCAAGTGGGTGACTATGTTTATCACCCTTCTGGCAATAGTCATTTGTGAAAGTTAGACCTTCGAAATAACTCAAGTTCTTGATAATGAAAGATACGAGTTAAAAAAAATTGACATCAAACAGAAAAAGGATTGTGGCCAAAGATATGGTTAGATTATGGCCTGGTGAAATATCAGATGATTCTTAAGCTTATTAATTGTATAGATAATTGTCATCATGTTTATTAATATTGGCCTGTGTGAGCAATTGTGACATTTTAATCTCAGCATATTTTTGCATTTTTTAAAACTTTTTTAAAAAAAAATGTGTATTGTTGTGTTGAAAGCTGGACGCTTTGCTCTTATTTTGATAAAATGTGTATTGTTGTGTTGAAAGCGGGACGCTTTGCACTTATTTCGATAAAATGTGTACTGTTGTGTTGAAAGCGGGACGCTTTGCACTTATTTTGATAAAATGCGTATTGTTGAAAGCGGGACGCTTTGCACTTATTTTGATAAAATGTTTATTGTTGTGTTGAAAGCGGGACGCGTTGCACTTATTTTGATGAAATGTGTACTGTTGTGTTGAAAGCGGGACGCTTTGCACTTATTTTGATAAAATGTGTATTGTTGTGTTGAAAGCGGGACGCTTTGCACTTATTTTGATAAAATGTTTATTGTTGTGTTGAAAGCGGGACGCGTTGCACTTATTTTGATGAAATGTGTATTGTTGTGTTGAAAGAGAGACGCTTTGCACTTATTTTGATAAAATTTTTATTGTTGTGTTGAAAGCGGGACGCTTTGCACTTATTTTGATAAAATGTGTATTGTTATGTTGAAAGCGGGACGGTTTGCACTTATTTTGAAAAAATAATTGTTATCGTGTTGGAAGCAGGACGCTTTGCACATATTTTAAAAAACTGTTTATTGTTGTGTTGTGAGCGGAACGCTTTGCACTTGATTTGGTAAAATGTTTATTGTCGTGTTGAAAGCGAGACGCTTTGCACTTATCTTAAAACTGTTACAGTGTTAAAAGTAAAACATGGAAATAAGAGAGAGAAAAAAGAGAACTTAGTCTTGTCAGTCTTATGAATCAAAGGTGTCACATTTGATTTGCCAGGCATACAATGTTTGATAATAAGATTCTTATAACGATTCTGCTGGTTCTTTTTTTCTTATTTCAGATCCTATGCCGGGGGTAATTCGAGAACGAATTACATGTCAGGTGGACCGTGTGAGCACACCACCCTGTAGTTGGTGGAGATCAATCTAGAAGTACCACTCGCATGCTGGCCTACATTAAAATAGGGCGTTAAGTGACAAATTTATGATCTGACCTGCCACTCGACTTAGCTAAGGGATATTGTTTATTTATGTTTAGGCTATTAAGAAATATAAGGAATAGTGGTTGTTATTTGCAAATATAAAGGATACTTGCTCTCGAGGCGGCAGACTGACTGCAAGTGCCCTTATTCACAACTCTCTGTTAAATAGTGTTTGAAAATAAATCGGTTTTTAAAAGAGTTTTTCGAGTTTTCTTACATGCAGATTTGCCCCTGAAGATAGGCATTCATGCTATAACAGGGCCCTCGCGGCGGCCCCGACTATGGTAACATTTCTCATATCAAAGGGTAGGGTCTAAAGAGCAAGTATACCAAATTTCAACGCTTGAGCATAAAATGCAAGGAATGCTTGCAAGCCGAGGCCTGTAGGGAAACATTTCACGGAACAGAATATGACATGTAAAAAAATTAACGCAATATTTGTCGACGCGTCGACACAAAAAGTTAGAGAGGTAATTTTTTTATGTTGGTACTGTCAAAAGCCAATTTAGGTTGGATTACCACTAATAATGACATTTAATTGGTGCAATGTTATGAAAAAACGGACTCTCATTGGCTATCGCGTTAATGATGATTGAAATAATCGCTGTAATTTTACGTAAACTTTTCACTTGGAATTCAATTTTCTCAGAAAGTTTGTTCTTATTAGTCCAAATGTTCAAAATCTTGCTATTTCATTAGTTCATATAATGTGAGGGAAATAGTCGATACAATTTTAAGCACTAGTGATATTATATACGAAAATTGCACTATGCTT
The DNA here is from genome assembly GCA_936432065.2 of Rutpela maculata. NCBI lineage: Eukaryota > Metazoa > Arthropoda > Insecta > Coleoptera > Cerambycidae > Rutpela > Rutpela maculata. The sequence goes on from OW386289.2 coordinate 46,008,998, forward strand.
GATAGCTAAAACGTCAGTTGAATCAATATAAAAATCGAAAATACACTGAAACAAGCGTCTACATCTACCCCGGCCAGTCATATTATAACTTACAACAATTGAATTTTTTATTGTAATAATTTGAATTGTTAATTCAGTTAATAATAAAAAATATTTCTTTTTCTATGTTTTGTTCTGGAAATAGTCTAATAAATATATTTTGTACAATGAAAATAATCTGAAAATTCAGCATTCAAAGCTTTTTGCTTTCAACACGTTCATGACATACATGATTTCCGCTGTCATTCCGCTGTCATACCGCTGTCATTCCCCTGTGCCTAGATTTGTAAATTTTCTGTAACTGTACCAATAAATTAAATTGTTTAAAAAGACGAATGGTTTCTTTGAAAGTTATCTCAGTGGTGCACCGAATCTACAAAAGAACATAGCAATGTACCACGTGAATGTGTTAAGAAACCGCATTCGTTTATTTTAATGTGATTTGACTGAAAAAGTACCCTCGACTGCGTCTCGGACACTTTTTGTCAAATCACATTAAAATGAACTCAAGCAGTTTCTAGGTAACACATTCTCTTGCCCTGAATTTTCGATAATTTTTAATGAAATTAATATATTTCTACAGAAAATTCTCTCAAATTTACTTTATTTCCCTAGGTACATTATGAATAATAACTACCCGTTGCCAATGGAAACAAGTATTTGGTACATAAAGCATCACTTACGATCGAAAAAACAATGGAATTAAGGTATTCATACGAGGGAGGTATGACGAAAAATATATTTACTACTTATTTTCCAAAGTCAGTAGTTTAGATTTTAAATCACTGACCATTTACTTAACCATTAAAAATATATTTACGTATGTAATTTAACTTATTATTAAATATAATGTACGTCAATTAATTCTGTTATGAAGTAGTTTATATAATAACTTTCTCATGATGAGTTTCACTTCTTTTTTATTTTTATTATTGTCTGTTATTAATCTAGAACAAAAATAAACATTCGGTACATAAGAAAAATATTCTTAACTATAATGATATTTTATAAACAATGTAAACAATACTTCGATAACTAAGAACAACATAATCATACTGACATTTTCCATTTTACAGTTCATAAAGGTCACAAGGTCCATATTTCACCCTTTAACCCACTTCAATCAAATTTTTTTTATTTTTACTAGTAAAATGTGGGTGTTACGGTAGCAATGAGACGTACTTTAAACTAGAAAGTTGATTTTGTTGTTTAACGACGTTCAGAATAGGGTTTTGCAATAATAATTGGTGACTAACAAGAAATCGGTAATTTACAATTAATTCACATACCTTAGAATATTTAGGAGAAATAACATAGGCCCACAAAAGAAAATCGTGAGCGAGAATTAACACCCACTTTTCCTTACGTTTTTCGGGGAGCTGAACACGAATCTGAAGTCTGATAGCATGTTTGTGGACGAATTTTCGAGCTAGAGGTAAAAATTGGACAAAACTCGGGATTAGTGATATTTCCAGACTCGAAATGAATAGAAAAAATTTTGGAGGCATGGAAATATCATTTTTGAGATAAAATACAGTATTTTCCAATGTATTCCGTTAGTTGATAAAACCTCAGGTACGGTGAGTTCATTTTGGATCGCACTATTATACAAAATTTCCGAAGATATTGCACCTGTTACAATCATCTTGTACTTCCACATCTAGTAGAAGTATAGTAACGACAAAAAAAATTTCAAAATTAAAAATACACTAATCTAGAGATGATATTAAAAAAATAAAATATGAAGAACATAAGTGGCAAATTTATTAAAAATACCTCAATAATATTTTAAAATAAAACGATATATCGTCTAGCCTGCGTACAGTTCGCTTGAAATTGAAAAACGTACTGTATTGCAGTTTAGATATCTTGCATACTTTTGTTTTTCTTTATGTTCTTAATCAAAAACCTTTGGCCTCTAAAGTTATAATAAAATTTAGTTTATATAAACATGATACACATGATTTGCATTGCGCTTCTGACGATCACCATGTCCAATTAAAGCAGGAAGTATTCTAGCATGCTATTTTATATATGTTGCAAATTCGAAATGGAAATTTTAAGTCCAATATAAATTATTGTATTTAATACATACCCTCAATCGACAACGCCCAACGGCAGCTATTATTTATTTCATAATAGTCTTACTAAAAATACTTTAATGATACTTTAAGGTTAAGGTAACATTGGTATGCTGGGTGTCTCACGAGGAAACGGACATTCTTTATTGGCAGATAGAAAACACCGAGAGTAATCATAATCATCCATAGAAGAAACTAGGTTACTGAAATAGAGGGTGTTTTATGTAATTTAGCCAAAATTTCTTTTGGTTGTTACTTTGTAAAGGAATGGAATGATAAGTTCATATCTGGCACATATAATGCATTAGTGATCCTGAATATGCACTTATATCACAGACAAAAAATCCAGGTCCGAAAAAAAAACCGTTTCTATTGTTCCTCAAGAAAATAGTACCCTGTACATGTGTTTTTTCTTTAATTTCAATTCGCGATCTATTAACTTATATGTTATCTTTTATATAAACTCTTTCTACTCCGAATGACAGATCGGAGTATTAACTTCTTAGTCCGGATCTTGTACTAACAGTGGTCATCACAGGTCATTACGTCCATCTTCTCGCGCTCATTATTGATAACATAATAGTTCTTGCGATTTGCAGTCCTCAACAATGTTGGAAAACCGTAAGAAACTGTGCTGTTTACCCATGCGTTTAGTAGTTGCAATACCACTTCCGTTATTTTTCAACAAAAGAAAAGCAAACGATAAATATTTTAAATAGAAGGAACAGTTTGGAAGATAGCTTCCGTACATATAAAAATCCCTTCTCAATGAATAAAGAAAGTAGTGAAGAAGGCGCTACAAAGTGAAAAATCTTTAAATCATCAAAGATTTATTTCATTCAACAAGTTGTTTAGTCGGTCAATCCAGTTATTCTGTGATTTTATCTGTTACCAGCATCTGCAGCTTTACAGCAACGTTTCCATCAAGTACTTCACCAAATTCAATCTTGGTGAGGGGAAAATATGGAGCCCATGGAATGGAGTTGACATAAATCAGCAACATTTTATCACCTGTTTTCATTACCAAGCCGATTTCCCTGATTTAACTTTTTTACAATTACAAAAAGGGTAAAGGGTTGGGAAAAACTACTACTTTAGGATTGCGCTAATCAGATGTGCTCCAACTGCCGTATGGGTAAGGGTGCTTAAATTCAGCAACCTAAATCGAAAAAAATCAGATAAGGTTTTAGTGGAGTAGATCCACAGAGAAAAATCACCTTAAAAAAATGCCCCAAGAGCTCTACTTCATAAGTGGTGTAAAAACAAGCTCAAATAGCAAAGTGCATGTTTGCAAAAAACAAAAAGAACTAATAAAAATTGTTTGTAAAAAATTGACGACACATGCACGTTATAGAGGAGATTTCGCTCTATAATTTTATTTTCAACGATTTTTTCTGTAAAACCAGCTGTTATGGTAATATACGTCATAAAAAACTGCGTTTGATTGGTTCCTTGCTGCGCGCTAAAAACTACCCTCAACTTTGAATATTATTTGCAAGAGTTGGGTGAGGATTAGCTAAAGGGTCAATAGAAGATTTTTATGTAAAATTTAATGGAAAATGTTTCCTTTCTTACACTATTCTCTCGTCTAAACGGCAGTTAATAAGTGAAATGAGAAAACACCTGCATGAAGTCACCGCTTGGGGTGGTATTTCGTAAAATAAGAGATGTTTCATCCACCGTAGAAACTCTTCAGATCTTTATTCCTGTCCCTATTGCGAGTTCTTATCTGAAATATAAACACTTTTTAAATTATTTCTCCTATTCGTCTTTTTTAATATAATTTACGTGTACAAACAGGGTAGATTCGAATACATTTACTTTAAACAAGCATACCCAAATGAGGCAATATGTACACAATATTAGAATACAATATTGCAATTTATACATTTTACAATAGCAGACGTTTAATTAATTGAAACTCGTGATTTCGGAAATTTTGGTTGGTCGTTAGAAAAATTTCATGTTTACATTTTTCTCTTATCGCTTTGGTCCATTAGATTAATTTGAAAGCACTTTAGATCCACTTTAGATGCAAAAATAAAAATGCCCCTACAAACCAACTAAGTACTCCTAATTTTTTTCTTAAAGCTGTACATTGGTAATTAAAATCTTTCCCGGAATCCAAAAATGTAAAAATATACATTTAAAATTAAAAGTTATAAAAAAAACCGCTGCCCAAGGAATCACTACTTCCACATCCAGATTCTCTATCCAAGTCACTCACAACGAAAAAACTTTGTATGTGAAAATAATTGTTTATGGAACTTTAATAATATAATATTTGAAATCCTCTACCCCAAAAACCCATAAAACGATACCCCACATCGGTAGTGGGGTGGGGTGGTGATAGGGGGGTGGTAGTGGGGGGTGGATGAAGTAAAAAAATATTTTGAGGTTTCTGGTTCCTGTACATATACTAAATCATATTTTTTTTTCATCCCCTTTAATAAGGAGGTGGGGGTGGTAATGGGGGTGGCTAATGCCAAAAATTTTTTTGAGACCTTAGCTTCTCTTGTATATACTATATACCAATTTGATGGACTCTTACCTGCTTGATTTACCCATTTACCCCAAATTTACCCCAATTTACCCCCCAACCCTTCGACGGAACAAGATGAAAATATAATCTAGTTCTAGATCTCGTTAAAGTACATATATATACCAAATTTCAAGTCAATATCTTAAACGGTTCCAGAGTAAACGTGCTCACAAAAAAAAGTTACAGACAGACCAACAGACCGACAGACAGACAGAAAATTTTTTTTCGCTCAAACTTAAAATCTCGACGTTTCATGACATTTTAAGCCTATTTGGACAATAAAAATTTTTTTAAATTTTTTTGTCGTTACTATACTTCCACTGGACGTGGAAGTAAAATAATGAAAAATTGGCGATTATTGGTATATATCACGCCTGTAAAGTTTGAGTCTTATATCTTGAAAACTCTGAAGCTATTACTTGTCTAATGATTCCGATATATATGTGTGTATGTAAACTCGAAAACTTCTGTTAAATTTTTTTTTATTTCAAAGAAAGAAATTAGCATTGTAGAATACTCTTTCGTATTTTATGTCAACTATATTAGAGTTAAATTTTGCTGAGGTCTTTGATTAAGCAAACAAAAATACAATGTTGTACAAGATACAGTGTGTCCCTCAGGTTAGAAGGAGCTGAGGATTGATAATAAAGTATATTTGATAAAACTATTATACAAGTCCATTAGTTCATTTGTAAATAAAATAAATTTTGTACATAGGTTTAATTAAACGTGTAACATGTTTAAACATGTTTTTATTTTGGTGATGTCTGTGACAAGCAAGATTTTTATCGATATAGCTATACAGGTACAAAATGACTTGCAATTAATACAAGATCTGATATGATTTTTTTTATCTCCCTTTTGTATTTCACCGATGTCTTCTTTTTCATTTCGATGCGTAAGATATATTTCTTTGATGGTACTCCACCAATGTTTTGATATGCTTAATTTCCTTTGTTTGATTTTTTTTAAACTTTCTAGCATCGGTCTTGGTTTACATATTACTTTTTTGCCAATACGAAAAATGTCACAGATGTCTAATGTATTTAATATAATTTCTTATTATCCTCCAATGTTTTGGGAATGAATTGAGGTAAGTCAGCAATATACTCCGTATGTTGTCAAATTGTATTTTTTTTTGGTGTCTTTGGATTTTATGAAATTGTTTTTAAAGATTTTGTATTCTTCTTTCAGTACTTCAAAATTATCCTTAACGGTTTTTCATTTTTCTGTTATATTTTTTGTTATTACTTCTAACTGAGAATTTATTATCATTATTTTATTTGATAACAGACAATAGTAGTTTATATATGTTCGCGTTTGATATTTTATTTACATCTCAATTAATTACTGTTTACTGTAATTTGTAATGACTCTCGTGTTGTTGTTGTGGAGACCACTGTTTACTTACTTAAACAAGAGCTTATAATATTTGTAATGTTATTTGTTTACAAGTGAATTTTAAAATATCCTTTGTTTTGTTTGTTTAATATAATATAATGTACTTACCTTATATCATAAAGGTTGAAAGATTTTTTGGATTTAAATATCACTTTAAAATTTGTAATCGCTATAAACGGCTGTACATCTTACCGACCACTCTTCGTGATCGCTACTTGTGCCTAGCTATTTGGGCTTTTATATTTAACTTAGCTCTTATCTCTCATCTCATAAGATGATATAGAGCAACAATGCCTAGCTCCACTGAAAATATAGCGTTTTCACTTAGATAGATGATAGATAGATAGATAGATGTTTATTTCTGTGACTTATTTACATAAGTTAGATATTGTCATGGTGTTAATTCTAAAAACAAGATAACATATAAGTATGGACAAATATAATTTAAACTACCTAACTTTTTAATTTAACGCCTTAAAATTTCAAATAAAATCATTACAACACATTTCAGGTAAAAATATATAAAAACAAGCAACCACTGTAATTTAGAGTTCAGAAACTCTTCCACAGAATAAAAGCAACTATCGACCAGAAATTTTCTTAGTTTTTGTTTGAACTTTTTTATCAGCATGCAATACTTCCACATCTAGTAGAAGTATAGCAACGACAAAAAATTTTTGAAATTATTATTGTTCAAATAGGCTTAAAATGTCATGAAACGTCGAGATTTTAAGTTTCAGATTAAAAAAATTTTCTGTCTGTCGGTCTGTTTGAAACTGTCTTTCGTGCGCACGATTACTCTGGAACTGTTCAAGATATGGACTTGAAATTTGGTACACGTATGTATTTTAACGTGATCTGGAACTAGATTATATTATTTTCGTCTTATTGCGTTGAAGGGTTGGGGGGTAAATGAGGGTAAATAGATAAATTAAGTAGTTAAGAAGATAAAGATTAATAAATTGGTATTATAAAAGAAGCTATAAGGTCTTAGAAAAAAAATTTTGGCATTAGCCGCCCCCATTAACACCTCCACACCATTATTAAAGGGTTAAAAAAAGTTATGATTTAGTGTGTGTACAAGAACCAAAAACCTCAAAATATTTTTTTGCTTCATCCACCATCACTACCACCTTCACCCCGCTACCGAAGTGGGACATCGTTTTATGTGTTTATGGGGTAGACGATTTCAAATATTATATTATTAAAGTTCCATAAGCAATTACTTCCATACACAAATTTTTTTCGTTGTGAGAGTCTTGGATGGAAAATCTGGAAGTAGTAATTTCTTGGCAGCGGTTTTTTTATATATGAGGGCAATTTATTGAATAAATAACTACCTGTACATAATGGGGTCTTCTTATATAAAGAAAGGTTATATCTACTTATATACATATTTCGTCTTTGATGCGAATTTGATAGGTGAGTGAATTGAAGTTTTCAATTTATTTTTATTTATGTATATGTAAATTAACAACTTATAGAGATATAAGAGATATATATGGTAGAGAATTTAGACACAATGGAAACTTTAGTTAATACTAATAGTTGAGGCGAACTGAAGCGCCGTATAGGAGGGTGGGTCATCTCTAAAATTTCGCGTAAATTCTCCATTCATCCATAGATTTGCAAAAAATTTTATTGCAGTTTATGTAAAATGAAGCATTCTTAGTATTTTCATGAAACTTGATATTTTTGAGAAAAGCGCAGATTATGTAGATTTTAATTGTTTTACTGTTGAATTTTCGTTTATTTTTTGAATACAGCAACTTGAAACCTTCCTAAGTTATTTGTGCTTTTCTGATAAACTATGAATTATCAAATAAAAGAAGCTCCAAAGTTAAATTTTCCATGACCTAAAATAAAACACTATAGTAAGTTAAACTGGTTAAAGCTCACAAGCTCTAGACCAAAAAATAGGAATGTGAAAATTGTTTTTTAATATTTATATTTGCCATTGTCGAAATGTTTCATTAGATACAGGCCCCCCCACATCAAATCTTGGGCTCCGGTACCAAATTCACTGGCGGGTTTCCGTACCTTAATAAAACAAATTTTATTTTTTGCCTCTGATGGACCCCTCAGTACCCAATAGCCCCCCACACCTGATAAGGTACATTATTGTTTAGGTCATTAATTATAATATCGTTTTTAATCCAAGAAAGAAAAATATGACAAAAAATATACACTTAAAAAAAATGTAGCAGAGCACGATAATATTTCGCAGGCAGTTAACAAAACTGTCAAAGAAAAATATGAAAAGAAATATACAGGGTGGTCACCAAAAAAAAATTAAAAACGTGGCGGAGGAAGATAATACTTTGGATGCAGTTAATACATTTGTTAAAGAACTAAAGTATCAAAAAATAAACGGGTTGGTTACCCAAAAAAAAAAATAAATAAATAAATAAATAAGAAACGTGACAGAGGACGATCATATTTCGCAACTGTTAAAGAAGAAAAATATAAAAAGAATACACAGGGTGGTCACAAAAAAAATTTAAAAATGTAACGGAGCATAATAATATTTTGCATGCAGTTAAGTAATACAACCGTCAAAGAAGAAAATAATTTTAAAAAATTTACAGGGTGGAAAATAAATATGCAGGGTGGTCACTCAATCTTTTTTTAATGTGACGGAGCACGAAAGTATTTCACATGCAGTAACACAACTGTCAAAGAAGAAAAATATGAAAAAAATATACAGGGTGGTCATGCCAAAAAAAAATAGGAAAAATGTGACGGTTGGCAATAATATTTCGCATCAGTTAACACAACTGTCAAAGCAAGATATAAAGAAATTATACAGGGTGGTCAACTTTAAAAATTGTTAAAAAAATGTGAGGGACAATATTTATCATGCAGTTAACATGACTATTAAAGAAGAAAAATATGAAAAAAATATATACTGTGTGGTTACCCCAAAAAAAAAATTCACAACCCTTCGCAAAGATGCAACCGGGGGAGACATTGAGAATGATAAAGTAGAACGCTGTGCAGCTGAGTAAAACTTCTTTGATAGAGAAATTTCAGATATCTAATTTTATTAATACAATTTATATTTTTACGTAAGTGTGTAGTGATATGTCCACACAGTGCGTCTGTAAAAAAGTCACCCCCAACAACCCCCAACACAACTTAACGTCGAGAGATAAGTGAAAGAGCTTATTTCATCTTGTCCCGTCGAAATATAACCGAAAACCATATGTAATTTCAAATGTTGTGATTTGTCGCCATTTACAAGGACAAAGGTAATTTGAAATGAAGCAAAATATCTGTTCGATGCCTCGATGCCTGTTGCAACATATGTCGCGGCGTTAAGAAAGTCACCACGAACAATCCCCACCACGTACATTGCTTATTTGCTTTAATTTATACTGCAGATAGTTGTAAAATTTATACACAAAATATTTACAGTACAGTGAATCTATCATTTGACCTGCGAATAATTCCTATAAGAGATTTTCTTTTTTTATACTATACTATAAGTTTTCCACAAAAATATCGTGTCCGCTGCGACCGCCATGTTGGAAAAATGACGGTAAAAATTGCTTTTTCCTTATTATCTCATTTCCTGTTAGTTTTACCCTAAAATTAGCTACTACCAATACAGTAGGAAATAAAAAACTTGTCTTTAAACAATTTTTCTCTGTTGTTAATATTTTACGATTTACAGCCACCAGAAAGGAAAAATTTGTGCGTCGCTGTAGATGCAGATTTTCGCAATTACCTCAGTTTCCGTTGTTCCCACCTAATAACACAGCCACAAAAAAAAATCAGACCAGTGAATGTATTTCTATGTATTTTTGTCGCTGAATTCGAATTCGAGGTCAAAAATCATCAGCTAGAGCCAAAGAACATGCCTGGAATGGGGTAAAAAGAAGATTAAGCTAGGGAAAGAAATCGATCCAAAACGGAAATGACTGTTGAAAAAACTCGAAATGTCTAAGTTTTGTTAAAGTGATAAGAAATTGCATCAGGTCCGACGTCATACACTGCCCCTATAGGGTCGAGAACAACCATCCTAAGTTAAACGAGAAAAACAAGAAAAAATGTAAAATTCAACAGGATTTCTATTTTCATGGATGCTATGATTGACTGAAATTGTGCAGTACCTACTCTAAAATAGAACTAGAAACTTACGTATCATCAACGTCCTGTGTCAACCCTCAGAGGGTGTGAAAACTACTCCCATTCAAGATTCAACTTGAAAAAAGCTGCAGTGACCCTCGAAAAAGGTCGAAACTCCGAGGGTTTGTAAAAGTGAGAAGAGTCTGCAGTAGTTTTGGCTGAATTATTGAAAACTACCCCAACAGCTCTTCCAAAAATCACCCTTTATCTTAAATGACACAGAAAAAACAAGAAAAAAACATTGATCTGAAACTATTTCTATTTTTATGGATGCTATGATTGGTTAAAATTGCGTAGTACTCGGAGTTACACTTAGAAAGTTACGTACCACTGTTGTTATTCAATTCCACTCCACCATGGGGTGAAAACTAACTGCTTTGTAAGAAACAACTATAAGAACATAGACAACTTGAGATGCCTATGAGCAAAGTTTATTATAAATGAATAATATTGATAAAAATCTCGCCGATTTGAACTCAGAGAGTTGCTTGATCGTACAGTAGGCCACAGAATCCGAAAAACCTGCCCAAAAATTTGTGTAATTTCAACAAAAACATAGTGAAACTTTACCAAGATAATCAATAAAATAAGTATTTTATTTTGTATACATTGATTACTTGTGAAATATGATACATTCGGTCATAAAATTGTGTTAAACGAGGTTCTGCAAAGATAAAGAAGTAAAAATTAATGGGTAATTTTTGTTTGAGCTATAAAAAAGCGGACCATGTTCCAAGCATTATTCTTTCACTGGTCGATGTCTTATAGTTTTTTCAAATTATGGTACAAGTTTAGAACCCGTTTCATCCCGGTTTGGAAGTAATAAGTAATAATTTGATCAAGTACGAGGTGTTAAATATACGTACGACGCGACGACAGATGCTCGGTAACTGCTTCGAATGACTATGTGTCCGAGTTTGTCTAGAGTATCGTATTCAGTGATCACATTATATTTAAAACATTTGCAATACTTTTTTTTTTTTATTTTTTTCTGTCCCATATAACCCACTGTTGGGGGTTATTTGGGACGGTTACTGATTTCAATGTAAAAAATACTAGATGTGTAGTACGTCTCAATTTAGTCATGTACGTAGGTTATATGGGACACCCTTAATGTTTTAAAAAATAGTTCAATCGAGAAAAATGTTAGGTTTAGCTACAATTGGTGAATTAAAATACTGTCTCATATTACATTTTTTATTATAGAAACAATACAAAAATAAACAGTTATTCTATAAAATATGAACACAAAAAAATAAATAAATCATTTCTTTTATAGAAAAATAAATAGGAACATCACCCTAAAGCATACAAAACTTATTTAATATCTACAACATTCACAGCCTTCAAGTAGCTTTTGAGTATAATTAAAGAAAAAAAAAACATCTGATTCAAATGTATGTATACCTCTTACAATAGAAGGATATCTTAATTCGAACAAAATTTGTCCCCTATTTATTTCTATCACATCAGGGACGTCCGGAAATATAAACACATTGTTTTTTCCCTTATAGTTTCGTAAACAGGATATGGTAATATTCTGTTTGCCTAACTTTAATACTTTGGCTAAAAAATTTTTGGTTTTTTCTTTTGTTGAAGTTTTATCGTATATAAAACTAACAATTATAAACTGATCAGTATTAAGCTTTGAAGCTCTGGTAAATTCCACCTTCAATGGTTGTTTCTGTTCAGTTAATTCAGCTTCTTCTTCCTCATTACTGTTTTCGAATTGCGTTTCTTCATACTTTGAAAATTTTGGCTGTGATACACTGGATGGGCCAGCTTCCTCTAGATCATTATCAGATATTTGAGGCCGTTTCTTGCTCTTCCTTATTGATGCCTTTTTCTTGACAACAGCACCATCTTGGGTTGATTCATCTTCAAGTGGTAAATCCGCTGATGTTATTCCTTTTCCTGCCGGCACATTAATTTTCTTTTTTCGGTTCACTTTCTTCGCTTGATTAAGATGGGTGACTGTGCCCATTATTTCCACAAAGCTCTGTTCTAAAGCTTGATTAGCGATTGCTGGAGGACTCTTGGGAATCAGTTTGTCCAAAATCTTATTAGGATTTAATGGTATTATGCCACAGGCCTTAAAACCTGATTTCACATTTTCAGTTGAATTGGCTAGGTGGATCGTTTCCCTTCATAATCGTGGAAATTCGGTCTTGGGCACACAACCTGCATTGTTCTTCTTCCATTTTATTAAGACTTCCCTCCACTTTGCCTTAATCGTGCGAAATACTGCGACGTCAAGTGGCTGACATAAATGGGTGCTATTGGGTGGGAGAAGCACAAATGAGATTTGATTTTCTTCACAAAATTTGAGAACATTATACGATAAGTGACTCCCTAGGTTATCACCGATCAGGATTTTTCTGCCTTGCATTCTGCGAAAATAAGGCACAGCAATTTTATTAAACCAATCTTCGAATATTTGAGTCAAACCACCCAGAGAGGGATCTGTTATAACATGCACCATCAGGCCCTCCCTGCATCCATTCGGGATATAAGTTGACTTATAAACAATATACGGTGGAAAAATTTCCCCATTTCCAGCACCCGCAAACATCACATAAACTGAACTTTTTGACGTGTCCAAAATCCTGTAGGCATGCTTGGCTCGTCGTCTCACTAAAACTCTTTTCTTGCCGGGGTCGTCGGTGAAGTTTGTTTCATCGTAATTAACAATATTCTCCGGTGGAATATTAGCCATGGTAACCGACAATTCAGTAAAATAATTCGAAATCATTTCTGGACTCAAATCCTTCTCCTCAGTTCTGGATTTCGAACCAAAAAATTTTTCACCCATTCCTTTTCGGTTGAGATATTATTGCACAAATGATTGTAACACAGTATCCGTGAATGGGTACCCAAAATCTCCGGCTGTTTGCATAGCCGAAACCAGCCTTTTTTCTTCCAAAGTATTCAAAACAGGTGGTTTCCCAAGTCGATCTGAATTTTGCCCCTTATACCGTCGAAATATTGTGTTCCGGGGAACTTGGAACATCTCAGCCGCTTGCCTAAATGATATACCCATGTCAATGACCGCCTCCAATGCACGTTCTAAATTTGCCATACAATAGTTCCTGCGATAGGGGTTCCCAACTTGTGCACATGTTGTCTGGGCATTGTCCCGTATTACCCTGAAAATACACTTTTTCTAATAAATATTCAAAATAAGGAAAAAGTTCAACTGTAAACAAGAGCTAATGCATGGACCTTGTTGTTAAGGTTATGTACTAGTATTCATTCTACAGAAGTGAGCCCACAGCTCTTGTACTTTATACGGTACAGATGAGACTCTTAGCAAAAGTTAAAATAAAAGAAATTTCTAGTAAAATGAAGACTTTTTCTAAAACTTACTCGATATTTTAAACACACAAACTCACGTTCATACATGCCTTTGACGCTTGTTGATGTTCTGAATATTTTATTCCGGATGGTTGGTATTGTTGTAGAACTCTCCAAAATCGTCCTAAGTTCAAGACATAATCAAAATTCGACTTAGGCAAAAATTTCATTTGAAGACATTTTTGGGAGTCTGCAGAGGCACAGATCAGTCCACAAGGGCCGTTTTGGGTTCTATAAGGCGTTGGAAATGACCAGGTGAAAATTCGAAGAAACACCGAATTTTCACTTAGGAAAAATGTTTTTGGTTCAGAATATGAGAGTAGAAGTATATAATTACAAAGATTTATGAATAATATACTTTTTTCAAAGGTACCATAAATTGGACTTTGAAAAATAATATTTTTGGAAGGGCGTTGAAATTTGGCTTGAAAATCGATTTTTCAAAAGTACGCCAAAATTTCACCCGCAGATTAACTTTTCAAAAGTACCTTGAAATTTGGCTTGAAAATCGATTTTTCAAAAGTACGCCAAAATTTCACCCGCGGATTAACTTTTCAAAAGTACCTTGAACTTTGGCTTGAAAATCGATTTTTCAAAAGTACGCCAAAATTTCACCCACAGATTAGTTTTTCAAAAGTACCTTGAAATTTGGCTCGAAAATCGATTTTTCAAAAGTACGCTAAAATTGGTCCTAAAATGGATTTTTCAAAAGTACCACAAAGTCAGTTTAAAAAGTACCACGAAAATATAATTTAAATTATTATTTATTTTTTATTCCTCAACCAAAGACATTGACCTTTGAGGTACGATCATTGAAAGCCCAGTTCTAAAGTATGAGCATAAAATTTTAACGATGCACTGCATCCAAAAGGCAAAATAGAAGATTTTGTCAAAGTCGGCGTAGTGCCGATAAGCAAAAATTGATAAAAATCAATGCACATGTACAAGGCCGGTTTCTCGCATAGAAAGAGTTTGGATTGACTCAGCGGCTCGCAATTTGGTCGAGCGCGTTGAGTGGTCCAGACAAAGCGATGGTAGAAAAGCCAATAACAGGGCTTTTCAAATGACAAAGTTATAGAGGAAAACGTCTTGTGCATAAAAATCCAAAAATTCAATTTTGCCTAAAAGTCGCTCGAAGGTGAGACGCTGCCAAATCGATAATATTGAACGACTGTGATAAGGGTTAGTAAGTCGTGGACTGATCGAACGCCACTCAACTTATGCAGTAATAAGTCCTCTGAATGTGTTTGAGTACGTGAATCTCCACGATACAAGAACTTTAAAGCTAAGTAGTCTCTAGCGAAACTAAATTCATTTAGTAAAACTTTTTTAAGTTAATTTCAGTCAGCCTTAATTATTCATTTACCCAGAGTCTGAAATGATTCTAAAAGCTCGCATTTTGATTCTGAGAAGGTATGTATGAATCTTTTCTACCTAATCGATCGTTAGCGTGAGCGCTCTCGCTTGTATGGTCTGAAAGTCACTACCTTGATTGGGGAAGGCACGATTCTTATCTTGAGAATTTTGTATAACCAATTCTGTTAAATAAACGGATTCTTTGAACTATTGTTTCTTAATTGATCTTGAGGCCTGTTGACAGTCTATAATCCCTGGAACTTTCGTATAGAAAACCGGATGTGTCGAGTTAATTCGCGTTAACGTTCGACCTTCTGGTTGCTTTACGGAGGTTTGATAGGGATTTTTTTTATGCGTTTTTTGAGAAATACATTCCGTTATTAATGGACCAAAACGTGATTTCCTCGTACTAAAATTAATCCCTCCGCAGAGAAATTCTTCGGTTGGGATTTTTTTATGCAAAAATTCAGGAAATTAAGAGGTGCCTAAACCCCTAACGAGGGAATTCAGGTCCAGAGAGAGCGTAGTTTCCGATCTGTGGTAGTGCAGCCTTGGTCCATTACTCGGCTACCGAAGTGCATCTTATCTCGAACCCGCCTGGGAGGTAGAAGAACGGGGTAATACGCGACTGGCGCCCCCTGAGAAGTAAATTGGTGTCGCGTTATTTTGACGCCCGGTAGTGCGTTCTACTACAGTATCACTGAGTTTAATAATGGCGGGATATTACAAAAGTATGCAATGCGGTCCCATATAACTCGCACTGTCTCATATATACTCGCTTTACGGTATTTTATTTTTTTCCACGGAAAGGACCCCGCAGACATTATAGGGGAAAAACGGCTTTCGTCAAATTGGCCGAATTTTTGATATGACGTTGAGTCATCATCCCTATAAAAATTTTTAGTAACATTGGCGTCTAAAAAGCTCTCGTTTTTAAACTCGACCACAAAGAGTTGACAAAATCGGGATTTTTCAATTTCGCGTATGTCGCGGAAGATCGGCGTATTTTGTCGCTACTATTCACATACAAGCAAATATTATTTTCAAGGAATCATCTGATACCCTTTGCTGTATTCTACACAAAACCTCATGAGATCCTTTTTTAAACATAATGTGACAATTATTATTACTACTAATAATAATAATAGTCTTCATTTATTATTATTTATTTTTTTGTAAATATTACTTTTATTCACACGTAATTTCCACTTTTTATTCCCAACATTCTTCAAATATTTTTCAAATAGTAAATAATAACTTGATCATAGGTGGCTTCTGTCAAGTATTGTCAAAAACAAATGTACTTGAATAATATTGTGTGTGTTCATAATTAAGTAAATTCCGTTTGAAAAAGCTACAAAACTACAGGTAAGTAACATAAAATTAGGTGGGAAATATTTGTAGAAAGTTGTAATAATTCTTTTATAAATTCTTCGCGTTTTCATTTAAATTCAATACAAAAACATAAACTGTTTTATTAAAGAGACAGAACATTATTTACATAAACAGAAACATATAGTGTATAGGTATTTGGTTTTTCCTTATACGAGCGTTTTTTTCAGCTGTTTCGCGTTTATTCTGTAACATTTTGAAGGCACGTATAATGGCGCAACGCATTAATTGCTTCGTTTGCAACAACCGCTTCATTACCAGAGTTATGAGAATCGTATTGAATTTTGATGCAGAAAAAAAGGTAATTGCTTAACGTTACTGAAACAAACTAAATACTCCACCAATTGATATCAACAATAATACACGAGTATGTATCAACTGCGATGAATGGTTGAGGGCAGACTTAGCAAATACTGATGATCATGAATGTATCCGACTCAGGTTTTAAAACATAAATCGTCTGATATTTGTTGTATTTGCAACAATAGGCCCCCTGCTTTAAGTCGCATTTCTGTTAAAGCAAGAGTTCAAATATATCTTGATACTAACCTTTATTTTCCTCAGTCTCTTCGTCTATGTAACCACTACTTAGATAATGATCAATTTCTTCTAAGATTATTTTACGACGGCATGAAATTCCTATATAGGCCTACAAGGAGCAGAAGTTTTGAACTTCTTTACTGCACTTCGTAATAAGGCGTTGATTAAGAGAGATGAGCAATTGACTGATCCGAATATTTTCTGAGACAAAGACTTTCGAACAATAATTTCATTATCTAAACCTCAATTTGAGGATCTTTATAACCACTGCGATCCTATGAATGAGGCAAATAATCGACAACGACGTGTTAAAAAAAAGGATCTCCTGGCTTTTTTGTGTAAATTACGGTAAGGCATGATGATTTCCTGAAAGTAATATTTGCTTATACTACTCGCCAAACTGCCAGCATGGCTAGAGGCATTGTAAGATCATTAATGATTCGTTTTGTACGTGAAAACATAGGACTCAACGCCTTAACTCGCGAACAGTTTATTGAAAGACATGTAACAGATTTCGCTAACGTTTTGTATAATGCTGATCCTAACAATCGCAAAGCTATCGTCATTGTTGATGGTACCTACAGTTATATTGAAAAATCAGGCAACTACCGGACATTGCGACAATCGTATTCCATACATAAAGGTCGGCACTTGGTGAAACCTGCATTACTAGTTGCAACGAACAGTTATATTTAGATATCCAAGGTCTCTGTTTTGCCGACGACAAAAATAATGATGCCGCAATGCTTCGGACAGAACTATAAGAGAACATTGGGGGTATCAGAAATTGGTTTCGAGAGGAGGATATATTCCTTGTCGATCGAGGATACCGCGATATTCCTTTTCGCGATGAACTCAACTTTGACTATAAAATGCCCCCGAGTATACAACCAGGAGAGTCCTAATTAACAACAGAAGAAGCCAATAAAGCAAGAATCGTGACCATTCTGAGATGGATTGTCGAAGCTCGAAATGGACACATCAAATCAATATTTCGCTTTCTCGACGGTATTATTCCAAGAGTTCACGTCCTTCATCTGAGAGACTTTTATTTAATAGCTGGCGCAATGATCAACAAGTATCACGAATTAATTTTAATGGAAGGAAAGACTGCCGAATTGGCTCAAACGATGAAAGAAAAAATAGATAATCTAAATATACTTCAAATATACATTGAAGTCGAAAACTTGAAACGAAGACGTGCGATTTGGACCAGGCTTGGTGAAAACCATCTGCAAGGCTTCCCACGATTAGATTTAGAGTACCTACAACGTTTAACAACAGAAATATATCAGTTAAGTTTGGCACCGCCTTACGTTCAAGACAAGAAAGATCCCTACGGATCGGAAATATTTGAATTTGACGAAAATAGGGATGATCCAAAACTGCTTTGGATAAGAATATATTCCTGATTTAGAAACGCTACGAAGAACCCATTGTGAATCTTATTTAACCAAAATATTGACGAATATGAAATGAACCAAGACTAAGAGGGCCCAATCGCAGGATACTATTGCACCCACTGGGGTCCTATGCCCACATAACCAGTGTTCTATGGTATTTATATGTTAGGCACTAACAAGTTATAAAATATCCCGGTCGTGCCCTTCTAAATTATATTAAAGATTCAGGTAACAGGTGGAATCCAACTAACGACCAGCTAATAGTTAATATTGAGGACTAGAACCGTAACATAATAATCAAAGAATACAGTCACACAAATACATCCACCCACACACATAGCCGCTTACACACACATTGTCCACTATACACACACATGCACAACACTGACAAACTACACATGGGATCAGAAATCCGCCACGTCCCCGTCGTTGATCCTGGGCAAGGCAGAGAGCGGAGCACAACCCTATATTTTACATTAACTTAAATATGTATATACAAAAAACACCACATTGCCTGTGCCGATGTGAATAGTAGCGACAAAATACGCCGATCTCCTGTGACATACGCGAAATCGAAAAATCCCGATTTTGTCAACTCTTTGTGGTCCACTTTGAAAACGAGAGCTTTTTGGGCGCCAATGTTACTAAAAATTTTTATAGGGATAATGACGCCATATCAAAAATTCGACCAATTTGATGGAAGCCGTTTTTCCCCTATAATGTGTGCGGGATCCTTTCTATAAATAAATTTGGAATCCGATGATTAATATCTTTCACAAACACGGATTTACTTAATAGATTATTTATTGGTCTTCAGACCCAATAATTTTTTCTATGAGAAATCTTCCCAAATGATAACCTTTCCTAAGGAAGTTCTCCAGTTATTGAAAGAGCCACAATATCATGTATCTGGGTAAAATCGGCTGATAATACTCAATCGGCTTACGATACTCAATCGTCTCAAAATATTGAGGCAGAAGTGTCTCTGGCAGCAGTACCGATACCGAAGATGAACAAATATGAATTTTATTATAAAGTCTTTATATTGTAGAATAATAAAGACATCTAACTATATTGCAATCTAATCCAATATGTGTTTTGCATATTAAATACACTATTTTCAAGGCGACTTTCTATTTTTTTTTAACACTTATTGTACTTTTTATTCCCTCAAACTACCCCCCATTACCTTTATTATACTCTTCGCAACTACGCAAACGATTGCATTTGATCGGCACATTTCTAAAACCGTAAATATCGCCCGCAGACAGAAAATTTTCATATCATTGTGTTAGTGAACGAATTCTAAACAACTTTCAAAATGTCCGTCTGTCTATCCGTCTGTCCATCCGTCCGTCGACCTGTCTGTCTGTCCGTCCGTCACGTTCCTTGTAAGCACGATAACTCAAGAAAGAAAAATTCGATTGTACTGAAATTTGGACAGTAAGTTTGTGTTAGCTAGGGGAAGAACCTTATTGTTTTTGAAGAAAATCGATCAGTAAATAAAAATGTTTTAATAATTTAAAGTTGAGAATTTTTTTTGATTTTTATGTTTTTATAAACATGTACATTTTTTACATTTTTTTACGTATTAGGTAGTTCTTACGCTTTCGACTAGGAATCCAAGGGCCCCAGGTTTGAAAACCCACATGGGGTATGGTATTGTTTTTTATTTTTACTTTATTTTACAGTCTTTCACCAACTAAGTTCGTACTATAAAATTAAAAATGTCTAAAACTAATATTATTTACAAAAGGCTGCGAAGAGTAGGTATCGTATAGAATGTTCAGAATTTTGAATTTTCGATTTCTGGGCCCACTCATCGGTTGGAATCCTCTGTTAATTAAACATTCCCGGAAGACTCTGTAGTGTGTGCAACTGTCATTGTTACCAGTGGCGAGGAAAACTATGGAAATGAAACGAATACGCAAGAGAATAGCTTTTTCAGTAGTCACTGCAACATTTTTTTCATTGCATCTTGAATTACGGTAGTTTACCCCCTTTCTGGGGGTGTTTCTTAATAACATTGATAGCACATGAGTTTCAAACAGTGTACAACACGATTTTGGTCACTCATAACATCCATAAAAACATAAATCCAGTTAGTTCCTCTATGTTTTTCCAGCATCTTATGGATATAGGGTGGCATCTGGCAACCTCGCAACCCCCGTGGGGGTGGTTTTCGAGCACAGCATTATAGTCTAGTTTCTTCTCACTTCAACACAACGCAGTTGTTTAGAATTTTTATAGAAGTCACTGTAACTTTTTATAGTTAAATCTTACGTAGAGCATAGTTTTCACACTCTGAGGGTTGACACGTTGATGGTACGTAAGTTTATAGTTCTATTTTGGAGTACTACGCAATTTCAGCCAATCATAGCATCCATGAAAATAGAAATCCTGTTGGATTTTACGTTTTATTTTGTTTTTCTCGTGTCCTTTAAACTTAGCAACCCTATAGAGGCAGTTTATAAAGATAACGTCGGACCTGATGCAGTTTCTTATCACATTAACAAAACTTAGAGATTTCGAGCTTTTTCAGCAGTCACTACTATTTTGGACATAATTTTTTATATATGGTTGGTAGTTTTGGCCCTCCCTGGGGTTGTGTTTCATATCTATTGTATGTACGCTGCTGTTTAACCTTAATTTTTATAATTCGATTGATTGAGATGTAATAACTATTCTCGTAGTTCAATCTTCTTTTTACATCATTCCAGAGGTGTCTTTTCACTCTAGCTAATGAATTTGGGGATGTGCGAATTTTTTTGACCTCGGATCCGAAAATACAATGGGTCTGAATTTTTTTTTGTGGGGTTGTGTAGTTAATTTTATTACCAATATTGAAGATTGGGAAATTTCCTAAAACTATTGTCCAAACAATTTTTTTCTACGATCAATTGTTAAAAAATTAGAGTAACTCGAACTCGAAGTTTCTTGAATTTCGAAAAAATGTCTGCCCCGTTATTCCGATGTTATTAAATCATTATTAATTTTGCATAATCAATAAAATTTATTTACTGTAGTGTTGTTTCTTTAAAAGAATGAATTGTATCTGAATTTTTCTAGTTTTTATTGATTTGTCACACAACAATTTATTTCTAATGCTAATACTTTACGATTTACACTCGCCCAATAATGTGAATATTTATGTTTCACTGTAGATTTTTGCAATTATCTCTGTCTCCATTGCTCCTACGTAGTAAGTAGCTAAATTCTTACTATGTGAGTGAGTGAGGATAGACGTGTGTATTGCAATGTCTTTTATAGTGGTTAATTTAAAATGTTGTACAAGTAGATCTTTTATTCATTATGTGTGTATAAACTGTTATAGTGTTTATCACAAACCCTGTATCCTTCGTTTTTGAAAAAATTGAGATGGTTAAATAAAATCAGATTATTTGTTGTAAAGATAGGGTATTTACAGTTATTCCGGAAAAGTATATAAAGTATATGAAGCTATAACAAGTATATTCAGAAGTTACAGAACTAAAATAAATTATTCTTAGCCGATGTCTCGACGGTCGAGGAAGAAATGAATGACACAATTAAATCACATGAATTAAAAATAAAAGAACTAAAATACATAGACGAATTGAAAAAATCTATAAAAACCACAGCTGATAAAATTACTACAAATACTAGAGTACAAACGGGAAAAATATACAAAAAGTGTTCATCAACAAATACTGAAATAAATTTAATAACGAATATATCTGAAGTCGACCAAATCAACTATACAGGATGTTCCATAACCAACAACATCAACATAAATATTGTTACTGTTACAAATGAAATACAAACTGACAATGCATTAAAAAATTATTCTCTAGATATGGCACATACAATAGATGCAACATTTGATAAAACCAATAATCACATACTAATATTAGGCGACGATTTAGACAAGAATGTAGCTAAGATATCCAGAAAACGACCATCCAAAAGCACATACAATATAAATGCCTAAGTAAAGCCTGGAAAATTTAGAGGATTTAGAGGATTTAATAAAAAACCTCACTTAAATGTGATAATTATTGCTGGTTTAAATGAGATTGAGACTAAAAAGTTTTATCTGTAAAAACTAAAACTGTGCACAAATACTAATGTGATATTCTCCTCTGTTCCTTTTAGCAAAGGTAACATCCAAAATAATCACATAAATAATCTACACTAACTACAATAGATCAAAGCAAATAAATAATCTAAGATTCATCAAAACACTCAAAGAGCATCCTCAAAAAAGAGAAACAACTACTAATGTTATTATTAGTGACTGATTCTCCTATTTCTACAAATAGTGACTGTCAATTTTATTAAGGTACAAATATAGACTTATCATCACTTCACCAAGAGACTAATCAAGATATCTGTGATACAGCAGAAAATTCAGTAATCCCAATTGTGATTGATTCTCCTACTTCTGCAAATAATGACTGTGTACAAGAAATAGACATGAATGAGGAAAACCAGAAAATGTCAACTATACATGAAAATCGGTGTTTTTTATATCCGAGATTTTCCCAGGAAATACTCGAAATGTAAATTGTGTGTAAAAAACAGCTGTTATTGAATCAGAATGTTTTTCTTTAAAGTTAATTTTGCTGTGTTTGTGCCATTTAAAAGCTTAATGTTGGATCATTTAACATCTGCAACTATTCTTAATACTTTTATATTCTCAGTTTTGTTCGTCAGGGTGATGGTTAGTTCGTATTTTGCAGAATTGTTTCATGATGTAGAGGTTAGATATACTGCTGCCATCGAATTGAATCCTTATTTTTTGAGAAAAAAAAGCTTTAATATAAATATTGATGTATTTCCAAATATTACACATAGAGATACTGCGAATTGCTTGGTTTTTCAGAGAAGTGCATAGACTGAAGGATGAGTTCAAAGCATTCAAAAGTCTTGAAGCTGTTTGTGGTTAGGTTAAAGAAGTACACTGCAAGAAACTTACAGAATAAAAGATTGTTTCAAAGGTAAGAATTGTTATCAGTGATCAACCATTCTTTTCATATATATTGCTTTACAAATAATTGCTAACGTACAAATTCATTTTTCAGGTTATGAACCCGAAGCATCGTGAACAAAAGCAATTGACTGCTTGGACTCTTGCAGATTCAGATGGTTCCTCAGTACTTACTGTGAATGTGTTGCTAGTCAAAACATGTTCACTACTTAGTGACAAGAAGTATTTCCTTTTAGATTTTTAGAAGTAAACATGGCTATGGTCAAGGAATTAGCAGCTGTAAATTTTGTGAAAAAGACACCATATAAATTAACCAATGAAGATTGAGGTGCTATAAAAAATTTGCGGTAGAGTAAATTGAAATAGTGAATTACGTCGAACTTGTACTTAGATTTTTTATTGGCGCATGTAGAGTCTGGTGAACAAATAATTCAATTTCATTAAAAAATAAAAAGAAAATTACGTTTTGGCGAAAAAAAAATATTTCTTAAAAATTAAACATTTTTCACGAATAATAAAAAATGAAGGTTTCCATTTACATTTGAAAATTGCTCTCCACTTTCCCTCCCCACGATGGTGGTGGTGGTGGGAGGGGGGGTATTAAATTTAACACCATTGAATGGCTTTTTCAAGAAAATGAACTCGTACTTCATTATTTTTCATTCTTTCGGAAAATTTTTTAGAAAATACGAAAATAAATGTTTTTGCGATTACAACGCCATCTGTCATGAATCGAAAAAAACGTTTCAGAAATGGATTATGCAATCCATTGTAATTTCTGTAAGAATTTTATTTTTCATATATTGTTATGTAATATGCTACTGCTACTATATTTTGTTACAGTAAATTGAAATAGTGAATTACGTCGGATTTGCATTTAGGTACATGCATGTAACTGAAAGTAAAGCAAAATATCTTTACTAATTAAACAATTTATTATCCAAGTACTTCTAAGAATAATCGAGAAGAAAGTTATAATCGAGAAGAAAGTTATAATCGAGAAGAAAGTTATAAGTAATATAAAGGTTTATATTGTAACAGAAAATAAATGATTGTAACATAACATAACATACATACTTTATATTAATATCTATCTAAGCAATAAAAGTTATATTCATAGTTTATATATAACTCAAAAAGCTTTTATAGCTACAACTCAACACTTTCATAGCTCATTCAGACTTTGTTTATGTGTTCCCTGAACTTAGACCACTTCAAAGTTTTAATTTTATACTTCTTCAATGTTCAATAGTCCAACATTGAGTTTTTAAACACTACACGATATACTTTAAAAGGGCACATTGCATCACTTGTTGACAGTGGGTAGATACTTTGGAATTTCCTTTCTTGATTTATGTACTTCATCAAATATATTCATGAAGCCTGCAAATTTTCCTCTTGGAGTGTACCTTATTTTACACAATTTCTGCCCTTTTCCCTCCCACTCAACTAAAATTTAAACAAGAAATAATTATTAAAAATACAGACAAACCAATATAAAATGTTAATTTTCTTTACCATGAATTGTTTATTGCTTGCTTGAGCAGCAGTAATTATTATCATAAGCAGTTTCCAGTTTCACATATGGGTTTTGAATTATATCCCTTATTAAGAGATGATGCCCAACTGAATGTATTCATGGTCTTGGAATACGGCTGTTTTCCTACAACATAAACCCACATTAACAATCAAATTCTTACATTAATATGCAACAACGTACCACTAATAAAACTCATGGAAGACTCTTGTAAAATAATTTCTTTTAATTATTTGAAATCAGTTGCAGTCTTTTAAACCCTAACTTTTAGGTTATTTTATAAAAATTGGCATTGTTTCGGATTGTCACACTTCCACAATTAGTAATAAACCAAAAACTTGTCATTTTGTACGTATAATGTACACAAAAACAATAATATTACGAAAAGTTCAATCAGTTGCCATTTGACAGTTAAAGAATTTCAGCTTGTTTTTCCTAAGATCTGAGACTGTGACGTCACGCGCACGCGACGGTTTTTCTTTGAAAAAAATGATGTAATAATCTGAATATAGACTTTGGCAACAAATCTATTAAAAATGTTGTGTGACATTTTTAATCCTTTTCAGTTGATGGTCACTACAAATATACCAACACGTGTTTTTAGAAATGTCAATGGTAATGACAAATATGACCAAAGACTCCTATAATTGTACTATTATTAATCCATGTTTAGCAGATCATTATGCTTATATCATATATATTCACACACTAAATTGGTCAATGATTTACACGATAATTCAAGCAATAAAAAAATTGTTAGAAGTCTTGATGAAATAAGTGTAAATAAGTTTATACATAATGTAGGTAAAATTGATTGGTCCACATGGAAAATATGTTGATGAAAATATGTTGATGAAAATACGACATCACACAAAATCTAAAGCTTGATATACTGAAAAATTGCGCAATGAGAAGGACTAAAAAATTTTCATTTGGTCTCGGTAAACACAAATAGGTATGAAATTTAGCAATTATATATAACTAAAAACAAAGATTACAAATGTAAAATTAAATTAAGGCAGACTAAATACTACAAAAATCAAACAAATTCTTCCTCCAACAAAGCTAGAACAACCTGGAATATATTAAATAAAGAGCTTGGGAGAAAAACTAACATAAATAAGAAAATAAAGCATAGAGAAAATGGGATGATTGAGTCAAATGTCATTACCACATATTTTAGTACGATATTAAATTAGCCGAATATTTTGGAGAAAACCTGTCTTTACCATGTACACTCTCTAGTAATATTCAAAGCAATATAGTTATCAACTTTATTGAAAAAGATAATATGAAATTTTTAAATTGTATAAAAAATTCTTCTAAAAAATGTTTCTGGAACTAATAAGATCATAATAATAAACATAATAATCGCCCCACTGACTCATTTAATTAATAAATCCATTGAACAGGGTATTTTTCCCGATGTGGTAAAAACTATTTTACCGGTTTTACCGGTAAAACGGTTTTAAAAAAGGTTTTACCTCTATATAAAAAGAATTATTCCACTAACATAGACAAATACTATCAGATATATATCATTATTGAGTACCTTTTCAAAATTAATTGAGAGAATTGTCATGTCCACAACTTAATTTCATTTTTTTTTAGACACTAACAAAGTTTTATCATCAACTCAACATGGAATTAGAACAAATAAATGAATAGAATCGACTTCTTATCGTTTGTTAAGCTTTGTGTATTCCGAGCTTGATCAGAGAAAATATGTAGTATCACTAATGATCGATGTATCCCGAGAGTTTGATACTATAGATGTAAAATTACTGATACAAAAATTGTACAATATTGGTATACGTGGTAATTTATTGAACTGGATTGAATCATACATGATTAACAGAAAGATCAGAGTGAGAGTGAAACTGGGCAGTTACTTTATACAGCCAAAAGACAGTAACAGTTGGTGTTCCTCAGGGGTCAGTGTTGGATATACTCTTAGGTATGCTTTATGTTAAAGATTTGCTGGACTTAGAGGTAGTTTGCTGATGCTACTATTACGGTCTCTGGTAGTAGTTCTGAGATACTCTTAGAAAATATCATAGTTGTTTCTGAGTAATTCAATATCTAGTGCCAGCGAAATCGCTTGATCTTGAATGACACCAAAACAGATTACTAATACTTCCACAAACGTAGGACAGTCGGCAACAATGATAATTTCCAGTTTTCTCAGAGCTCTAAATTCTTGGGTCTTTGACTTGACGCAACATATTCATTATGTTTGCCCTAAATTAAATAGCGCATTTTTCGCCATTTTACAACTAAAATCATCTTTGAATCAGGACGGTATATTAATGATTATTCATTGGCATTCAGCCATATTGCAAATAATATAGTGTGCTGGGGAGTTGCAACTGATCTAGGTAGAGTGTTTGTTTGTCAAAAAAATAAAACGCTTAATATTTAATCTTGAACCCCGGGCAACATGCAGGAATATTTTCGAAAGAAAATAATTTGTTAACTGTGCCTAGTATTTTTATCTTCAAATGCGTTACTTATGTAAGAAGTAATATATCCAGTATTTTGAGGTTAAACGAAAATCAACACAACATGGAGATGTGTTAAAAATTCCTAGTCATAAAAATACATTTTTTAAGGATTCACCACACTATAACTTCATAGTCGTGTACAATAAATTGCCTAGTTACTTAAAAGAAATCAACACAGTAAAAAAATTTAAAATAGAAGTAAGAAAATTTCTAGTCTGATTTACTTTTTACTGTGTGATTTTTTAACTTGAATAATACTGCATATACGTTTTTTAAAATATGTGTGTGTATATATATGTATATATATGCATATGTAGGCACATACATATTTCGTTATCACGTCTTTTTACCTTATATCTGACTACAAAAATATTATATTTTTTTATGCTTCTATTTATTAATTATTATTATTATCTGTTTTGACTTGCCATAATGTACATTCAATGTATCTCTGAATGGTTAATAAAGATCTATCTATCAGTATGTAAATTACAAAATTTCCCAACAATTTTCTTCCACTATCAATTGTTTTCAAATTACAACAACTCGAAAATTTTATTATTTTTCAGACTTCGCTGTAATTTTTAAACAATTGTCCGTAGAAAAAAATTGCAATATAACTCGTAAATGAAGCTTTGTTCGAAAATATTTCAAGAGATAAAAAAGTTGAGAAAGTTGATTTTGAACATTTTATTATTCTTGACATTGTCCCAAAAACTTGCGGATAACCGACATTTCACACAAAAAAGCTATTCCGACTGGTCTAAAAGTCACTGAAATCGATCTAAGTCGATTTGTGCGTGAATTTAGAAATAAATATATAAACACATTTAAGTTTAGTAATTTACTACCTACACATACCCAACCTTACACATAATCTTTTATACACATGAGCTTATATTATAGTTTTATGTAGGAATCTATTAAGTTGTTTAAATTACATTATTAACAATTATTAATTGTTAAGATACTTCAAATTACCATATTTGACGTATAATGTAGTGTATTGTTTTGTCTAAAATTTTATATTAACCACATTTTTATTTTAGTTTTAAATAATCGAAAACTTCCAGAATTTCTTATATCTCTTGGTAATCGTATATGTAGACAAGGCGCCAAGTACATATAACATCTTTGACCAACAGTTTTCGTACATCTGGGTTCTTGACAGCTGTGTTCTCTATTTCTTGTATTATATTTTTGTTCGATAAGATATAGGTTTTCTTTATTTTTAAAATTGTATGTAAGCATAGTTAGGTAAAATAACTGCCTTAAGTCAAAGTAAGTATAATTTTTACTCTAAATAATTTTAAGAATCCATTTTTATAGTTTGCTAGCTGACCCAGCAAACGTTGTTTTGCCATATAAATTATAAATTTTTGTCCAAAAAATAAAAAGAAAATTTCTGAATGGGACCACCCTTATCACCTAGGGGTATAAAAAATACGAGCCTACGACCTATTTTCGACCTATTTTCAGACCTACCAAATATACACCAAAAATTTCATAAAAATCGGTCGAGCCGTTTCGGAGAAGTTCGATAACAAACACTGTGACACGAGATTTTTATATATCAGATTTACGTTTTCTAGGTGACCATCGTTTATTTGACAAAAGCGTTTGATATTTCCATCTCATCCGATATTAAGTTGTTGCATTCCGTTTTTACTTCAGTATAATATGTTCTTTTTCATTATTTTTATGGCATAATGTATTAACGATCTCCTAATAGTGGATTGTGTAGTAGTTTCCCCCCCCCCCCCCCGTTTTCGAGGATGCAGAATTTCTCTGGCAAAAACCATCCACAAACGGGGTCAACCGCGTATTGATCATGTTTCACGGAATCTAATTTATTGATCCCCCGTTTTCGAGCATGGTGAGGACCCTGGGGTGACTACCTGACACCCGCCCACTCCCTCAACGGCCAAGCACTACCAAAGGAGTGAGAGAGCGCTCTCATCATGAGTGTAATTGCACGAGTTCAAAGAACGCAAAAAACAAATTTCAAATAATTTTTTTTTTTTCAGTATATTTATAATGTAATAAAAGCCAGCGTAACAATATATGCAGTAATTGTTTGCGTCAATAAAAATATTTTATGTAATATATTATAATTAAATAAATCAGATATTTCAATTTTTATATTAACCTATTTTTCCCAAAAAATATGGATAAAAATATACATTCATCTTTTTTCAGCTCCACAGTAAATTAAGTTGACTTCTTTGTTAACGAGATCTAGGCAACATCTTAATGTTGTTTTCCTGAATAACATCCGCATGCCCGGTCGTATGTTGAGAACACACTCTCGCCCCTTTGGAGGGTTGATATTGGCCATTTACGCCCCGGGCCCGGGGAGGAATTTCAGCATCCTCGAAAACGGAGAATCACCAAGTAAGAGTCCGTCAAACAATTATAATACGCGTTAACCCCCGTTTGGGGATGGTTTTTGGACGTTTGCGGAGGTGAATCACCGAGAGATTCTGCCACCCGTTCAATATTCTCGAAAACGGGGGATCACCAAGTAAGAGTCCCTCAAACTATTATAATGCACGTTAACCTCCGTTTGGGGATGGTTTTTGGCTGTTTGCCAACAAGAAATTCTCAGACTACCACAGTGTTCAGCATCCTCAAAAACGGGAGGGGGGGGCAATAGTCGGATTTTCGTCCGACTCACAAAGACTTTGGGTAGAATTGCTGTTTTTTTTTTCATTTTGTTTTTAAAGTATTTTTCTTTGCTGTTTTTATAAGGTTAGAGAGTTTATTTTTATGTGTTATATTGAGATTTTAAACTATTACCATTTGGGTGTTTTACAGTTTCTTTGTACATTTCATTTTTTTTATTTATCGAATTGATTAATCCTGCCGTAACCCTCTCCTTCCTTGGTTTCCTTCATTTTTATTTTGACAACATTTGTGTTGTTTGATATACTCATTTCTAATTTATTTGTAAATAGTTCTGTAATTAAGTCTATATCATTGTTATTATAAATTTCTTGACACTTTTCGTTCATAAGTTCTTTTTTTAAGTTTTTGTCATTTATGAAATATTTGGTTATTGTTAGTTTTTGTACACAATTTTTTAGTTCTATTAGGAGTATTATTGGAAAATGATCAGTTGTTCTTTGTTTAAATATTATTGGTACGATATTCTGTGTAATGTTTGTTTTTATAAAAAAAAAATGGTCAATACATGATTTCTGTAAGTCCTAAGTCCTACTGTAACTATTCATATATAAAATATAACCATTTTCATTTAACATATTCCTGCCCATACTCGTGTTGGAATGTATATATACGTTTATGTCTCCAACTATGATATTATTTTTTTGTTATTATTTATTAAGTATCCCAGTAGATATTTGTTGAATAAATAAGGGTATGTACTGGGTGATCTGTATATTGCTGTTAAATGTATCTTTTTATTTTCAAGCGAGATTTCACCTATTTCTCCGATTTTAATAATATCGTAACTGTAATCTAAAGTGTTTTTTATGTATATTATGACACCATCATTTTTGTTTATGTCACCATGACTATGTAACAGTTTATATGCATGCCTTGTAAACATGTTCAGATAAGAAATTTTGAACGTTTCAATTAATATTTATCACCAAATTTTGTAGAGAATTGGCTTAAAGATATAGATAATTCATCACCAGTTTTTGAGACGCTTCTTATATTAATATGAAAGATTTTGATATTCGATGAAATCTAATTTTGAAGTGAATTGGAATCTTGCAAATTATTTTGTTATTTAGTTATAGTTATAGGTTCATTTAAATAGTTTCTTATAGTTTCTTACATATGATTTTTTTTTATTTCCTTTTGATATACTATATATAGTTACAAAATTTACATTAAAGCTACTCGAACAGATTAATTACTATAAATATACAATAATATTACATACATACTAAGTTTACAGATAATCAAATTTTTTGGTTACACTTGCAGATGGTAAATTTTTATTCTTATTCGGGAATTTTTCTTTCTTTCAAAGTTTTTCTGGCAATAGGTCTTACTTTCCTTACATCTATTTTGTTGGCTTTCTTTTTTTTCTCCTCTCTATTACTTTCTATATCGTCCTCTAAATATTCGTTTTCTGTTTCATCTTTCCTCCAGCTAGTACCACTAGAGCACTTTGTGTTACAATATTTCCTCAATTTGCTCTATTCCTTTTATTTTTATTTCTTCGTATTATTCGTTATTTCCTCGCTACGTTTTTCAATAGCTCCTAGGTCTGCTATACTAATGATTTCATTCTCTATGAAGCTTATTACCTCTTATGTAGGATCTTAAATTTTTTTTTGCGCGCTTCGTTCTGATGTTTTAAGAGATATTTACGTGCTTCTCTACCATCCTTGGTCATAACATCTGATATATTGATTTGTGCTCCTTTAAGATTCTTATATTGCCTTAAAACTTCTAGTTTCGTGAGGAATGATAAAAACTGAACGACGGTGAACGATGAGCTTAATCTTCTGCGGTTTACCAATTGTATATATGTTGTTTATGTGAATGGTATTTAAGTTTACTCCTAAGTATCTATTAAGTTGTTCTATGGTGAAGGCAACTAAATTTTCCTGTTGTTGCTCTAATTCAAAAATTATTATATTGTTTTTTCTCTTTGTAAGTACTCAGTCTCTAATGCATTTGTCTTTTCATCCAATTTTTTTGTCTTCTTTGATTCCTCTATAATAGCGAATTTAATTCTGCAATCTCCGTTTTAAACTCACTTTTCAATATCTGTGTTTGTTTTTCGTTTTCTTCCTTAATTGTTTTAACCATTGGTTGAAATAAATTATTATTCTCAGCACTCATGTCCATATACTACTCTTAATGGCTACCTTTACTTGTTTTTTTCCTGTTGATATCAGTATTCCAGATGTTAAGAATACTTGTGTTTACATTAGCTAAGCAGATGAAGTGTAATCAAATTTTCCAATTATAGCACACACGAGTTAATTAGTAAGTCCTTTTAAGCTTGTTTTCACACTCTACTAAGATTCGTAAATTAAGGATAGAATTTTGCAGAGAGAGGGAAATATGCGTTTATTTTCGATTTATTATAAATATTTAAAAAAATCAAACATAATATAATGTTAAAACTGTTTCAGATACTTGCTATTATTCTAACGAATACAACTATAAATATTTTTTATTATAAATTTCGATTGTATTTGAATATTGTAGTTTGTTAATGAAAATAGTTCCTAATTTTATTATTAGAACATAGTATTTAACTATATACAAATAAACCGGAAAAGAATTCATATTTTCCTCTCACTCTGCAAAATCCTATCCTCAACTTTGTGTTTTTACCAGCTAATTAGCATATTATTGTTTAGGAGTACATATTAAATTGTCTACTATCTGTGGTGGTGGTGGTGTGTTATTAAGTATTTACTACTCTAAAGGAACACACGCACATTGATACATAGTAATTTTAGCCCAGACGACAGAGAACATTTTATAGTGAAACCCACAAAATTTTGCAAACTGAATATATTTTTTTTTTAATGAGTTCGTGAAAGTGTATAGAATAATATCCTGAAAAATTTACATTTCGCTTGGATGCAGAACGTAAAAAAAGTGAAAAAAAAATTTTATCAATTTTTTCAAAATTTTGAAATTAAGTCAGAGTGGGAAAAAATACAAGTGGAGAGACCACGTGGTTCCGAACAAAAAATATCTTAATAAAATTTATCGCTAAAGCCACGGTATTCCTGGAAAAAAATAGTGAAGTAACTTTGTCACTCTGTGCGGCCAGTGCACGGTTAAATGCATAGTATGGAACCTTTTAAAATTCTTAGCTGTTCTATCGAATAAAATAAAGCATTTTTCTCTTTCTGATTACACATTTTTAACATTTTTCTTAGTGAATAGGAGGATAAATAGTGAGTATGGAGGGAAAATATATAATTATGAACGCAAACACAGACACCACACATAGCCGCTGAATTGCTCGCATGAATGTTTCTGTGCCTTTACTGTATTGTATTTAATACAGGTACACCTATCCACATTTCAGCTATATCCAATGGATTCCTTATACATTTGTTAATGTATTGGAAAAGTTTCAGAATAAATATTCAAAACAAAGATATTTTCATAGTTATGAGGATAAGACGTGAAAATCTGCAATTTCTTATCATGATCTGATTGATCATATTTTCGAAAAAATGCATACAAGTAAACGATTTTGTGTTTGAATATTCGAAAAGTATTAATTTTTTCCGAAATAGTGATATTTTATTTTTTCCAATGGGTCAATTTATCGACAAGTTACAGCCTCCAATATACCTATTTATCAAAAAAATCATCAAGCAAGGAAATTAAAATGATTTGAGATGAACTTTTTTTTTGAATCCTCGTTACTACAACTTAATAAACCATAATAACCATACTTCTTAACAGTTCTCAATGAAGAAAGAATTTTTTTGAAGGGATTTAATTTTTTTCTATATTTTTTATTGCGACGATCGAGTTCGGGCGTGATAATATATATAAGTATATTTTTCCCGTTCATCCTTTGCTTGTATTGTATAAAACAAAAAAACGCCATTTTCATCTTTTAAATGAACCAACACTCATATACATTGAACAAATTCTGATTTCGTGACATGTAATTTAGTGCGTCGGTGTCACAGTCTTGACTATTTTTTTCCGGGAAAACCGTAGCTTTAACGATAAATTTTGTTAGAACATTTTTTGTTTATAAATATGTCATCTATCAATTTGCATTTTTTATTTTTTTCTAGCTTGATTTTATTTCAAAATTTTGAAAAAATAGATGAAAAAAAATTTTTTTCACTTTTTTTTATGTTCTGCATCCGAGCGAAATGCAAACTTTTCAGGATAT
This sequence comes from Rutpela maculata, assembly GCA_936432065.2. NCBI lineage: Eukaryota > Metazoa > Arthropoda > Insecta > Coleoptera > Cerambycidae > Rutpela > Rutpela maculata. Next base: position 46,043,112 of record OW386289.2, read on the forward strand.
TATTATATACACTTTCATGAACTCATTAAAAAAAATTATTCAGTTTGAAAATTTTTGTAGGTAAATACCTCCATCGACTGGGCTATTTCAGGATTCTCTGATATCGAGCCTAATTTGTAGGTGGTCAATTTCGTTCTAAAAATTTTGTTCATATAAAATCGTTAGATATTAAAATATATGAAATGGGAGTAAAAATTATACCTATAACAAATAGAGTTAGGACCGTACTTTGTTATTTAAATAGAAGTTAATTATGTCTTAAGCTAACAATAAAATTAAACCTATTTAAAATTTAAAGAAACGAATTAGAATCTATTTAAACACTTCTTAGCCGAAAAATCATCCCTAAAAACTCATATCAGAGGTTGCCGAATATAGTGATCAATCGCTAATAAAATTTCATTATCTTCCACCAACAAAAACCAAAGCAGTCATGTTTTATAAAATTTAATGTATCACAAAAATACACTTTTCAGAGATCTAAGTTAAAAAAAAAAAACGATCTAAATCGGACCTAAAATAAACTTTTATGGGGGTGGCACGCTGTACATATATATATTTTCGTGGGTTGGACTTTATCCATTGGCATGGAGCCATTACCAAAAATTTGGATTAACTCGGTGGGAAACACATATTCCTCACATGGGATGAAAACATATTGGGTCAGGTATTTTCCGTTCCTCCTGTGTGGTATACAGTGTGACCCATTTCAAATCTGAACACCCCCATAAAAGTTGTATTTATTAATCTATTTTGACAGTTTTTTTAAGAGGTACAACACCAAAAACTGTACTTTGTACATGACCTACCGTAATTTTTGTAGGGGCTAAAATTAGAGAAATCGTATTAGCGATTTTTGTATGTAACATCTGAATACATCCCTGTACTCAGCACCAAATTTCATGAAAAAATACCAGTTAATAAAATTTTTGCAGATAAATTAAAGAATGGAAGCATTAGTATGCATTTATTATTGTAGACATAATAAGTTATGGAATAAACATCAAAAACATAACAACAAAATTAATTCTATTAAACAATGAAAACATAATGACGCTAATCACGCCGCAGAAATCACATGATACCAATAATAATGACATGCAGTAATCGTAACATATTTAAACACTAAATTAATTTTCTTAACAACAACAAATATAATGTAATGAATAAAGATTATAAAGGAAAAATTAAATTTTTGAAGCTTCCACCAAACTACCATTCATTGTATTACGTTTTTCATGTCTTGTTTTAATATTTTTTTAACACTCTTTTTAATTGTGTAGAGGTAATTTGTAGGCATGCATTCCTTATTCTATTTCGGAAGTCTTCAATAGCCTGGGGACTTGATTCATGTACCATTTTCTTAATAGTATCCCAAATAAAAAAGTCAAAGAAATGCATTGCCGAAATTCACTGTCTCACTATCACTGCATCATCTACAAGATACCCATCTAACTGGAACTTTATATTAACGCGATCACCAATGGGTAAACTGTCTAGTGCTTTCGGAAATTCATTCCTCAAAAAATTTAAATCTATTTAAATTGCCTTCAAAGAAGAACGGACCAATAATTTTATTATGGAGTATCCCGCAAAACACATTTACTTTTAGCGAATATTATCTTTTACAACTTGGGTTACATTCTGGGTTTTCTACTGACCAGTAGCAAGAACTATGATGGTGAAAGTGGTTTCGTCGGTGTACAATTTTTTTTTAATGAAATTAGTATTATTGACATATTCTCCTTGAGCCTAGAAACAAAATTCCAATATTCTACCTTCTTCGGGCTCTAAAGTATTCAAAAACTTTGGTTTCTGTGGTTTCAAATGGTTCTTTACAAGACATCTAATAGTTTCTTTTGGAATATTTAAATCTAGACTAACACCTCTTAAGCTTCAATTAGGGCTATTACGAAAATATTCCAAATAGTCCATGTAAAACGCGGGGTTTGACGCTCGGAATGCCCCCCTCATCGGGACTACTTTTATTCCATGTTTTTTGGGTCGCTGATCACGAAAATCGGGGTCCCGCGGCTCTAAAAATAGTGCGTCACAAATGCCAGAAACCACCCTTTTTGGGAATAATACTGTAAAATAATGTTATGAATGTGCTAATTGTAATGATATTTTCCCAATTCAGTATGTTCATCTAAAGTAAGGACAAATTTTATGCTGAGGGCTAACCAGAGGGGGTGAAACTACCGCTAAATTGACGTAAAATGGAAAAATGGTTCAATTTATTTTATTCACTTTTTAATTTAAATTTAGATGAACGGGGATTGTATAATGAAGAAAATTTTTTTCCAACCCTTTATGTTTCCTACCCTATTATTCAAATTGTTGACCTAGGTCAGTTTTTTTTTAAAGTGCAAGTGGGGAAAAAGTCATAAAGGTTTTTTGTTTGTCTAGTCGGTCCCCATTACCAGTTTTTTTTTAATGACATGAAACTGATTACACCATGTATGATAATATTAGTCTTCTTCATCACTGTCGTCCTCATTTATTGTAACACTGATATCTGCGAATAATTCAGACAGTTTTACTGGTATCATATGCAAGGTTTCTTGATGATATTCCAAAACCATCAGTAGAACTGTCTGAATTATTCGCAGAAGATATCAGTGTTATAATAAATGAGGACAGTGCAGTGATGAAGACGACTAATTTTATCATATATCATTAGCATAACATGTTTTTTCTGAAATCGATCGGCAATGTTTACATTTTCGGCGCGATTTCAGATATAAAGATGCACAATTCCAGTATTTTAGTCCGTTGCTAAGAAACTATCAGAAAACAGACCGGAAAAGATCCGTAGCCAAGCAACGATCAACAAAACCGTACGGGAATGTTGCTTTCCCGGCCGCATAAACGTAATCTGCAGACGCATAAGGCATAGCCGAAATGATTCGGTAATATTCGGACATAATCGTCACCGGCTTATATGTCTCACTGCTTATTGGTAAAGTGGGGTCGTAGAATGTGCACAGAAAAGCTTCAAGCGTCTGCAATTAACTGATAGTTTATTTATAGCTTATTTTTTTCTAATTATGTCAATATAACAAACACATGAAATTTTATAAGAATATTATTTTAATTCATATTTTTATCGCTAAAGTAAAAAATCCAGAGGTGTGTAAAACTGTTGCAAAATAAAACAAGCTAAAAACGTACTCTTCGCCGGTTTACTAAATTTTTATATAATTGTTACACATTCTATAGGATACTCTTCGCAGTTTTTTATAATTTGTTACGGTCGATTTTCACATTTAATAATGGCCAGAAATTTATGTACTAATTTTCGTTATTTTCCCAAATTTTATTGTACATTTGAGCCTATTGATACCGTCTCTCGCGAATTAATAGAGTATAACTGGTTGCATAATAGCAGTACTTAATGGCTTTGATACAGGTAGTATGGGTGAGTGCGTTCAGATATTCATTAAGAGAGTGCATTGCAAAAACGCCCTTGTAAAGCTTCTACAATGGCCAGTATTGTTGATTAAACCTTCTTTGGTGGGTAGATTTATGAGGGGACGGCTTTCAGAGTATATTATGATAATATTTGTGGATATAAACGAAGTTAGGAAAATCTATTCTAGTTGTGGGGTGCGCCGTGGAGTAGAAATTCTGAACGTACCGAGACGGAAGACAAGAACTTGACATTTTGATAGAGGACATTTTCTTCTTGGTCATTTTTCCTTTTGCTGCTTGAAGATTGAGTTGTCTGAATACGAGTTTTAGCAATATTGTCAGTTTTGCTCCATTTATGGGATTAAGTATTCATCACGACAAGATTAGTTGTATTTTCATTTGGTTTGGAGTATCGTTTTGGGAAATGCAGCTACGGATTTTCCGGATAAAGTCAATTTTCAAAGCACGTGGCATCGTCTGAATGCAAGATTTTGGAGTGCCATTTTGACGGCAAAGGACCTCTTTCAGCCCACATCACATCTCAGGTACGTCTCTGAAAACCCACTTAAGGTTGAAATAGATTTGTAATTTAGGTTATTTATTTTATTGCAGGGCTGTTTGTTTGTCTGTTGATTTGTTCGTTCGTTAGTTGTTCATTGTTGAGTATATTACAAGTATTGGGATCTATTTGTTGGTTTATGGCTATTTGGATGGATACCTTATGATTTTACTTGGACCTGTTACTGGTATTCCACTTGAGCTTTTATGTCACATCCTACACTTTACGAGGGACTTCCAGCCTGACCTTAGTTTCAACTTCTAGTCCAGATTTTGGTGTCTAGATGGTGGATGATTGACTGACATGTTGTGTATGTATGGTACTGGGGATCTCGGCACGTTACCTTAGACTCTACGTAGATGGTCTACCACCTGCGGCTGTTATCACCCTGAATTACGCTACCCTGGTAGGACGGGAAAATGTATTCAGACACTACCAAAGGTAAGCGGAATCATATTCTCTATAACGAGGGATCCGGTACATCTACTCAACGTCCACGTCCATTTTCAAGGAATATTGATAATATTTTGCTTGTAACGTAAATCTCAGTAACACATTAGATTTCAGTAACATTTGGTACATTTTGTGTATCGTTACTTCACTCACTTAATAGCATTGCCTTATTTCACAAATAGATGTCAATAATTTTAAGTAATTTTATGTTTTAACGTACCTTGGGTCAATTGTAGTTTTATCACGCTTCTGGCATATGACCTTTTGTACATTTTTAAAGGATTTATTATTTTGTAAGATATTTTGTGTATATTAGGTTAAGCGTGTGGGCCCCACTTATTAGAATATATTGTGACACTTGTACTGCGTACCGAGTTATCGGTGATAATTGTGAAAAATTTTGTACTACGTACCCTGATATTGTATTAAATGTTAAATTAGAACGACGTTGTCTTTTATATCTGACCACCTACACCACCCCAATTATCGAAGCCACCCCCAAGGACCTGAGTAGTCGGCCGTGTGAGACTTCCTCCTCACTAGCTTATTGCAGAGGGGGTACTGCACGTAAAATATTAAAATTTTGTTCAGGGCACAGGGTGACCACCCTACCCTGCGTTCGAGGTTTAGCAGCCTTTGGGGCCCCTTTTAAAGTGGGCCCAGGCCCCTGCAATAAATTAAAGTTAGTTTTAAACATTTTTAATTTTATAGTACGAACTTAGTTGGTGAAAGCCTCAGTGTAAAATAAAGTAAAAATAAAAAAGAAACCATACCCCATGTGGGTTTCGAACCTGGGACCTTTGGATTTCTAGTCAAAAGCGCAAGAACCACCTAACACGCAAAAAATGTAAATTTTTACAAAAACATAAAAATCAAAAAAAAAATCTCAAATTTAAATCATTAACAACATTTTTATTTACTGATCGATTTTGTTTAAAAACAATAAGCTTCTTCCCCTAGTTAGCACTAACTTAGTGTCCAAATTTCAGTACAATCGGATATTTCTTTCTTGAGTTATTGTGCTCATAAGAAACGTGACGGACGAACAAACGGACAGACAGACGGACGGACAGACGGACATTTTGAAAGTTGTTCAGAATTCGTTCACTAACATAATGATATAAAAATGTTTTCTCTACTAGCGATATTTCTGGCTTTAGTGCAGATCAAATGCAATGTACTCTTCGTTTTTGCGAAGTCTATAATAAACACACAGCCCATCGCCTGCAAATGTGGTAAACTGCAGACGTACTAGGATAACTACGTCTGCACTTTACTCTCATTTTCATTGGTCCTATTATTCTTAAAAACCCGAAGCGGTCAGCTATGCCTTATGCGTCTGCAGATTACGTATATGCTTCCCGGCCTAGGCCGGGAAAGTAATATTCCCGTATGTTTTTTTTATGCATATTTTAGAGAGTAAATAAATACACGCAGACAAATCAACTCACATTAAAATTGGACTTATTAGTAAGCAGTTAGATTGTAATGAAGAAATGTTATGCATTAATACAAATCCCTTAATTACTTCAACATCCAGTGGAAGTATAGTAACGACAAAAAAAATTTAAAATTTTTTATTGTTCAAATAGGCTTAAAATGTCGAGATTTTAAATTTGAGCAAAAAAATTTCTGTCTGTCTGTCGGTCTGTCTGTAACTTTTTTTTTGTGCGCACGTTTACTCTGGAACCGTTTAAGATATTGACTTGAAATTTGGTACACGTATGTACTTTAACGAGATCTGGAACTAGATCATATTTTCATGTTGTTCCGACGAAGGGTTGAAATTGGTAAATCAAGCAGGTAAGAGTCGATAAAATTGGTATTTAGTATATACAAGAGAAGTTAGGGTCTCAAAAAAAAAATTGGCATTAGCCACCCCCATTACCACCCCCACCCCCTTATTAAAGGGGATGAAAAAAATTGTGATTTAGTGTATGTACAAGAACCAGAAACCTCAAAATATTTTTTTACTTCATCCACCGCCACTACCACCCTCCTATCACCACCCCCACCCCACTACCGATGTGGGGTATCGTTTTATGGGTTTTTGGGGTAGAGGAATTCAAATATTATATTATTAAAGTTCCATAAACAATTGTTTCCACATACAAAGTTTTTTCGTTGTGAGCGACTTGGATAGAGAATCTGGATGTGGAAGTAGTGATTCCTTGGGCAGCGGTTTTTATAATAATATTGATTGTGATTTCAGAAAAAATAGTATATGTACTTCGGTGTGAAAGCAAATTCCCGGACTTGGATGCTTGTTGGCCTCGGCTAGCGCATCGTCGTCCGGGAATGTATTGCTTTCACACCTAAATACACAATATACTATTTTTATTATGTATTCTTATTAATAAACATAATTTTTTATGTGTTACCGTTTCGATGGAGTTTTGTAGAAAAGATGTGTATTGTGAAAAATACATCTCGTTATTTCAAAAAAAACACGTAGGTTGCTCCAAAAAATTTTCAATACGTGTAATCCAAGCAGTTGTCGTTCATTTATAAATATATCGAGTTTCTAACCAATTTATACTCTTTTTCTGTACTTATTATAATCAGTACGTAAGTAAATACATTATTGTTTAGTGTTACCGTGGTGTTATCATTTCTGAACCCACGATACAAGGTGTTTACTAAGGGGGTGTAAGCACGTAACATTATCTTTGACTACGTTACCTTAGATAGTTTTTTGAAAAATATATGTTATAGCTTATTATATGGAGTATAATTGGTAAAATAATGGTGGTGGTCGCTAACGTGTAAGTACGTATTTAAATTTTTCAAAAAATTCAAAAGCATCAATTTTTGTTTTCTTCGTGAGAAGATTTCCTGAAAATATCATTAATAAATTGTCTTGAGTAGATTTACAATATATGTGAAATAGAAACAAATTGGTTGACTTGATTAAGAAAAAACATTTTTTTTCTGATTTTCGAAAAAACAAATTTCCCAGATGTTATGAAGTTTCTGTCAAAACTTTTTGTGGTAGTATCTTACGCAAAGATACACCACTGGAAGGAACCACACGCAAAAAGGTTGCAAAGGCACGGACACTTATCTTAACCTGCCATAGCCTTTGATCATTGTCTAGTCAAAAATTGTGCGTGATTTCTTCCTCTGATAATATGTTTTGATACGAAACCTGTGTCATTGAAAACTTAATTTATATTGTATACAGTGGTATTACTGACTGTTGGTCAATTGGGATGTCTAGTATTAAATTTCTTAACTGCTTCTCTTAAAGAACGAGAATTATCACCAATCAGACAAACTATTTCAATTTTGTTCTTCATATTTAATTGTTCTATAACAAATATCACTTATTTTTACAAATATTTAGCACACAAAACTTATTCACACTCTAAATGACGATTAACAATATTGTTTGATTATTTCAACAATTGCCTTTTCATGAATAACTTATAGGCAGCAAAGGAAATAATTACTTCGTTTGCAATTCTAGAAAAATAAATTAGCAGAACGTACTTTTTAAAGAAAGCATTATTGGATACTGAAATCAATGTCATTATTTACCGATTTCGTGATAAAGCCGAAAAAAAAATTTCTAAAATCGCTGAAGAGTGAAAGACAGTGTTCATCATTCACGAAAATTGAACCTCAAATTAAACTGGGTCGCTGTTATCAATCTTATTAATTTTAATTAATCAGTAATATTATTAGAATTAACTCTGTTATGTTATCTGTGTTTGATGTTTATTCCATGATCTTAGTATGTCTGCAATAATAAATGCATATTAATATTTTTTTAGTTTTAAAATTATCTTTAAAAATGTTATTAATTCATATTTTTTTTTTATGAAATTTGGGATATACCCATTTAGGAGGGTGCTGAGTAGAGGGATGTCTTCAGATGTAACATAAAAAACATCGGCAGCTACTGGAAGCTTCTGGAACCTCCCCACACGGTGAATCTCTAAACGCGAAAAGAGCACTAAATTGTGTACCATAACGGCACTAAACGTAATCCGATCTCAACTGGCTTTGTTTTTTAATATTTCTTTTCACGAAAACCAAATCGAAAGGGTGCAAGTGTGGTAATATCGTTGAAATCGGAATTTTTACTGCTTTTCAATGGTTCGGTTACAAATTGTAAGTAATCATAAAATAAATAACTTGTTATGCCAAAACGGCACTAAACGTAATCCGATCTCAACCAAAACCTTTTCAGATCTTCTGGAGCACTAAAGAAATCCTCATCCGAAGTTTCATCCAATAGTCCATGTAAAATGCGGGGTTTGACGCTCGGAATGCCCCCCTTCATCAGGACCACTACTTGTATCTTATGTTTCTTGAGTCGCTGTTCACGAAAATTGGGGTTCCGCGACTCTAAAAATAGTGCGTCACCCCTAAACATGCCTAAAACCATCCCTTCTGGGGGGCTTTTCGCGGTAATATGAATAATACTGTAAAATGACGTTATGAATGTGCTAATTGTAATGATATTTTGCCAGTTCAGTATGTTCATCTAAAATATGGACAAATTTTATGTTGAGGGACCTAAATTGATGTAAAATGGAAAAATGATGGATTTTTTTTACTTTTTGATTTGAGGTTAAATGAAATGCGATTGTACGATCCTTCAGGTGTGAAAACTACCCGTATATTACCTTTAAATTGAATTAACGCTTAGAAAATAAGTAGAGATGTACACTTTTTAGTTTGCTCGTAATTTTTGATAAACCTCCGTCAAAAGAAATACTCGAAAATGTTTTCACCCCTTCAGGGGTGAAAACTACCCCAAGCTTGCAGAGAATTGAAAGCAAAGGTAGATATATTCTTGATAAATGAACACTTAAGATGCACGTGCAAAAAATTAGGCCTCCGTTGCAGTATTTTCTACAAATATTGTAAAGGGAGAGTTTGCGAAAACAGTGAGAACACTTTAACCACTAAAGACTTTGCCGATGAAGGTTAAGATTTTGATGAAAATTCGGATATGTAAATTGAGATAAGCTAATTGATTCTAAAAAAATGTAGTTATTTTAATTTTGCACCATATTTATATTTTTTTATCAAAAATATTGCAAACAATATGCAGTGTTCATTTATCAAGAATGTTTCTACCTTCTCTTTCAATCTCCTGCAAGCTTTTGGGTAAGGCGATATAGAGGTAGTTTTCACCCCCGAAGGGTTCGGAAAAATGTTTCCTCATTGTACATCCCCATTCATCTAAACTCAAATCAAGAAGTGAAAGAAGTAGTTTTACTCCCTCTGGTTAACCCTCAGCATAAAATTTGTCCTTATTTTAGATGAACATACTGAACTAGCAAAATATCATTACAATTGGCACATTCCTAACATTACTTTACAGTATTACTCACATTACCACGGAAAAGAGGACAGTTTTTGGCATTTTTGGGGGTGACGCACTATTTTCACAGCCGCGAGACCCTGATTTTCGCAATCAGCGACTCAAAAGTCATAAAATACAAGTGGTCCCGACGAGGGGGACATTCCGAGCGTCAAACTCCGCGTTTTACATGGACTACAAATCCGTTTAGTAGTTTCGCCGCTATCCTGCTAACACACATAAACACAGACATTTTTCAAATACCACTTTTTTGGGTTCCTGGGACCTCAGAACGTAAAAATTTGAATTTGAAAAATTTTCGATTTTGGACCAATTTTAGTAACCTCCCACAATTTTGTGGGGAGGTTAAAATATATCTAAAGGCATAATAGACTAAGAGCCAGCGACGGATTTACTTATGTTATTTCAGCAGTCATAAGAATGGGTGGACAATTGGGCATACCTTTCTTAACACACTAGGCACGGAATGGAAGGTCTGGCACCCCGATACAGCTGGGTGTAGTAACCAATTCAAATTCAATTTTTTTTTTTCATTTCCAACCTAAAAATTACTAAGTGACGCAGGCTGTCAAATTTAAATATTTTCGTTTCAAAAACCTTTTCCACGATCGGTTATTAAAAATCAAATTGAAAGGGTGCAAGTGTAATATATCATTGAAATCGGAATTCTCACTGCTTTTCAATGGTTAGATTACAAATTGTAATTAATTATAAAATAAACAACTTGTTGTGCCAAAACAACATTAAACGTAATCCGATTTCAACCAAAACCTTTTCAGATCTTCTGGAGCACTAAAGAAACCCTCATGCAAAGTTTCATCCAAATCCGTTTAGTAGTTTCGCCGCTGTCGTGCTAACATACCTACACACCCACGCACACACACATACATTTTTCAAAAACCACTTTTTTGGGTTTCTGGGAAAGATTTGATGTTATCTCAATTTTCGATTTCGGACCAATTTCAGTAACCTCCCACAATTTTATTGTGGGGAGGTTAAAAACGCGAATACGATTTCTTGAATTTTAGCCCCTACAAAAATTGCGGTAGGCCATGATTATTAAAAATAAAATATGGTGTTTTGTCCAAACACCCGGTCAAAATTGATTAATAAATACAACTTTTATGAGGGTGTTCAGATTTGAAATTGGTCAGTCTGTACGTCACCACGTCAAATACCAACTTTCTAGCTACAATTCCGGGTTTTGGATGTTTTCAGTTGTATGACGATATTACACAGATCCACAAGGAAAAAAAAGGTATTTTGTACCAGAAAGCAGACCATCATCCGCCACGTATTTGTGGCACTGAATCCAAGTCAGAGGTTCAAATTTAACTTAACTAAGGCAGTTACGGCGTTATATTAATAAAGTTATTGGGAACTACGTCTTAATGGTTATTTTGCTGTTTAAACTCACATGGGTGGATCACGAAGAAAATCTTTTTCGAACGTAGTAGCCAAAGTTTACTGTAGCCATTTTCTCGTCACGGGACCGTGGAAGCCATGAGTGTGCCATTTTTCAAACGACAGATTCCAACTAGCAAGGGATTTCTCCGAACGCCTGGCTGTCCCAGCTGTTCAAAAGTTAAGTTCATGTTATAAATTTATGTGTTTCTAATTATTACCAACAATTTGCGAGATTTAAATGGCCGAGGCCAGATTTAATTATTGATTTAGTTGAAATCTTACGAGCTACGAAATCACCGCGTTAACTAAAGAGCAAAAAATTTTAGAGTGCCCTATGCATCTGCTAATGTTATTGGTTTTAAATTTTATATATTTTAAGATACAGGGTGTTTATGATCACGTTGTAGTGGAAGTTAATTTACCGCGTAATTAGAGGTTTGTGTTTAGACGTCGACACAAAGCCTACAAGGGGGTGGAATCTGTCGCCTTTTGCGTCCACTTCCCAATTTTGTAACTTTTGGTTATTACTAATTTTACCTTGTGTAGATATATTGTTTATTACATTTTGTAATTTTGCCGTGTGGTGTACTTTAGAGATTCTTTTGGTTATTACCAATTTTACCTTGTGTATATATTTTTGTTACATTTCATAATTCTGCCGTGTGGTTTATATTGTAGAGTAAGTTAATGTTATCACTTGTACATTTTTATTAGTTGTAACGTGTTATGTCAGTGATAAATTTATAATCGATTTCTATTTGTTGCGTAATTAATCGCCGATTTATGATCATTACATTGCTTGTTATAGATTTGTGGTTATTACGTAATTTTTATATTTGCTAGTTATTGCTAAAATTCTTTTGGGTGTCAAGCAACAGACTGTTTGAATTAAATTACCTACTAAATTGTTACTTTTACTTCCACGTTCAGTGGAAGTATAGTAACGACAAAAAAATTTTTAAAAATTTTTATTGTCCAAATAGGCTTAAAATGTCATGAAACGTCGAGATTTTAAGTTTGAGCGAAAAAAAAAATTCTGTCTGTCTGTCTGTCGGTCTGTGTCTGTCGGTCTGTCTGTAACTTTTTTTGTGCGCACGTTTACTCTGGAACCGTTTAAGATATTGACTTGAAATTTGGTACACATATGTACTTTAACGAGATCTAGAACTAGATTATATTTTCATCTTGTTCCGTCGAAGGGTTGGGGGGTAAGTTGGGGTAAATAGGTAAATCAAGCAGGTAAGAGTCCATGAAATTGGTATTTAGTATATACAAGAGAAGCTAAGGTCTCAAAAAAATTTTCGGCATTAACCTCCCCCACCTCCTTATTAAAGAGGATGAAAAAAATGGTGATTTAGTGTATGTACAGGAACCAGAAACCTCAAAATATTTTTTTACTTCATCCACCCCCCACTCCATTACCGATGTGGGGTATCGTTTTATGGGTTTCTGGGGTAGAGGATTTCAAGTATTATATTATTAAAGTTCCATAAACAATTATTTTCACATACAAAGTTTTTTCGTTGTGAGTGACTTGGATAGAGAATCTGGATGTGGAAGTAGTAATTCCTTGGGCAGCGGTTTTATAGTAGTGTTTGTTTGCTCAGTATTTAGCTGCAGTATCTAAGTGCGATATCGTTAATTCTTTTGTCAGTGACTATACGGTAATCAATTTTTATAGTAATATCGTTTCATAACCTCTGTTAAGCATTCTACCTAGCTTAAGACAATTTTGTGTATGAAATTTTGATTATATCTCAGCTAAATTTTATTACCGCGAACCCTAGGTTAGATTGAGTCACAATTTACCATTATTGTGCACTTATTATCATTTTGATCTCGTTTTTTTGCTTGAATTACCTTTACTAACCCACACTGTATATATTAGAACATTAACTTAAATTTCTCTTTCTATTTCACGGCTTTACTAGAAAGCCTGGCGCCCATAAAGTTTTGAATTTTTGTGTACCAAAATTGTTTTTTTCGGTAAAATATTAATTAGTTCCTAACCCTAATTCACGCCCTTGCCTCCAACAACACTGACTAGCCTGGGCCTAATCTGATTCGAGGCAGGCCTTTAGTTTACCTGGTAACATATTAGATTAGCTTTTTTTCTGTTTTTTTTATATCCAAGTAGCTTGATTAAACTTCATTATTAGAGTCATGTGTGTGCTATAATTTTTCTTATGTTGTAGTTGACTTACATTGTGTACTAGAGTTCACCTTTTGAGTATTTTGATATTTTTTTAGTCAAGTGTTTAGCTACGAGGACATTTTACTTAATAGTAGGAGCCATCTTACAAAATGTCCCCTCAATGCTAAGGTAACCTGTTACAAAGTATCCTTGCTTTCTTATAGAAGATATCGAAAATTTTCAAAAACAGGGTGGTGAAGGGCACAACGGTGTACAGTTTTAAAATATTTTGAATATATATGGTGATCCATTTAACCGTGACCAAAAGCAAGATCGACTTCAAAAGCATATGATCTTAAGAATTTGTTTTGCACTGCTTGGATTTATTCAATTTGATTGTAATTAGAGGGAGATCATATGCCAGAAGTATATTTAAGTGGTGTTTTTACGTATGTAGGCAGGGTTGGTCTGGCTTAAATTAAGTGATTTAAATCATGATTTAAATCGAGATTCAAATAAATTAATTTAAATCTAACCTACTAAATCTTGAAAAGGTGAAAAAACCCAGTTAATTAAACCTTATTACTTAATGTCGATGTTGGTTAAAAATACATTTGAATTCGTTATTTGTTCATTTTTACACCAACCTCAAAATTGATATTAGGTAATAAGATTCAATTAACTGGGTGATGGTGAAATTTTATTTCCACCTTTCCAAGAGACTTCTTTATTCTACACAGTAAAATATCCATCGTTGTGACTTCTTTATAGTCGGGAATTTGAGCCCCAATTTAAGGTTTAGTTTTTGAAGTCTAAGTACCTGTCAGACGTACGACTGGAACTCGATGTACTCAATCCGAATCGGTTCATTAAATAATTATTTATATCAGCTAAGCTATAACTATCAGCTAAGTGAAATAAATTACAATTAATAATTCGAAATTCCTATAATTATAACTAGCTTATATCATGAAAAATGTGGATTCATAACCATGAGGGAACCGAGTGTGTTTTGAGAGAGCAATAATAGTAGTGGCAAGTGACACGTATATATTTTTGTTGTCACTGTTATTGTGCACCAAAATAAAAGCAAAATTGTGGCTTCAAAAGTTTTGAATGAAGGGTTGAAAGCAATTTTCGATTTTTAGACGCCGTCCGGATTCGGATTCAGCAGACAATTACTTCTAGTGGAAGTATAGTAATGCAAAAAAAATGTGAATATTTCTATTGCTCAAATAGGCTTAAAATGTTATGAAACGTCAAGATTTTAAGTGTGAGCTAGAAGAAAAATTCTGTCTGTCTGTCTGTCTGTCCGTCTGTAACTTTTTTCTTGTGCTCACGATTACTCTGGAACCGTTTAAGATATTGACTTGAAACTTTGTACATGTAGGTAGGTATGTATTTCAAGATCTGAAACCAGATTATATTTTAATCTTGCGGGTGCCATTTGACATGGTTGATCCTTACATCAATGTGAGGGTGTGTTGACCTTTCGTCTTCACCCAGTACCTTATTATTTTAACATTTAATATCGGTACTTCGTCTGTTTATTAATGTGAGGCAAAACTTCCCTTGCAACCTATTCCTGTTATTTATATTCATGTTCAAGCCATGGAAACATTTCGTTGATAATTAACCTCATGGTTATTAATTTCAAGATGGCCGGAAATATTTTCGTAAGTACTTTAAAAATTATCTTTTCGTATCAAGGTTTCATTCGTAATATAAAGTTTATTATATTGTTTTTTCGACTTGTAGGGTTTTCCATTGGGAGGAAAACCCCCAATACTGGAATATCTTACTAATTTTAAAGTATAATTTAATTTCGAATCACATTCAACCTCTAATAAGTTGTCAATGGTTTATGGTTGAAGCTAAAATTAATAGTCATGTCCACTCAATAATCACTACATGATTTATCCACAACTTTAATAGAAGTATATCTTTTCCTGAAATGGAGATGTACGTTCGCCATCTTATTTAGCAGCCCATTTTTTTTAAGCTGTAATGGTTTCCTGTTAGGAGAAGAATCAAGCCTATTTTTCTTGTCATCGTATGTACCTACATTCTTCAAAAAAAACTAAGGATGTGTTTAATTTAAGTAAAAATCTTGCAGTCTAACTATCATTATTTATTGCACAGACAAACAATTGAAATTTTACATTTTTATCATTACGGATAAAATATTACATAATATATTGAAATGACCTTTGCTTTTCTTAAAGATGAGAGTTTCTGAATTTTACATTTTTTTGCAAAATTCAGTAACTTTTCTTCAGAGTTTTTATTATGAAATTTTAATTATTAAGGTACAACTGTACATGGTTTGGTGATCACCAAATTTTATTAACATTTTCGCTTTAAGATTTATGCTGTGATATATTGGGATAAATTATTAATAACTTTCACTTTAATATTTACATTTTTGGAAAATATAATTTTGATGGTGTAATTTGTAAAATTTAGCTTACTGTTTTTTTCTATCAATTTTTGAATAGATAAAATCCAGTCTGAACAACTTCTAATAAAAAAGGAAATTTTTGTTAATTATTTTCTGATAAATTTTTGGGTAACTAATTACTGTAATTTTATATAACGATTTTTCTTTAAGAAGAGCTCATAAGCAATTTCCATATGTATATGTATATTTAATGTAAATGTCATTTTGGCTTGACAGTTTTATAATAAAAACTGATTTTATAATTTTCACGAGACTTTTATTCATAAACTTGTTTCTTGCTACTTCAACGAGTTCCATTTTACTCTACAAAATAAATACTTAAATTATTATTGAAATCCATTTTCGATTAGGACGCGTCAACATTTTCCTTTGCGGTCCAAGACGGCGGTCATTTTTTGAATTTTTATTACAATCATATTGGCACAAAACATACGTTTTGGAGTATGATCTCTGGTAAAGGGATATCTGGCGAATACGAATACGGTGTCTGTTTTATGTAAAATTTAAAACAAATACATATTTTCAAATTGAACGAACATGTTAGGTACGGTGTTCGTCTGTTTTTTGCATCCTGAACGCAAATGTGAATTTCTTTTTCTCATAGGAAACTACCAATTGAAGACCTAAGTGGATAAAGGTGTTATGTCGCATTTTTAAAAAAAATTACATTATGCAATTTTTGAACACCCTTGATATAGATTTAACACCCAATAAACGGTGAATTCTAAATTTGTGATATTTTATAGAAACTTTTTAATTATAAAGTGTCATGTCATACATACAACTAGTAATTTTAGTGGATGTACACAGTTTTGGACAGAAAAGTTTCATAACAGCTTGATATTGTTCTTTAATATTAGTGTAAACAAAAGAACATAATCCAAAATTATCTATTTTATGAGGTATTATTCATTTGAATCGAAGACAAAATAAATAAGTTCCAACTCAAAACCGTTTTGTTTAATTTACTCAAAACTTTAAAAGTGTGACATAACACCTTTATCCACTTAGGTCTTCAATTGCTTTATTTAATAAAGTTAAATTTTTTAATTAACGATTTAAAACGTTTTTCTATTTTTCTATTCCATATTTCCATATTTCCACGGGATGCCATTTGATACTGTTGTTCCTTACTCCAAAGAGATTCATTTTCGATTAGGACGCGTCAACATTTTCCATTAGGAACCATATTCTCCACACTCATATTATCTTAAAACATACGTTTGGAATGTGATCTTTGATTAAATTATATCTGGTGAATATAAACACGGTCCCTATTTCCCGCTGAAAGCAATATAGCCGCTATATTTTGTTCAAATATTTTTAGCTGCTACAATGGAATCTTCAGAAATATTGCAGGGAGAAGACGTACGTAACGATATTGGCTCCTTTTCATACTGAGCAAGTATTTTTAAGATTAACTGGGGAGTTTATGAAAGGTTCTGACTGGATAGGTGCAGTAGATTGCTCAAATAAGTTTAAGATCCACAACATTCTATAATATGAACATCATTTCACTTTTATTTTCGTACTTCCATTATTAATACTAGTTGATTAAATAGTGTATATAAAAATAAGACCTGCTATCTTAATCAAAAAGGAAATAAGAACTACAAATTATAGATCAGCGAGCAACAGGCAGTCGAAAGTCAACCCAACTGTTTCAAGTGCGAAATATTTCAAATCAAATTCAAATCAAGTCAAATCAAGTCAAATCAAATCAAGTCAAATCAAGTCAAATCAAGTCAAATCAAATCGAATCGAATAAGTTTTAGTGTGTCAATAATAATATTACACACAAACGGAATGCTATAAAGGTTACCTCTCTACAATCGTCTCCTTAAAATTAGTAAACAAGATAAATATTACAAAAGCAAGAAAAAAACATTATAATATACCAGAATAAATAGACAATAATAGAAAACGGTACACTAAACTCTTAATTATATAATAAACAATATATAAAAATAAATAATAAACTACAACTACAGTTAGTTTATTTATAATTCATATCTACATTTCTTTAGAAATATTTCAGGGACACAGTGCATTGTTTCTAACTGTAAATAATGTTTCTCAAATATAATTTTAGTAAAGTATGATAATAATTTCAATAAATATATTTAAAGATTAGTTTATACATACAGTGTGTTCACAGATTTTCACAAGAGGAAAACTTCTTTACTTCCGCTTTTTCTAAAATAACTTATTGCTTATAAATTTTGCTTATCTTTAAAAGTAAGCTCTTATGCTAAAAAGCCCAAAGATATGGGGTCAGTCAACTTGCCCCCCCACCCAGTTACTTTTTCTTCTCCAATTTGCTAGCACACAATGTTTAGACGTAGCACACCCTAGCACAACCATTTTTAAAGGTAGCACACCCTCGCGAAAATAATAAATAGGGGTTGTTTTTTGGGGGGGGGGGGCAAGTTGACGCTGCCCCCCCCCCCAGTTACTTTTTCTTCTGCAATTTGCTAGCACATAATGTTTAGACCTAGCACACTCTAGCACAACAATTTTTAAAGCTAGCACAACCCCGCGCAAATAATAAATAGGGGTTGTTTTCGGGGGGGACCAAGTTGACGCTGCCCGCCCCCAGTTACTTTTTCTTCTTCAATTTGCTAGCACACAATGTTTAGACCTAGCACACCCTAGCACAATAATTTTTAAAGCTAGCATACCTACAGGGGCGGTCATATACAGGGTGTAATTTTTTTCCTCAGCCCCCTCCTAGTTATTTTTTTTGTCTTGAATTTCCTAACACGCAATGCTTATACCTAGCACACCCTAGCGCAACCACTTTCCAGGCTAAAACTCCCACAGGGTCGATAATATACAGGGTAGAAATTTTGTCCCGCCTACAGATATATTACATTTTCTATTATCACTCAGATTACCTTACCAAAAATGGTCATATATATAATAGAGGGTTGAAATTTATTTGTTACCTCGCATGTACTTTTTTTTCTCAAAATTTGACAACACACAATGTTTGCACCTAGCACAACTACTAAATAATTAAATAAATATATAAATTAAACTTTATTGCATGAATAACTTTTACAATCATTTTAGTAAATAGTATAATAACTCGGGTACCCTAATAATACACCACAAATATAATAATGACATACTTAAAATATAATATACAGTGTTTTTCAAAAAGTTCTCATCATGGTGGGAATATTTTTATTATTGTTTCCACGGAAAATTAAAGGGACAGTCAAGTCAACTATTTGAAATTAGAAAAAATGTCCAATATAAAAATTGTACGAGATCTAGAGTGATATATTTTAAAATTATTCTGATATCTACAGGATGTTTGACATATTAGTGGCAAGCATTTACTTGAATTTTTTGATGGAACACTCATTAGTAATTTATATATTTATATTTGACTCCTAGTTCCCTATACTGGCATATATCATTTTTAAATGTTCACTGCAGGTTTGCCACGTTATTCCATTTTTTTTTCGATAAAAAAATGCATTAACAACAGTCAAGAATAAAATCTCCAAAAAATGCATTTTCATAAAGGACCCCACACCTTTTGAATGAAATTTGGCTTTCACTCCTGGGAGCTGACATTTTTCACAGAGGTAGTTCATAACATGATGATCAAAAGTCTCCATGGTCACAAAAAATTTTAATAACTGGATTTCGAGATATTTGACGAAGAAAGTCGTAACTTCGTCGATAATAAGACCTTCTTTGGCCAATATCTCGAAATCCTATAATTAAAATTTTTTGCGACCATCGAGACTTTTCATCACCTTGTCATGTCAAGAGCAAGCATATGAAGTTAAGGAGGTAGTATGATTATGGCCTTTCACTTAGGGCAGTAGCATTATCAAACTGATCAAATTCGACAACAATTTATTTTGGCACTAGATTATTTACATCCAAGAAGCGTAATAATTTTTAAATCTTTTAATTTTTAACAGATTGAAAAAATGGCTGATTTAATCCCAGATGAGGTAAGTTTTAACAGAATGAGACAAGTTCTATTATCACTGTTTGACCCTAATCTAGACACTGCTTCAATGCCATTATCTTTAATTAGCACCCCCAGCACGGTTGTAATAACAAATATCTTATTTATTATCTACATTATGACAGATCATCATAACAAACCCATTTATCATTATGCCTGTATCCGTAGGCTATAAAATGGTCTAAAGTATTTGGATCTTATATGCAACGACTCCTCTTAATACAAAAGTAACATTGTTATATTTTATATATTTTGGAATATTGTTCAAGTTAGTTGCAACATCCAAAGAATTTGATTTTGTATTAACTGGCTCTAATAACATTTTTTGGAGATTTTATTCTTGACTGCTGTTAATGCATTTTTTATCAAAAAAAAATAAAAAATTCAAAAATGATATATGCCAGTATAGAGAACTAAGAGTCAAATATAAATATATATAAATTACTACTGACTGTTCCATCGAAAAATTCAAGTAAATGCTTGCCACCACTATGTCAAAACTTCCTGTAGATGTCAGAATAATTTTAAAATATATCACTCTAGATCTCGTACAATTTTTATATTGGACATTTTTTCTAATTTCAAACAGTTGAGGATATATTGACTGTCCATTTAATTTTCCATGGAAACAATAATAAAAATTTTCCCACAATGATGAGAGCTTTTGAAAAACACTGTATACTATATTTTAAGTATGTCATTATTATATTTGTGGTGTGTTATTACACTTTTTACTAAAATGATTTTAAAAGTTTTTCTTGAAATAAAGTTTCATTTATTTATTTATTTAATTATTTAGTTCTTGTGCTAGGTGTAAACATCGTGTGCTGTCAAATTTGAGAAAAAAAAGTGCATGGGGGCTAACAGATAAATTTCAACCTTCTATATTAACCTCTCTATTTCAACCCTCTATTATATTATGTGATAATTTTTGGTAAGGTAATCTGAGTAACAATAGAAAATGTAATTTATCTGAGGGCGGGACAAAATTTCCCTGTATATTATCCACTCGGCGGGAGCGTTAGCTTGGAAAGTGTTTGTGCTAGGGTGTGCTAGGTATAAGCATTGCGTGTTAGCAAATTCAAGACAAAAAAGTAACTGGGAGGGGCCTGAGGAAAAAATTTACATCCTGTATATTACCGCCCCTGTAGGTATGCTAGCTTTGAAAGTAGTTGTGCTAGGGTGTGCTAGGTGTTAATAATATATGCTAGCAAATTCGAGAGGAAAAATAACTGGGGAGGGCTAGCGTCAGCTTGACCCACCCCGAAAACAACCCCTATTTATTATTTACGCGAGGGTGTGCTAGCTTTAAAAATGGTTGTGCTAGGGTGTGCTAGCTCTAAACATTGTGTGCTAACAAATTGAAGAAGAAAAAGTAAGTAAGGGGGGGCAGCGTCAACTTGGTCCCTCCCCGAAAACAACCCCTATTTATTATTTGCGCGGGAGTGTGCTAGCTTTAAAAATTGTTGTGCTAGGGTGTGCTCGGTCTAAACATTGTGTGCTAGCAAATTGGAGAAGAAAAAGTAACTGGGGGGGGGGCAGCGTCAACTTGCCCCCCCCCCGAAAACAAACCCTATTTATTATTTGTGCGGGGGTGTGCTACCTTAAAAAATGGTTGTGCTAGGGTGTGCTACGTCTAAACATTGTGTGTTAGCAAATTGGAGAAGAAAAATTAACTGGGGGGCTTAGTGCTTAAATATAACTTCGAGCATATGGGCCGCGGCTGGCTCGAATGTAGAGCAATCTGGAAGTCCAATTTTTGATCACTTTTTTGAGCATCTGGGGCTGTATGTCGGCAACAACTCGTCTAATGTTGGCTTCTAAATGGTTCAACGTCTCTGTTAAAAATGAACCTCATCGCTGAACAAAATTTTTTTGTGAAAGTGAAGATTAAGAACAATCTTGTTTTCGGCCCATTCACCGAACGTCCGCAAATGATAGTCACGCGGCTTCACTTCGAGCATGAGCTGAATCTTGTAAGCTCGTAACCCAAGATCTTTCTTCAAAATCTTCCATAAGGTGGATGGACACAACTTCAATTGCTGTGCACGACGGCGAATGGACTCATTCAGGTCCTCCTTAACACTACGCTTCACAGCAGCAAGAACTTCTTGGGTACGCACTGCACGACGTCTCTGTGGATGCATATATCAATCAGAGTATGCGTGGTGCGAAAACGATTCATGGTTGTTCGAATAAGTTGCTCGGATGGGTGATTATGTCAACCGTAAAATGGACGTAGCGCTCGGTAAGTTTCGCGAACTGAATCACGATTTTCGAAATAAATTTGTACAATTTGCAAGCGTTGTTCTGCCGTAAGTCTATTCATGGTGAAATGGCAAAACATACTAAGCACAAATCAGCTATCAGCTGTCAAAGTAAGTGTCTCTAGAAACAGTGTCGCCAGTTCCAAAAACAAACCTCTAAAAAAAACACCCTTTAGCAGTGGACACAACCTAACCTAAAATTCGTTGGAAAAACATCTTCAATACTCTGAAATGTCACAAAATGCTACTTTTGATTCGTTCGTGCCGAGTCGAATTTTCGAATTTCGCCGTGCAATTTACGATCAGGTTTATCTGGAAGACTTCCTATTTACGTCACGACATCGTACGGTCGTCCCAATGGTGTTTTTCGAAAAATATGAACGTGTCAAGATTGTATGTTTTTGCAATTTTTTCGTCTCCGAAATGTAAGCTGTTTTTTGCTATTTTTCGCAGATATCTCCAAAACGGTGGGAGTTAGCTCAAAATAAAAAATAAGGTCAAAGAGTATTTTCTACTACGAATCTTTTGCTATCACCAGACTTTTGATTTGTTTTTTCGTTTCGGAGATAACTACAAAAATATCGGCCACGTACGGCAAAAAATTGCAAATTTTGAGCTTCTACAGTTGGCAACTTTTTAATCTTTGCTCCTACGCCAAAACACTACTCTAGCTAATTTGAATATAATTAAATTTGCTAAAACTATTTTTTGAATTCCGACAAAAATTAAGGAATTAGAGGGGGCGGGATTTGGGACTTTTTTTTTTTTCGGTAAAATTTCTCCATTTTGTCACCGTAATTAATCGGTAATTAACAGAAATCGATCTCATTTACGATGCTCACTTAATATCATGTACTATTTTGACGCTCCGTTAATCTCGGCCCTTCGAAACAAAGGTTTCTGAGAAAAATTATTTTTTTAAGATTTACATACACTGTATAGGGAAACGTGTAATTTCCTACATTTCCTCGAATATCTCGATAATTATTGTTTTTTTCGAAAAAATTGTAGACAGCTTATGTAAAGAGAAGTAATTGAGCTTTCCTACCCTTTTTCTCTAACATAAAAAACAAAAGACTTATGACCGAATATGCGGACGTCTCAAAGCTAACCGCCGCCCAATCTATTAATTAGGGTGAATGGCTAAAGAACGCCATCTGTTGGACACCACGCGAGACCAGTTTTCACCCGGTGACGTCACAGTGCTTTTCGTGAGGAGTGGCGAGGATTTGAACTTTAATTATTTATTGCAAAGTAAGTACGGCGATTTAAGAGCTGATATTCGGTGTGGCGTGTTTTTATACATAAAAACACACTTTAATGAAATAAAAAAAAATGGGCAAGTTCCCCATTGCCTGAACTGCTAAAATAAGCCACGATTTAAAATTTAACTAGTGTTTTTTTTTTTAAGAAGTAAAAGACCGAGTAAAAGACCCTTGAGGAGAGGGAAAGAAAATCGTTTTTTATTAAATGTAATATTTATTACGTTATTTTCTGGTTTTTATTTAATTTATAAAGAATAAATTAATTTTAGCAGAAAAATTTAACATTTTTCAAAAAAAAATTTTTTTTTGAAAAAAAAAGAAAGTCAATTTAATGTCGAGGCTTATTTTAACATGTTATCCTACTTTTCTCATAACGTTTTGTTCCAAAATGAAAAATAAGGATAGTTCTCTCTTGAGCTACTGTTACATTTTCCGTGCTTTTGAGTATCCGGTATATATTTTTAAACTTTTTATCATTTGAGCTTACTTTTAAAGAGAGGCGAGATATTTTCTGAAGAATTATTCGAAAAATCGAAATTAAGAAATTTTTCCTCTTGTCACGGCCATTCATCGACATACTGTATATAAAACAAATGGTTGAATTGGAGTTACGTCATACTGTAGTTAGCGGAACAGTATTTATTAAACAAAGGAGCTACGACATGTATCTTGTCTTAATTTCGCATGAGAAATACGAGATTATAACGTAGTACATAATTATCTAGCTTTGAATCATAGCAGAGGTTGAAGTAAATAATCCAGTATATAAGCCGGAAAAAAGTGTAAAATGTGGAAATATGGTGGAGTAGCACCGATTTGAAAAATTCCTTTATTCACGTATTCCCTAGACCCCCAGGAACATTCATCAGCATTGACCCCTGCATTACCTCCGAAAATGAGAAAGTTAGTGGGGTTTGAAGTGACCCAAAAGTAGCTGTCATAAAAAAAATTATAAAATTAATATTTCACCTCGGAAATAGGCTCCAGGAGGTTTTTTGGGTCGCTGATCACGAATCCGAGGAATTCCATATTCTAGGAGTTCGTGCCATTCTTTTTATGAAAGTTCTACTTTTTCGGGCGGAAATTTAATTATGAAGTTGTGCTGCGGAAGTGTGCTCTAGGGGTTTTTTGTGTCTCTGATCACGATTTCGAGGTCCAAATTGAGCAATTCCATATTCCAGACTGGAATACGTCCCATGGAAAATTCCATTTTCTTAGAAAAAATTTAAATATTAACGTTTTTCCAGGAAAATGAATCGATTTGTCCGGCTGAAATATCGGATGAACAGGAAGATGAAAGTGACACTGAAGAAGAACCAACAAATCCTGAATTACGAGTTCTCGAATATGATTCAGATTATGATTGATGTAAATGGTGTAAATTATATAAAAAAATAATGATAAATCAATAACTATTTTATCACACAGAATACCACCTTTTATACCAACACAATAAATGCTATATTTCTATAAATATTGTTATCTTTTAATCATTTACCTCACTTGAAAGAAGAACAAATTTGCGTGTTTATTAAAGAGTATAGCCGGATAAGTTAGGGAACTGTGCCCCCGCACTTACTTAATTAAAATGGCTTCCAGATGATGCAGTTTATAGAGTATATTACATGGTAAAAATTTTAACCCTCCACCTACGAAGGTGGAAAAAAAATAATATGTCTTTAACTATTATATATTTTTTTCGGCTTCTATGCAACCGATTGATTTGAAACTTGGCACGGAGATAACTTACCCCAAAAAATAAGGTCATTTCACGACCATTTTAGCCATCGGAAAAAAAATATAAATTTTTTTTAGAGGACAAAAGGGTGGCTACCCTTTGTGGCACAATCACCATTCTATGATATATTATGTCTTAACACTTCGTCATTATCATACTAAATTGTCAGATTTTTGGCTGTGGTGGAACAATATGGAAAAAAATAAAATTGGGTAAAATAAAATATTTACACATGCCCCTTAGTTGTAACGGTTAATACTTATAGCCTATTGTTGCATATCTACAATCGACCGCGGGTGCCAGTGCGATGTTGCCAAGTATACTTTTTCCCCAGACGTAGAGAAATTCGGCACAATCTGGCAATACCACTTCTGGAGGTCGCAGGGGCGAAGTATTAACTTTCTAGGACCTTGGGGAAAAGTTTAACAACGAATGATGTTCATTGTAATTACTGTCGCATTACAACATCTAAAAAATGACGTACTGAACCCGATGAAGAAAGTGAGGGAACGATCGAAGAAGACCAGCCTTTTGTGCCTTCGACGTCTTCTAGCACTACGACTAATGACTCTGACGAAATAATGGAACTACCATTGCGAAGACTCATTGCTACACATAAATACTGTCGCATATGTGATGATGATAAAGAACTGACCGTAATACCCACTGTGAGACTACAGTGCTATTGAAACAAACAAATAAACATCCCCGAGGCAATCGTTGCTGTAAAATACATTTGATTAAGCATCGCTTTTATGAAAACGATATTGCACATCTGCAACCATATGACAATTGTAGCTCGATTACTAGATCGGATTTATGCATTCTATTAAATTCCTTAACCCAAATAACAACTCTAAAGGCTCTACAGAACACTGCGGTTTATCAAAGAAGCAATTATTAACGTTTACAGGCTTAATGGTAGATGCCATTTACGAATTAAAGTCACTGTTGGAAAATTCCAGCACAAAAACTTCTTCTGTCCTTGTTTTTCTATTAAAACTGAAAACAGGTCGTAATAATGATAACAAAATGACCTCCTACATTACCAAATTGTTCGATATGGTGCCAGCGTGCAGCACACTTGCTAGGAAGCTGAACAAATTGACCATCCTCAGAATATAGAGTATATTATTATCATTGATATATTATTAAGGTTGTAATTAATAACCCTAATAAGATAGTCTGATAAACCGCAGTGGTCCGTA
Source organism: Rutpela maculata (assembly GCA_936432065.2). Taxonomy (NCBI): domain Eukaryota; kingdom Metazoa; phylum Arthropoda; class Insecta; order Coleoptera; family Cerambycidae; genus Rutpela; species Rutpela maculata. The sequence goes on from OW386289.2 coordinate 46,069,350, forward strand.
GAGCCTTTTAGAGTTGTTATGTTATTGGGGTTAAGGAATTTAATAGAATGCATAAATGCGATCTAAGAATCGAGCTACAATTGGAATATGGTTCCAGATGTGCAACGTCTTCATAAAAGCGATGTTTAATCAAATGTAGACACATTTCACTCGCAGGTATCCATCAGGGCGACTTAAGTTTACACGTAGACTGGACCACGGATAGTAGGGTAAACCACAAAGGTTATAAAAAGGTAGGAATATTAGAAATCAATATCACAAGTCAGGATAAGTATTGACAAACGACAACTAATGTTAAACAACTGTACCATACTGAGAAAAAATTATCCATCTGCGTAGCTGGCTGATGGAACCCATCCAAGGCCAAAAATGAGGGGGAAAAAATCAAATGTATTTTACAACAACGATTGCCTCGGGGGATGTATATTTGTTTGTTTCGACAGCACTGTAGTCTCACATTAGTGGGTATTACGGTCAGTTCTTTACCATCACCACATATGCAAAAGTATTTATGTGTAGCAACGAGTCTTTGCAATGGTAGTTCCATTATTTCATCAGAGTCACTAATCGTAGTGCTAGAAGATGTCGAAGGCACAAAAGGCTGGTCTTCGTTGATCGTTCCCTCACTTTCTTCGTCTGGTTTAGTACGTCGTTTAGTACGTCGTTTTTCAGATGTCGTAATTACAAAGAACATCATTCGTTGCTAAACTTTTCCCCAAGGTCCTAGAGAGGTAATATTTCGACCCTGGAACCTCCAGATCTGGTATTGCCAGATTGTGCCGAATTTCCCTACGTCTGGGGAAAAAGTGGACTTGGCAACATCGCACTGGCACCCGCGGTCGGTTGTAGATATGCAACAGTACCTTGTAAGGCTATAAGTATTAACTGTTACAACTAAGAGGCATGTGTAAATATTTTATTTTACCCAATTTCATTTTTTTCCCTATTGTTCCACCACAGCAAAAAAATCTGACAATTTAGTATGATAATCACGAAGTTTCAAGACATAATATATCATAGAATGGTGATTGTACCACGAAGGGTGGCCACCCTTTTGTCCTCTAAAAAAAGTTTATATTTTTTTTCTGGTGATTAAGGTGGTCATAAAATGACCTTTTCGAGTAAGTTATCTCCATGCAAGCAATACTCGCACCAAATTTTAAATCGATCGGTTGCATAGAAGCCGAAAGAAAAATATAATAATTAAGGACATATTATTTTTTTTTCCACCTTCGTAGGGGTAGTAGAGGGTTAAAATTTTTACAGTGTAATATACTCTATAAACTGCATCGTCTAGAAGCCATTTTAACTAAGTAAGTGCGGGGGCACACTTCCCTAACTTTTCCGGCTATATCCTTTCCATGTATGTTAATTAGAAATGCTCGTAATATTCATACATAGCTTTTTCTCTTCAAAGTAAAATTGTCTTGAAAAATTATTTTGAAATTTTCGTAATATTCATACATAATTTTTTTCTTCAAAATAAAATTCGAACGAAAAATGGCACAAATTCCAGTACAGAATATGTAATTCTTAAATTTGGACCTCAAAATCATGATCAGCGACCCAAAAAACCCCCTAGAGCACACTTCCATAGCACAATATTCATATTTAACTTTCCGTCCGAAAAAGTGGAATTTTCATTAAAAAAATTGCCCTAATTCCATACTGGACCTCAATTCGTAATAAGCGACCCAATAAATCTCCTAAATCCGATTTCCGCGGCGAAATATTAATTTTATAATTTTTTTTATGACAGTTACTTTTGGGGCATTTCAAACCTCCCTAACTTTCTCATTTTCGGAGGTAATGCAGGAGTCAATGCTGATGAATGTTCCCGGGGGTCTAGGGAATGCGTGAAAAAAGGAATTTTTCAAATCGGTGCTGTTTCACCACTTTTCCACATTTTCCGGCATATTTATTGTACTAAAATAACTTATTTTTGTGGCACCACTTCTGCTGTGTATTAAAAACGATGCATAGCGAAAAAGGATAACCATGGATTTTAGTGACAGCAGTCTTTATAATTTTTCCCAGGCAACATGCTCACATCATTTAAACGTCAATTTGGTCACCTGTATCACCAATGCGACATTACATATAACGTTAAAATGACGTGAAACATAACAGCTTAATATCACAGCCCAAAGACGTTACTTTACAAGGTGGATTGACGACATTTATCGACGTTTATTGGCTACAACATGTAGGGTAGTTTTAATTAATTCGTATAAATCTATATTTAAGAAATATAGTACTCCATTCTACAGTGCAAGATGACATATGATCCTCAACGGCTCTAGAGTGATGATCTGCTGATGAACCGCCAAGTAGTTATATGAATTAGTAAGTAACCAACTACATGGTGTGTTTTGAACCATCTCGGCGCGATTACATAATAAAGACTTTTAGTTTGAACATTAGTTCCAGGCAAATCATTATTCGATGGTTTCAAAAGAAGTTTTCCATTAAAATTATTTAGTGAAAATGCGTTAGATAGAATATAAGACAAAACTGACCCCAAGTAGCACAAATATGCTATTCAGATGCAATAACCAAAATGCAGCCACTAAAACGTTTTAACGGCGTTGTTTAGTTGTATTTTGGTCATCTTATTTTAGTCGTGGTTTAGCGTAAAATTTAAAAACGAAATAGTCATGATCATTTCTTTTTAGCTATATACTGGTCATTACTAGTAGCCATAATATCGACATGCTGGTATGGTTATAAAGTCGTTTTCAAGATGTCATATATGAGCAAGTAAATAAATAGCAACAATGTTAAGTCTTAATTAAAAATGGCTAGAATATATTAACACGGTTTTTGTTATTAATATAGTGTTGATACCCAAACTATTACTAAGAAAATAGCCTAAACATGACTGTATTAGTTAGGCTCTGTTCTGGCGGTTTTCTTAGCTGTTATTACCGAATTATGACTAAAACAATAATGAAAAAATATCAAAATATTAAAATATCAAATGACTCTATTAGAAGTAATTTTGTACACATTAAAATCTAAATTAAGGCCAAACGGCAAGATAAAAATATAACCCAAAAACGAGTATTGATATTGTTGAAAACTGTATACATAGGTACGCAAAGAAGTTTTATATCAACAGAAAAATAAGAAAGAAATATAAAAGAAAATATAAGCATAGTTCCACATATTATTGGAAAAGGAATGTCGTCTAAAAGTAAGTTCAAAGGTACTTATATAGCGGCATACCATTTTTCACGGGGTGTTTTCGTTGACGTTTGTGTCTACAAAAGCTTATGCATTAATATAAATATTTAGATTGTTAAAATGAAAGTGTCAACCTATCTTCTGCATCAGTGTCCAAGAATGCTGACATTTCATTTTCTATGGCTCTAGTCATCATTAACATTTTAATATTTTTCCTTTTTATTGTACATGGTTGCTAGGATCATTTTGAGTCTGGTTTTGATTGCGGATTAGTCAAAAATGTGTGTATGTTTTTGTATTTAACCAGTATAGACCATGTGCCAGACCTATCAGTCATTATAATTGGGGGGGACTGAATGAAACATTTACCACGGGTTTCTGGGGTCATATGGAGCCAAAAATTCGGGGGGGTCTACCATGGGGAGGTAGCTTTCAAATATGGCGGCCGTTCAAAATGGTGGCCCGATTATGAATTTTTAAATTCGATTATCTCGAGATCGGATGGAGCAATCTTGAATTTCTTTTTCTAAATGTAGGTGAATGAACGGACTACAGTTTTGATCCTAATGTTTATGGCCGAAAAAACAGTATTTATCGGTCAAAACTCGAAAAAACGAAAAATAAGGTTCTTTTAAATTTGCGTTTTACGGTTGGGTATATTGAGTACATGTTCTGAATACGAGTTCTAGAGAAACATCTCACCTTTAAAATGCAAAAAAGAAATTGAAGATCGGATCAATAGAACCCGACATTTCGAGATTCAAAGTGAACGGGGCGGGGTTGAGTATTAATACTGTGTTTTGAAATAATAAGGTTTATCTATCTGTCCGTATAATTTTATTGTTTTTTGCATTTTATTTTATATTACTTATTTCATATTTCAGGTAATAGTGTGACTCCTCCAAAGAAAACATGGATCCTACTCCAAAAAAGTTGAAAATTGACCGTAGCTGCATCATTTGTGAAAATTCTACACCACTCCAAAGACTTGGACTCATGGAATGCTTTGTACAATTCCGCAATATTAAGAAAATTTGAACCAATAATAAAACTGCACGAGGGGTTATCTGACCAACAAAGATGTAGGAAAAGTCATTTATATCTACCCATTCCAAAAACCTAGAGTGCAGAACTCTCATGCAGGCTCCATACACGAGCTTATGTAATCGAACTGTGCGGTTGTAGTGCTTACCAGCAAGAATTTTATCAATGGAGCATATAGTATATCTTGAGCTATAGACAATATTGACTTTATTCATACAATTACTGAGGAGCTTGGTTAAGAAATTAAGAAGTATCTCCGGCCCTTGAAAGTCATCAATGGACAGATTGTTGATATTCGGTGGCCAAATTTGTTCTACCGAGGAAATGGAATTCTTTATTGAACTCTTCAGAATATCAGCTGCTACTTCAATCTGTTCACTGACATTGAGACCACTCTCAAATGCGCCCAACTTATTCTTTGTTTTAATATAGTCACTAGCTAGGCTTTAAAGGTGTCATTGGAAGGAGCTATATAAACCTTGTTATTAACGTTGACACATCTTAACAGATCACCGAATTTTTTGTCTAATTTATCTTCTTTGGAGTAAGGATCTGAGGAAGTCTGCTGTACCTTCTGTGGTCGTTTCCTGGTGTATGACTTGTAGCAGGAATGATGATAGTGAGCCTCACCAGCGACAATATCTCGTGAAGTAATTGCCATGATTTTACTATCCATTCGCTCGACGGCTACAGCTCGAAGTGTCTCGTCCGCTCTGAGATCAACGAACTTGACACACTTCTCCCTTGTCCTCGAACTTTGGGAGTATTTTCCTGGCTTGTCACAAAAGATGCAGATCTCCGGATAAACACGCCCTGTAGTACTGGCATTTTTCCTATCGGGCAATGATCTTCTCATAGATGACAGAGTTCCGTTGATGTTTCTATTATCTTCATCAGGTGAAGGACCTTTATCTGCGGCGCGGGCGATTCTTTCAAGATTTCTTTTGTGGACGAAAGTTTTGCGACATCCTTTATGGTAGTAAACGTCAGGTATTTGTTGGTCAGATTTGTTGGTCGTGCAGTTTTATTATTGGTTCAAATTTTCTTAGTATCGCGGCATTGTACAAAGTGTTCCATGAGTCCAAGTTTTTGGAGTGGTGTAGAATTTTCACAAATGATGCGGCTACGGTCAATTTTCAAATTTTTTGGAGAAGGATCCATGTTTTCTTTGGAGGAGTCACGCTATTACCTGAAATATGAAATAAATAATATAAAATAAAATACAAGAAACAATAAAATTATACGGACAGATAGATACACCATATTATTTTAAAATACAGTATTAATGGTCAACCCCGCTCCGTCCACTTTGAATCTCGAAATGTCGGGTTCTATTGATCCGATCTTCAATTTCTTTTTTGCGTTTTAAAGGTGAGATGTTGCTCTAAAACTCTTATTCAGAACACGTTCTCGATATACCCAACCGTTAGTCCAATAAGCAGCAAAACGTAAATTTCAAAAAATCCAATTTTTCGTTTTTTCAAATTTTGACCGATAAATACTGGTTTTTTGGCCATAAACATTACAAACAAAAATATATTCAATTCATTAACCTACATTTAGAAAAAAAGAAATTCAAGATTGCTCCACCCAATCTCGAGATAATTGAATTTAAAGATTCGCAGTCGGGCCGCCATTTTGAACGGCCGCCATATTTGAAAGCTACCTCCCCATAATGAACCCCTCCGACTTTTTTGCTCCACATGAGCCTAGAAACAGCTGGTAAAAGTTTCATTCAGTCCCCCCAAATTATAATGACTTTAGGAGGTCTGGCACATGGTCTAGTACAGTTGGTTGTTTACTACCTACCCAACTTGAAGGAACTGCACTAAGTCAAATTTGCTCCTCGATGGTTTGGACCACGTAATACATTTTCAGAAACATTAGTATCAAATTTTAATTCGGTTGGAGAAAGGAAATGTAAAAACGTTGGGGAAACAAAGGTCAAAATCCAAAGTAACCCGTTAACTCATTCCTCATAAAGGCAGTTAAAAGAAACGTAAAAAAAGAGAGGTTATGTCTTTATAGTCTAGCTGTATTTTGATGCGAAAACTCGTTAACCATTTTCTGGTAATAATTTGTCCAATATGAACGGTTAAATTTGCCATTTGACTAAAAAAGTTTAAATGATTTTTACAGTCATATTCTGGCTTATTCTAGCATCTTTAGCGAAAGCATATGCCAAATTATGACAACTTGCTGCAATGTTTTCTATCAATCAAGAAGAACCCGAACGACGGTCATTACGTTCATTTTCAATAATTTATTAATTATACCTATAAAATAACGTTTTGATTTACTAATTCGTTATTTTAATAAGTTTTAATAACCTTGCCATCGATTGTGCTTCTTGAAATTACAATGTGTTTGTATATATTTCAAATTAATCTAATTGATTGATTGATTTACCATCGTGCGGTAGGCATTGCTGCCACTGCCAGGGTTATACAGCTGAGCCTGCTAAGTCCACGCTGCGTTGGACTAAACTCATGCGAGAATCACATGGCGCATGGTTAAGGAATTTGGGAGGGGGGGGGGGTGTAGGTATTGTGAGATGCGTTACCACATTGTGTCGTGAGGGAGCGTTTAAGCTCCCTTTTTGTGCTTTTGGTTCTGGACTTCTGCCTCTTCTGAGTCTTCTTATGAAATATGTTGCCGAGTTGTGTCATAATATGATTTTTATGCCCCTCTTTTTGTTTTCTGCTTCTTCGAATCTTTATTTTTGAGTCTTCTGGTTCCTCGGTTTTCGATTGTAGTATATATCGTTGAGATTTCTTTGTGGTGTTCATTTTTTGATCCTGATCCTCTCAGTTCCCAGACAGCACTCGACGTCTTTAATACGTACATTTTAGGTAATATTTTGGTCGGTACGTACCAAGGCGTAATATATACGTCTTAAGTACGTATTTGTATGTACGTACAGTGTATGTTTACACCGTATGTCTCTAAAACATACTTTTCTGGAACACCATGGATATAAAGCGAAAACAAGTAGTTCATGTGAATTTAGCCCAGTGAAAAAAACACGGTCGGCAGATAATACGGATATGGAATGTTTTGTAGCAAAAACAGAATATCACATATTCCGAAAAGAATTTGTAAAGTATTTATTAAGATAAATATTTACCAACATTTTTTTCCGAAAATTTCACAACAGTCATATTATAAATTGTTAATAAAAACAAATCGTACAAATCTGACGTTATCTCAATTTTCGATTTTTGACCAATTTTAGTAACTTCCAGCAATTTTGTGGGGAGATTAAAATAAGCTGCCTTTATTTTAAATTGCGCGCCAGGTTGCGTTGATCCTTTGTGGCTTTTAGTGCATGATCAGTGCGAAGTGCGACGTCGCGGACAGTGTGTTGTCAAATGTCGTTAATAAAATTTGTTAATGAATGCAAGAAAGTTACTTAGCGATTGTTTGTTGTTTGTAGTTAAATTATAAATTACCTGTACGGACAAAGGTAAGTCAAATATTTCTCTATATAAGGTATGTTAAATACTATCTCTTTGTTAATCTGAGAGTTTTTGATACGAGAGCTTAGACATTTTTTTATTAATGGCGGACTGTTATGCAGTAGAAAATCATTCACTTTATAGAGCATTATTACAAATTATTTTATCATTTTCAAGTCCAAGCAATAAAGATCATGTCCAATTAATGTATAGGTCATCACATTGTGTAGCTTGTATGGATGTGACGAACATACCTAGTTACAACATTTTGGCTGATTAGGCCATTAGGCAATAATTTTTACAAAATTATACCTTTGTAATTTTCTAATGAAAGTGATAAAATCGATAATACTCATAAAAATGACAATAATATTGACGTGTGGTTCCAAAATGAGTTTTAAGACTGTATAGCTATGTATAGATACGATGCAAAATTTGTACATTTTATAATGTAAAACGTAATGATACATATAAATAAAGATATTTATCTAACGAAAAGATTCCTGCGTTTAGTATATTTTTTTGTACAAAATTTTGCATCTTGTCATATCCCTTTTATAGAAAATTTACAAGACAAAAGATAACCTATAAATAAAAAAAATTAAATCTTTCCTTTGTTTCATGCAAAATTAGAAAATAACTTATTTATCTGTTTCTTCAATAAAATATTTGAAAGCGTATAAAATATAATCGCACTTTTTTTATTCAAATAGGCTTAAAATGTAGTGAAATGTCGAGATTTTAAGTTTAAACAAAAAAAATTTTCTGGCACTAACATTGCATATTACCACTTCTGAAAACATAACTGCTGCAAAATGTTTCATTTTTGCTTGAAGTTTTATGAGTGGTAGTAAACCACTATTTTCATAAATTTCTTGCGAATATAAAAAATAGTGTACGGATAAATCGTAGTGGTTTTAAAAAAATTAGAGTAAAACTGAAAATAAATTTTAAAAAATCAAAAAAAAAAAAAAATCCTGATTATTTAAAAAATAAATTTTAAATCATGATTTTTTCCAGCCCTGATATATTTGTATATTTTCAGAAAGTTATAATGTAGCAAGAAAAAAGTTCAAAAAGGCAGAGGACACTAGCGATTTGAATACTGATGTTAATGAAACAGAAAGAAGAAAAATAACCAGAAAAAGAATATCTACTTCTTCAGATGAAGAGAATGAAATACCAGATAGACTTTGCAGATAGATTTTGTTCCATGGTGCATACAAAGAACAATATAAAAATTAAAAAGGTATTTTTTAAAGCCAAAGTTATGTTTTAAGTTATTTTGCACAGCAAATAACATACAGGGTATAACTTAACTGCATGCATATATTTCAGGATGATTCCTCAAAAACAGCTCAGGAATAAAGTTCTAAAATATAAATATCTACATGCAATTAAGTTAAAGAGCAAGATTAACAAATATTTATTTGAATTTTGAGATTCCTCCGACTTATCCCTTTAGAAAAATTCTCCTCATTACTTAAAAAATTGTTTAAATTTTGCAACGTTTCTTCCGAATCAATTAGTAAAAAAATTCATCAAGTACTGACTAATTCGATGTCATCTCTTTCTCTTTATTGGGACTTTTTTTGGTCCTCAGTTCTTCCAAAATGTCAACAACATAGATCATAGATAGTGTTGTTGATAAAGTATATTTTTTAGGGTCTTCCCTAAAACAAAAATGATACTATAAAATACATTGAGTATTCACGATTTAAATGAATTGTAGCAAATTATATAGGACACACTGTATATATTTTATTTTTGTATTTTATATATGTTTTATTTATTTTTGTATTATATGTATACATATATTTGTATATTACATATAATAAATATTTTTGAAGAATTTTGAGTTTTTTTTACGCCGGCTCCACACATTAGGGCCAACGTTGGAGCCAACAGCATTCGTCCAATGTGTGGATTGATGAAAGAGCATTGGCGTCAATGCTTTTTTGTTGATCTACACATTGGACGAAACTGTTGGCTCCAACGTTGGCCCCAATGTGTGTGCAGCCGGCGTTACGTTATTTATAACGTACATATAACATACTATGTACGTCCATATTCTGTCCTATAATGGCCTATAAATATCTTAAAATGTACGTGTTATGTACGTACAATTTAGTGGAAATCTAACATCCCCGGTACGTCTCATGTACGTATTGTGGACAAAACCGTACATATCTCGTATGTAAGTTACGTCCAGTGTGTACGTAATTAAAACGTCTTTAGGATGTAAGTGTGCTGTCTGGGTTGTTGTTCTCCCTGATTTGTTGATGTTGGGTATGTCTCCAGCACTTCATTGCGTGCATTCCTATCCTTTTTTCCTTTCCTCCTAATAGTGTTGATGTGTTATGTTGCTTTTCGTCTTATTTTTTTGCGAGGAGTTGGACAATGTCCCTCTCTGCTCTTCTCAAAAAACTTCTTTTGACTTTTGTTGTTGGAGCGTCTTTTGACTCCATATTGTCATCGCTCTCAATTTAACAGCTATGTACACATATTTGGTAAGGTCCCATGATAGTTCATTTTCTCAGAGAATGGTATCATTGCCCTTGTGACTCTGTATGTCGTTTTGATTCTCTCCTTTATGGTTTCTCTGCGTTCCAGTTGGTTCATCAGGTCTATCCTAGGTAGGTACTTCAATTTGTTCGTTGTTCTTAGAGAGTATTATTCATCTATTTTGTGTTCCTCTCCGCTGGTCCAACTCTCTTTTGTTGACGGGTCTCACTTCATTATTAGGTTTGTTGTTTTCTCATAGGTGACCTGTCCCTTTTTGACGTTTTCCTTGTCGCAATTTTTAATTTTAATTACCCATTGATGTCCAGTTTAATTCTTCTCCTGCCAGTTGTTTTTCGATTTCTTCGTGGTATTTCTTTAGGGGGTCTTCGTGCTGTAGTAGAGGTACTCTGCAGTGACCCATATTATTTAAATACTAGCTATATAACTTGATTGTTGTTATATTAGTGTGACAAAAAAAAGGTATATAGCTTTCCGGATCTACACAGGAATATCACGGCCATACTCTAATAATTTACTGCCCACCATAAATTCATGGTGACCTTGGTCGATACTTTCAAGGGCTTGAATGTCAGACTAGGCTCTAAGGAAGCTATTTGAGTCAGATTTTCAACACTGTATTATAACTCCCACAACGCAAAAAAACATGCAATACCAGAAAACACACTTCTATTAAAACAGACACAAACAAAAAGTCAAAGATCAACAATATTACTTTTCTTCTCTTCTATTCCCTTCCCTTTTTGACTTGTTCTATTGTACTACATCAAAACCACTGTACCTAGTTCTGGATTATGTACGAAACCAATCACTACTCACAAAATCACCAATCGCACGTCCCGAGATATGTATTACCCTTCAAACACCCGTCACTCACCTGACAACTCAGAATTATTATATCTTTTACACCCTGTATCCAGCCCAGCATGCAAAATGGCTGGTAAAAACGTGTTGTTATGTTTTCTCCTTCTAACTGATGCCTTAGTGCTCCCCGTCAAATTCTTGTACCGGTAGTTGATGTGTCGTCGTTCCTACGTTCTGTAGTGGATACATTATTTTTGTGTTTTCTGGAGAGTTATTATTATTTCTTGCTTACTTTTGCTTGTTACTATTACGGTCCTAAACTTTTTAATATACCTTCTTAGCCTTACCAGAGCCGTATCAGAAGTATAAATAGTTAGTATGTTTTTATAGCATGTATGAAGTTTTTTTTTTAATTTTTAAGGGCACCGAAACCAAGCTAATAGGCTGCAATTTTATCAAACTTTTTATTATATTTTTAAATTTATTTAATTTGACACGGTGTACTGTTATCCTGACGGTATGCCCCTGGCTAGGCTCATATGTAAAATTTCTAGAAGGAACTATTTATTGACCTATTTTTAAGTTACTACCTGACCTGGGTTTGTTCATGAAATTCTTTAGTACATAAATCGTAAATAGTTTAAGTAGTAAATATTGGAAACTTAGCTTTATTTTTGTCCACTTGACTTTGATTTATTGCTTCATGGTTGTTTGGTCTTTCGAGGGTCTTTGTCAGCCTGTTTTCACTTTGCCGTATTAATTAAATATTAGCTATACCACTTAATTGTTGTTATTTCACGCAGAATTTATCACTATTTGGGTCAGCTTATGACCGGGTTCGATTTACTGGGACCGTTCTTAAAGCGTCTATTCACTATAAAATCTCTAGATGAACTCTCATATATTTCAAATTAATTTAATTATACCTAAAATATAGACATTTCTGGAGGTCCCTTTGTTGTTATCAGTATTTTATATAAGTTTACAGAAAAAATTCGTGCGTTGATAAAATTCAACCCTCTTGATTCACCATCTATGCAATTATGATGTTCATATAATTTTAAAGATGAACAAACTATAAGTATGATGGACGTCCATTTTATCTAAGAACACCTGCTTAAAGCCAAAAGATGGCCATAATAGTGTTCCTGTTTTATTTTATACCTTAAAGTCATGATTTAGTCACGAGATACAGGAAGGTGACCCTTTCGTCAGAAGAGCTATTTCATGACTAGTAATTAAGCAGCCACAAAAATCAAAAAGAGAGTCAAATGAGTTGTATATGCGTCATGGCCATTTGGCTCCAGTTGCGTTTTGATGACCAACATACGACTCCCCATTTTCGTCACCAGTACGTTTTCAAAACGTAATAATTCAGTTTTAATAACGGCCACTATAACCAAACAGCCATACTTTTTAGCTACTGCAACGTGATGATGACCAAAATACAACTCCTTGCGCTACTTTTGACTGCTTATTGTAAATGATTTATAATTTACGCCACATAGAAATAACTTCTACAACATTAAAAAATGACGCAAGCACGTCAAATTAACGTAAAAAATAAACGTCACGTATAGAAATAAAACCTTACAGAGACGTCATTTATTCATCGTAACATGATAAAAATAAAATAAATAAATCACAATTGAGAGGCTATGCGTTTAAAGTGCATGCACTGAACTTCTTCAATTTTCTATCCAGGTATTGGCAGGTATTTCTTGAATTTCAACGGCAAGCCAACTTTGGATTGGAGAAGAAAACTCTTTGGTTCGAATTCTATAGGAACAGGAGTATCTGGTGTTCTTTCAATTTCAAACTCAGATAAGATGTGCGCCAATCCGACTTTTGTTCCCAGCAAACCGAAACGTTCACCTGAAATTCAGTCAACGATATTTATAATTGTACGCTTATCACCGTAGAGATATACTCAATAAACAAAAGAATGTGTAAAATACTTAAAATATACATTCTAGTGGTTTAAATATGGTTCTGGTTTTGGTATAATAATTATATGCTTATGATTTTACATTTTTATTATACAGAGTGTCTTAAAAAAAAGTATGTCAGTCACTTAACCACAGAATTAGAAGAAGTTCATTGAACCTAATTTACCTCTATCCAAGATCACACCAATATGAAAATACAGTCCTCTAAAGTTGGAAATAAAAAAACATATTCTTTAAATATTGTACAAATGGCTAGAGATATTTTTTTCAATACTGACACACATATGTCAAAGGGTAATAGTTTAAAGTAACAATATCTTAAAATAAAATTTTATAGATGACTCATTTAGAGTTAAACAACCTTTCCCTTCTACCCTCTTTTTTAGTGGTACGCCTATGACTTTTTTGGTATATTCTAGTTTATAGAAAATTTAATTCTACAACCTTTTTGTGTTTTTTTTCATTTCAGTGATCATTTCTAAATGAAACTGTCCTGTAAAAACATTGTCATGTGTTTTAAAGGGTGAAATGTTAAAAACTCATACAAAAATCATTTATTTTATCAATCACATCTAATTTCAGTTCTGCATGTACCTAGTATGATTAAAAAAAAAACAAAGTAAAATTAAAAGCAAAACAAAAAAAAAATAAAATAAAATAATTCATTATTTTTCTCCGGTTTTCACCTTCAAAACACATGAAAATATTTTTAATATTTTGTCTCATTTAAAAATGATCAATGAAATGAAAAAAACACAAGGTTTAAAAAAGATGGGGTAGTAGAGAAAGGTTGTTTAACCCTAAATCAGCCATTTATAAAACTTTATTTCAAAATATTTTTACTTTAAACTATTTGACATATGTTACAGCGTACCAGTACTGAAAAAAATATCTCTAGCCATTTGAACAATATTTAAAGAATATCTTTTTTATTTCCAATGTATCTTCACAGGGGTGCGACTCTGAATAAAGGTAAATTAGGTTCAATCAACTTTTTTTGAGGCGCTGAGTCTGTGTTTAAGTAATTGACATACTTTTTAAAACACCCTGTATTTATGATCTTCTAAATTTTCACTGTAGAAAATGTTGATTTAATAGGCGTCTTAAATAAAGTGCCAATGCAGTACATCATATACGTTAAATTAATAATTAGCATAGACTTCATACATTTACCGTGGTGTTACTTATACTAAATACAAACTTCTGGAGTGGATTCTTCATGCAAAAATATGGAAAAAGTTCATATAAACATTCTTTTTTTTATTAAACGCCGTAGGACTAACCGTTTTTTTTTTAAACTGGTTCAAAATAGTTTTTGCAGGGTCATTTTGTGGTCCGATTTCAATTAACATCAATAGTTTTTTCCACTTTTTAAGATGTTTCTTTGTGCACTTGAACTGTTTCTATTGTCAAATTCTGGTATTTGAGTTTAAATTAATGCCAGCATTTAGAGTACTAATTAAAATCGGGCCACAAAACAACTCTGCAACAAATATTTTAAACCAGTATCGGGACATTTGGTCTTACGGTGTTTAACAAAGAGGACTTTCTATTTTGATCAAGGAATAATATTCCGGTACCAAAATTTAAAAAACAGAAACGGAGCAATAATATTTTATGGATTATAAATGAGGGCGCACCCCATCCCTATATCCTCTGATTGAATTTCAACGTGGCTAATACCACGAAATAATAGCCCTTATTTATATTTAATAATGTACTGAACATTGCCGATTTATTTGTGTACCCAGGTCTTGTATTGCTCTGGTGTTCCTTGATTCTGCACTGTATACTACACCCCGACTGTCTGATATAACTCTTACCACATGAGCACTCCAATTGGTAAACACCCTCGGCTAGTACTTTTAGGGATGGGGGTCCTTGTTTGAGGGAAGCACTTGTGGAATTTTCTTTACTGTTCGGAAGCGAACGCCTATTTTTATCTTCAATAAATTCATCTTTGACTTATCTGTGACTCGAGCCACATAGGGAAGACACGCATAGGTAGTAGATCGTGCCTGTTCTTCTGTCGTTTTTCTCCGGTTGATGATAATACTTTGTATATTGTCGCGACCACCCGTTCCGATGGTCACAACTAGGGGCCACTTGGCTTTTGGAGAGGTTTAGATTGGCAGGAGAAATTATTCAAACGGATAAAAAATAACATAATATACTAACAAATAATATCAAGGCACATGGGCACCAAACAAAATAATAAGCTATAAAAGATCTTACCATATGCACATCATGGAGAAGCGGTGTCAACTCAACACCGCCCAAAGGACAATGTCGGTCTATTACCAATTAGCCTTGACTGGATTCCGAAATCGACTCTGAGTAGACTTTCCCATTACAACTGACCGTCAAATATTTATATTCTTAGTGAATGCTTACTTAGCAGTTTTCAGACATACTAAGAGTGTAGAGTTTGGACAAATTCATTGTTTGTTATTGTTTAATGTTATTAATTTGTATCGTTGTCATAACTTTACATTCTACTACAGCTAATGTTTACATACTGAATGCTTTATTGATTAAATAAATTAATGAGGTTGAATTTGTTTTACTATTTCGAAATAAGTTATTTATTAGGATTTTTTAATGTTTTCTCTTTTATGGTTCATCTGCTAATTAGGCATTCTATAGATTTTGCAAAAATTGTGAATATTTCCTACATGACACAATCCCTTTGTTCCTACCCATTTTGCTCTACAGCTTGTTGGACGTTCCTAAGTTCTTCTCGTTTGCATTCGTCGTCACATATTATATTGGCTCTGTGGAACAATGTTCTGATTAACGATCTCTTCTGCTGTGGATGGTGGCGGAATGTGGCATACAGGTAACGATCGGTATGTGTTCATTTTCTGTAGACCCCATGGGATAACCTATCGTTGCTTGATCGTTTAACCGACACATCTCAGAAAGGCGGTTCTCATTTGTTCGATTTCCGTCCTAAACTTGATATTTGGGTGATGGTTATTTAGATGTTCGAAGAAAACAGACAGTGAAGAATCTCTATGCGGCCATATGGTGAACTTATCGTCAACAAAACGCAACCAATATTTTGGTTTCTTTACACTACAGCGTATGGCTTTTTCTTGGAATGCTTCTATGAATATGTTGGCTATTATCGGTGAAATTGGTGATCCCATAGCTGCTTCGTACTTTTGCTTGTAGAATCTCCGTTGCTGATGGGCATAATCGAACCAAATCAGGTACATCTTATCTTAATCCTTTGGGTACAAGTTGCTGGCGTAACAGGTTAACTGTTTCCTCAATCAGTATGTTGGTGAATAGAGATTCCAAATCGAAACTCACCATGACGTCATCGTTAGAATATCATGAAACGTCGAGATATTAAGTTTGAGCAAAAAAATTCCGTCTGTCGCGTCAGTCCGTAACTTTTTTGTGCGCACAATTACTCCTAAACCGTTTAAGATATTGACTTGAAATTTGGTACACGTATGTATTTTAACATTTGGAACTGGATTATGTGTTGAAGAGTTGGGGGGTAAATTGGGGTAAATGAGAATAAATAGATAAATCAAGCAAGTAAAAGTCCATAAAATTGATATTTAGTAGTAGACCAAAGGTCTCAAATTTTTGTTTGCTTTTTTACTTCATCCACTTCATTTCTGATTCTCGCAGCGTTGATATATGTGCCATTTCTTGACGAGACTTATTTTTTGCCTTCTGTTCGCTTCCAGTGTGCTTGAGTATTTCTATTTTGTTCCTCTCAATTGTTGTTATTGTATTGTCTCCATATTTTGAATTTGTTCTTTGGACATGTTTCCAGTACTTTATTGCGTATTGTAGCGTATTCACTTACATATTATCGCCACGGATATTAAAATAACAATAACAAAATTATTATTTATTAATTTATCATATATACAAAATGTTAACATTAAGTAAAGTAACACATTTTAATTATGGTTTATTGCTATAATTTGGTGACCCCGAATGAACACAAGCAATAATATTACAACTATCAATTAATCTATGAAATTTTCAATTACAACATCAAAGTCATTAACATGTCAAGCTCTGAAATAAGATGCAATATCCGAAGACCGAGGTTTAACCGAGGTTTAAGGTATACCTTATTCTAAGATCGTGCAACTTCAAGTCAAGAATTCGTATTTGATAGACGGAACTTACAAAGGACAGGATTTCAGGAAACTTATAAACACCAGATCACATTAGATTTCCCACCGCAACACTTGAACTATTGCTAGATCCTCCACCGCAATCCGACGGTCTGAACAATCCCAAGTTTATATCCACAAGACTCTTCATTTTATTTATTTTATACATGTGCAGGTGAGTAGCAGAGTACTCTGCTTATACAGCTCCTTGCACTATTAAGCCATCTTATCAAGGTATAAATTATTTGCTAATTTCATGTGACATAACATCATTCTCATTATGAATGATCAATTTACAATTAATAAGACGCTTAATCTGTCGATTGTGAACTTTCATATTCATTTAGCATCAGTCAAATGCATCCTATTTTATCAGTCAATTTACAATTACTAAAAAACGCTCAATCTATAGATTGTAAACTTTCATATTCACTTAGCATTGGTCAAATATATGTTATCTTATCAATCAATTTACAATTACTAAAAGACGCTTAATCTATCGATTGTGAACTTTCATATTCACTTAGCACCAGTCAAATGCATGCTATTTTATCAGTCAATTTACCATTACTAAAAGACGCTCAATCTAACGATTGTGAACTTTCAATTCACTTAGCATCAGTCAAATACATGATGTTATATCACCTACCTCAATTTCTCCTCGACACTCAATGAATTTCAATTAACAACTACTGAAAGACTTTAAAGATTGTGAACTTTCCTATCTACTCAATCAAGTACATGCTATTTTGTCATCTACCTGTTAAACCTGATTTTTTAAAAGTCACCTTTAATATTGATACTTTGGTAAGTTGATTTTTTTCTTTTTACAGAGGTAGTACATGTAGCGTATTCACTTACATATTAGTATTGTCATGGATATATTAAATATTAACAAAAATTATATTTAAATGTAATATTTGAAATTTAATATAAATCTTAAAGATTTAGATTTATTAATATTTTATTATGGTTTATTGCCACACGTATCTTTTTGTTATTGTTTTGCTCCCCTATTAATGTTGACACTTTCTGTCGTTCCTTTGGTCTTATTGTTTTTGTGAGTAGTTAGACGATGTTTCTTTTAGATCTTCTCGGACTTCTCTTGATAGTGCACACTTTACATGTTTTTCCGGTGGTCTGCTTTTGATTAATGTTGTTTGGTTTTAGGGCTTCCCAATGTGTTTAGCTAGTTATTCGAGCAGATATTGTGCGTAATATTTGTATCCTACACTGTAGGGTAGATTCTTCTATAGTCATCTATACTCTGTGATTAGTTTAAGTTTTTAGAGAGAGATACTTATATGGTTATGTTACAGGTAGAGGAGGCGGTAATTTCTAGGATCCGCTCTTTTAGTATTTCTAGTCCATAGTGCATTAATTCGTTGGCGATTGTCTGTTCTAGGTGAAGCATCTTCTAGCTCTAGAGATATTTTTTAAAAGTTGATCCTTTAAGAATGGTAGCTTGTGCAAGGGCTAGTGGTCCGTTTTTCTTTGTATTAATTCTGTATATTCCTATTTTGCGTTCCTTTCTTACTACAGCTTCTTGGTCCAATGTGGCGATATATCTTCTAATGACATTTTCTCGTCCAATGATATAAAAATTTGGGAAGTGCTCCAAAATCGACATTTTCACAATACGCTAAAATCTGACTTACGTGAAGCATTCATATTTAGAATTATGTCTTTACAGTTTCTCTTGTGAATGGGTGTCATATCTTTAGGAACTCACAAATCAAGGTGACCGACAGGTCGCCGCTTTAAAAGAAACACAACGAAGCTAATGTATAATTACAGCAAATGCTACTGAAGTCACTCACCTTCGGTTTTATATCTTTTTTCTTCTACAAACGGTAAAATTTATGTCGTAAAATGATTTAGTTTACCTTGTAATGCGTTAATTTTTTAATAATATCTGCACATTGAGGCGCTATATTAAAAATATTTCGAGTATTTTACTGCTGACACAATGCACTAAGCAATATTCTTCTTATTACCCAGTCTGGGTAACTCGGAGCGTCACCGCTAGATGGTTAAAATATTCTATAACCATAAAAGTGGAATGTTGAGAGCCTTGAAGCGCGTCAGTGTTAAGTGCAGTAGATATTTTCTCACGACACCGAAATTTAACATTTTTTATGTTTTTGGGGGATATAGAACTAATTCCGATAAAAAAAATTCTGTGTTCAGTAACTAAATTGGAAAAACCTACCTATGCAAATTCGTGGACCCTCGCCGAAAGGTAAATAGCACAAACCATCAACGTTGTAGGTGTTACCATCAGAAAATCGTTCAGGCTTGTATTTCTCGGGTTCAGGAAAATATTGTTCATCATAATGTAGTCCTAGCATCGGAATGTAAACTGGCATGCCTTTTTCTATCACAATATCTGTTCCACTAATTTTGTAGTCTGCGTTACACCTTCTATCCAGAAATGGCAAAACGGGATACTTTCTGAGTGTTTCTAAAAAATTTAAAAGTAGAAGACTTGAGGAAGTAATATTCGCACACAATAACATAGTAAGTAATAATGTGAAGATACCAAAACCTATATTAGTGGTCGGTTAGAGCTGTATTTCAAGATTACCGTTAGCTGGCAGATAAAAGTACCAAATTTGGTATCTGGAATTTCTAAAAATTTTCATGTTCAACACTAAAATTTAAAATAATAAAAAAATATATATATCAAAATTTTTTTTTTTTTTTATTATTTTAGTACAAAGAGAAGGTAGACATTATGCATATAATTTTCTTCGTAATTTAGAGATCTAATTAAGTAACAGGTTGTCCCATATATCGTTGAACTTAATGAATAATAAATCGTGTTTAATGTTAGTATCTGAAGAGATAATATTTTAAAGGTACTTACAGAGCAGTTTTTAACAATTTTGGTAAAATCGCTGCCTTCTACTATTAAAATTAAAAAATTAAAAATCTAATTTTTTGAAAATCAAAATAATATTTGAGTGTCAAATCATATGCATTTTAGCCAGCAAGATCCAAATATGCAAGAAATACAGATTGTCCCATTTAAAAATTTACTACCACTACCCACCTTTCGATTAAAATCGGCCCGAAAAGGGCCAGGTTAATAGTTAAAAAATCTGCTAGCAGCGAACACGGTGTGAACGTCTATTTCGCAATTAACTTCTATGTTAGATGTACTGGGTACTTTTTTTTTAAATTAAAGCTAAAGAACCCACCCTTCGAGTAAAAGTGATCTGAAAAGAGCCAGGCTATTAGATTTTTTTTTTTTTTCATTAACATATTACTTGAGAAATTATGCTCTAGCAGCGAAAACGCTGTCGTCTGTTTCGCGGCTAACTTCTATATTAAATATACTAGGGACTTAATCTTTTTAAGAAAATTAAAGGTAAAGAGCCCACCTTTCGATTAAAATGGGTTCGAAAAGGGCCACGTTAATAGATCTTATGCTATTTTAGTTTAAATACGCTAGCAGCGGAAACGCTGTCAACGATTATTTCGCAGTCTATAGTAGAACTGCAAGAATAGAATTATTGACACAAAACGGCTATTCGTGAAAGGATATTGCCGTTTGGCACACTAACCGGTATTATCGTAAGGAACGTATTTCGAAGGAGCGCCATCTTCAGTTACCATTTGGATCCAAGATGGCCGCCATTTTCAAGAAATCAATTGAGGTAATTTACTGGCGAATCTATTAACTTCACAAAAAAAGTGTAATTAAAAAGTGTTGCTTATTTTATTGCCAACAAAAAAGTATTTTATGTATTTTGCGAAATTTTTGAAAATAAGGCCACTATTTACGAAAATTAAACATGATACCTTTTATTTTTTGTGTGATTTATTTATTTATTTAAAATTGTAATAAATAAAGTTTACTTGTTATCCATAGCACACGATGTTGCTAAAATTTATTGCAAACGATGACATGCCTGGCCTGTTGCTTTAATCGGACATGTTTAGCTATTTCAATTTCTCGCTACTATTCTAGTAGCAGGCAAGCGCGCGGACCTTATAACGTGTTAGAAGTTCGTGCTCTTCTTTTGTTAATATTTACATATAATCGTTGTAAAAGAACGTGGACTAGATCTATATAATAAGTTTGTTGATGAACGCTTAAGCAGCAGAGAGGTATCCATATATGATCCAATAAAAGCGAATAAAACTCGCTTATTTTGTAAACCTAAAAAGGTTGTAAAATCCGCAATGTTGATAAAGTCCCTGAAATCTGATGTAAATTTATTCTCTAGACTTTTCATAGTATGTCCAAATCGTGACATAGCTTTGGATGATTTTTTTGCACATGAGAATCAACCATTCTCAACAGCTCTATCTATAAACGGAGTTCAGAGACAATCAGATAAATCAATCCTTGTTAAGATTCTGGAAAATGTGCTTAATGACGTACCTCTTATTTTAAAAGAAACCGATGCTATGCCAAATTTACTTCAGACAGAAGAAACATCAGAATTTCAGTATGATTGTATGATCTATGATGGGCCTCCATTGGTACACCTTTTACTGCCTAAGGGTGTTTTAAATTTTGCTGAATACTCTGCCAAAGTGTTTCAATCGCACATCAAACATAACGATGTTAAATTTAATTTAAAATGCGTTGATATCGTTTGGGACATACACAAGAACAATAGTTTGAAACATCACACTAGAAAAATTCGTGGATGAGGAACGCGACGACAGGTTGGTGGTAATGTACTACTTCCTAAAAACTGATCGGATTTTCTTAGGAACACAGACAATAAAACAGACCTGTTTCACTTTCTATCCAATGAATGTACAACATCATCCATCCATTCTTTATCCTGTGAAAACACTATGCACAATTGACGATAGGATCATTTCAAACCGCAAATCCCAAAATTCACATCTATCGCTCTGCAGTCACGAAGAAGCAGATTCACGTATTATATTACACGTACAGAATTGCATCCGCCAAGGTTGGAAAAATATTTGCATAAGAACAGTAGACACCGATGTTGTAGTGTTAGCTACTGCTATTTTTCATCGGTTGTATGTGCAAGGATTGAAAACTCTATATGTTCACTTTGGTGCCAATAAGCACTTTAAAATAATATGTGCTAATGGGATAGCTGCACATTTGGGTCAACAAAAATGTGAGCTTTGTTAGGTTTTCATGCATTCACGGGATGTGATACCATCTCATTTTTCTCAGGCAAGGGAAAGTCGACTGCTTGGAAGACCTGGCAAATTTTCCCTGAGGTAACGGAAGCTTTTTCTTTTAAGTCTAAGCCGCAAAGATTTATTGCTGACCATGTTTTCAATTTGTTGCAAAGATTTGTTGTCTTAATGTACTGTTCAACATCCGACTGCTTTGAAGTTAACGATGCCCGAAAGGGATTTTTCACGTCGAAGGGAAGAAATACTGCAAACCTTCCACGTTCTAAAGCCGCTTTAGACCAACATACTCGAAGAGCCACATACCAAGTGGGGACAATCATTGGAAACAAATCCTACTTTGCCAGATACTGAATCTTGGGGTTGGTGTAAAAAAGATGGTATTTATCCACCATACTGGTCAACTTTACCTGAGGTGTACACAGCCTTGAGGCAACTGATACGGTGCGGCTGCAAAAAGAACTGTAAATAAAATATATGTGCTATATGTGCGTGTAAGTAGGTTTACATTGCACGTTGTTATGTACTTCTTGTAAGGGAAAGTGTGATTTAAATTAATATTTTGTTAAAACATACATATAAATAAATGATTCTGTAAAAAAAAGAACAAATTTTGAATTTTATTAAATAACGGCTTTATTTCAATTCTAATCGCGAAATGTACGAAATACTTTTTTGTTGGCTGTTCAAAGCTCAACAACTTTGTATAAGACTATTTTTTTATAAAGTCAATGAATTTACCAAAAAATCATATTTATTAGATTATTAGAAATCAGTCGCCATTTTGTTTCCAAATGGTACCTGAAGGTGGCGCTCCTTCGAAAATGATTCTTTAGGGCACTACTAATAAGTATACCAAGCGGCAACATTCTTTCATAAATAGCCGTTTTTATTGGTTTGCTACTCTACTACTACTTCAATGTTAGATGTACTAGGGACTTATTTCTCTTTTAAAAATTACAGGTAATTCGCCGATCTTTCGATTAAAATCGGTCCGAAAAGGTCCAGGTTACTATTTTTTTAATACGAGTTTTACCTGAAAAATACGCGTTGGTCGTCAAAATTATTTTGAGAATTTGAGGCCTTCTTATTAGCTTTTGGGTCACAATTTATAGGCAAAAATGTTGATATTATCATTATCTACGAATATATGTATTCAAAAATGCAACAAAAAAAAAAAATAATTTTTTTCTCTGCTAAAATCAGTCTCGTCAATAATGGCAATTGTCTTATCGAATAAAGTCATTTTCTGAGTCTGACAGGTTAAATTTCATTGAATAAATCTTATAAAACACCAATAATATATAAACAGGAATTCGCAACAGGTCTCACCAACGCAGCCAGGGAAGTTTCACCGGGTACATGACGGGCGCGGCCGCCGCACGGCGAGACTCGAAGTGGCGTAGCTCCGTAACGGGTGACGCTACAGAGAAAGTATACATACCAATGGAAAGCCCAAAGTATGAAGAGAAATATTTATTCGGGCACGTTTTCCCCTCCTAGTCTTAATTTATCCGCAATGGCGCCATTTCGAAATTTTTTTCAATTTTTGAAATTTTGTCAGCACTAGAACGGAAAACTACGAACAAAATATGCATTGAAACATCTGAAATACGAACAGATATGCTTCTCCGAAGCCTCTATAACAACATTTCGACTGCACTTTATAACCATCTTCGCAATTTCTGCGACTTAGGCCCTTGTTGCTCCGCAAAAACAGGGAACCGACGGGGGGAGAGTAGGGGACTTTTGGTACGTGTTATTTTGGATCAAAACTACAGTCTTGCAAATTTTCAGCTTTACGATAATTAATTCCGGGTCAAAACTAAAATTCCTGGGCTGCATGTGATATTTTGTCGTATTTATCGACCATTTTAGATTTTAGTGCCGTACATAAACATTTTTAGAAATTCCACAGGGCTCCTAGGCTAATATTTATTCGTATATCCTAAGGTACCTTCATACCAAACTCGGTGCTTTTATCCGGCAGGTAACGGCAATTTCAATAAGGCACCTTACTCATACAAAGTTGCGATTAATTTAATAGGTAATTGACTAACAATTTTATTTCCATAGCAACAATCTAGTAATAACAGTAATAACTTTTTTCTTAAACATAATAGTAGGTACTGGGACGATGAAAATCCGTATGTTTCGGGAGGACCATAACTTGGACCTCTGACCTCATCCTAGCGAGTGGCGGGGTTTTGGGATTGATCGCCTTGGGAGGACTATAATAAATATATATGTTTTCGTACCCTGGTCCGGGCGGCGACATCGGGCGTGGTGGAGGCGTCGGCGTTGGATCGTCTGATTCCGGGTAGTAAGACGGAGGTGTCATCATCCACATCTTTCAAATTGAGTGGTTTTGGTCTGACTGGACATTGGATGTGAGCGTGTGTTAATTTATGTGATTTTAGACATGCGCCGGCTTCAAATCTTTCACGTGAACGCGCTGTTTCTTGCGACCGGTGGGGGGTCTAATTTCGACGACAACTGGTGAGAATTTAGGTGTTAGTTTTGCGCTGAAATTTCGTATTGCTGAGGACAAGGGGTGTTCTCTTTTCATGACCTTGTCTCCTACACGTGGAGTCCATTCTCGGCGACGAACGTGATGACTCTGTGTCTGGTATGCTTTAGCTAGATTTACTCGAACGAGTTTAAATATATCGGTCATTTTCTGCAATTTATCTACCTGGTTTCTCGGTGTATCCTCGGTTGCGAAATTTTCATTATGATTTTCTATGTTTAGAGAGCTGGGTAGTGTTAGTTCTCTTCCGAAATTAAGCATAGCTGGTGTGAATCCCGTAGATTCGTGTCTGGACGAATTTATGGCTAATGTAAATTCCGGTAAAAATTGGTCCCATTTTCGGTGGTCATTCTCGGTGTATTGGGCAATCATAGTCTTTATTACTTTATTTGTCCTCTGTACTGGGTTGCATTGTGGTAAATACGGCGGTTGTGGTACGGTGTATAACTCCGTATTCGGACAACAGAGAAGTGAATTCATTGCTAGTAAACTGTCTCCCGTTATCGGTAATTATGTAGTTTGGACACCCAAATCGGACAATTATTTTCTCCTTTAGTGCTTTGCCAATGGCGGCCGCTGTTGCCTTTCTTACCAGGTGGCATTCTACCTATTTGGTAAATCTATCTTGGAATACGATGAGGTTATTGTTGCCCTTGCTAGACCTCGGGAGTGGTCCGACAACGTCGATACTAACAGTATCCCACTCCATTTATTTTCGGGAATTGCATTTTTCCTGCGGTTTGTTGTTGAGATGATTTGTATTTTTGACAGTTCGGGCAGTGTCTTACGTACTTGGCAATATCTCTATACATTCTAGGCCAGTAATATTTATCGGCGATACGGGTAATAGTTTTTGTTATTCCAAGGTGTCCTGCATATGGTGCCTCGTGATTTTCTATGAGAATTCGTTTGCGTTGAGGTTGCGGAATACAAAGTTTCCAGGGGTTGGAAAATTCGGTGTCTGTAAAATTGTTACTGCTCCATATATGGCGGTACAGGTTTCCGTCCTGATTATCGATTTTTTGTAAGAGCGTTGAGCCAAGTCCTTGTGTCGACGCGTCTGTCTGGAGGTAAAAAGTTTTCGTAAAATCAGGGCAGCTGAGTACAGGGGCAGTTGATAGTGCAATTTTTAGTTTTGTGAAAGCCTCTTCTTCAACTGGTGTCCATTTCCAGCGGATGTGTTTCCTCAACAGTTTATTTAGGGGTGCGGCAGTGTCCGCATACGATTTTATGAATCTTCTATACCAGGATGTCATGCCAAGGAAGCGTCGTAACCGTTTAACGTTCTTTGGGGGCTGGATTGACACAATGGCACTCACTTTTTCAGGGTCTGTCTTAATGCCTTGTTCGCTCACCAGGTGTCCTAAATATCTTAGTTCTTTTCTGCAAAAGTTATATTTGTCTGGGTTTAACTGTAGATTTGCATTTGTTAAATGCTCGAATATTTCTTGTAAGTGTTGTAAATGTTCGTTAAACGTCTTGCTGACTATGACGATGTCATCTAGGTACGCAAATGCGTATGTCATATCAGGGGTTATAATCTGGTCCAGGAGTCTTTGAAATGTACTGGGAGCCGAATGGAGGCCAAAAGGTAAAACTTTAAATTGAAATAATCCTCTTCCGGGTACTGTAAATGCGGTTATCGGCTTACTTTCATCAGTCAAAGATATTTGCCAATAACTGGAGCGTAAATTGAGAGTAGATATGAAGCGGGCTTCCCGTAGTTTGTCTAAAATGGCGTTGATAAAGAGTAGTGGGTAAGCATCTTTTATTAAAACTTCGTTTACTTTCCGGAAGTCTATACCTTCTTCCAACATCTTATCCAACTCTGTATCAACAATTCCCTGCATGGCCGGGTTTAAAGGTCGGACCTTTGTTTAATCGGTGTGTCTTCCAGGAGTCTTATGTTGTGTTGTGTTAGCGGGGTAACACCTTGAACTGTGTCAAATTTTTGAAGTTCCACTTGTAAGAAATTTGACAAGATCTGTTTTTTGTCTACTGAGGGTTGAATCAGGGAGAGCGGTATTTGTTCTTCTATTTTGTGTTTAAAATCTATCGAATTTCCTATTATTTGGCCCTTTTGTAAATTAAAATCGACAACTTGACGTTTTATTAGGAAATCCATGCCCAAAATAATATCACAACTTAGATTTGGCAAGTAAAAGAAATTATCGGTTAATTTTAGTCCTGTTGTGTAGTAATTTAAATCCCTGTTAGTTTGTGTTTCGGTTCCATCTGCCAGTTTAATATTTCGTTGGATACGGTTTATTTCTAACAAATTTGATTTGCACTTTGTGCATACAGCGTCACCCTATGTATGAGCGCTATGTCTATAATAGCTGTGAAATTGTAGTTTCCTATTTGTATTGGGGTCTTCGGTCGTACTTCGTTTGTAGACGCGGGAGGAATTGTACTTACCGACTGGGTTGTCCGCGTGTCAACGCAGTCCGCAGTTTCGTTTCCCTGGAGTCTATTATTGCAATTACAGTCGCGGGAGAATATGCCTAGTCGTCCGCAGCGGGAACAAAACATCTTTGGTGGATTATTATAATACCAGCGGGTGTGATCGGGACTTCCACAGCGCCAGCAGCTTGTATTTTTATTATAGTTTTCGAGTACGGAGTGTCTGGGATTTATTGTTTGTGTATCTCTACTGTTTTGTGCATTCCTGGAGGCGGCCTGTTCTCTAGGGTAATTTTGGGTGGTTGGCATATTGTAGTTTTGTGCGTTACTTCTATAATTATATCTGTAATTTGGTGTCTGGTAACCTCTAGCTTGTGTGGTATTATAATCTAACTTCGGCTTGCCTGTTTGTAATATTTTTTCAGCGGTTCTTTCCTCCTGACAAACGGTTTCATGTTCTCCTGCCAGAGTTACAAGTTGATCAAGTGTCTGGAAATCGGTGCGTTTAATGTATTTTCGGTACTCTGGCTTTAAATTTGAATATATTCGGTATATTGTTTGTTGGGGTTACTTTTGTAAGTCTACCTAGTAGAGTCTGGATTGCTACTACATAATCTTTTACATTTTCATTATCTTTTTGTATTCGAAGTCTGGCTTCATCTTCCAGTTTTAAGTGGTAATCGGAGGGTGCGTAAAACTTTGTTAGTTTCGTGACAAATTGATTCCACGTAGTCCAGGATGTTTTGTTATTTCTGTACCATAATCACCTTGTAGTAGTTCGGGTAGGGCTCATAGCATTTGTTCCTGAGTAAAAGTATAGCCAGTCTGTAGTTCTTCAATACGTTCTAAAAACAAGAAAACGTCTTTTTTGCCGTCGAAATGAACGTTCCACTCGCGGATTTCTGTCAAAACTGCACCCAGGGGCGTTTGTGCGACGTATAACATCTGATCAGGAGAACTCATTTGTGTTGGCGGGGGGCTTATCTGGGGGAATCATAACAATTTTAGTGTGAAAACACTTACTTAGGGTACGGACATGTCGAAGATGTCACGCCGCTAGAAGTTCAGCTCGCAAGTTTCAGTCAATTAATGCCGCGATACTGGGTGCGCATGCCGAAGAAGTTTATCAATCAGTTCACCAGTTCAGTGTTTTGTTCAGTCTCTCGTGGGATTGACCTGCTTTTATCTCATGTAAATAATATTTTTATTTCGGCAGTGTGTTTGCTTTTTGTTTGGAATCATCACCATAAAACATGTATTTTAGGTCCGATTTAGGGCTTGTTTTAACGTAGATCTCTGAAAAGTTCATTCTTGTGATACATTAAATTTTATATAACGAAAAAGGTCGACCTACTGCGTTTGTTATTGTGAGTGGAAAATTATGAAATGTAATGAAAGTTGCATGGCAATAATTATTATTGCAATCAGAAATTAAAATAATTAAAACTTAACACAAATTGACAATTAAAGTGGATTTTCATTGCCAATTTCATAATTTTTATTTCCTTCGGGAAAAATCCAAAAATAGGTTTTTTTTTTCACGAAATTTGGAACAAACCATTTGAGGGGTTGCCGAATCCAGCGGAGTACTTAGATTTGAAATAAAAAAAAATCGCTAATAAGATTTCATTATTTTCCAACCACAAAGACAAAAGCAGTACCTAGGTCGACCTCCTATGTTTTTTAAAACCTTGGAAAACAGTGCGGGCGACGTAGGTACAGTTTGGGTACAATTTATTTAGTTCATAGACGTACTTAGTGAAGTGTGTTATTGTGTTATTTATTGTGCAACATTTTTCTATTATTTTCAAGTTTATGCTCTGTTTGTGCTGCAAAATATTGCCAGAACAAACGTTATTTGTGCAAAAAATCTTTTTTTACATTCCCTACTGGTCATAATAATAGGTAAAGTTAACTGAAACTTTTTGATAATAAATACTTGTAGAGAATCAAATTTTCTACAAAAAAGAATGTGAGTGCATACGTGTGTATCTTTTTTAATACATATGAGCACAGGAAACGTATAGTGTGGCTTCATGCGGACTGAACGAATTCAAATGCATAATATATTGCCAAAGCAATAAAATATGGGTAGTCTTTACCTGTAAATAGGGAATTATCGCAGGTAGAAAAATTTCGATGCGTTTTGTTTTATTTACAGAAAATTGCTTAATTATAAATTATTACATAAATTCCATTCTATTCTGTTCTATGTAATTAGTTTATTTACTTTTACTTCCACATCCAGTGGAAGTATAATAACGACAAAAAAATTTTTGATAATTTTTATTGTTCAAATAGGCTTAGAATGTCATGGAACGTCGAGATTTTAAATTTGAGCGAAAAAAATTTCTGTCTGTCTGTCGCTCTGTAATTTTTTTTTGTGTGTACGTTTACTCTGGAACCGTTTAAGATATTTCGACTTGAAATTTGGTACACGTATGTACTTTAACGGGATGTGGAACTGGACTATATTTTCATCTTATTCCATCGAAGGGTTGGGGGGTAGATTGGGGGTAAATAGGTAAATCAAGCAGGTAAGAGTCCATAAAATTGGTATTTAGTGTATACAAGAGAAGCTAAGGTTCCAAAATATTTTTTGGCATTAGCCACCCCCATTACCACCCCCACTATGTTATTAAAGGGGATAAAAAAATTGTGATTTAGTGTGTGTACAAGAACCAAAAGCCTCAAAATATTTTTGCACTTCATCCACCCCCACTACCACCCCCCTATCACCACCCACACCCCACTACTGTGTGGGATACCGTTTTATGGGTTTTGGGGGTAGAAGATTTCAAATATTATATTATTAAACTTCTGTAAACAATTATTTCCACATACAAAATTCTTTCGTTATGAGAAACTTGGGTAGAAAATCTGGATGTGAAAGTAGTGATTCCTTAGTAGTTGATTCCTTGGGAACTCTGTTTAGTTCGCAAGATGCCTCGACGTAGTTAATAAGTCATATAACGGCTATATATCTGTTTGGGCTTCTTCAGGCATGCTAAGACCATGAAATTTTGCAAGACGTACTAAACTGTCAAGAAAATTAATAAAACTGGAAACTCGAAATGGCCAGCCCAATATAGCGGCCTAAATTTGAGTCAACTTTTTTAGGAACTTCCTATGTTGGATAATTTATAGATTGTCATATTATTTGATAGTCTGATTTTTATAATAAAAATTGGATGGAGAGTGTTATATATTACTCATTATTTTTAGTTATATTAATGAACCCGTAGTGGAGCTTTTTTTTTTTCTTTTTTGGCATCTGGCCACTAGCCATACAGCCAACCGCTACCCTAAAAACCATTTATTCCAATGAAAAAATAAATATTGAAGATCAACAAAGGAGAAAAAACCGCTGCCCAAGGAATCACTACTTCCACATCCAGATTTTCTATCCAAGTCGCTCACAACGAAAAAAATTTGTATGTGGAAATAATTGTTTATGGAACTTTAATAATATAATATTTGAAATCCTTTACCCCAAAAACCCATAAAAGGATACCCTACATCGGTAGTGGGGTGGGGGTGGTGATAAGGGGTGGTAGTGGGGGTGGATGAAGTAAAAAAATATTTTGAGGTTTCTGGTTCTTGTACACACACTAAATCACCATTTTTTTTCATCTCCTTTAATAATGGGGTGGGGGTGGTAATGGGGGTGGCTAATGCCAACATTTTTTTTGAGGCCTTGGCTTCTCTTGTATATACTAAATACCAATTTTATGGACTCTTACCCGCTTGATTTTCCTATTTACCTCAAATTTACCCCAATTTACCCCCCAACCCTTCAACGAAACAAGATTAAAATATAATCTAATTCTAGACCTCGTTAAAGTACATATGTGTACCAAATTTCATGTCAACATCTCAAACGGTTCCAGAGTAAACGTGCGCACAAAAAAAGTTACAGACCGACAGACAGAAATTTTTTTTTCGCTCAAATTTAAAATTTCGACATTTCATGACTTTCTAAGCTTATTTGAACAATAAAAATTTTAAAAACATTTTTTGTCGTTACTATACTTCCATTGGATGTGGAAGTAAAACAGGGACACATGCTTCTCGTCCTGGGGTCTATCAGGGCATTTATTTTTTTAAACACAAACAAAACTAGACGACCAATATAAATTAAGGGATGCAACAGAGGAAAAACAACAGAGGATACGAAGCTAACCTACTTAAACATTCACTCACAAAATTCATAATAAAATATTCGTTTCTTCCAAAAAACCGATGATACAATCAAAAATTTGTTTATTATGGAGACTGAGGAGAGAAAGTATATTAAAAGGGGCCTGAATATTATAATTAATAAGATTGTTATGTAATTCTACTATTTGATATAGTATAATTATCGTCACTTAACTCAAGTAACGAAGGCCCTTCTGTTATAAGAAACCCAAAATGAAGCTATGAAGAAACTATTGTTCTATTTTTTGAGCTATTTTAACCTCCCCACAATAAAATTGTGGGAGGTTACTACAATTAGTCCAAAATCGAAAATTGAGATAACATCAAATCTTTACGTTTTGAGGTCCCAGGAACCCAAAAAAGTTGTTTTTAAAAAATGTCTGTGTGTGTGTGTATGTGTGTGTGTGCGTACGTCGTGAATATATTATGGGGAATTTCGCCTGAATTTTACCGGGCTCGTGGGGACATTTAATATTGTGGGGACATACACGCGTCCCCACAAGCTTTTTTAGTGATTTCGGGCTATATATGTATAATATTTTGGTCATATTCACTCAGTAGATAAACATTACTGACATCTACCTGTCATTTTTATACCGTTTCGATATCTTCTTCGCGAAAGAAAATATAGACTAATATTTGATGTCCCCACAAACCGAATAATAAACAGGCGAGTAAGTTTAGTGTACTGTACATTTATTGTAGGGACAGATCCTATCTCTAACAAGTGGCTCCCCCTATCACATATAATAATTCTTTACATACATATTTTAAGGTTTGTAAGGGATGTGTGTACCTTCATACAATTGTGTTGATGTTCTGAGGACAGTTTGATATTCAATTCTATTATTATGTATTTTTCTACAGCGTACGTAATAATAATAAATAAAATTGTTCTGTACTTGAATAAAATTTGGTTCAAATCAAAAAAAATATAAAAAAGTTATGAAAGTGTCTTCATCTTAAGTCAGACTGTATATACAATATTATAAATTAATATTTTACATACTTTTATATAAGACTATACAAATTTTTTAAAATACTTAAGAATTTTAAAGAAACTAGTAAAATAACTTCATATAGTAGGGTCATGCGGGATTATTGTAAGGACGGGGTAATTGGGAACAACATTATTTTTCTCTGGCTACTGGTTTTCGGCGTAAACTTTGTTGAGTGTTTGACGTTTCAAACATCTTGTCGTGGTCTTCTTCAGAAGCGAAGTGAGCTCCGCTCGACTGAGCTCCTCTATTTATACAGATTATCAGGAGGCGTGTTGTGGATCATTGCTCATGCAGAACATTGACTTCCACGTTATTGGTAATTATAGCCCGGTGCCACGATTATAGTTATTCGGATGTTTATTTATTTCAATGGCTTCTCTGTATCTTCTTGGCCAGTAATTCTTCGTATTGGTTAATTTCTTTGTTTTGTCGAATTTTATCAAATGGCCGGTTTCTTCTGAGTGTTCGGCGACTGATGATTTTGTAGAATTTCCCTTCTTTGTATGGCTAACGTGTTCTCTGAATACGGTGTTTATTTGTCGTTTGGTCTCTCCGATGAAAACTTGTCCGCAAAAACATGGAATGCTATATACTCCCGGTGCTTCTAGTTCTTACGGACCTTGGTATTTAGCTATCTTGTCTCCTTATTGCGTTGTCTATGTGCTTCGGTTTGTATCCACTTTTCTGTAGTGACATTTTTAAAGTCCGATATTCTTCTTGGAGATGTTCTGTCTCGCAAATTAGCTTTGCTCTGTGTACTAGCGTGTTAACGACGGCCTGTTTTTGTGCTAGGTGGTGGTGAGAATTAGCGTGTAGGTATCTGTCGGTGTGCGTCGGTTTCCTGTATGCCTTGTGTCCTAATCCTCCATTGTCCTTCTTGAACACTAGGACAACCAGAAATGGGAGTTTACTATCTGTTTCTATTTCCACGGTGAATTTGATCTTATGATGTAAGTTGTTTAAGTAGTCCTTGAAATTCTCCAGCTCCTCACGGCTATGTTGCCATGTAATGAAAGTGTCGTCCACATATCGAAACCAACATTTTGGTTTTAATTGGTAGTTATCTGGGACGTATATTTCAAATGCTTCCGTAAATAAGTTGGCGAGTACTGGTGATAAAGGTGAACTCATTGCTGCTTCATCTTTTTGTTTATATAGGCTTCCATTGAAGTTGAAGTAGGTTGAGTTGACACAGAGCTCCATCAGTTCTGCTAACGTGGTGCCCAGACCGTTGTTCTGCAATTCATTCCGAGCTAATTCTAGTGCTTCATTAACTAGTATATTTATAAAGAGTGATCTTATGTCAAAACTGACTAGTATATCTTCTTGGTCCACTGTGGTGTTCTTCAGCTCTTGTATAAGATATGGTATGATATGGTGTTTTCTTTGTCCAATAAATGCTTTCAGTATGTCTGCTAAATATCTTGCTAGTGCGTGGACTGGTGAATTCACTGCACTTACAATTGGTCGTAATGGAAATCCTGCTTTGTGGATCTTGGACAGGCAGTAGAATTGTGGTGTCCTCGATTCTGATGGTATCAGTTTCTTATGTTGCTCTATGGTTTGCAGGGTTCCTTGATCGCTATTGTTTTTCGATGATCCTTGTGGGATTTCTTGTGATTTGAACGTAAACTTGATCTTCTAACAACTTTAATACTTTCTGTTGATAATATTCTCTATCCATTATCGTGGCATTTTCTTTATCCGCTGACAGAACTCTTGTGTTGGCGTTGTCCGTGAGTGTTTTTAGGGCCTGTCTTTAACGTCTCTTTATGTCTGGTTTCAGTGGTTTGGCTTGTTTTAAAATGGATGCTGATGCTGCTCTGATTTCTTCTGCGTCTTCTCTGCGTAACTGGTAAAGAGTCGATTCCAAGGAACTTACTATGTCTTCCTTCGGTATTGATCTTGGAGTAACGGCATAATTGAAACCATTGCAAGAAACAGATGTTGTGTTGTCATCTAGTGGTAATGACGACAGGTTTATGACAATTTTATTGCTTTCTAATTCCAGTTGATCTAGATGATGTATGCTGTAGAGTTTCTCGATCTTTTTCTCCTATGTTTCCCTTGATTTATCTGCCGCTGCCCTTGCCTCATTGGTGGAAAGTCGGTAAATTTTTGAATATGTCTCTTCACCCAGGATGCTGGTTAATCGAAGGTGACGTTCGTAAAGCTGTTTGGATACGCCATCAAGTCATCTTCTGTTATCCTGGATACGTTCTCTTAGCAGAGCTTGACTGGCTCGGTTCAAAATTATTCTGGGCGTCCTTGATTGTAAATGGTGTATGATCCTCAGGGGTAACTCCTTCGTCTCTACATTAGCGTAGAAATGCTAGTTGACTAGTAGTTTGCCTCCTGATTCGAAGTGTCTCTAGTCTTCTTGAGAGTTGACCGACCTACAACTCTTTCTTCTGAAGCGGAGGCAGAATTAGAAAACTGTCTTAACGCGAAGGCGCGAATCAGATTCCCTTGCAATAAAGAGGACATTAAAGAAGTTGTTGCCCAATATGTTAAGGAACATGATTTGGAAACACCGTTCAGGAATGGTGTGCCAGGGGATGACTGGTACTATTCCTTTATGAAGAGATAGAGCTGCAGGAGGTCATAATTAAATATAAAATAACAGTGCCAGGAACATCCTGTTTTGTACTTAATGTTGATGAGAATGGCTTCTCTTGTGATCCTAAGAGATTAAAAGCTTTTGGAGAAACAAGTATCTTTAATTAGTGTTTCTGGTGGATCGGGACGAAAGTCTGTGTCAGTATTGGCCACGATTTCAGCTAACGTAACTGCTTCCTCCACTAAATACTTTTTAAGAGTGTTATAATCCAAGCTCGTTGGGTTTCCGGCAATGTCTACCCTGGAACTCTTCACTCTACATTTTTTAATGAGTCGATGGAAGAACCAGTTTTCTTTAAGTGACTAACCATGTAAATTATACCACATATTGCAAAGAACATGCACGATCAAGCAGTTGTTTTAATATTCGATGGACATAAGACTCATATTAGCTACAGAATTATAAAGGAAGCTATGAATAACAACATACAGCTTGTAAAACTTCCTGCTTACCTAACAGGCAAGTTGCAACCATTTGATACCTCAGTTTTCAAATCTGTTGAAGATGATTGGGAGAAAAAATTAATTGCTTTCGCTAAAAAATAACTGGAAAGAAGAAAATCGGAACGTCTTTTAATGCGAAAGTTTGTAGAGTTAATTGGAGAAGTGTGGAAGAACTCCATAATACCTGAAAATAACATTAATTACTTTTTCTCTACTGGAATTCTTCCAGTCAAAATTCTCAGTCTTTATTTGATCCAATAGAAG
This sequence comes from Rutpela maculata, assembly GCA_936432065.2. Lineage (NCBI taxonomy): Eukaryota > Metazoa > Arthropoda > Insecta > Coleoptera > Cerambycidae > Rutpela > Rutpela maculata. The sequence continues at coordinate 46,105,062 of OW386289.2, forward strand.
TAAGGCCTTACAAATATGATTAAGCAAAAATATATGTATATAAATCACAACTTCCTATAATCTCAAGTGTAAATCCAGCATCACCTCAAAGAGGCACATTAGCCGCTGAAGAAATATCTTCAACATCAGGTTTAAATCCACAACCTAGGGCTGCAAATGACACGGTAAATGATGAGAATATTTCGTCGACTTCAGAGTTAAAATCACAATCAAATAGTGACTTGTAAGGTGATCACGGAATGTCTTCATGCCCAGTTTTGCAACAACCGCTTGAGGCTATAGATGTTATCAACGCATCATGTTCTAGTTTCTCCAGCTTCACCTAAAAGTACCATCGATATTTTTTCTTCCAAATGAGAAGCATATCGCCGTTGTCTCTTCCAATTAAATCTTAACGCAAACAGGTTATACCTAGTCTAAGCGCTCTGAAATACGGTGAAATATTAAATATTAACTACAAAAGAAGTTTTAGCTAAACAAAAAGAAGCTGAACAAATTAGGAGATGAAAGGAAAAAGAAATAAAAAAATTCTAAGAAAAAGAAGAGAACAAGGAAAGAAACGTTGCTGAAAGTTCCACTGATGGCTCAGATAAAAATTTAGAATTGAGACAGAAGGAAAAAGTTAAATCCGTAACCCTAAGATAAATAAAAATCCAAGGAAAGAAGCTGTTGATACCCTCCTGATGATACCCACTTGGGGGGCGAAACGTTCATAGGTATACCAAACAGTATTTTTGTTCAGGTACATATTTTTTATTAATATATTTAATAAGTTTTATATTTATTTATTATTGAGAATAACAACACAGTTCCTGGTTTATATAAGCTGTTGCTACAAAATTACACATTTGCTAACGTGCATGTTTGTGAAGTTTATTATTAACACAGTTTCTGCTTTATATAAGTTGTGAGTACTAAATTACACATTCAATATTCTATTGTATATTTGTGGGGTTTACGATAACACAATTCTTAGTTCACATAAGTTGTGGGCGCTAAATTACACTTTTAATAGCTTGTATATTTGTGAGGTTTATGTTAACACAATTATCAGTTCTCATAAGTTGTGGGTACTAAATTACACATTCAATAACGTGAACATTTGTGGGATTTACGTTAACACAATTCTTAGTTCGCATAAGTTGTGGGCACTAAATTACATATTTAACGAGACGTATATTTGTGAGGTTTATGCTTACACAATTCTTAATCCACATAAGTTGTGGGACAGAATTACACTTTATGATCTTCCTATAGTAGTGAGGTGTCCCCACTAGAAAAAGTGGAGTGCACTCAGTAACCAGGGAGTGTATCGATACTTTACAGGTACCCACTAAGTCGTCAGAATAAGATCTAGAACGTCACGTATGTACTTTCACTGTCCCCACAGTGTGGTAAAATTCACACGACCCCACAATATATTCACAACGTGTATAGGTGTGTGTGTGTGTGTATGTATGTTAGCACGATACCGGCGAAGATACTAAATGGATTTGGATGAAACTTTGCATGAGGGTTTTTTTAGTGCTCCAGAAGATCTGAAAAGGTTTTGGTTGAGATCGGATTACGTTTAGTGCCGTTTTGGCACAACAAGTTGTTTATTTTATGATTACTTACAATTTGTAATTGAACCATTGAAAAGCAGTAAAAATTCCGATTTCACGATATATCACACTTGCACTTTTTCGATTTGGTTTCCGTGAAATAAATTAAAAACAAAAATTTCACTTGTTTTGTCCTCAAAGCAGTGCAATGTACAGGGTGATATTCTAATAATGACAGAGGTGTTCAGTGATTTCGGCTGATAACTCGGGAAGATATCGAACTGAAATTTGAAACGTAGGTATAAATATTGTAGATGGACGGATTACGAGTGAATTAATAATACACCTACGTCACATGACGTCACAAATAAGAAAAATTCTTAGAAACTGGTGCAGATATCGACTTAACTATTGGAAACATCCAATTAAAGTTTGAAACGTAGATGGAAATATTGTAGATGGATGGAGTACGAGTGAATTAAAAATACACCTACGTTCTGATGACGTCGTAAAAGCATAAAATTCTTATAACAGGCGAACTGATGATGATATCAAAAAAATATTTCTACAAGACGTCACGAAATTTTTTTTTTTTAATTTCCAAGAAATATCAAATTTTCGGAGAAATGTCACTTTTCAGAAAAATGTCAGATTTTTAAAAAATGTCGAATTTTCACGAAAACGTCAAATTTTCAGGAAAACGTCAAATTTTCGGAAAAATGTCACTTTTCAGAAAAATGTCAAATTTTCGAAAAAATGTTAAATTTTCAGGGAAATGTCACTTTTCAGAAATATGTCAAATTTTCAGAAAAAAACGTCAAATTTTCGAAGAAATGTCACCTTTCAGAAAAATGCCAAATGTTTGAAAATTGTCAAATTTTCAGAGTAATGTCACTTTAGAAAAATGTCAAATTTTCGAAAAATGTCAAATTTTCAGAGAAATGTCACTTTTCTGAAAAATGTCAAAAATTCAGGAAAATGTCAAATTTTCGAAAAAACGCCAAATTTTCGAAGAAATGTCACCTTTCAGAAAAATGTCAAATGTTTGAAAATTGTCAGGCTGTAAGTAAATTTCAGGACAACGTCAAATTTTCGGAGAAATGTCACTTTTCAGAAAAATGTCAAATTTTCGAAAAAATGTTAAATTTTCAGGGAAATGTCACTTTTCGGAAATTTGTCAAATTTTCAGAAAAATGTCACTTTTCAGAAAAATGTCAAATTTTCGAAAAAACGTCAAATTTTCGAAGAAATGTCACTTTTCAGAAAAATGACAAATGTTTGAAAATTGTCAAATTTTCGGAGTAGTCACTTCAGAAAAATGTCGAATTTTCGAAAAAATGTCAAATTTTCAGAGAAATGTCACTTTTCAGAAAAATGGCAAAAATTCAGGAAAATGTCAAATTTTCGAAAAAACGTCAAATTTTCGAAGAAATGTCACCTTTCAGAAAAATGTCAAATGTTTAAAAATTGTCAAATTTTCGGAGTAGTCACTTCAAAAAAATGTCAAAGTTTCGGAGAAATGTCACTTCAAAAAATGTAAAATTTTCGGAAAAACATCACTTTTCAGAAAAATGTCAAATTTACAGAAATATGTCAAATTTTATTAAATGGACTCAAAGGAAAATTCCCAAAAAATACTACGGGTCCATTTGTGGTATAAGTTCTCTGCTAGTGTGTTAAAGCGTGCAGACTGTATGCTGAGTATTTTTGACGTGTCAGGTGCATCGAGAGATTACAAGTTTTTTCGACGTTTATAAAGCCCACGGATGGTGTGAGAGGTCATCCTGAACCGCTTACAAGCCCTACAAGTGTAAGCAACCTCACCGGAACGCTTTCGGTGAGTTTTTTCCAATAAAACTTTAAAAGTGACAGTGACATTATATTTTAAAAACTATTTCCGCTACTTCCGGCATCCCGCCGGAAATTCTTCCGGCAACATAACCTAAAAATAGTACTACATAACCTAAAAACAATTTAAGACATTGGTACCAACCTAAACATTTTTCAAAAACCAAATTCCCCAGAGAAACATTGGAACCAAAAATTTGACAGCTATCACTTCCCCGACCGATTTAGTGAAAAATTGGTCGAGGCCAAAAAATAAAACAAAATATACCAACTCAAACTTAAACGATCCACCATGAACACTACCCTGGCTACATCTGGCAGGGAAGCTGTCCACCAAGAGTTATATGGTTTTTTCCAAAGATGGCCATCCCTGCCATCCACCCCATTACCAACGAACAGGTTTTTTCGTTTAGTTGTTTCCCGTATGTGCTCTTGCCTACGAACGTTTTTATAGAATTGTGTTTATTTTTGTATTAATTTTAGGTCCATGTGGAGTGGACACATTATAATTTTAACCTAGTCTTTAAGCCTGCCTACAGAAGACAGGAGCTACTTTTCTATTTTTCTCCAAGCCAAACCGGACCTACCCCGTCCAGCCTCACACTCGCCACGGCGGTGTTCACCGTGGTTGTCTGGCTGGCCCGGGGCTACGATCCGATGAAGCATATATTTGTATTAAAAACATTGAATAAAATATTAATGTTGTGCAGACTATAAATTTAACACTCAAGTTATTAGGTCCAAATCCCACCGAACGCAAGACCTTTTTTCTGATTTAATACGAAAAAAATATTTCAACTTAATAAATATAATTAAATGAGATCGTTCATATTGTTTAGTGCTCTTTTCGGCTTCAAAGATTCACCGGGTGGGGAGATTCCATCCGCTTCCAGTAGCTGCCGATTTTTTATTTGAAAAAATACTGAAAAAAAAAATTATATCAATGTATTTAAAAGAACATTATGTTTCATATGCTTTTACTTCCTATTTTTACAAGTTGGAAAAAAAATTACATATGACTTTTTTAGGTATATAAAATTATTGTTTATTTAAAGAAATCAATAGAGTTGTCTTTATTGTGTGATATTCCATTATAACAGGTAACGAACACAAATTTTTCTTGTTAAATATCACAATATTTGTTCAGTTTATGACTACAGTTTCGTAGTTTCTAGTCTACATTTTCAAGCACACACTGTTTAATTTAAATTGGATAATTCGGTCCTGTCGGAAACATTTAAATTGTTTGGAATCCAACTCTGACTTTTAACCCGAAATGGCGACTTCAAGGTAAATGATTTTAGTCACGCTAACACAAAGGAACTGACGAGAGTTTCTTTGCTGTCTCTCTATGCTGTGGATCTACGTGAAAAAAAATACGATCTAAGTCGAACCTAAATCAACTTTTTATGTGGATGGTTCAAAGCAAAATAGAACACTCGATAATCACTTATTTATTATATCATTTAAAAATAGTGAACTATGTACTCAAGTGATAGCGAAGACAGTGATTCCATGCCTGTAGCCACAAAGTGGTGGTTACTTTCAAACTTTTCAAACCGCCAGTATAGTGCTCACCCTATAAATGAAAGAAGGCAGTATTTGGGAGAATACCATAATCTATTTAATGAACTTAAATACCATCCGGATAGATTTTATGCATACATGAGAATGACAGCGGACACATTTCAGTATATTTATGATGAAGTCAAATCAGAAATTGAACCGTGCAACTACAATAACTATCATATAAATCCGATTCTAGCTGAAGAAAGACTAGTCGTGACTTTAAGGTAAGTGAATTTAATAAAAAAAAAAGTATTCAACATTATTTATATATTATATTATTTAGATATTATATGAGGGTAAAGTATATCATGCCTTAATCATATTGATATGCATTATAATGAGACGGGCCAGGAGCATAATAATGTTCATCATAGTTTTGTTGAGGTGCAATATATGTAGTCCGAGGTTGAGCTGACTGCTGCTCAGGAAATGCAATATTAAATAGTGTTTCCTGTACTTGCATTCTGAAAATAAATTTCTCTTTTGGCGACAAGTTCTTAACCGTAGGAAGGAGAGAATTGAAAAACCCAACGTCTTCATCATTATGGTCATGGGATGTTTTTTTTTTTCAGTTCCAGTTTCTCCTTCTCCAGATCAACCAGTTGTTTCCCGATTTCAACTTGAGGAGTTATTCGTTTTTTGTACCCTGTTTTTCCAATTATGTATCTTGGTCGCGTAGAAGAGTCTGTCGAATGGGATGACGATGGTCGGGTAGTTGGCGTATTATGTTGTGGTGATAGTGGTTGGGACGCATTATCAGAAGAACCAGGTAGGTGGTTTGTCATGTTGTTTGTAGATGCCGGTGACAATACTAGGGAATTTTCATTGTCGCTTTCAGTGTTTTCTGATTCGCTGTCCGGAGTATTGTTCGCTGACAGGTTTACAGGTTCATCATCGGTTATAGATATGTCTGTAATATTACTAGATGTTTGACGGGGTGTAAATTGATCCTGAAGGAACAACAACTTTGTAAAATAGGGCCACTGATTAGCGTCATCAGGTGCAGCATCTCCTGATCGAACATTAGTTTTCTTAAGTTGCTTACTAAACTCTTACCTCAGAACTTTCCAGCAGTTTCGCACCTCTGCGTCTGAATTAAAAAAAAATATTGGTACAAAGATGGAAGGAAAAAGAAATCAATTACTTTGATAATTAACTTGATAATTAACATGGCACTGATTTTTAGTATTTCCAATTTTACAGTAATAAAAATATTTGAAATGCAGTTTGTTTTTTATAGGTACCTCGCAACAGGATGCAGTTTCAAGACGTTAGCTTTTTAATTTCGGATGGGAGCCTCCACAGTTGGAAAAATCATTAAAGAAGTATGTGAAGTTCTGTGGGAAACATTTCAACCTATTCATATCAAACAACCTACAACATCAGACTTTATAAGGATTGCTAAGGAATATGAAAGACTTTGGGGTTTCCCAAACTGCATCGGAGCAGTAGATGGGAAACACGTTCGGATAAAGTGTCCAACTCACTCAGGTTCCATGTTTTTTAACTACAAAAAATATTTCTCCATAGTTTTACAGGGGCTAGTTGACGACCACTATAGATTTACCTCTATTGATGTTGGGGGATATGGGAAGCAGAGTGATGGAGGCACCTTCCAGGCTTCAAAACTCTCGAAATTATTACAGGCAAATAAGCTAAATATCCCACAGGAAAGAAACCTACCAAACTCAAATAAAAAAGTCCCTTATGTTTTCATTGCTGATGAAGCTTACCCACTGAAAGACAACCTAATGAAACCATACTCAGGGAAATCATTGAATGAACCACGGTATACATTCAACAAACGTTTATCACGCGCCAGGAAAACTGTAGAGTGCGCCTTCGGAATGCTCTTTGCTAAATGGCGAATTTTGTCTGGGGCTATTGAGACAAATGAAAACACTGCTGACAGTGTGATTAAAGCGATATGCATCCTGCACAACATAATAATTGACAAAGAGGGGCATTTATTGAATGTTTCAGACCTTCCTCCCATCCCAGCCAGCTGTAATTTGCAACGAACTAGGTCACATAATGCTTCAGCAAATAGAGCAAAAATAATTCGCGACAAGTTTAAAGACTATTTTGTCGCTAATCCTTTAAGGTATGATGTAATGTAATAAGTAGACATATTTAATAAAAAAAATTGGCAAATTATTATTGTTATTATTTAAGTGCAGGCCGCTACGTAAATTTGAAAATGAGTAACACACCAAATATATAAAATTATAAATAGGTACGTAGATATGTATTACAGCGCTATCTAAAGGGGTACTACGACGACCTGACTTTCTGGAGCCAACATTGTCGGTACGCTTTGAAAATTGCTGGAATTCCAGCACACCAGATCACTTTAACGAGTTGGCATGGCTATCTCCAAAGTGTACCGAGAAGGGATCCAACTTGCTGCAGCCAACATTGTCGGCATGCATTGAACTCATTCGTAAAAGTGAGCTGGTCTGCTGGAGTTCCAGCAATCTTTAAAGCGTTCCGACAGGGTTGGCTTGAGCAAGTTGGTTCGTCTGTAGACACCTTAAGGACTGGCGAAAAAAAGCCATCAAATCGAGTTGGGATAATAAGCACAAAAAAATTGTTTGTTTAAGAAAAGTAAAACATATAAATGTTTGTACCGCCGCGTCGTCTTACTTGGGCCTGAGTTAATAAATGTATAATCCTTTCCATTAAATATATGTATTCTATGTAACTATTTTGGTTACATTTTATAATTATACTCACATTAGGAATTATAAATACCTAACTATTTATTTACTTATATTTAATTTTCAGAGATATCAAGATCTGAGAGAGAAGTAAATAAAAAACCGCTGCCCAAGGAATCACTACTTCCACATCCAGATTCTCTATCCAAGTCACTCACAACGAAAAAACTTTGTATGTGAAAATATTTGTTTATGGAACTTTAATAATATAATATTTGAAATCCTCTACCCCAAAAACCCATATAACGATACCCCACATCGGTAGTGGGGTGGGGGTGGTGATAGGGGGGTGGTAGTGGGGGGTGGATGAAGTAAAAAAATATTTTGAGGTTTCTGGTCCCTGTACATGCACTAAATCACATTTTTTTTCATCCCCTTTAATAAGGAGGTGGGGGTGGTAATGGGGGTGACTAATGCCAAAAATTTTTTTCAGACCTCAGCTTCTCTTGTATATACTAAATACTAATTTCACGGACTCTTACCTGCTTGATTTACCAATTTACCCCAAATTTACCCCAATTTACCCCCCAACCCTTCGACGGAACAAGATGAAAATATAATCTAGTTCTAGATCTCGTTAAAGTACATATGTGTACCAAATTTCAAGTCAATATCTTAAACGGTTTCAGAGTAAACGTGCGCACAAAAAAAAGTTACAGACAGACCGACAGACAGACAGAAATTTTTTTTTCGCTCAAACTTAAAATCTCGACGTTTCATGACATTTGGACAATAAAAATTTTTAAAAATTTTTTTGTCGTTACTATACTTCCACTGGACGTGGAAGTAAAATTATGTACAAAATGCGATATAATCTTAAGTACAGTCCTGTACGTCCGTTTAAAGTAATTATCGATATGTGGAGTTTGTATTGCCGTAATCTTTCCGGGTAACGTTTTCGTAAAATATGTTTGTCACAGTGTAGACCACGCCCACAACCGTGTTAAAGAGTCTCCACACGATTCAGCGGCAGGGACCTGACATTGTCGGTACGCTTTGAAGATAATTGGAATTCCAGCGGACCAGTTCACTTTTACGAATGAGTTCAAAGCATTCCGACATGGCTGGGTCACTGCCGCTGGATCGTGTTTAAAGTACATTATACGCGGCCACAGTGCCGTCCTGTAATCTATACCCGACCGCTAGAGTAAATATAACATTATAATTTTTGCAGTGTTGTTAACTTATATCTACCTCTATCAGTGAGTGAGTGTTGATAAATTCACAATAATGGACGACATCGAAAAGAAATAATTAGCAATAAATGACAATTAATGCGAATTTTCGGATGAAATATTTGTTAATGACAGAGGTTTTATGGTGTTAGGGAGAACGAAATAAAATCTTAAACGGTTTGCAGGTGCATTTTGCGATCAATGCAAATGTAATTTTTATACACTTTATATTATGTCGCGTTATTGTGCTTTATTACAGGTAACTTTAGTTCATAATCATCACATACATGTGGCTGAAGCGTACAGCTTCTTGAAAATGAATAATGAAACGGAACTGATTTTCTTAAGTTTAAGTGTAGCCAAAAATGTTCATGAAATAAAGTTATTCAACGAAGCCGAAGAAAACATCTTTCAAAAAATATTACCGCAAATATGTCCAATGCTAAAGTGCATTAATTATTTTTGTTACTATAAGTAGGTACTCATTTTGTCAACGTCTGCCTATTATACTACTTAACCTTTTAAATTTATGATACATTTTAATTAAAGTAAAAACTTCATCTTAAACATATTTATACTTTCTACGCACCTTCATTAATGAAATATTAAGTACATAAACAAAGCAGAATGCATAACTGATATCGTGAATCGAGATACACGTAGGCAATAGACCCTCGCACAGTGGCACGAATCGTAATTTTTCGTTCAAAATTATATAGAGCACTTCTTTCGCAACCGATTGGGATAATTTGTTTTTAAATATTCGTTATTTAATTTCAAAAAGCGTAAGAGAGCTGATTTTTTAATTATGCTAATCAAAATTTTTGAGCCTTGCCCAAATGGCCATTTTTTATTTAAATCTTAATAAAACTGAAAGAAAAAACTTTTTTCTTATTCAGTTTACATAAATCTTCTTACCCGGGTGTTTTTGAGGTTACTGATTACAAATCTGATATCCAAATTGTCATACCTGCAAGATGACGGAATCAATGGCGGCTATAAAATGCTAAAAAATGAAATGTTTTTGTTAAAGTTTATGCCCAGAAGATTTGAATATTTCTGATAAGAACTTTTAAGTTAAAATAGACTAAATTTTAAGTTCCAGGAAGAAATTCAAGATGGTGGTTCCAATATGGCGGCAATGAGATGGTAAAACTAACTTAAAAATAAATTAAATGCATTAAACTAAATAGGCTATTCATAGGAATTATTAAAAAATTTAAAAAGGAACCAATTTTCTGAAATTTTCAAATATATCTAATATGGCTGCCATACATTAATTTATCAATCATAAATATGCGATTCCGTCCTCCATTAATTTTGAACATAAGCTTAAGTAAGTCATATTAATATTTCTTGTTTTTTATCTGCTAATACCTAACACCAAGAAGTTTAAAACAAGAATATTAAACCTGACATAACCTAAGGCAAGAGATTTACCGTGAATTTTAAACTTAACTTAGTGCAAAAATTTTTCGTCATTACTTAAATCTTAAATTTCTCTGTTTAATTCGTATTGCTTAAATAATATTAATACTCCAATTGACTTGATATTTTTTTTAATTGCTGATTATCCTGAATACATTTAAATAATAAAGTCTTTTGGCTTTGTATTTTTATATTATATTAAATATACAGTATATTAAAAATCATTTAAAAATTAAATATATTATTTATATTCTTGGCTTGCTATATACTGTTTTTTCTTCATCTAGTAGATTTAAAACTTCTGGTATTGGTTCCATTTTTTAATAATTCTTAGGAATAACCTATTTAATTTAACGCATTTAATTTATTTTTAAGTTAGTTTTATCACCTTGTTGCCGCCATATTGGATCCGCCATCTTGAATTTCTTCCTGAAACTTAAAATTTAGTCTATTTCAACTTAAAAGCACTAATCAGAAATATTCCAAACTTCTCGGCATAAGCTTTAACAAAAATATTTCATTTTTCATCATTTTTTAGCATTTCATAGCCGCCATTGATTCCGCCATCTTGCAGGTTGGTTTATGACAATTTGGATATCAGATTCGTAATCAGCGACCTCAAAAACCCCCGAGTATGAAGATTTATGTAAATTGGATAAGAAAAAAGTTTTTTGTGAGTTTTATTAAGATTTAATAAAGCGTACACGAAGCACAGTGGCACGAATCGTAATTT